>JAREIS010000218.1:0-600000 GCA_030060385.1 Muscicapa striata striata | reverse complement strand
CTCTGACCCTGAGCATGATGCAACAGTCTGGGTCTTACACCTGCAGTTAGAGGCCAAAGAAGGACAGGAACTGTGAGCATTCAATGTCAAATGCAGGGATGGACCTTAATCTGGTGTATGTTACAACTGGTATCCAGTTTCTGTAGTCAGTGGGCCAGTGCCAACTCTTTCCACCAGCCAGGAGTCACCAGGTTTCTCATTTATCAAACTGCAAATGAATTTTTGCTGTGGCAAATTTACATGACATAATCTTCATAAAGTTCTGAGAACAAGCTGCATTGAGATTTGGGTAAGGTCAACAGAAAAGCAACTCTTTCTAAACTTTTTCACAGGTGGAGGGCTGGGGTTTACCTTTTTCTCTTTTGACCTCAGAATACATAGACAGGTTTTTTGACATTGTTCCATGGGAACAACTCCACCTATGGTTGATTTGGGGTTTTTGTTCTGCCCTCTCAAGTACTCTCCTCATCTTTCATCCCCCCTGTCCCTGAGCAGTGGGCAAACACTGTGTGCTTTCATGGGTCTCACACCACTTTCATCAGCAAATTTCAATTCCTTAGTTTGAAACTGTGCTCCCAATCCTACTTGGCAGGAAGAAATGTGTTCCCTAAAATGAGATTGGCTGTGGTATGAATAGAAGAACATACAAGAAGTTCTGTATTGATGTCAATTAGAAGTGTTTGAATAGTCTTTATAGGTTGAATATTTTAATGCCTAATGTTTGCATATGTCAAACATTTGAAGCAGAACAACTTCTCTCTCTGTAGCACTCATTGTCTTCTCAGATCCATCCTGCATGGAGGGTCAGTGTGACCAGCAGCATTTAACCTCTGCATGCTGAAACAGGACTGATGTGCTTTTCCTCTTCAGAATGGTGCACATGCTTGCAAAGGCTACCATGTCAGCACCAGCTTACCCAGAAACTAAAGCAGATTTAGCAAGTGTGTCTTAAGGACAGCTGAACATGGTCTCAATGAAAAGGACTAATAGATATGGAATCTGAAAGTAACTTTGTTGACACAGAAATTTGACAAAGACGTTTGACACAAAGTACTTCTTTCAGCTTTCCATCATAACTTGTTAAAATTTGTTAATGGCAATTCCACCTTACAATGGCTTTCATTAAATGTTTGATACAAATGGTGGGGAAAGCCAAAAGGTTAAGAACCCTTAACTCTGAACACGACCCACACAACACAACTGCTGCCATAATCTCTTTATTATTGTCCAGTAGAAACATTATCACTAGTCCACATGCTAGAAGTACAAATTTAGTCCTAGAGAAAACCATATCTCTCCAACATATAGCAGTCTCTGCACTCCACAAGAAAATCATATTTTGATAGTGTTAAATATATTTTAAAAGTTTAGAAACATTTCTAGTTTTTATGGAGATGGGAAAAAATTAACCCAGTGCAATCAAGATGACAAAAATACAGTATCTGAGATTATTATTGAAGAGAGTTACTTTTGTTATTACTTTAGATTTCTTTTTGTAAACATTAAATATGATTCTTTTTTTATGAATGACTAAGGAAACAAAAAGTAAGGAAGTACACTAATGGACAGCCATTAAATGATATAAATGTTTCTGAAGTAATTTTTTTTTGGGGATTTCCTTGTCAACATCATTTTAGGACAACTATCATATTAATCAAGTTTCAAAGATATACAGTATTGCTTTGTAAGTAAAACTTTTCATCTTTTTTACTTTTTTTTCCATCCTTGTTCCTTTTTCTCCAGAAAAAAAAGAAAAATAAAGTTCTGGTAAATAAATCTGTAGTCCATGTCCACAGATGAGGGCTTCCAAATGCAGAATGAGTGTATCTGAATTAAAGTTGGTGGAAGGCTGCAAAGTGCCCGTACACTGAGCCTGTGGGGATGCTGCCCAAGAGACAGCATGATGAGAGAGCATGTCCTGACCACCAAACACTTTCCCCAGAGATGAAAACCAGCCTGACACAGCTTTGCTGGCTCCAGGCACAGACCCAAATTCAAGCTTCCAGACAGAGCTGTGGCTTCTCTGTGCTTTCCAGGCAGCTCTGTATGACGTGATGGTAACCAGTGGCACAGCACACTAGCCCAGATAGTTCTAAAAATTCAGTGCTGAGCTCTGAAATATGCAGTCCATCTGCACACTTACTGCTCACTGCAATCACACTCACAAGCATTACCTGCAACAATGTCTGATGAGAAAGGTAACATTCCCTTTCTTGCAGGGGGAGGATGATGACACAGGTTTGGGGGTTTTTGCCTTTTAGTACAGAATGACTGGGAATTAGTGGTCTCAGTGAGGTTATCAGCCACCCTCCTGAGCCACCTGTGACCAGAGATGGGCTGCTGCTTCACAGCACTTGTGCCTACAAGAAAAGGACTTTTCCAAGGCTGAGAACTGTTTACCCAAGCCCCACCTTCCTCTGCAGAGAGCCTTATACACAAAGCACCTTGCAAAAGCTCCTGGGACCCTTCCTTGAATATTTAACAAGAAGTCTGTTGTCCACGAAGCTCCACCATGCCAGTGAAAGGACAGAATTCTTGAGTTTTGCTTAGAATCCCTTGTGGGGGGAAGACAGTAATTTGTATGATTTTGTATTGTAATGTATTTGGTGTTATGTAAAATTTATTCAGAAACACTGATGGCCTTGTAATCCAAGACCACATGCAGCTGTGAATGTTGTGAAGCCAGAACTTGCATTTCAATGTCAGCTGCTGTGCTTTTGATGTCTCCTTAAAACTGCCTTATGTTGGTCTTCAGAGATAAAATAGTGTTGCAAGAAAAGGAAAAAAATTAATTTCCCATATATATGCTAAATTCAATAATTAAGCCTAATTGGACATAAAAACATCCAAGCAAAACAAACAAGCCCTCTTATCACCTTAAATGCAACCATAAGCAGGTTCCAGGAGTATATGTAAATTGGAAGAACTCATGGTTTGAGATAAAGACAAGTTAATAAATAAAATAAAAACCAACAAAATAGAAAAATGAAGCCAAGAAAAAGAAGTCATGAAAAACAAACACAAAAATATTGCTCACCACCAGCTGATCAATGCTGGCAGACTCCAAGCAACAGCAGCCCTGCAGAGTTCCCTCCCTCACAAGCTTTTACTGCTGAGCATTATGTCATATGGGAGTCTTGGACATTCCTTTGGTCAGTTGGGGCCAGCTGTTCCAGCTGTGTTCCCTCACTTTTTGTGCACACTCATCCTGGTCACTGGAAGGTAGTCTGGGAGGCAGAAATGGCTTGAATCCTGTGTAAGCACTGTTCAGCAATAGCTAGAATGTGGGTGTGTTATCAACACTGGTTTTTTTGAAGATAGAAAAAATGTCCCACATGAGCAGCTATGAAGAAAATTAACACAATCCCAGTCAAAACCAGTATAATCCCTTATGCAAAATGCATAATGACAACTGCATCTATAACAACTAAGGCCTCTAGAGTCCACACCAAGCCCACAGAACCAACTAACAAACCTTGACCATACCATGTTGGGTTGGTTGTAGTGACAAATCAATTGGCACCACCTTCATTATGAGAATGCATTCCATAGAGCACCAGGAAGAAAACTGCATTAGGACAAGAAATGCAGACTGGTTTTTCAGCTTCCAGCTGCTGGGTATGCATGGAGAGCAAGATGGGTCAGGAAGGGGAGAAGCTGGTGTCTCTAGTGATGCCTAGGAAAGGAGGAGCTCATAACTAGGCACCCAAGGAGCAAATGCTTTTCTGTGCATGCATCCTGGGGGATGCTCTGTGCATTCTCTCAGTGTGTAGCAGCCAAGTCAAGCCCTAAAAGAGAAACAAGGGGACTGGGGAGGCCCGAGGTAAAACGTTGTGGCAAAGGGGCCAATGTCTCTGGCTGTGAGCAGGACAGGACATGCAGGGGTGATGCTGCACCCCACCAAGGTGTCCTGTACTTGTTCTTAGGCCCTGGCACAGCTCTCCCCACTGACCTGCCCCTTTGCAGTGTCTCCCTCCCTGTGCAACACAGCTCATCCCCTCCAGCCCACTCACTCCCTGAGCCCTAGCATAAGAGTAGCAGCAGTATTCAGCCACTGAGACTGATTTGGGGTAGATTGTTTCAAGCCCTCACAGCATGGTGTCCATCCAACAGATCCCTTGGATCTTGGTGCAGACAGGCAGGCCAGTGTGTAGACACAGGGACCATCCAGTCCTCTTCTGTCCTCCTCCCACCAGGACCTTCACAACACTCCAAATCCATCCACCTACTCAGTGGGCAAAAACACGAACTCCTCTCTCTCTGAAAATAACCCACAGCTGAGCTCCCAAAGGCACGCTCCTACAGAAGGATTTGGAGCAGATCCTTGCCTCCCACTGCCTTGTGCCACGTGGTACAATTTGCAGCTTATACCAAGCACATGATATTGTTAAACATCAAGATGTGGCATTATACAAATATTTCTGTCATGATGTGACTACTCTGCAAAGCCGTGGAGATAAAAGGGAACGTGGAGGGGGCTGTGACATGTTTGGCACTCAGTGCACATCTCTGCTTCCTTGCCAGCAGCCCAGTGAGTGAAGCCCAGCACAGCAGAGTGGTGGCTGTCACATAATGCTTCTTCTTGGACAAGTAGTGCATTCCATCTGCGACCTAAAAGTTTTGTCAGGAATTGCACAGCTTAGTGTCAAGGTTTGGATCCTGCTACACTTAGCCACACACCACTGCTGGGTCCCAACCTAGGCAGCCGGCTGCAGGGCTGAAATCAGACCCAGAACCCAAAAGGCTGCTGGCAGGGCTGCTGGCAGTGCAGCTGTAACACCAGAGCTGTGCCCTGCAGAGGACAGCCACACTGCTCAGTGGCCTGGGCTGGGCTTTTTAGGAAAGCAGCAAATTAAATCCCAGTGCTGGCCACAGACAGATGCTTGCACCTCTCAGCTCTGTGTGCTGAAACTTCCATGGGGAATCAGACAGCTGCAGCTCCAACCCCTTCCTTTAGCTTAGACATCCCAACTAACACAAAACCAGGCCCACAAATTTTCCCCAGGAACCCACTGTGAACTACAGCCCATAACCTGGAGCATAGCCCTTGCTAAGCATATGCCTGCCTGCCCTGCCAGCTGTTGCAAAACAGCTCGTCTGAAAACTTGGATAAGCATGTAACATAGTTTGTTTAGTATTTTTTAAAAGACACAAACAATGCAGGTATGATTGAATAAAAAAATTACCTGTTACTGTCTAAAGATTGAAAGACAGATTAGTGATACAGGCTTCCTGGTAATAAGGACAACAGAAGTCTAGAAATTATGCCCTAGTTGAAGAGTACTGAAGATAATTAATAAAACTTATTTCAGAGCTTCTGTCCAGGACTAGAATATAAAAACTTTTCTTAGAATAAATTCTTGTAGCTACCTTTGAGGAATGTTTAATTCCTGGCATTAATTTAGCTAATGCACCTATTTTCATTTATCTCTGAATCTGAAGGAAATTCATTATTACAGTAAGCCTTAAAAAGGGCAGAAAGAATCATGTCAGTATTTGGCATTATTTTTGATAGCTTATGATATATTCAGCATTCCAATCATTCTGCTCGGTACTATCATATTGATTGGTAAATGAATAGTTCAGTGAATATGTGGTTGGAAAAATCTAATTTTTGAATTTGGTTTCTAAGCAATCATCTCTATCTGTGTTTTTGGCATGTTTCTCTGCAGTGACCCAGGCACTGGGCATATTCTAGTTGCAAACTGCTTTTCATTGACAGCTGTGCTGCTTTTTAGACAGCATTTTGTGGTTCCAAAATTTAATGTTCCCAACTGTGGCTGCTATACAAAAGATGCTGCAGAGAACTGCAAATTTATTCCAAGCTGGGCTGGACCCAATTGCAAAAGACAATATCTCCAACAAGTTTTAGTTGCTTAAAAAGAAGTCTCAGTCCTGTACTCTTCTGCCCTTGCAATTCAGGTCCAAATTCACTTACCTTTTCCCTTCCCAGCAGCTCTTATGCAGGCTAAAGATGATTGTAATGAGAAGACAGGCAAAGAAGGCATGTGGGTAAGTCCTGAAAACAGGATGGGCAGCGTTGAAGCTAGGAAAACTGCAGAAGACAGAAAGAAGTGAAGGCACATGCAAAGAAAAGAAGGGAATAATCTACATAGTGGGTTCAATAGATTGCAGAAGGAAAAAACAAACAAACAAACTGGTAATATGGACTCTGCTTAAAGCTTCTTACATAGCCAAATGCTCTTCCAAGAAGTGTTGTTGAAGTATACCTGGAGCTCACATGACAGGATGGTTTCACCAGAGATTTCTTGCAACACCAGAAATGAGTCAATGTGGGAACACATTCATCCCATGTACACCTGAGCATGAGCCACCTCCCAGGCACTCATTTCCTCTTCTCAGAAGAACACAAGTGCTGAAAAATAAACTCTTTCTGAGGCAGTGGAGGGGAAATGTCCATGTCTTGCCACTGCATACCTGCAAGAGCAAGCAAAACAAAAAAACAGTGCCTGAGAGAGGCACTGGAGCAGGGCCATGTTACTTCTGTACTCCCCTCTGTCCCCACGCAAGGAGAGAGACAGATCCAGATATTTTTCTGTGAACAGGCACTCAAAAGATCAATTTATCAATTTGACCTATAATGAAAGAGGTGTCTAAGACATCAGTTTCTAGATATGGACGTTCCATCTTCTTTAACTCTGGAGAAAAAAACCAACTAGCTTGCTTAGAGCTTGTGCCAGGTGTGCACAGGGCAGAGGTGCTGCCAAACACTCTGCAGCTTTAAAAGATAGGTAGATGTGGCACTTAAAGCTAGTCTAGTGCTGGACTTGGACTTGCTGTGTCATCAGTTGGATTCAATGATCTTGAGATTTTCTCCAACCTAAACTATTCAATGATTCTATGATGTTGGTGATAAATGTCCTGGAAATGCCCATGCCATAAGCAAGTTACTTCCCAAAACCTAGTCTTGCTTAAGTAAGCCAAGGACAGTTTTGCAATTCATGCTAGTGAGGTTATTTGACACTGGGACCTTGTTCAGATAGTGTCCTGTGTTAAGGAAACACTTCAGTAATTACAGATGAAACTATTAAATTTGTGCACGTGTTGTTTTCTGAGCACAGTCCTCATGCTCTTTAGGTCTCTAATTGCTCCATTATTCAGAGATTTAAAGCATAGTTCTCAAAGTTAAAGTTACAAAGGTTATAAACAGCAGTAACTAAATAAATTTTGTTGCTGTGATTTCCAAACAAAACTGAGTTTCAGAAATGTAAGACTGAATGTTATGACACTGACATAGGGAAAGCTGTGTATTTTTATTTCTATGTGGTCACAGATTCACGTGGCAGATTTCATAAGAATTCAAGAAAGTCGTGTCGTTCAGTGCTCCCTCTATCCCCCTTGCCAGTGTTCTAGTTGAGAAAAAAACGGACTTTTTATGCTAGAAAAATGTAAAAATTGCCTCTAAACAATGGCATCATCTGAAGACATTCAGACTGCCAAACTTCATTGTACCAAAAACATTCAAAGGTACGAAGAAAATAAGATTTTCCTAAAACCTTGGTGCTGCATTTAGTCACAAGCAAGGAAATCCCTGTAAGGAACTGAAAATCCATTCTATATTTAGGATCAGCTTAATAGGATAATGTGGCTACGGTTTACTATTCTTCAGATTGATGGAGTTCTGCATTGTTTCACTGAAAAGGCCAGACTTCTTCAAGAAGTCTGATCTTGCTACTTTTGCAAATAAGCTGTCTTAAGGTCAAGGAGAACAACTTCCATTTTCTTCTTTTGGTAGTTCATTGTCTTATGCAAGTCTAATACTGTTCTGAGGAGGCCAACACAAAATTGTCTGCTTTAAAAAGGTGCCCATACCATTCTGCAAAACAAAGAGTTGTTAAGCTACAGCCATCTTTTTAGCTTAAATATTTCTTTTTCTGCATAGTACAATTCATGTTTACAATCCTATAAGAATCACAGAATTACTACAAAAGACCTCTAAGATCAAGTCCAACAGTTAACCCAGCACTGCCTTGTTCACCATATCCCCCAGTGCCACATCCACATGTCTTTTAAATACCTCTGGGGATGGTTATCCCACCACTTCCTTGGGAAGCCAGTTCCAATTCCAATCTAAAATAGTACTCTCTGACTTGCTCTAGTATCTTATCACAAAATCACATTTGAGGAGAAAGCTGAGCCTCATGCAATAACAAAATGCAGCAATGCTCTAACCAGATGCAGAACATAAAAGGAAAACATCCTAAAAGTTTCAGAATAGCCAAGCTGTGCCCTGGGTTTAAACTGATCTCCAGTCTTCCACCTGCAAATAATACAGGAGATGTTAACTGAAATGCATAACATTTTTTGTGCCAAATTTCCAAAAAGCGTCCACCTCCAACTTCTTTTTTTTAAATATGCTAGAATATTGCCATCTGTGAATGTGAAGCTGTGAAAGCATGAATCTGAAACCTGTCATCTGTTCATCAACATGCTGGTAATAAAAAAAAATTGCAAGGGACAGAAGGCTGGGTTTTGGGGAGGAGGTTGCAGAGGGTGGGGGAGCCATGCATGTTTTGCCAGAGGCAATGAGAAGCCACACCTAGACCAAGCTCGGGTTGTTTCTGCAGGCTGTGCTGCAGAGCCAGGAGCTCTGCACTCCTCATGCCTGGCTGGAGAGCATCCCAGCCTTCCCATGGAGACAGCATGTGACAGATCCCTGCCTCTGGGGCCAGAAATCAGACACCTCTGCAATTTCAGCATGTTCCAGGGATATTCACTAAAGCAGGAAAGAAATGCTGGTGATGGCATACCAGCTAGGTACCCAACACCCAGCACTAACAGCTCAGTATTTGCTCTCAAGCAAACTCCTGGCTTTTAAAACCCACCATTTAAAAAATAACTTTTCCCTCTGGAAATTATATAAATATAATTTATTTCCAAGGAGAAGATAATGAATTATAAAAGTATTAATAATTCTGATAAATTTGACCTGATAGAAACCTTTCTGCCTTTTTGCAATTTCTTCTCACTCAGTGAGAAGGCTCTATTCAAAGGCTGTATGATGGAATTGTTCAAGCCATTGCTTGTAATACAGCATATTAATAAATTAATTTTCTCTTCCTAATAGCAGTTTTCCATTCCAATTTCCTTTATCTGACTTCTGCATGATTTTTTCAAATGATAAAATGCTCTCTTTCATAAAGATAATTCCTTCATGACTTTTAAGATTCATACTTCACATAAATATGCTGGCAAGTTTGCTCATGTTAGATTGATCCCTTCCCCCTATACTTTTCAGCTACCCATCTGAACAGATTCCTTAAATTTCCTTCTCTTTTAGCAGCTTTAATTTAATCCAGACCTTTTGTAAGAGAATTTTTATTAATAGTAATTTTTTTTTTTTTCACACATGAGAAAGCCCCCTGATTATACAGGATTATATTAATTATTGTTAGCTGCATTCATCTTAGCAATTCTGGCACTAGTTTGCAGCACACACCTATAAAACCTCATAATGTAATATCTCAAAAATTGCTGGAACAATGTTTTCTCAGTGCTGAATAAGGCCTCATAAGAACAATAACTGCCTTCAAAGTCCAAACATCCCACAATCTGCTCATCTCCACAATATGTCACAGCTTTTGATCTCCACACAAACCCTGCTGTTGTATTAGTTCATCTTTCAAAAGGATGCTCATTTTTGACATCTTGACTTCACAATTTTAAAAGGTGAATGAGTAACAGCTTCTCCTAAATTGTCTTAGCAGATGCATTGCTTGTAAATTCATGGCTTGTTTTCTAGTTTTGACTTCTAACCCTCAGGTAATACTTACATAAGGATTAAATAAGTTTTTAGACTCCTAAATCAAGCCCAGAGATGGCCAGAAGCATCCTTTGGTGGGTATTTGATCCCCAGAATACCCACACAGCATCTTCCTTGCACCAAAAATCCTTTCTCCTGTACAATTTTGCTTCTGATCATTGCATCTACTTTCTTTTAAAAGATGGCAAAAAAATTGAAGTGAATGAGATTGTGCAGCCCAATCTTTACATGGTACCTGAGACATAGGTACTCTGAAGCCTTAGGTTTAGGTTCCTCAGCCTGAGAAAGTTAAACCTTGGTGTCCCACCTCTCATAAAAATGCCCTTTCACCCCTTCCTGGGCCCAGAAACAGGTGAGGAACAGGAGAGGGCTGGTGGTTAAGTTATCCTTTCCCTCTTGGGGAAGGATGTAGTTGTGTTGTAGTTTCAAAACACATGGATAGTTACCAGACTCACCATCAGCTTGTCCTCCAGGTGTGTTTTAAAAGAAAGCATTTAAACATAGGCTTGGTTCTCCAGCAGATACCAAGTCCAGGATATTCTGGACTCAAAGTCCTGTGTCAGTGGAGATCCATCCAGGCTCCTTACCATCCAGAGACAGCAGATGTCAGACACTCTCTGGCCATCAGTGTTTTCTACAATCTTGACCAACAAAATGCACCCCCTTGTCTGCATCCCATCTGGGGATAATCACTGTTCCTGTGTAGCACTGAGGAAAACCTGACCCCTCTCTCTAGGTGCTTGGGGCAGACATCACCTGGGTGACTGGAGCTGCTGTGAGCCTTGTGCTGGCTGACCTCTACACCTTCTTCCTTTGGGAACTGCTCACAATCACAGTACAGGCAACTTTTAACCCTTGGGCAAACAGCACTGAGCTTTCCTGACACATCGCTGTAACACATTTTCTAAAACTGAACACCTGTTTTCTGACCCTGTTTTCTGTAACCTTTCTTACATTACAGCATATATGCCAAAATACTGCATTACATACTCTCAGACAATTTGTAAAGCTGTACTAGCTACCTTGCTGCTCTCAGACAATCTGCTTGTGTATTTGGGGATTTCTGGTTGCCACAAATAGAATATATTCAAAGTTTTAAGTAACCATTTATCACCACCTTTTTAGTTTGACTTCACATTAGGATGTAACAAAACTCCCGTCAGGTTTCAAATACCCAGCCTGACCAAAACTTCCACAGGAGGCACTGGGTCATTAACAAGCCGACAAAATTGCAATTGTTGCAGAAGCCAGCTCCTGCTCGCTTTTGGATTAGCTCCTCCTGCATTCCAGGAGGCTGGTTTGAGAACTGGGATGGCCAGTGGCAGGCAGGGGACCAATACAGCTAAAGAAAGCTCATGAGCCAGTTCAGAAGGTATGTTCCAAGTTCCTCCCCAGGTCTTTTGCCTTTTATTCTCCAATTCAGGTATTACATTTCCACTGGTTTCCACCAGGATTGTGCATGCACCTTGACATGTTCACAGAAGTTCCACGATACAGAGTTTCACAACTGGGACAGGTCCCTACAATCGGGACACCAGGGTGACAAAACAGATTCTGGAGAATTTCCCACTGAATAGGATGGAGAGAACATAATTATCACATCGTAGCACTACAATGTCTCATAAACATAGAATAGACTAGATCCATTTACCACAAAAATCACAGAAAATAACTTATCAAAGAATATATATTTTATGTAAAATATACATTTGTAGAATATAATTTTAATACAATTTTATACTTATTGATGTTGGGTTTGCAACACTTTGAATTAAAAAAAAACCAAAACAAACCCACAAAATATTCTTGCTGCCAGAATTTTATTTCTGATAATACTTATAGTTTGAGGTAACAATGAAAGAAGACTGTGTGCTGTGAACAAAGTCAGTGATGTTTGTCTGCAGTCACATTTTTGTTATCAAAGTGAAAAGTAAACTTAGGACTTGGCATGTACACTAGAATTCATAACAATTTAAGTCATGGCAAACTGAGAAAGCAACCTACGCTGTTAAAATTTGTGACTTTTGCAATATATGCCATTAGTATGACAGAAGTCAAGACAGATGTAGTTTACATCACTATCATTATAAGCGTGTCTTTGTATGATCCACAGCACAGCTTACTGCAGGAACCAGGAATAACAAACACAGGGGTGTGGGTCTTTGCATGGAGCCTTAGCAATGATGACATGAATTCAGCTTTCCTTGATATAGATAAAAACTGATATTCCATGCACACACGTTTTATTTACACTGACTCATCAACAGTGACTAGTCACCCCTTCCTCTGGCAGCAGTAATTATGAGCGGTCTTTCATCTTCTTTAACAAGCTCTGCTTCGCACGCAAAGTCTCAGTGACCTCCTCAAGGTGCGAGTCGCTTATCAGGGTCCATTCAGCAGCAGCAGTCTCTTTCCAGTACAGTCCTTGGTATGGCTAAATTCCATTGTCCCTTTTTCAGCAGTCAAAAATCCATGATAAATTCTGTACAACACTGTAGTTAATATAACAGCAGCACCAGATAGTATATTAATTCATTTGCTAAAAGCTGTTTGCAATTATCTCTCTATTGACAATATTTTACCAAAAGTAAGTCAATGTACATCTCTAAATATCAGAAATGTATACTTTGATAAATACATTACTGTACAAGAATTCTGACATGCAGGTCATGCTATTGGGCTTGGCTATATACAGAACATGTTACACGGTCAACAATATATTTAATTTCTTTTCCTAACAAAAAAAAGTAAAACATGACAGTCAGGTATTATTCAACAATTTCAAGGATCACTTAAGATTTCAGTCATTATGGTCTTCCCCATGTAGTTCTAAAGCTCTACAGTTTAAGGGTAATTTTTCCTCACCAGCCCAGAACCTCAAATTTGCCATTGCATTTATCCTGTTGCATAAACAGAGGTTAATTTTGAATGAAAAAGCCACTAGAGGAGATACAGTTTCAAAATTGTAATGAATGCTGGTTGCTAGGAGGAAGATTGATGCAATAGGCAACTGGTCAGTGCTGAAAAGCCGCTCAAAAAATCTTAGGAGTGCACACGAGTTAGTCTAGATGATACTAACTGCACTTGAAAAATATGTGTATTTCTATCTATACACAGATGTATAGTCCATATTAAAAAAAAAAAAAAAAAAAAAAAAAAGGAGAAAAAGTGTTCTTAGTTCAACTTAAAATAGGGGGGCATTTTAACAGTATCTTTGTGCTTTATGGAGACAGATGGAGAATACAAGGAGACAGGTTGCAAAACAGACAGACAAACAACATATAGGACAAAGCACCTCAAAAAACATTGAAGAAATTTTTGAAGCCCGTGAGCCAGAGGTATAAGGCTGGTCAAAACCCAACTTGAGAACTACTACCCTCTCACAATGGTAGAAAAAAAAAGCCCCCAAAAGTTGTTTCAATTTTACTTGGTACTCAGCTTCTGAAAATGTTGAAGAACCCTGGAGTAGAGAAAATACTACAGTACCAAGCAGCACTTGCTAGCTTAAAATTGCAAGTCTGGATGGCGTTTACCTTTCTTGCATGTTTTGTGCCTTCCCCAAGCCATTAAGAAAGAGATCTGGCTTCTGCTTGCGTGTAACCAGTAATGACAACCTCTTTGCAGTTATCTGTGTGCAAACAACCGGAGACATTCAGAACTCTGATACAGCAATCCAGTACCAAAATAAGTTAATCACAAAATAAAATCATTTATAAACAAGTAGATAGTTAAAAAAACAAAGGAAAAGGTTAAACAAAGAAAAACAATCCCACATGCAGACCAGTTTATCAGTGCTTTCATTTCAGCAGGATGGTAACAAAGTGAGAACACACATCCAGAGCCCTCTGTGGTCTCCACGATCGGCAACACTGCTTGTCAGGTGATGGAGACAGGATGGTCCATGCAAATGAGCAGACCCTTCAGAGCAGACATCTTCAGAATGGATTAGAGTCACAAGAAATGGAGGTTCAATGGAGTGACTGATAATTACTTGGAAGCACATTATTTTAAGTAAATCTCCCTGAAAATATGCTTATTTATTGAATATACTGGACAACAGCATCCACTAACTGTCCTTTTATTGCCACAGGATAGTAGGACAATACAGTAGATAAAAGGAGAAATGCTACCTCAAGTAATCTTTAAAAGCCAAGACAAAAAAATCTTCAGCTACCCAGGTGGCTTTTCTTACTACTGACAGTTGTATCATGCAGGAGTCAGACAGCATTTGTGGAGCCTACGCTTAATGCTACATTTATTTCCAGTATGTGGCGAGCAGTATTTGATTTAATACTATGTAGCCGATTGACGCCATCTGGTTTACAAGATGGAAGGGATGGGAGACCGAGAGCGCCTTAGAGGACAAGGTGAGCTGTAGGGTGATGTTACTGGAGACAGTCGCAGAGCATTGCCTGTCAAGCCAGCTATGTTGTTTAAGCTTCGAGATTTTTCATAGCCTTGTATGAGAAAATGCACAGACATCAGTTGGATTCAGCCAAAAAAAATAGACAAAGACAAACAGTACAATGTAATGTAATCCAAAGGGCTATCAGGGACTCAGAGGGAATCTGCCTGCAAAAGAACTCAGTGCTGAGACACATTACTACAAAAAGATAGTAATAAATAAAATTATTTACAAATTAATGCATCTACTTTCCCCCCCACCAAAAAATAAACAGACCACCACACAAGAGGTCTGACCTGCTCTTCCACATCCCATCTCGCACTTACTATCACCCAGTGGGCTTCAGCAGGGTTGCAGAGAGAGCAAGATAAAGGATCCCACCAGGCTGACTGAGCTATCTGGCTAAGCATAATCAAAAACCCATTTAGACAGACTATAGAAACTGTTAGAATTACATCATCTCTGCTAAATTCAATTCCTAATAAAGTAGAATTTTTTTCTTTAAAATAAATATACCAGAAACCAGATAAATTTTATACATTATGTGTAAATCAGTTTTGCAGAGGAATGATAATATAAGAAGCTTTAGATTCAAAAATACTAACTCTTAGGCTTTGCTTCTAATTTTAATGTCTAGTAAGACAGCAGAGTTTGATGTAATTGTAAATGCCTTCTGAATGGCAAACTTAAAACATTGAATTTGTGCTTCTTTTCCAGATGATTTGAACAAAATCAATGGTATTAACCCATATAAGCAAGTAGAAAATAATTAATCATTAAATGAGGCAAACAAACAATGCTTCACAATTTGAAGGGAACATTGCACTTGCAGACATTTCTGTTCACATACACTGTGAGCCCTAGCTACCTACTTTTTGCTACTGTGGATTTTTTTCACTTTGTAGAGGTTAAGCTGTAAAACTGAAAAAACATTGCTGGTCACTGCATCACAATCTTCATATTCAAGTATTTTCAGCAGCTGCTGAATATTAAGTTAAGAAAAGGATCTGCTCATTGGCCTGAAGATATCAGCAAATAAATGCAACAGAGATTAAGACAGGCAGGACCTTGTTTGTGAAGTACCTGGGTATATGCTGCAGTGCAAGCATGAGAAGTCTCACTGATTTCAGTGGCACTACTTATTTTCTCGAAGACAAGTATGCATTTAAGCATTTGTCAGGTTAAGATGTTCAGGTCTAAATTGCCTCAGGGAAATAATGAGACTTTTTCCCACAGAAACTTTAAAATACTAACAACAATAAAGCTAAACCACGTGGAACCACTTTTTTTTATCCCTGATTGAAATGGCTATTGGCTCAAATTCCAGATCTCTTGGTAACAGACAGTTAACAGTATTTTTAGGAAAAATCATACCTTAGGCTCTCCCCTTACAACAATTAACATATTTCTTACCTATGGAGACCTGCATGCTCTAAAACTACACTAAAAGCAAATGTACAACCTCATGTCTGCTAAAACATTGTGCAATGTTCTCTCCAGATGGCAAGGGCAGGCTAGATTGTGATACTAAACAGAATTCTGAAATATTTCTGAAACAGCCTCCAGTTTCTGAGTTTCTGTCAGTATTTACACAGACTAGAAAGAATTGTAAAAGGGAATTAAAGAGAAGCACAATGCTAGTGTATATATTTAAACTCCCTGTAAATATAAAGCTTATAAAAAATCAAAATAATCAGGTAGCTTTTTAACATAGAAACTAGGAAAGTAGTTTTTAAGATTATTTTCTTGCTACTCTTCTAGTTATAAAAGGAAAGAACTGATAGAGGAAGATGGTAAAGATTATAAATAAAGTAGAAACTCCTAAAAAATGAAAAACAGATACACAAGATGAATAGGGAGAGATGCATGATCCAAAATCAGTACTTTTTAGATATTTTAGCAGATCAGCTCTGAATCCGTATCATCTTGGAGATGGAGATGCAAAAAAGCTCAGAATAAACAACAATTGAACACAACCAAGGAACAAATCAAACAGGAAGAATATATACAAAAGAAAGAAAGAATGAAAGGGAAAAAAATAAAATGTAAAAGTAGTAGACTTGATGTGTGAATGGCATTCAAGCATTCAAACACATTTGTATATCACTTGAAGGTATTTTCTGCTTATGGGCTAACTTCCCTACTCTGTATAAAATACACTCCAAAGCTAGTGGCTAAAACATTTCAGCCTCAACTAAGATTATCATCAGAGCCAGACAAAGAGCACATTTCTCATCAAAAAACTGTCCATTCTGAAATCAAGCCCCAGTTTTCTAGTAAAAACTACAAAACCAAGTTATTTTAAATCTAGATTTACAAACTAAAATGATACAGGATAAAATAGGTTTTACTGTTACATAAATATGTCTTTAGCAGCTGATGGATAACTTCTTTCATTATTTCTGACCTGCTCTAGTCATGGTTGCTGTCATAACTTGCTGAGTGAACTCAAAAACCTGATCATGCAGGATGCCATGGCAATCCACCTCCTTGAACTCCCCAAAGACTCTCACCATTAGAGATATTTTAAATAATCCTAGCTGTTGAGAAGACAGTGAAATATATGATCAGTGAAAAATGTAGTAAATGTGTGCAAAAACATGCTTGCAATTATTTTTCATTTAAACTAAACATTGTATACAGGAGTACACAAAATGCCAGAGCATAGAGAGTCATACTCTTTGCAAATACCATCCACGTGGAACTGGCTGCATATCTGCCTTAAAGTGGTTTAACCTACAGAGCTCATGCTTTGAAGTGCAAAAAGAGCATTTGCAAAACAACCCAAGAGAATTCTTTCAAAAATATGGTTGGCTGGGACAGCTATGTTTCCTATAGAAAAGCAATTAAAGAAAAAAAAAAAAAAAAAAGTCAGAAAAATCTCAGGCAAAAATGTTTGTCCAGTGCCACACGGCTACTTAAGATGGACTCTGAGGTGAACAACTACACTTCAGCATCCAGGAATGCAAAATCTGTCAGAATGATACAATGTCAGAAAAATATAATTTGCCAAGAAAAAAAACAGCTGTTCCTATCTAAGGGAATGGGAAGACCACCACTGACCTGCTGATCTTACGACTATGTCCTGCTTTGCAGCCAGATGTGGCTGCAGGGGTAGAAACAATCAATCAGTCATGTGGGAGATACAAGTATGAAACAGTTTTGCAAACTCCACCTGGGCACTCCTTACTGACCAGTAAGGAATCAGATTTGAACAGACTAAATAATCAGAAAGGCATTTTTAGCACCTTACAATGTGAAGCACTGCTTTACTACATAGCTGAATTATGGCTGGGGTAGACAGTCATCTTTTAGTATCAGTGGTGTACTGCCTAGGAAAAAAACCTATTTTGGCATTATAAGGTCAAAATTTTATTTGAAAAAAATCTAAATAGCATCTCAGAATATGCTTCTTTGTGTTCAGAACAAAAATGTTGCTTACTTCTGACATGTTAACCTTTAAAGTGTATTCAGCTGAAAATTTTATTAAGTTATTAAGAGCAGACCACAGTTATAACATGATTAATTTATCTTTTAGAATGACAAGTTATATTGAGTGATGAGTGGTTGAATGAGCAATGTCTTGAATTGCAGGCTTTTCCATTAGAGATTACAGACAAATGAAGGCACAAGTGAAATGAGGGTCCAACATCAAGCACATTTTTTGAAGACTAAAGGGAATGAGTGTTTCTAAAAGGAAAATAATGACTGGGAGTAAAGAAAAAAAAATACATTGTGAGTACAGTCTTTCCTCTTAGAGCACTGTGCACATTTCACTCTAAGATTGTTTTTCACAAGCACATTGCTGAGTAACCTTTTATGATCTAATGAAAGAAGTCCATACCTTTCCTGATCCCTCCATCAGTAGCACACGTGTAATCACCTGTTGTCAGTAGGAAACATGTTCCCCCTCTTCTGTTTTTGTCTCTTGTACTAGAACGTCTGATGGGAGGGAGCCTTTCACCAGGTGAGAGTGGCTGCTCACTTCCTGCACTGTCTTCACCTGATAACACTGGTTAAAGCACCATGCCCATTTACAGACAATAATGAATGAGGAAATGAGACATCACAAAGAGCTTACGCTGAATGCCAGATATTCCCATCACTCAAAAAGTAGATATAAAGTAAATCATTAGAAGAAAACAAGATTGCAATTCATCATTAATCAGTACAAAATGGCAAAAGATATAAGGTTTTTTTCAAGAACAAATGATCTTTTGAATTCCCTGTTCTTCTTCTAAAATTTGTATAAAATTATATTAAATTAACATGAACTAAGAAATAATCAAACCAAGGCTCAGTTAGTCACCTACTCTGGAATGCAACTTGTCGGAGAATACAGTCAGCCTTGGATATTTCAAACATTTATTTACTATTTTGGCAATCGTTTTTGCTAAACAGTGTTAGGCATTTTTGTCTAGAATATATTGTTTAATGTTTTAAAGACAAGCCCTCACCCAGAGAGCTATATTTTCAACATTTGGCACTATACACTATTTAATAACACACTTAGCTTTCATTTCCATATTTATTACACTTGCACTGCTTGTCATCATAAGTACCCAACATTAAAGGCTGTCTTGGTTTCTGTACTTTATTTTGTCAAATAGCAAAACTTGTACCTCTCCTGTTTTGTCACTCTCAAAGGACTCTCTTCTAAAATTATCTACAGTTTCAAATTCAGGCCACACTTGAAGAAAAAAAATCTCTTCTCAGTACAGCACATAACTTCAGCTTTACCTTTGCATTTAAACCTGAGCATGTTTCTTTCCTGAACTGGAAATGCAAAGGGCAGAATTCAGCCTTGAAGTTTTGCACATAATTCATAGTGACTCTAATAACATTCTCTACCAGAAATAAAGCTACAGTGCATGATGCGAGCGGTGGCACTACTGAAAAGAAAGATAACACTTTAAAATGGCTCCTTCTTGCATGTCTGCTTTCTCTCTAACTTCAAGGATTATAACTTCTTGTAAATAAAGCTGTTGACACAAAAAAAGAGTGTCTCTTAGTGAGACACATAATGATCACACTGAGCCTTCACAATACCTCTGGTAGGACCTGATGGCATGAAAAAGCTGTTATCATTAACACTTTAAAGATGTTATCTCAGAATGAGTATCAGTCAAAGCACTGAAAAACTTACTCTATTTTACTGTCAGCCTGAGACTTTTCAAGTGTTTCCATCCTTTTAAACATATTTAGGATGTTCAAAAAACTGTTAACTTTGTGAACAGTAACTCAGAGACTGAAACCGAGCTTCTTTGAATATAAATGTTATTCAGTAACAGAGCAAGAGACTCAAGAAGGGTATTGTTCAGAGACTGACTCTCCAGACTCTTCTTTTTAAAAACTGTATTTCAATTACTGAATTACACCAGTTCTGAGTGGTTTTGCTCTTATTATTCTGTAGTAGGTTTACAGCTGGAGTCTCTTGACTGATATGTGAGCTTTTAAAACAGATTGTGTTTGGCTTAGGAATAAATACTTTTAAGAAACAAATAAAAAAATCTTGCTTCTAAACTATTTAATTATACTGAGAGGTAAAATTTACTTTTTAATTGCAACAGATTTGGGATATGGAGCAGTGGCTTGGAGGAACTGAGGCTGTCATCTGATATGCAATTTCACTGAGTAAAGCACCAAATACTCATTCATCATTTGGAACTCTAACAAATAAGGTAATAGAAATCACAAAAATCAACTGTAATAGTGATGATGGTGCTAAGGGTTGTCATTTTCTTTTTTCTTGACAAGATTTACATCAGCTATGCTAGTATAATTTAATGAATAGTAAATATCATGCAATGTCTCATCTAACACAGATGAAGGAGATTCTTTTAGCCAGGGAAGCAGAATGCCAAATGGAAAGAAAACAAGAAAGAAAATTTCTTCCTATTTCCTTTGAGTGCTGGGCTTTGGATGTAAAGCACCTGCTCCTTTTAAATGACTGCTTCTTTGTAGGATCTTGCTTAACAGGCCACGATGTGGCACAGGCAAAGCTGACACAAGAGACAGACACTGAGGCAAAACACCATGGAGTCCAACAGGGTGGGACACGGTGGCTGCTCAAATAGTCACAGTCATGCAGAAAAACAAGAAACATCCATACAACGCAACAAACAACAGGCAAAAGAAAAGGTTGATATCATCAGCAGGAAAGCATTCTCAACAGAGCAAGCAAAACTGTATAGACCAGCTACATAGAGGTTTGGGAACATCACTATACCTATTTTGTCCTCTATGAGACTGACACACGCAAATGTTGGAGGGGAGAAGGGTGGGAGCTACATCTTCTCCTGGCAGAAAGACTGGCTGCTTTCTGACCCCTACCAAACATACTGGTCTATAAAGTGTTTTCAGAGGACATGCATTTCCAGTGGGATCCTACCTGATGATCTGTTGTGTTCCATCAGCTGGTTGTCCTTGCCCAGGCAGATGTCCCCCTGTGTGCTATTGCAGGCCATGTTCAAGTCTGTCTTGCAGAAGGTGGGTGAGCTGGCTTGAGGAGCAGGAGGGATGTGCTTCTTTCGCTTCCTTGGCAGTTTCTGCTTTGCCATGGCCAGGGAGTAGTACATCCCAAAATTGTTAACTATCACAGGCACGGGCATGGCTATGGTGAGCACTCCAGCCAGTGCACACAGGGCTCCCACCAGCATGCCAGACCAAGTCCGTGGGTACATATCCCCATATCCCAGGGTGGTCATGGTGACTACAGCCCACCAGAAGCCAATAGGGATGTTTTTGAACTGTGTGTGCTCGCTCGCTGACGGGTCATTGGGCTGGGCTCCCACCCGCTCTGCGTAGTAGATCATAGTGGCAAATATCAAAACGCCGAGTGCCAGGAATATTATCAGCAGCAGAAACTCATTGGTGCTGGCTCGCAGAGTGTGGCCCAGCACCCTGAGCCCCACAAAGTGCCGGGTGAGCTTGAAAATCCGGAGGATCCTGACGAACCTTACCACCCTGAGGAAACCAAGCACGTCCTTAGCAGCTTTGGAGGAGAGCCCACTCAGGCCCACTTCTAGGTAAAAGGGCAGGATGGCCACAAAGTCAATGATATTCAAGAGGTTTTTGATGAATTCAAGTTTGTTGGGAGAAAAAATAACACGTACTAAAAATTCAAATGTAAACCATACCACGCAGACTCCTTCCACGTATGTCAGGGCAGGATCTGTCTCAATCTCATACTGTAACACAGCTTCTGTCCCGTTGATGACCTGCTCAGTTTTGTTTATAATAGTATTGAAAGCCTCGTGTGTTTCCAGGCAGAAGGTTGTGATTGAAACTAAGATGAAGAATAAAGAGGCAAAAGCGATGAACTGAAACACAAAGAAATAAAAGAGACGTCAGAACCACACTGCTCTTCACATTAATACAAATTATGTCTGAGTTTATAGTAAAACTTTTACTCATTCCTCCCCAAATGGCTGGCAAATTCATATGCATACAAATTTCCATCTAGGCTAGAGGAGAGCAGCAGACAGCTCTCACACGCAGGTCAGGAGTCCACAAGCAAGAAAAGTCTTGGCAATGGATGTCATGACAAAATGCAACTCATTAGGAAAGTGGCAACAAAATCTTTAATATCTGCTAAATTGTCTCAATTTGATTCAGTCGTCAAGGTTCCTTGCAAGCAGCTCCTGTACACATCAACCACAGCAATACTTAAAGATGTCCAGCTTGCACACAGTGGAAAATGTGTGACCCTAACAGTCTTGAGATTATGGTTCAGAATTCACACCTGTCTTGAAGAACGCCTCAGAGGGATCTAGGAGCAGATCCAAACTCTGGGTTTCCTTTAGATTTTCAATGATTTTTCAAATACAGGATATTTACTGATAGAAAATGCCTTCTGTGTTACAGGTAGAGTAGGTTGCATAGCCTATTATGTTTGGAATCATCCATCACTGATTCTCTTGGGCAGCACTAAAAGTAAACCTTGCAGAACCTCACACACATTGATGGCAGAGCTTTGCCATAGTCTTAGGATCCACAATCCTGCTAATCAGGTTAAAAATTCTGGGCAATCCAAAAAAAAAGGAAGTACAAATTCAGTTCTAATAGAGGCACCTGAAATGATAAAATACAGGTAAATAACCTGGAAACAGCCATCACAGAAGGTTTTTTAGGGCTTAAAAAGCATGTACTGCCTGATCTTCCAGTCATCACAGTCAAGCACTGAATAACAGAGAACATCCAGGACAGGATCTCAAAAATTAACACTGAGCCAAACAGCTAGAGCAGAAGCTAGATTTTCTTACACTGAGGAATATACACCAAATGAAAAGGTGTTTTGGGGTCAGTTGTTCCTTTGCTACAATGGTTAAATTCTTATCAATGACGTTACAACCATGGTAGCTAGCACTCAAACAGCAGTGGTGTGGTACACAAATAACAGTATTTTTATTATTTTGAATTTGCATTTTAATAAACATCTTATAGCCAATATTATCCTGGGGAAAAAAAAAAAGTCTTCTGAATATATGAAGATTTTTCAGTGTTAGGGGCCTAAGGAGGCAAAAAGATGCCTAAGCAGTTAAAAAAAATCTAGCATCTAGTTACCATACTGAAATCTTGAATGTCATTGGAAAAAGTCTAGTTTCAAGGCAGACAAAATAACAGCCATAAGAGGAATGCCTCTGCTCTGCCACTTTAACCCAGGATACAGCACTGTGGCAAAACTGATTTTGTGTACTTTGGATATCAGTGACTGGATTTAGCATTAGCATTCAGATTTGGTGTAATGTGCTGCAGGAACTCATTTGCGCTCCTACAATACTGAATGCTTCTATTTTCCAACACAGAACACTGGTTAGACAACAAAATATTGTCTCTACAACCTGTGGAGAGAATTCCTTTTATTCTGGAAACGAGCTTGAATTTGCAGTGCAGGTCTGGCAAATTTATTACACGCAGATTCATGAGATGATTCTATGAAAAATCCCTATAAAAAACTATCTATATCAGATATCTGCAGGTTATTTATGGCTTCCTTTTCCTCAATCAAGGAAAAAAGTTATTACACCATGCCCTACAATTGCAAACACTCTAAATCTGTTACCTTTCAAAAAGTACTGACTCAGAGACTGAACTGAACACTTATCATCCAGTCTGGACTTCTAGCCACAAGCCAAGCAAACAATCTTACACTATCTGATTTTTACTGAACAGGCTTTTCTGCCTTTGCCTTAACTACAAAATTGCTGCATGTTCATAGCTCACAGCATCTGACACCAACATACACAAAAGAGCCTCAATCTTCTGTGAGACAACTAGAGTCAGCAAATATAATCAGATTTATACAATCTAAGTGAATTAATCCCAGCAGATCTTGCAAAACTTCTCCAAAAGAGGGATAGAGAATTTATCGGACTCTAAGCAACTGGTGGCCTAAGAATGACCCTTGGGTTTCTCCTAGAGCATCCTCCAGAATCCTTCTATACACTCAAGGATGGAAAAAGCAAACAAATCTTTGGAGGTTGAGTCGTTGAAGCTAAGTCAGCACTGCAGTTTGTAATTTAGGAGGGAACTTTTGACAGATAAAAAAATATTGGGCAACACCTTCAAAAGCAACACTGGTGATTTCAGACAACTATGAATTTTTTTTTTTGTCTGAAAATAAAATAAAACTACATTCAGCCTAACCAAAATTGGTAAAATTTACCAACAACTAAATAATTTACCAACAACTAAATAATTTACCAACAATTCCAACATAATAAAGATTAACTCTGCATTCAACAGTGCATTGAACCTAAAAGTATATAAATAATTACCACTGTTTTCTAGAGCACATTTCAGAGTCCATTCAGATTCAGAACCTTTCTAAAAAAATGCCAAATGCCAAGAGAGTAACTACAGATGGAACTGGCTGACAAGCTATTTATTACTGTTCTGTCCAACACTGACACTGCATTGACATTGCACTTGGCAAGGCAAGATTGAAACTTTTAGCTGTGCACCTACATTCAGTGTTTTATTATCCCCACAGGAAAAGACATTGTCATGTCCAAAATCTATCCTAAAGACAGTCATCTTCCAGAGGTCAGAACAAAGACAAGAAAACACTATCAGTCTGGTGACAGATTTCTTGGTCAATAGATCAAGCCTGCAATAAGCATTCACAGAAATGTAAAACAATAAGATGTACATATTTTGCCATGCATATGCATGCCATCACTGATTTTGGACAAAAACACACATTCCTTTTATCTCTCATTGCATTTGGTTTTAAACTGCCAGCTCCTTGGATCAGGACAGAGCTTGCATAGCACCTAGCAAGACAAAGCCTCATACACAAGAGACCTACAGTGTTATTGCAATAATCAGAGGATTCAGAGAACATGCAAGAAGCAAATGCAAAGACCAGTGCAAGCAGGAACATTTTATCAGTCCAACAGAAAATGCTCAGGGATTAACCTCACATTAACAAAGATGCTTCCTTAATATTATATTACACAATGCCAGGTAATGTGTTGCAAAGCCTCTAGCATGTTTTTCATATATATCTGTAATGATAGAAACTAAATTAAGTCATGTGCTATCCCCATTTTATGCTTTCCTTCTCCTTCATCCTAATTCCAGCTTCTCTAAAGTAATTAGAAAATAAAAATACATCAATTTTTGTCATGTGGGCAAGCACCACATTTCAGAAAAAGACAGTAGAGATTTGAACTCACAGATTCTCTGATGGATGTTACCAACCAAATTCTATTTCTCAGCCCTGCAACAGCTCCTCAGTCCACAATAACCAGGGTAACACAGAGAACTTTTTGTTTCCTTTTTTCTTTTATGAAGTAC
The DNA here is from genome assembly GCA_030060385.1 of Muscicapa striata striata. NCBI lineage: Eukaryota > Metazoa > Chordata > Aves > Passeriformes > Muscicapidae > Muscicapa > Muscicapa striata. Next base: position 575,008 of record JAREIS010000218.1, on the reverse strand, counting down.
AAAAATCTAAAAGGAGTTAGCCTGATCATTATTTCAGAAAGGTTACAGCAAGAGACAATTTTCTGTTTGAATCATCAGCAACCTTTCACTGTGAGAAGTCCTGAAAACTTTGGTTTTGACTAGTTGCAAGACAAGTTCAGCCTTGGTATAGAGGAAAACAGCCTATTCACCCCCTTTTTTAAACCAAAGATTGCAGCTCCAAAATGTTTTTTGAGAGTCTTCAAAAAAAGCTGAAGAAAAATTTTCAAATAATATCCAAGTAATCATGATCTTTTTTCTCATTTCTTAAAAAAGGCTTGATTTTTAAAGTAATTGCTTCTTGTTTGCTTCAATGGATGTGCTATAACTAACTTTCTTATTTAGGTTTTCTTTCTTCCTCCTGAAAGGACCATTTTTCTAAGTGACAGATTGGTTGTAGACACACTCTGACGCTACCATTTTTGAAACTGAAATTAACACAAACTGAATTAACAAAAAGTTCAGTCCGTTTTTGCCAGAAGAGAGCAGTTAAGTTACAAAAATATTCAGTATGTAATACACAGCACATAGGGCATTCCCCATTAAGCAGTTAAAGGTCTCAGTAGGCTGCTGATTCCCTCTGCTCACAGTTTAATGGCAGTGTGCACCCAATTTTGTTCTTGTTTGTCAGCATCACATGTTCAGACAGCAGAGATTCCATCTCTCAGCTTGTCTAGTTGACAGGATCACCAGCCAAGCTCTGTTGCTAAGTTCTACTAATGTTCACAATAAGTGGATTATTTCTCTATAACTTGATTTTCAATGAAGCACATTAATCTAGAGTGTGAGGTGCCTGCAGATGACTTGTTGGAAGTAGAGAACTTTATGATTTGTACTTTGAATTCAGTGTCTAATGGTGGACTGAGTAGCTCAGAGTTTAAAGCAATTTCAAAATTGACAACCAACTCTAAACACCAAACTGAGCAGTCTATGGATTAGCAGAACTTTTATGAGTCCAAAGTCATGTTTTGCACATAGCTCCTTAAGTGCCTTGAAAAATTAAGGTCACTAAAAATTGTGGCTGCAAATGACCTGAGTCTTATCTCCCAGGCCATGTCTGGATTTCACAGCAGGAAAAGGCACAAGGTCAGAGGATGCTGTGGCTCCCACCTGACCCACACACACACGTTTCCTTTCCAAGCAAACCCAGACATGGGACTGGTCGCTGTTCTGGGATGGAGGCAGGGATTTCTTGAGCCATTCTAAGCCTCAACAGCTTAGAGCCTGAACAAAGCAACAGGGGAGCTAGAAATTGACCCTCACACTCAGGTGTATTATACATATTCATAAAATCAGACTGATCCTACTCCATATTTAAAATAAGTTTCTTTCCATCCCACACCCTTAAATAGGCTATTTCTACACAATTATTTAGTTTTCCAAGATGGACAGGTCATAGTCAGTGAAGAGGTTATGCACAGCAAAGTGTTAATAGTCACAGTCATCCTTCTTGCTTCACATTTAAGTTTTGAACAAAATCTCTCACCACATTTCAGTGTTTTCCCATAAAAAGTTTGTATCTTGTCTGCATACAACTTGTTCTGGAGTTGGATTTCAACACCTCCTCTTTCAACTCCCCTCACTGTGTAATGTATATTTTCTAATGTGAGCATTTAATAGCAGCTTTTAAGATTCATGTAGTTTGAGTTACATTCCAGGACACAGAAGGTTTGTCCTTGACACACTTGACAATGGAAAAACAAAATGACTGAATATTTAATAAGCCCTTGAAAATACAACACTTAATATTCTCTAATGCAGGTACAGAACTGCCATTAAATAAATAAGATTAAAATCTTGTTTTAAATAAATTTCTTCACAGGCACATTATGAGATTTAGTACATGTGTGTTGCTAGAACTTAAAACAATTTTTAAAAATCAATATTCCTCCCCACCACACTCATACACTAAAAATACAACTATAGAGCATCCAAGAAAAGAGACTGTGATTTTTTTTTTCTAAAGAAACTAACTTCGATGGCTTGCTTATTATTGTAACCAAAATCCTGCTTTCATTACAAAAGGTAAGAGTTTACTGAACAACCGAATTTTTTCTGACCAAAACAAGAGTAGAGGAGTTTCCACTCATGGGTTCTTTGCTTTCCCAGATCATTCATTTTAACCAGAACCCTCAAAACAGGGTAACTTCTGTAGGATAACAGAATACTTAAAAGGAAAGTAGTATTTTTTATATACCTTACTCATTTTGATAAATAAAAAAAATTCCACACTTTGGAGATTTAAAATTATTCCCAGTGAGGTCTGCTCACATCTGTTAGTTTAAGCCTCATCTTTTCATATTTCAGAATATGATACAAATTATTTGGGAAAAAAAACCTTATTCAGTTTCTTCCTCTTACTAATCCTTTGACCACAAAAAGTAAGCTGATCTATGCATTACATGCACCCACTTCTCACTGACTGCAAGAATTTAGGCATATATATGCATTACAAAATTGTATTTTACAAATTTTCCTCACGTGTATTTAAAGACTCATCAATCTATTTCTTAGGCTAAAACAGTTAATAGTGGTAATATCAAAATTATTATACACCCATCATAAATATTATAAGCTAATATTGATTTTTTTGTCTCTTTCAAGGACCAGGAAAGAAAAGTATTTTTTCCTATAAATATTCCATAAATTTTTCCTGTAATATTCTCCAGAAGCCTTTTTTATTCTTCCAGGAATTCAAATTGTTAGTTTCTGAAATCCCCCTAGCTCTGTAGGGGGATTGAATGAGACCCAGTCAAACAGGGAACAAAGCCAAAATCACGTACCGTTTCTAATCAGCCCCAACTAACTTGCAATTCTGATTTTTTAATCTAGTTTTATAGCTGCTTAGTCATATAAAACCAAAGTCTAAAAAAAAAAAAAAAAATCCCATAAAAAATCCAATACATTTGGGGGATTTGGGCGTTCAATGAGAATATGACTCAACTGTGAATGTTACTTATGCAGAAAAAGAAACTGCATTTGTAAAGTACACGGCATGCTTCACTCAAAGTAGCAAGTAACCTCAGCAATGCAATCACAGAATTAGATACCACTTCCAGCTTTAAAGACAGTTTGTTTTGTTTAGATTTGACAGATTGTCCTTGTTTCTAATTTCAACATGATAGATTTTTTCCTCTCTGTTTAGTTCCATCTGGCGATCAGGAGACTGTTAAAATCTGTAATAATGTGATTTCAGAATGAGCTCTTGTGATGAACTTACCTCTCTATACAGATTAATGTTCTGTGTGGCAGAATTCGAACATTAATGTGTGTTTTAGATAAACCCAAATACCTCACCAAACATTCCCTCAGTCTCTTCACAACTCTATCTCTCAAAGCTACTATTCTTCCTTAGATCTTAAGTTGCCTTTGGAAAATTATCATTTCATGAAAAAGAAAAAAGAAGGCAAAGTCACAAGTTTTATGGTGTGATGCATTTTCAGTGCACTGTATCTGGATATACATAGTAAGAAAACAAATACCATCAGAAGCTACTAACCAAAGGATAAACTCAAGGCAAACATACTATCAATTTACTTCACCACTAATAAATCATAATCTCTTACATTATTTCTCTGCAAGGGTTAAGGAATTGATACAGACATAGCATTTTAAATAAACCATCAAAGGACAAACAAAAACATGATACATGAAGTATCAGGCACTAAGACCAATTTTATGTCTCTAAAAATCTCTAAGTCATCCTCCTTCTGGAGAATAATGGAAAATGTCAGCATTAAAGTGGGTTTTTTAATGTCTACATAAAGATTTAACAGCCCAACCTTAGCATCCTAGTTGGGAACCTCTGGCCATTATAATATCTCAAGCCACAGTCAGAACAGTTCCTGCCATTATTTTTGTTTTCATGCTACAAAAGATAGGTCTATTCTTTTCAAATCACCAGTACAGTTCTACCTCATGTACCCTCTCCTGCTAACAATATTTGCCATTCAAGTTAGCAGTTAAACTGCTACTGTTACAATTCTACACATAGTCATAACTGAATGAAAATAATCTGTATGCCAATACACTTTTATTGATATACTGTCTAAGAACAGCCTATAGCTAATGTTCAATGTGTAGATTTATAGTGCAGGAGTATTTACAGCTGAGAGTAGCTACTATCCATATGTAGTAGTGAGAACACAAATGTTCCCTTGCCTGCTCATTTTTTTCTCATTTGTTATAGTTTTAAAAAACTGTTGTCTTTCATTACCAGCTGGGCACAAACAAAAAGGTTATTAATGCACCTTTTCATATTCAGAAATCCAGGCACAAAAATAAGTCACTCTAACTAAGCTGCTAGGTAAATCAGCAGTCTAACACAAGTTTGACCCAGATACATGTCTTAGTCACATCTGCATTTTAAAGTGGATTATAAATAAAACCGGAGTTACAAATCATCCTGCATTTTAATTGCATTTAATTGATATATGTCTTCCTACAGAATTCAAAACTGATTTACAATGTTACCCTGATTTAGACATGTTCTCCTACTCAGCATGGAAAACTTTTTCCTCTGCCAAGTAACTGGAAAGAAGACTTGAGAATGAATTTCAGTGGCAGGACCCCACCTCATGCAGTGGGATTCCTGGGGACAGGACTGATTCTGCAGCCCAGGACATTCCCTCGTACTCCATCCCTCATTGCCTACCATCCAAGAAGATCACTAATTTCCTAAACGACCAGTGTTGTTTCCCACTAGGCAAATCAAAACCATCTGACTTTGTTGCCCCACGGAGCAGCTAAGTAAAACACACCATACCAACACACAACATACATCCCACTGCATGCTATTATTGCCTCTTGACGACTCAGCAGAAGCCCTTGAACAGCAATCACACTGCCTTCAGAAGCTTCCGCTTCCATTCACTTGAATTTATGAAGCTTGCTTCACTTGTGATTTTTCTGAGCTGTGACTATTGCAGCAATGCTTTTGGTTTAACAGCTAGCTGTGCGCATTATTTTAACTAGACTTGGCATTTATATTCTAGCAATCATTTTTTAAAAAAGGCATCCGCAAGGCTCACTTTGCCCTTGTCTTACTGAAAAAGGTCTGCATGGCAATGTGGCTTGATAAGCAAACCACTGCCACTCATTCATTAAACATTGCTATAAATCAAACAGGCAAAATATTTATAGCAGCTGCAAAAACGCAATGGATGTTCTTCCCAGAGTCAAAGCAAAGGTGAGAAAAAGAGGAATTCACAGCTTGTATTCTGGTCTGGTCTAAGACACTCAGAGGTTTCTCATTACTAAAAGAGCATATTCCAAAATGAAGCTTAACTTGTCTGAAGGGAAGAAGAATGCAGATTTTGAAGTGTGCATTTCAGCCAATCCCAAATTTACATAATGTGTCAAATTAGCCTCTCTGTTTGCTTTGTTGCCCTTCTCTAGACTACCTGCTGTTCACATCATTACAGGAAAGATTAGGCTCTGGGACCTGGCAACGTGAAATACTACACAGGCAGTATCTTTCTTTCTGCACTTGATTTATCATGAGAAGTTCTCATTTGGCTCAATGGGTACAAAACTGGAAAAAAAATCTTCAGTATAATACTATTTATTATTAATAGACTTTTACACCCATGCAGACAAATGGAGAAAAGAGAGACATTCTTAATATAAATTAATGAAAATTCTATTATAATGTAGTTTGCCTAGTACATAAATCTCACAGCTATTAAAATTACAGAAACATTTTCATCTGTATCATCTCCATCTCACTTAAGCACTCAGGTTCATTTATATCTATGTTTCCTCTCACTGAAAACAAGTATGATGGCCTAATTTAAAATTACACTTGGATGAATTTAGAAGAGATTTTGAGACTTGGCGTCCATTAAGATTTGTCATAGAACCCATCTCAGCTTTCATCAGAGAAGCCTTTTAAACAACTCATATGTCCTCTTTTTGCTATCCCGAAGCTAATCAAAACATTCTGGAGTTACTTACTCATTTTCCAGGCTTGTGTCTTTCCTGTACAACATAATAAGACTTCTACTGCAAGTTCTGAAATTAAAACTACCAAACTACTTCTTAAAAATTGAAGGGATGGAGCCATTTTCTAGCCCCTCAAAAGTGTATGCTAAGTCCTTAAACTGCTGATTAACAGGTCTCCTTTGACTGGAAGCTTTTCCTTCCATACACTATTTAAGTTGCATTGGGTTAATTTTTCATACCTGGACAACAGTAATAAAATAGATTTGATAGTAACTGGTACCTCTGCTTCATGACTGCAACTTAGTTATGGGAAAGCAAAACCATGAAGAATAGGATACCCGAACTGTGGCATTGTCAAACCCTTAGTTGCTTGGTAGGATAGTCCTAATGATGAGCTTCCAATGGAGCAGGCTTTGTGGAGTAATCTAGACTTAACCAAAGCAAATCATGGACACACAAACCTCAGCCTGTGGCTTCTTACAGGAACTGTCACAGTTGCAATCCCCTAGAGAAATCTCTCAGCCATTTGCACCAGCAGGGTTGCCAACAGCAGGAGCAGTTTAACTGACTCGTGGCAGAGCACACAGTTCCAAAACTCAGCAGTCTCCAACTCCCTGGTTCTGCCTTGAAAATCCTCTAGGAAGTAGAAATTTTTTCCCCCCCTAAGATGGTTCAGTTCCTGAGGTTCACTGCTGGATCCCAGACATTCTTCCTCTCTTCTTCTGAGCAACCTGTTCTTACCTTATTTGTATATCCATGTCCTATACCTCTTATCATTCTTTACTTTTATATGGAGCTCTTTCCAGAGCTGATGTGCTGCCATTCTTCCAGGCACTTCCAGGTCCCAGACTCAGCCCTCACTTCACATGCTACCTGGCTCTTTGTCCCAGGCCATTTGCTCAGTTAGTTACTTTGCTCAGCTCGTTGGTCTCAACCTCTGTATCCTTCTACCTCGCTCCACATTTCTGGACCTTCAAGCCCTTGTCCTTTGACATAAATCACAACCACCTTCTTGTTTTCCATCTCCAAAACTAAAAGAGCTTCCTTCTGCTCCAGTGCTGATACCACCCCATGACCTCCTGGTCCAGCCACTCACTGTCATGTATCTCTTGTCTTCATCTCACAACTTCATCAGGATTTTTATGCCAGCCTACACTCCCTGTGCAGTTTCTGTGACTTTTATATGGGTATCTGAAGGGCACATGTGCCTGGAAACTCATCTGATTTTTCCAACTGAATTACTGGTCTAATGGAAGACATTTTTTCTTTCAAACCTGGTTTGACTTTGAGATGAAGGCTTCTTCCTCTACATCAACTAGATTCCAGGAAAATGGAAGAGAGCATATATGCTGACCCTAATTTTAAAAATCTACTTTCTAATAAAATTAGAACAGCTCCTCTTCAGAGAAATATTTATATCTTTCTATAGTTAAATCACTGGACAGTCTAAAAAACAGAAACAGTCTTTACCCTTTTCCTAGGCCAGACAGGACAATGTCCTTGCAACTGCTCCATGATCTCACATGACTCTCTGAAAAGTCTTAATATTAAAAAAAAAAAAAAAAAAGTTTGAGATACCTAAATCAATGCACCTTAACACTCTGGTACAGCTGAAAGAATGATGCACTTGGAGAAGAATTTCAGGTCAGAAGGGTGTTTTTATGAGAGAGGGAAGGGTGAGACTGCTGAAACTCCCGTGCTTGATGTATGTGAGTATGTTTCAAGTTCACAACACAATCACATAGATCAAAGCTAAATTTAGAGACAGTGAATTATTCATTGCAACTGTAGTCAGCTAGGCTTATCTGGACCCTGAGAAATCAAACATATCACCCCAGACAACACCAGTTCACACAGACATGTTTTTTTCAGACCTATCTTTTGGCTCCATAGTGCAAAAAAAAATTGCACTGGTTAACAAGTTACCCAGAATATTGTGGAAGGTTTTTTGAAAGATAGGTAAATAGCTATATGTAGCTTGCTTCCATTTTTTAATACATTAAAATTCCATTTACCCTTGTCTCCAGGAATGCAGAAGTGATAGTTCAATTGAACTGAGAAATCAAATGTAAGAAAGAGAAAAGCCTCCAGTGCAACAGTTATTAGGATACTCAGACAACTATGACAATCTTATTCCAGTCTCTGTTCAAAGAAGACACTTGAATTGAAATGATAGTTCAAGGCCCTCCTCCAGAACCTGGGAGAAGTATATGAAAAAGATTACACAAGTTTATGAGGGGGATTATACTACACTGGGCCTGTGATAAGAGAGGATTGGACTCAGAAACCCAAGAGGCTCTCCCAGCCCCTTGCCCCCATGAATATTTCCAAATCCAATTTACACATTTATTTAATACATAGATTATGTTCTAAGCTATTGCCATTGCAAGCATTAGCACTGACTCTGTGAATAGCACCATTTCAAATGTATTCCTATTATTTAGCTTAAACATTTCGTCACCAGTTTGCCCTAGGGACTGACACTAATACTTACACTCAGGGCTGGACTAATCAGCACAAGGACAAAAACCAGCAACACTATGCATCATCCTGCTGAAGATTCCTTTATTCAAAAGCTTGTCATTGATGAGCAGTAGCTTGCTAGCAGCAGAGGGGAACCATACAGGACTTAAGCTTTGTGACCTCAGGAAAACCCAGGAATGAATTCCTGTGTCAGACATGTCAAGCCACCATGGCATAAGTATTTCTTCACAACCAGGTGCTGATATAGACAAGAGCATTCATCCCAATCCAGTGGGCTTCAGAAGCCTTCCCAAAAGGCCAGGGAAAGCTACTGTCTGTCTACTGCTTATGACAACTCATGCCTTTCAGAAGTATAACAGTTATTCAGAAAATAAGTATCTTTGTCCTTTTCCTTGTGATTCCAAATACTACTTATTTTTTAACTTATGTTATTAGCTTACTTATGAAGAAATCAATACTGGAATACACACAGCAGACCCATTCCAGGATCTTTTAATTACATTCTCCACACAAAGGAGTGTGGGAAGAAATAGAAACTTAATAAAATAAAAATTTGGATGTTCTGGATGTCCAAAATTCACCTACAGTAAAGCAGCCAGCAGTAAGAAGGACTCTGATTATCATAGACTGAACATGCCATTGAGTTGGCTGGGGTAGATGTTTTTCTGTGCAACTAGGGTTTTGGGCTAGCTAAAGGCAAAGAACTCTGCACTGGTTATATTTACCATGGGCTGGTTTTAGTTTTTTTTAAATTTATTTTATTTACTTTTTGGGCTGGTGTCCAATGATTCTCACAGTAATGAAAAGCAACATTTGCAGCATCCAGTGGAAACTTTGCATTAAGGCAATTCTCTAGAGAGCATTTCTGTGGTTGAAACAGGAAATCAGGCAGCAAAAGAGATCTTTGACATGTCTGGAGATCTTGCTGATGATTATGCACAAAGGGGACTGTGGGAGAAGGAAGTGCCACTGCTGCCACTACCAGGCAGATTATGCTCACTAGAGGCCTTTTGAGAATGTAAACTGCCAAAGGAGCGGCACGCAATGCTGCACTGAGGCACATTTTGCAGTTTCTATTTCCAGTGTAAGGTCTACATGGGATATTTACTGCTGGCACTTTCCTTTCAAGACTGGTTACATCTGCCTGCATATTTCTCTTTAAAAAAAGAGCAGGTTAGTTGTACATGGAATTAAAAGCGTTGTCACTGATGAAATATGCATGTGACATACCAGCAGAAGTTGGTCACTGGTGGTGGTTATGAGGCAAACCAAAAAAATTAGCAGGATGCCAGAGTTCTTACTAGCCTCCTAAATCCTAAGCCCATTTCTTGACCATTAAGGCTCTTTGTTCCTTAAGATGTCCCTTCAGAACTACAACAAAACATTAAAACATCAGCTGTGGATTTTTCTGGGTGGCTTATTTTTGGAAGTTACTTAGACAGATGATGATCATTAAAATAGTTTACCAAAAGCTTATCACTTGCAGTGTTCAGCATTATTTTGCCAATCAAGAGAAGAGACACATTAATAGACTGTATGTAACAAACCAGGATGACTGTGGGAAACAGGAGAAAACTTAAATGCATCAAAGATTTCTTTTTAGTTTGCAGCACATAGCAGAGAATATCCCATTTTAGGAATAAAAGGCTACTCCTTTCTTTACTAAAGGAGATGCTATAATATAAATGTTATCCCAGCCAGTCAGGTATCTCCCCTGACCTCAACAGATGAACAGCTCAGAGCAAAATCATTCAAGATTTTGTTTGCAAGATTTACCAAGTATTCTATGTTTATATTTGCAGTACAGGTTTCTTATACATCACTGTGTTTGACATGCAGGATGCTCTGGTGCCTGTTCCTCAGTGCAATTATGAATTTGACCCCTGGGGAGAGACAGAGGGTGATTGGTGCCAGGTGATCAAGGTACCAAAGCTGAGAGCAGCATCTCCACCCAATAAATGGAAGAATCTGGCGACAAAGGGAATTTTTAGCACTGCAATAAATACATTGATCTGATTTCACAGCAGCAGCAGTGACTCCCATCTGTGAACCCAGTTGTCCTCTTCTCTAGAGGAAAACAATGAAAAGAGAAGTTACTTTCTAAATTAGTAAATAAAGAGAGTCACCTACAGAGAATATTTTTCATCCTCCCCAGCTCCAGTACTCCAGAAAGATCCATGATACCTCTTGCACTGTGTGGGCTTGGATTTTGAATCTCCTGTGCCTATAGTGCTTCCTGATCCTCAGCTCAATTCCATCCCTCTATAGCAAGAGCAGACAGCTCTCAGGCCACAACACTATTATAGATTGCCCCAGTACCAAAAAAAGGACTATTTCTAGATTCCTCATACAGAACAGAGATGAAAACCATCAAAGTTCAGATAAAAATAACCTGTCTCCCACATCTATGCAGTCTGGTTGCTTCCCAGACCTTCAGGGCTCTCACTTCTCTGTCATTGCAGTCATTTCACCTAAAAATAAAAAATTCCTCAACTGTGAATGACATCCAGTTATAAGTGAGCATGTTTGGATTAAATCATTGTGCTTTGGTTTAATTTTTTTCTCTTGGTCCTTCACCTTCATTCATGTGAAGCTGAACCCTCAATTTCTGTGTCAGTACCACACAGAGTGGGCACAAGAGCAGTGCCCAGTAAGAGCCATTAGCAATTCCAGCACATTTCCAGTTTATTGTGAATGTTTGGAAGGACAGCTCACTGCATGGCATGCAGGGTCTTTCACTGCCAAGCTCTTGTGCAGAGACAAAGCTTCTGTCTCAGGCAACACAATAGATGCCCTCCAAACCTACAGACATGACTAACACTCTTCTAGTAATACCTTTTTTATGCTGAATGTGGACATTGATACAGTCTTAATGCATGAATAAGGCACTTAAATATTTTAAAACTTTCTGTGGCAGTGGATCTTCTGAGAACACTGAAAACTGTCAAACTTCAGCCTCCCATAAGTCTCAATATATTTCTGGGTGGGAGGACATAAAGAAGTGTTATACAATATCTGGAAATGTTCCAATTTGAAAATCATAATGTCTGGTCAACTCCCTTAATTCTAGCACATCACTTGCACACTGCCACTTTGATTTCTAAAATAATGTAATCCAAGAGGTGAAAAGCTGCTGTTACAAAGACAAGAACTGCTCATGAAATCTTCATTGGGGATTTCAGTCTCCTCAGGAGATAATATAACTTCTCCCCTCCCCTGTCTCACCCCCAATAAAAGAGGTGTCCCACCAAAAAAAAAAAAAAAAGTATCCAGGGATCCAGATGCTCATAGGGGAGATGAAAGACCATGCTAAAATCTCTAAGGAATCAAGTCTAAGGAACCTTGGACTGATGAGAAGTCCACCCTTCTCTTCCTTCCAAAGGGCTAAACAAACTTCAAACCACAAAATTTACTAAAAATAAGTTTTTTCTTTCCAGTCAGCCATAAGCATTATGTTATCCCAGTTCCTCATAAAATTTTCTAACTGTAACACCCCAAAATCTTCTCTCCCATTATTTTCCTCTCCATCTCTTCTTTCTGCATCAAGCACCATCTGAAGTGACAGACAGGCAGACAATGCACCAGCCTTTCCAAACCCTACTGGGAATCATGTGAAAGAGAAATATCAAAACCATCCAAAACCACAGACAAAATATAATAGCACGCAATTAATTAACCTGTCAAGAGAGAAGCAGATATTATTGTTCTGATGAGCTTTTTAGATTGTGGGTTGTTTCCTCTTGCCAGGTGCAGCTGCAGTGATAGCAGGGGGTAGCTCACAAAAATACTACACCACCAGTCCAGAACAAAAACTGGCCTTCAGACAAATGGTCTGGCCAGGCACTCACTCAGCACAAGAGCTTCCCTCCAGAAGAGATCAGATAAAGCAAGGGTGAGCTTTTTGTTTGGGTTTGGGAGTTTTATTTTCCATTTTGCACAGTTGGCATCAATACTATTTATACTGGGGGGGGGGGGAAGCTATCTGTATAGGTAGCTATTTAGGCTCAACCCTATGAAATACTGAGCACCTCCTGCACTGAAAACTGGAGATACCCACTAGAGGGAGAGACAAGCAGAACACAGGACTAATCTGGTGAGGGCTGTTTGCCCAGGCTGCCTGTAGCAAGCATATGAATGTGGGAATCTGACAAAGGTCTTTAGCTTTATGGAAAACAAACCAAATAGAAATATCAGTTTTTTCACTTTGTTTCAACCGACACTCTTGGGCTTTCATCTTCATTTCTGCATGGGATATATAGCAAACTTTATGTTCCTCCTTCTAGAGCTCATGCCTTGCTGTCACAGCTTTTGTAAATCTTTTTCTCTTGATTAAAATTTCATCTGTTTCTTTGACTGTTTAATTTCCTAATGCAGCTCTCACTGTTACCCACATTACCAGATACAGCCTTCTCTTTAGGCCCAATCTGCAAAAACTTTCTGGGATTCAGAAAATTCTCTGTGTAACATGAGGTTAAATCACTAACAAGATTTATTTTGGGGGGGGAAGAACATGGGGTTTTTTTGGTTTGTTTTTTTCTTTAGATTTCAGCCATAAAATTTCAGCTGAATCTCAATATCAACAGGCATCCTGGGGAAGAGATACACAATAAACTTGGGAAAAATATTCTAAAAGCTGGAAAGCAAGTTGGATATGGATATATGGATATATGGATAGCAAGAACTTGGGAAGCAAGAAATATTGATTCTCTTAGCAGACTACCAATAAGAAACAGTTTATGAGAGTATTTTTGGAAAAACAGGGTTATGACCCCAACTGAAATATATGTCAGGACAGCTAGGATGGAGTTCTGATCACTGAGTATGGATCTACCTTTTAAAATAAAGGAAGTTTTATTTCCCATGTCATATGTAGAGATTTCATCAAACACTTTGGCTAACAAATGATATCAAGTCACATAATGCTTCAGATATGAAGTGTGAAAATGTATGTTTCAAAACTTCATATTAACAGTTTATTCCAAATGCATGAAAAATTATGCACGATATGATCATAAAAAGTACTCAAATGTCTACTTTTAAATCCCTTTCTATCTACCACTGGCTAACAATTCAAATACTCAGATTTTAGAAACTGAGGATGAAAGCCTGGAAAGGTTTTCATGCACTTGTAGATAGACATGAGCCCACTCTAGATGAACTGACCCTCGTGTGTTACCTTATCCACTGTCACAAATCCATGACCACATTGGACAACCAGAAGAGGGAAACAAAGTCACTACCTGTACCAGTTGAGTTGAAGTATTTTTTACTTTATATTACTTAAACTCATAATAGTAGTGTCTGAAGATATATTTGTTTCCTGCTGTTCTATGTTACCGAAATCTGCACATTGCAAGTGGCTAAAGAGGCCATTGCTATAACTGGTTTGACCATGAGGTTCCTGCACTTTCCAAGGAAAGAATATAAGGTAGGTGGAAAAGTTCCAAGCAAAATGAGCCAAATTCTGTGTAGACAGAGCCAGATATTAAAACATTTTAGTGGTTTCTTGGCTGCAGAAATGACAAAGCATAAAATTGGCTCATGCAATATAGGGTTGACTTCCATTTATGAACAGATGCATGTAGACATCAGAACAGCCCATTTGGAAACTTGGGCCTGTGAAAGAACACAGAAGGCAATAAGGCAAGTCCCATGCCAGAGCAAGAGAACTTTTACCAGTTAAATGTGCATTTACAAGGCATGCCAGGAGGCAGCAGGCCATTAGGTGAGACTTAGTGTGGTATACATATATCCACATTATAGAGCAGCAACAGCGTGCACAGGCAAGGACAACTTTACCTCATTTCTTTCAAATCCAGGCTGCCTGTAATGGTCCCAGTATCAATGACACTCTTCCAAAAATATAAGCTGATTCAGGCTTGTAGTCCTTTACTGCCTGATCATCACCATACAAGACCTGATTACAAATGCAGCTGCACTGGTGTAGTAACAAGATAACTCAGCACATCAGAGTGAAGTTTAATGCTGTTGGAATGGAGAACAGAAACAAACCAAATCTCACAGAACTGGGGAAATGAGAGAGTAAGCCAAAAAAGTAACCTAGCCTGGCAATGTCAGACTACCTGAGACAGTGACTGTGCAATTCAGAGTTTTCAATGAGGCACGTGCTGAAGAACCTTGCTAAAATAGCAATAGGCACATTGATTTTGGTAATGTGACACTGACTCCATGTGCCTGTGTATGCATAAGCTCACTCAATGTGCACAGACTGCTGCTGTACTGGTCTGCAGCTAAAAGGTGCAATAAAATTATAGAGAAGCCATAAAACAAAACCTGACATCCATTGCTTGGAACAGGGACTTTACAAGCTTTCTTTTACTCCAAATGAATCTGGAAAAACTCTTGTAATTTCAAAGTACCCAACAAATATATAAAGTACAGGCTTGTAAGATACACAGACACACAGCAAGATGCTGATCTGTGAATCATTAATTATTATTCTCATACACATTTACCTCAGAGGTAAACTGGGAACGAAGTTCAAAATGGTGACAGGGTATGTGAGAAAGCTCCAATTCTCCCATTAAATATCTCCACTAAGCTAATGGCATGGTAGAAGTGTTTATTGAACTAAATCTGGATGACATGTATGAATCAAGCCATTTGTCACTGTAAACCAGGCATGAGTGGATGGGTTGGTGTAACAGAAAATATCAATAAAATAAAACTTAGCCATCTATTCCCCAGCCACTTTTAAGACTATAACATTGCCTTTTTAAAGATTAGTAGCTGGAATGAGTTATAGGAGACAAATAGTTGATGCTATTTCTAAACATTAGTTTCATAAAGTGAGTTCTAATTTCTAAGAATAGTCTAATAACTATGCCACATAATGTAGCTCAGTACAAAGAAAAAATGAACACAGCCTTATTCAACCTCTGGTGATATTCTTATCTTAGATGCAACAGAAGTTGATGAAATGCCAGCAGAAATGTTTTGAATTAAAGGCTGATTAGAAGCCTCATTTTGATCTTCAGCATGAATTTACTCTAAACCTCAGGCTAGACTTGATAGCTGCTATCATACGTGGGCTAACTAGCTCATGGAGGAGACAGGAGGAATTCCCAAGTTAGGAGTGAAAGGAAAGCTCACACACTTGATACAGAAAAATAAAACTTTTTTTTTTTTTTTTTTTTTTTTTTTTTTTTTTAATTCAATGTCCTCTTATTTATTTTAGTAAGTTACCTGCAAATGGGGTGATTTATTTCAGAGGTTTGCTGCCACCATGCAGTACTGAAGGAGCACTTCTTCAGAATTTCCTGTTTCTCAGATACATTTAATACAATCAGTTCTGACCACCAGTACCTATTTAACATAATTAACCCTTCACACATGTTTTGGCAGACACTTGTGCCATAATCAAAACCAAGCTTTCCATAAACATCAACCACCTCCCACAGAAAGGTTGGGTTTAGATGTGTAGTTTAGATTACCACAAACTGCGTGTAGATGAGATTAGACACTTTTAGTATTACACAGGCATGTCTGCAGGTGGTGAATTAACACTGAAAATCCGTGAGGAAGGAGCTGATCACAATTACCATAACTGGAAAACACTGAATGAAAGAAGTGTTTCCTTCTGTCAGTGTAAGAGTTCTAAGAATTGCTCTTGTACACTTGGTAACAAAGGACAGAGAAAGAGCTGCTCTTTAGAAGACAGGATCTCTCCCTGGCAAACGTACATAACTGAAAATATGCCATTGCTACAGGCTGCTCTGTAACTTCCACAGCATGCTAGATCCTCTATTCAGGATGGTTTTAGAGTACATCTAAAGAGAGACCATCTTTTCACCAAGAACATAAAAAAAAAATCTTGTCTTTAACCTGACCGTGCAATAGGCAATTAATTTGTTTGCTTTCCTAATGAAAAGGAAAATAAACATGCCATAGATTGCAAACTGAATGTTTTTCTCCCTTGCCAGTATGTAGTTGGTTTCTCATAGCAACAACAGTCGTGCCATTGTCAACAAAAGGCCACTTGATTTACTGCAAGCCTGGACTAACTCCACTGAATATAACAGTCCTGTATCCTCAGTCCTTCATCATAGCTGTGTCCCTGGTGCCAGCTGGAAAGGCTTGCTCATGGTGGTTCAGCAAGCCAAAGGGCAGCAGACAGCCCTGGGCATAAGGTCCCAGTCCCTCTCACCCTCCCTGGCTCACCATCCCTGTTGGATGCTTCTCCTACAGGGATGCAGGAACAACTGGAGATAAACACATGTGCTCCAGAAACCACGGAACAGAAATAGCTATGCAATAGTGAAAAAGAAGGGCAACAGAAACCTAGGTTGGTTCAGCAGTTTCAGAAGCCCAGATTCAAAGTGGTGTGTCAGGAGCAGCATCTGACCCATCATCAGCTCACTGTGATGACATTAAAGCTTTTATCTTGTAGCCCCTACTACATTCTTCCTTTTGTCATCAGTCATGCAAAGTAACTGATTTCATTCTGCAGATTATCAGGCCATTTATTGCTGAAACATTTTTCTGCCCATGACCTTCTCCTTAGTATTTAGTTGACCTTGGTTAAACTCCCAATTAAAGGTTCTTCCTTCATCAGTAAACTGTTTATATACCATGTTTTCAGCATAACAGCATATCAGTCAAGATGCCAGCAGTCACTAAATGCAGGTTTCATGCTCCACACTAGGTAGCTGTTTGTTTCTCTAGCTGCCTATAAATTTCACAGCAACTAATAATGCATGAAAGCAGCTACATAGGAGGAAAATTATAACAATATGAACTATAATGAACATTTTATTGCAGCTTGTATTGTCAATGTCTGGAATTCTGGAAATATTACTGATCAAAACACTATTATTTCAAATAATTGCACACAACACAGTGAATTATTCCCTCTTAATATTTGACTGTAAAAGAAACTGTCTAGATAAACTACACACAGCATTCTATGACACAGATATAATCAGAAATCAATCAGCATATATGCCCTTTGAATTTAATAATGAAGAACTGTCAGTGCAAGCTGAAAATTTCCCAAGTTAGATTTCACCATAGTTACTAGCCTGTTAGAAGAATACAAAATATGATCTTAAAAATCCCTGTAACCAATTGACTACATGTGTCAACTTGCCTTGAAAGATTAACTTAATTATGTAGAAAGAGGGAAACAGAGCTTGTAGGATTGGCAGGATTTAAAACTCTTTGATGTTTGTTTCTTAAGTGCTGAGATAGGGCAGTTGAAGCCACATATAATACTATGAAAATGTGCTTTGAAATTCTTTGAAAATAAAAGTGCTACACAGCTGCTATTACAATTACTGTATCTAAAATGTCCATGCACAAACCATCTTTGAATGGCAAGTGTTACGAAATCTTTAACCAGGCTGGAAGTTATCTCAAAGAGGTGTTTTAAAAACACCTTTAAAAGGATGTTTTCTAACATCTTGTAAGTTCCTGCTATTGTAGAAATAAATCTCATCAAAGTTAGAGGAAAATAAGCTAGCATTGAAAATCTAGCATTTGCCTGTTTTTCCAAATTGGCATCTATGTGCCAATTCCTTCCTAGCTAAAAACCTCACCCATTCTCAGGTTCCAAGGTGAATAAGGCCAGATTCAAAGGTAATACTCACATGTGTCCATGTGACTTACAGTCCTCAAAATTATCAAAGCTATGATATAAAAGAATCTCCTTATCTTTCCCCTGAGCTTGGAGATGCACAAAATTACCAGCTGACTCCTTGTTGTGTCTTCATCATTTTCTTGAAAACATGCATGTTCTCTGTATTCAGAGCTGCCCCACTTGGGGAATTTCAAGGTTTATGTTCTCCTTAAGCTCACTGGGGCTCCAGAAAATAGATATTCTCTGACATTTACAATGAGTCTGCACAGAATTCCCAGCCTCTTTTTGTAGTCAAGAGAGAGTGAGGCAATTCTAGATTACTATTCATCATGAAGAGGTCTCCCTTAGAACAGAACCACAGGGCATGACATGGACATTTTACTGTGGATTATGGAAGAAGATCAGTGCACATCAACATTTGAGAAAATGTTCTCCCATCTTCACTGCTAATGGACTTGGGATACAAATGCCATTGAAACAACCAGAGGATACTTCATATTCAGAGAGCAGATTTCTTAAGACAATAGACTGATAGTGACAGCAATTGTACTTAGAACTGTTAGGCTTCTAGTTTTGAGGAGAGGGAGAATACAGATGTAAAATTTACATAATGTGAGGAGAATCTGAACCACTGAATACAAGATTTTATATTGGAGAGAAAATGCAAAATGTTTGCAGACTTGTAAAGTTTCATTTTTAAAAAATCAGTGAGATTATTTTACCTCTGAAATAATTTCATTATGACCAGACTGCATCACATCCTTCAGATACCTTTGAAAGTCCATTAATTTTTTTTTTAATTTCAAACAAAATGTTTGCCTCACATCCTGAAACACAACAGAATAATTTCTGCTTGTTGCATCTCAGACTATATACAGCAGCCATAAAATTATGTCCCAATAAATTTTTGCTATGTTAGGCATTAAAGAAATATAAGAGCAGTTTTTAAAATGCTTTTTCCAATGTATGGTTAAAGCCAAATCAGAAGAAATTTTTAGCAAGAGAATGACATTGCAATTTCATCAGGAAACAAAGCGTGACATCCTAATTTGATCTTGAGAGACACTCTATTTGGTTGAATGACTGGCCAATTCTTTCTGTTTAAAAGCAGGTATATAACCTAGGGTAGAGAAACAATCAGTTATTAATAAGTCTACAAATGAACCTCTATCTTAGAGCAACAATGCACTGCAATGAACAAACCTTCTTATTTTAAATACAAATTGAGAAATTTTTTGCTGTAGAGAAACAGTGCACAGGACAGTTTAAGGGAAAAGTATCTTTGATACAATATGATTTGAGGAGTGCTTATAACCCCAGGGACCAGTGACATTTACTGTTACACTAGCAAAATTCTCTTTAACAGGGGCAAACCTGGATTTCCTGGTTATTGTTCAATCTAGACATCATGACTCAGAGAACATGAGTTTCTGAAGGTCTCCCCAGGGACCTACCAGCAAGCCTGGATTTTCAGAGATCATTTCATCAGAAATTCAAAGGTGTGTTAACACACACACTCACGTGAAACCCTCCAGAAGGCTTCAGGGCTGAGAGGGCTCTTCAGAGGCACTGAGAACTGCTGAGAGCAGGAGTGACTGAAACATAACAAACCTTCTCCACAAACATTAGCAAACCATCACAGCACACCTCTTTGTCATCTTTGTTTTTAAAATTAAGAAACTGACACTTATTAAGGTGAAATGAGTTTATTAACAGGAGGTTGGAGTGACAGTTTCCCTCCCATCTCTTGCTACACAGGGATGGAGTATCCTTGCTAGTCACTTATATGAACTTTCAGAAGAATGTCTCTGATTCACTAAAGCAGCCATCACATTTTCTGGTTTACCCAAATCCAGTCTAATCTGGCTACTTCCCACTCTGACTACAGAACTACTAACAAAGCCTAATTCCCCCTTATGTTCCCAAGGTAAAATGGCACTGAATTCAAAAATAAGAAAAGTAATTATAGACCACACAATTTATTTTATGAGGAAAAAAAATAAAAAAACCCTTTCTTTTTCAAAAAAAATTCTTCATGTTTTCTCCATTGTATCACTGCTTTGAAAATATACAATTCTACGTAGCTGCCATTACAATTATTTTATCTAAAAGTAAGCTATTAAGAAAGTATCATAGAAAAACTAATTCAGAAAAAAAAACCATATCACAATACTCTAGCTCTATAAAAAATACACTCTTGAATGTTTTCATGAACTTGTTTCACAAAATACATATACACAGCCAAGATACACAGAGGCTAATGTTAATATTCCCCTTCAAAATACCATATAAATCAGTCAGTAATATTCACAACTGGTTTCCTGTTTCCTAGATGTGCTATCATTACTAAATTTTCCTAAGTTAGATATATTTTACTGTAACATATTTTTCATTTCTTGTTTCAGGACTTTATATGCACGTGACAACAGCAAAAATAAACTGATGAGTAGAAAAGAGTAACCACTTTAATATACCCACAACAGGTGGATGATTATTTTGTTGCTTGGTGAACTTTTCCTGTATAAGAAATAGCAACAGGTAGAAACTAACACAGGCAGAGTTATAACCACTGAGTGCAAGCATTAACCAAAATAATGTCCCTATGGATTGAAAACTTAATTTTTCAAATTGCTGATCTTTAGAATCACTCATAAATGCATCTATTTATACCTCTAGGGTTTCAGCATATGAAGAGAAAATTTTGACTTGTTGCCAGGCAGATGCACCTTTAGCCTCTATGTTCTCTTTTTTGTTCTAGAACATCTAAAAAAAAAAAAGAAAGTTCAAAAGAAGAAAAAATTGCACTGTACATAGCTTTTTAAATCTTCAAAGCTTAGAAATTATTAGCAATTAGGAATTAGAAGCATGTCAATTAATGAAATTCAAGTAAAAATCAAAAATTTTTGACAACCTTTGAAGGCATTATTTAACTTCATTTTCTAAAAAAATAAATATGGCTTTTATATAATTAAAAAGTATCTGTGATACTTTCCTTTTTCTTTTTACATCCTTGGGCTACACATATAAAGACTGCATCTTCCTATGGAATTCTGAAGGCAAGACAAAGCAAGGTAAAACAAAAATCTAATAAATGCTTCTTGGTTAAAGAGGAAAATCAAAGCAAAAATTCAGTACCTGATTAACTCCTTTCCCTATTGCTTCAGAAGTAAGAGCACAAAAGAAAGCAAGCACTCTCTTTTCTCATTTGATTCCACCAGTCAGCCTCCCAAGGGGGAAGGATGTCTGACTCATGAACTAATGCCTTGGGAGTTCTCAGAATTCTTAAAAGTATTTAGTTGCCTTACTCTCCTTGTCCTTCATCCCTACATATCACATAATGGTAAAAAAATGCCTGAGTCCTAACACTCAGGTTTATGTGTAAGTTGAACTGCTACAGCTTTCATTTTTTTCTTTTCACACACCAAAGAGATTAATTATCAATACGCTGTATTTACCTAGAAGCAACTTCAATTTAGGGAAGTATTTTCCTACAGCAGAGGTGCAACACTGTCTAGTTTGACTTTTAAATTTGCTTTCAGATAATGAAAAGTTCTTCAGTGGCATTAATTTTCATTTCAGCTGTAAAGTTAAGTTCTCATACATTTATAGTGCCATGAAATTCTTTTCTCTCTCCAAGAAAACTTATCTTTACCTCCCTTGTATGGACTGTGTCCACCTTCTTACAAATATTTAACAGTAATTAATTCAACAAAGGAAAACCAAGTGTCTTCCTTTTGCAGATCAAAAATTAAATTATGCTTGCCCTTGAGACATTATAAATCAAAAAAGCTCTTCGAGCATGCTAAATAAACAAAGATCAGAATGTTCAGCTCAAATTTCACATGAAGAGGTATGATATTTGCAGTGTGCTTTGTTGGCCTATTTATTATTACCTTTCTCAGGGTTCATAGGGTTGAAGGTGACATTTCTGACTGACCACCAAAACCAGCAGGAAGCCAATGAAAAGGAAGAATTCCATCAAACATGTTATTGCATAATGTAAAACAGCATTCTTCTCCTTGTTGCATCTGCCACCACTCAGTAAGAGGGCTGAGAAGTCTCTATGTTTTACTGCTCAAAGCTCAGAAGATGATCATGACAAAGCCCTCCATGAACCTTCTCAGTATTTTCCACCTCTGCAAGTCAAAAGGACAAATTTATTTGTTGCAATTTCTCCTTGCCTTCAGGCACCTCCCTCTTAAAATATGGTGGGGGGCAGAGTAGAGGCAAACAATAACTGTTTTCCTAACATTCAACCAAATCCTGTTTTTTATACAGCCCTCTCTAGAGCTGTATTCTCCTTGCAGGTTTTCTCAATGAAATGTTGGGACTGTTGACAGTCAAGGAGCTGTGAAGAGTTAAAAGAAGGTAAGAGAAGCCAGTAACAAGGAAAATTGCAGCCAAAGGGGCACTGTCACGGAGCTGGAGGGTGTAACTATCAGTACAAGCCCAGGACTGTCATTTTGAAAGTTCATGCAATGAGCAGTCAGCAGCCTGGGCAGTGAAAAGCACGTCCCATGAGACAAGTAGACAGGAGGTGAGGCACACTTCAGCCCACAGAACACCTACATGATTGCCCATGATGTGTCAGCATCTGGCCCTCAGAGTACATTACTGTGGTTGAGTAAGATAATTTAGCAGTGAGGTTTGCACTTTACAGTAGGTGCTTCACAGCATAGGAACAGCATGGGCATGACACCAGCTGGAATCCCTCACACAAGAGACCATGGGAGTCAGGAGGCTGCACTCTGAGAACATCCATTTGAATAAGGGGCTGGAACTGAAGGTGTTAGATGGGCAAAAGAAGTGAAAAAAAAAATTTAAAAGGAGGTAGGGAAATGTTTTTGCAATTGACTATGAAGGTTACATATAAGATACCATTAAGAAAAAGTTTCAAAAGATAACAGATGGTTTTTGCACAATTTCAATTCTACTGGATTCTACTGTGGATATATCATTAAACTATTGTTCCATTTGTCATGTAAACAAGGAATAAAGGAAGACATTTGAATACTTGCTTTGATTGCATTTCTTTTGGTATTGAAATGGTTGCTTTACATAATTTCATACTCCAGTTGACTCACTATGATAGTCATTATGAAACTATGAAATAATGAGTTATAGAAAACATACATTTCTGCAATGGTCTCTTAAGACACGTCCTTGGGGCTAGCCATAAAATCACCTTTCTGTTTAGAAGGCTTTGGCTTTAAATACTTTCTTCTCAATTGTTTGTTAAGGCATTGACATACACTTAACCACAAGGATTGTAGTTATGTCTCCATTCTTTCCCCATACCGTCTCTGTGTAAAAATCTATAACATGTATTTGAAGTGACAGTATGTATACCACCTCAAACTAAATAATTTCAAATTACCATCTCTGTATAGACATGCATACAGGCATATTTCTCACTTCCGAATTAACTTTGTCTGTATGTTCCAATATAATATTTGCAATCCTAAAACAGTATCTCTTTCTATATGAAACAATTTTCTCCATGTCTCTACAGTATTAAGACAGATCCCACAGTTAAAAAAGGAGAGAGCAAAGAAAGAAGAAATGCTGTTGGGCTGATCTGAATTTATCAAAGAACATCGACCAGGATGGACCCATAATTTCATCTATCAGGTAGTTCCTACGTACCCCATGCAACCCACAGAGTCAAAAGCAGTTTTCTTTCCTAACAACAGATATTATAGCATGCAAAAAATCTGATATTGAATATGGGGAAGAAAAGAGACTGGAAGCTGCATAGTTTTCGTCTCCTCCTTCTGCCTATGTGGGAAGAGCTGAATCTGCTGGCTCTCAGCTGTGCTTCCAGCAGGGAAGGGCGCATTGACCATCCCCTCACCTTGGACCGCGGCTGAAAGCCACAGTTTATTTTTAAACACTTTAATAATAGAAGGCTGAAATAACCTTCTGAGGTCTGAGCCGGATCCAGCATGCACATCTGACAGCACGATAACTCACAGTGCCTGCACAGCTAGTCAGAGGTGCTCTGAAACAAACTTGATTGAAGTCACCAGCCAAGTGCTAGGTGTGTTTTGAAGGCAAACCCCTCTGGCTGTGGCTTCTCACTTCTGCTCTGAAGCAGCTGCAGCCAAAGCACAGTGACTATTAATTGTGAACAGCAAAAGCCATAACAAGAGCCAGGGGACTCTGGCTCAGAAGTCTCAGGCATAACGAGCAGCTAAAGGAGAAACACAAAATAGCTTTAGGTTACATTATCTCCTCTCAAAAAGCACAGAGAGAGTAGGTACCAGTGAAGGTAAAATGAACCAATGCAAGAAAAAGATCCCATTTGTGCTCAGGTCATTCCTTTGCATTGCAACTTGGTTTGCACAAGATACATGACATTACATATTTTGTGAGCAGCAGAGGGCATGTTAAATAAGAAATAATGATAATCCATATTTACAACCACAAAGCAGGGCAATTCATACTTAGGGCTCCTCTGCTGTCGTGTAAAACACATGGACACCAGTTAACTTCCAGCCACTTCTCTCTGTACAGAAAAGAATTATCACTCATTCTCTTCACATACAACATAAGGTTCCTCAGAAGAAGATCCTTTGAATTTGCCTGTGTTTTCCTGAGAAACACTGTTTTTTCTGACTTAGATTTTCCCAGCTCACACAATTCTTAAGTCATTCATTTCCAAAACTAATTCACAGCACAGCTGCAAAAAGCTTTGCAGCAAAACTGCAAAGGGAGCAAACCAGGAGGGAAAATGATGGGTCCATGAGAAAGCAAGAGTGCCATAGGCCAATATCACACATGGATTCCTCTGATAAACCCTTGGCTGTGGCTGGTTATTGAAATGCCTGACTTTGGGTGATGAAATCTCCTCTCTTCCCCCACAACTTCATGGTTAAAGGTGGAAAAAACAGCAACCTAAGGGCAAACAAGAGTTGCTGCATTAAGAAGCCACACCTCTCTCACTGTAGCCAACTTGTACAATCTCTGTGCCTCTCCACAGCAACAGAGACCCTGAAACACCCAGTGATCAACAAAAAAAGATCCATTTTCAGAAATAAAACTTCCAGCAATATTTATTAGAATAATCAATCTGCCACAGAATGAGCCATACTAGTTTTGCAAAATACTAAGCACGTTATATTCCCTATATTGACAAAGATGCTAAATACTCTGTTTCCCCCTACAACAAGCACCTAAAGCCAGTGAGGAATTATAACTGTCAAAAGGAATATGACAAACAGCATTCATGAACAAACAAATGTAACCAGACCCTTCTTCCCTGCAGGATAAACCAGATATGATTGTGACCAGGAGTCACAGAGGTCTTAGTCCTGATTTAATGCAGTGAAAACATCATTATCTTACCAGGCTCTAAGCAGAAGAGATGGAAAGACAGAGAGCCACAAATAAAATCACCCTGAAAACTGCACAGGGCATCATGCAGCAATTTACAAAAGACAATTATCTTTCCCACTGCTTCATGCAATAATGCATACTCACACAGCTCTTTTGGGTTTCAGTGCTAGCTGAAATATGTTCAAACTGGAGGCCTTCAAATGGGACATGGACAGCTAAAGCTGCATCCTTTTCATTTTACTTCACATCACTTCCAGCATCTAAGGCAACACCTTAGAGGTTGTTGACTTGCCTTAGCTGTACAACTGGAGATGAGACAGAGGAGAAAAAGACTTTTCTCCTTGCTAATGAAATTCAGTAAACCCTTCATTTGCATCAAACTGACTTTTCATTGATGAATAAAGAGGGAATATTTTAAAAATCCAGCTCAAACAGCTTATTCCAGCAATGGAAAGTGACAGCATATGCACACATATAATCACATGGGAAATAATAATAGTACGTCCCAGTGCACTGCATAGCATAAGAAAGCCAACTGCCTAAGGGATATGTCAAGAATGATTTATTTGTATACAGGGCTCTCTTTCCATGTGTCACTGCCTGATTTCTTTTGCAGAATCGCCAAACCTTGGTGAAATAGCTATAGTTTCTTTCCCTTATCTCATCATTTGAAAATAACTTAAACAGTCCTTTAAGAGAAATACAGGGTCTTCCTCAACAGCTGAAAAATTGGATGGAGCTGTTTAAACTACCTTGTTTCTTACGTATATTCACATATATAATATGATAAAATGTTTAGATTCTTCTAAAAATACCAGTATTTTTATCTGAAAAACACATTGCTAATTCAGAAATTGATGGAGGGCTTTTCCTTCCTTGTTTTGTAGATGTTACCTCATGTGACTTTCTGTCTCAATATTTTTCAGCTTTCTCAATGTGATTGTTTTGTTTCTGTATATTCATTATATTATTTCAAAGCAGTCAGATCCATGGGTAATGTACCCATGTATAATAGTCAAAAAGTTATTCTCACAAGACTACTCTCTGCTTACTATCCTCTTTTACTTTGTTTCCCTCATTCTCCATTGCAACTTCCCTGAAAAGTTGAAAGGAACCAAAATCTACTGGACATGGAATGGAAAAACAGCCAACATGAGGAGAGGCAGTATCTGGCTTTCCCTGTAACAATTCCTCGTGGAAGAGGGTGGTTAGTCAGAATTTTGACAAAGATTTCACAACACTACCTGCAGTATAAATTTTATCTAATGCACAGGAGCAAGGTGCTTATGAAGCAATGGTGCTTATGAAGAAATTCAGTCATCTGACAGGTGAGTGAATACTGTGTGTTCAAATATCCAGTAGCATTAACACTTGAAATTGTCAGAATTCTTTCAAGGGCAAAGGCATTGCTCCTGAAAAGGGTCCTAAGCATTCCCATTACATCTTCCTGTGTTCTTACCTGCCACCAAAGCCCTTGATAACACAATCCTGTGTCTAATTTCTAGATTTACTGAAATTTTGAAAAACATACAAGTTCTCATCAGATTTCGAGGTGACTTTTGAAGCTTGGTGAGCTTTAACATTGACCTGGAAAATTTTGAGAAAAATTAACAAAAGCATTATGAAGCAAGACCACCTATTACATAAAAGCAATGAGATGGTACATCATTATGGTGAAACAGAACAGCCTGCAAGCAGACAAAGTCAATCTTAACACATTCAAAAGACAGCCTGTATGAAACACATCTATTGGTAGCATTGAATGGAATAGATGACAAATGCATTGAACAGCTTTGTTTTCACTGATTTTCTTTTGAGGAAATGAGGACAGAAATTATACACAGACTCATAAAACAGCACAACATTGATCACCTGTTGATCTACTCAATATAGACAAATAGAAACGTTCAATTCTTAATACCACACATCATTTTTAAACAGACTGCATTTGGTATTCTTGATGATCTGCCTACATCGTGCCAGGGATAAAAGCAAACTATTGCTATTGTTTCCTTGGCAGCATCAAAATTGTCATCAGAGGAGTCTGAAGTATAGGAAAGAGAAAATTTGATGAGGTGAGATGCACATGTGTCTGAGGGAAGGAGCAATAGTGCTCCTCTGTGAAGTGAGACAGGTAAACACACAAGGAGTTACAGCCCAAGTGCACACAGCAAGCACACAAGTATGTGCTGCAGCACTGAGCACAGCTTATCCACGTGGGAGTTGCAGAGTTTCCTGATTCCCAAAATAGAATTTAAGGGCTAGTTCAGCAAGGGAGGAGGTGTGATTTACCAGAAAATACAAAGGCAGAAGAAGCACAGCCAACAGAGGAGGACACCATCATGGATGGCATTATTCAGAGGTAGAGCTGGGACATTGCTCCCTGGAAGTGAAATGTATTGAAAAGTAGAAGTGGGAATCTCTGCATAAGCACCCACATCCAAAACACTTCTAAGAACACTTCAACATATATGATGCAGGGAGATTAGGTAGTGACATATTTATTAAAGCAGTGACTATTCTTGCCATTCCCATGCTACACCACAGAAAAGAAACCAGAGATGTAAAAGTCATTCAGGTTTACTGATGAGCTAGGATTGTGCAGGGTAAAGGATTTCAGTTTCCCTAAAAAAAAAAAAAAAAAAAAATACTGCATTCATTTTTCATCAGCTAATTTGCATAAAGAACAGCAAAAGCATAAACAGTAATCATACATTTTATTTTCCAAATGTTGTGGCCACAAGCTTTTCTTGCAAATTTCATAACCTGAGTTATTTTCCACCCATATTAGATAAACAACACTATGCATTGTACAAATTACTCTAGATAAACCTCTAGAACAAACTATATGTTCTGAGCTAATGCTTTTAAATCACAGGCCTGCATCAGCAACGAGGAAAAGTCACCCAGCTGGAGATAATGGCTGGGATAGGTGTCAGGAGACAGTCCCCAAAAGTCACCTTGCTTCTTGGACCTCAGAGGCTGAGCTGAGCACAGTGAGAAAACCTTCCCCAAGCCCCTTAAAAATGTGTGAGATGCTGAGACCAGCAGCAATTTATTTCTGCCTGGTTCCTGATGCTCTGCAGCCACACAACAATCAGGCTGGGGTATGTTTTGCCTCCTTTCCATATGCCCAAATAACCTGAGAAGGTTAGCTGAAAGCTTGAAAATAATTTAGATGCATGCAGCTCTCCTAAACACACAAATGTCACAGAGATTATGCCAAGGGCTAGCACTATAAATGTACCAGAGTCAGGATGCAATCAGGCACAGGTTTGCTTTATTCATAACTGAAACATCACTACACCATGCAAATGTGAATTTATGATTAAGAAAGAGGTGTTCTGTGCAGCATTAGTTATGCTTAATTAGTAATATCCCACTCTTCTTAAGCTCCCTTGTTCAAGAAGCTTGGGAGAGACATCTGTTCATCTTGCTATTTGACTGCTACTAAGCAGACATTAAGGATTTGTAAATACTCATCAATACTTCAGTTAACAATTTCTCTAAATATTTTCATGAACTGCCAGCAATTCAGTACAGAAGGGTTCAGAGCCTACAACTGAACTACTACTAAGTTCTTTATTTCTGTAACTACCAGTACCCATTCAGAAGTAAAGATGTGCACACCCATATCATTACCTAAATGATTTCTAGGCTTTACATTCAGTTTCTTTCTTTTTTAAATTTATACTGTCCTTTCATTTTAAAGGGATTTTTATTTCCATGATAAATATGAAATATTTCACATAAGGAAGAGAATAAGCCTTTATAAAAGAGACATTTTGTCAGAGATAAGCAAATGTACAAATCTTACAATTTTACAACTTCTATTACATAGGAAGATGGAAATTGACATGTCATATTTGTAAAGCACTTGTGAAAATAAAAAGGGGAAATGGCCAATTTTTAAGAAAGTCCTTGTAAAATTTGCCTTATTCAGAAAAAGCAAAGTAAAAACCTCAATACCTTACTTAATGCACATCCTAAATATATGAAATCTAAGGATTCCTACTTTCTGCTATTGAATTATTTGTGGTAGTACTGAGCCTACAATTGCAATGACAGCAGAATTTCACAAACTCCAAAGTGACAAGTCCCTGCCCCAAGAGCTTTTAGCACAATTCAAATCCAAGAAACCATTAATGGCTTAATTGCTTCAAAATTTTAGATGAATATATCTATTTGATGTAAGCATGCAACAAATTTCTGAAAAAGCTTAGGGAAAATGCTATTTGTTAATTTATTATAAAAAATACAGCTTTGTGTACAGTTATTTTTACTGGGTCAACTTGGATAGCCAACAAGCCTTAATTAGTTGCAATTTTCACAGAGCATGATCTGCAGGGACACTGGAGTCATTTTACATTACAGCAATTAATCTGTTAAACCCTGTAGCTTTATGCTCAAAAGCTGCACTGTATCTACTACTCAAGCAGAATGGAAGGAGACTGCATGGATCATGTGAAATTAAAACAGTTACACAGTAGTTGATTCTCTCACTTTAAAATTCACCAAAATTGCATGTAAGCATAGACACATTATAATTTATGTGTTATAAATAAGTATATGTATTACATAGAATTTGTGTGCACACACAACAAATCACTCATTGATAAAGACAACATTTCCTGCACTTTCAATGAGCTAACATACTCAAAAACAAGAATGTGGGCTCTCCATGCTCATTCTGAAAACAGGAGGTTGACACTATGGAAACTTGCCTTTCTCCCAGATATTTGAAAGGAGGCATTCTCTGCAGTTAGGTAAAGCAGGGCTTTGACAGTGCTCTAACACAGAATTTAACCAACAGGTCCTGCCAACCAGTTTCTTCCTTTTCATCCTTATACCTCATTAGTGAAATGATACTAGAAGAGTAAATCTGGAATCATTACTATCTCCTTTATTCTTGTAACTGATTTTATATGGAATCCAAAGAGAGGACATAGCATACCAGCTTTCACTTAGAAGCTTCTCTGCTTGATATGAGTTAAAAGAATTCAATGGACATTTTAATAAACCACTAGTCTTAAGAATTAAATTACTGAAACTTCTAATTTTATTCGTTTAGCATGACCAATGCAGGCAAGAACATAGGCAGACATTGTGCATTAAAATTCAGGATTAAATGCTCAAAATCAGTAGGTAAGCATGGAATGGTTTCCACACTGACTTATTTTAGTCTGCAAACAAATGACTGAAGGTCAGTTATAGTTTTTCTTATGCCATTAAGAACAGGGGATGTATATATGGAAGCTCAGCAACCCAGTTTAGTTACTGGTTGGTTACACCACATGGCTATTCAAAAAGAAATAGAAAACACTTGTTAAAACATGGAAGTGCTCACATTCCTATTTTTTCCCCACAGCACTTGGGCAAGGAGAGGAAATTATTTCTTAATTCCTGCATTATTTTGCCTACAGAGTAAAAACATTGTCACTAAGCCAAACTAAGATTACTCAGACTACATGTATTTTCTTAGTGTTTTTTTTCTCCCTGGACCATGAAATAGTTGGACCAATACAAACTCATGTTCCTAATGATTCTTACCAAAAATACCAGCAGAATCAAAACAGACATTTTCATGGGCTATAAAATTATCATTGAACCATTTTTCCA
Source organism: Muscicapa striata striata (assembly GCA_030060385.1). NCBI lineage: Eukaryota > Metazoa > Chordata > Aves > Passeriformes > Muscicapidae > Muscicapa > Muscicapa striata. The sequence continues at coordinate 544,008 of JAREIS010000218.1, read as the reverse complement.
AACTGATTGTATGTATTTTTTCTGCATCAACTCCTACATCTCTTTAGGCTGACTGATATTTGGTTTTGCACTAGCACTTCACTCCAAAACACCAATAATTTTTCAAAAGGCTTGAGACTGAATGAGCCTGCAGAGAGATGGACACATATACTAATAAATACTCAATGTAATAATTCCTAAAATTTGCCTTTAAAGTGCTTTCTTACGAACAAAAGCAGCTGAAATGAAAATTATAAAGTCTGCATTCATACATCTTTAACAGGTCTTTTCAATTCACTTTCAATGTTTAGATATTTAGATGTGAAATCTGTCACGGAATCTGCATAGTCTATAGGCTTATCTGAGGGTGAACTAAGTATTTGGCATGGCAGACAGCCTCAAATATTAAGATGGTTATTCGCACATAACATTTACAACTCATTAAATAAAATTTACAGAAGAGACAGAAAGTCACAGCTTCCATGTATAGTCCAAGCCTGAGCCTCGGAGCAGAATTTCTGCTAAAAGTAGCACTACCCTGCCTGTCCTTGTTTTCTTATTAGAAAGATTCTCTAGCTTACAGAAATCCCCAACCATCAAGTCTTTTTGCTTTAAGCTCTGATTTTCACAGGCAATATCTCACTTTGAGGCTAACTTTAGCCAAGGGTTACCTTCCTTGTGTTCCAGTCAATCTTTGATTATTTACTACAAGGTTGCAGGCAGCATCTTTCCTCCAGCACTTACTGTCCTTATGTAGTGTAGACAATTAACATTTGCTTAAGGGACTTCAAGAGAGCACTCAGTTGTCCCCTTCTGCAGTAGACTACAGTTCAACTAAATATCAGCCCTCAGGAAAACTTAACAAAAGTAAATCCTAACTAAAACTTTTTTCCAAAAGAAAAAAAATGTTTAGTTTGGTTTACAGGCTTATCAGTGTTTTAAAGGAATCTTTCCCATCTGAATAAAAGGCTTCTAGCCCAGATAGGTCTGCAGGTAGGGTTGTACTAGGGAACAGGATGGACTTTGGTCAAAGAACCTGAAGTACCACAACAGCCAAGCTCAAATCAGGAGCAGGAAAGTATATACTCAAGGTTGCATTTTTTCACAGTATAAATCCAGGTAGGGCTAATATATACCCTTGGCTGTTTGAATATAAATCTGGTTGCACATAATACAAGAAAAAAAAAATCAGTATGTTAGGAAAACCACAAATACTTTTGTCAAACATCATTCTGAACTAGAGATGCCTTCAGGAAAGCAATATGCTGGATGAGGAACCATGAGCAGAATTACTCCTTTACAGTCTTTGAAGAGAGGAAGCATTTCAGGAAGGAGATTCATCTTATCCTTTGGAAACTCCTTCCATGGACTGTGGTTAGATTACAGACACTAGCCAAATACAGACAAATAATGTTTAGATGGATTAGGCCAGATGAATAGAATGGTTTATTCATTGACCATTTCCACCACCAGAAGGAAGAGTAACACGTCAGTGACCCACATGCACAACACTGAAAAACTTATACCACTGCAGGAAGAAATTTGGCATGGTCCCCAATCACAAGCCATGTATTATGAGAAATTAGGAATTAAATACCTACAAGAGAAATTTCCACTTAGTTTTATTTCTAACCTGTATGTGCATCATCATTACATCATCACCACCACTATCCCAAAGAGAGGATAAACCTTTACAAAAGGTTTATGCATGTGAAAGTCAAATGAATATACCTGCCTCTGCCAAATAAACAAGTGTAGAGCTTCAGGAATAGCTCCCAGAAGTTGTCATGAGAGTAGAACATGAATTATCAGAGAGTCTAAAAAACAGAAGTCAGGTTTGTTATTTTTTTTTTCTGGGAAGCACAAATTAGAGTTCCATGTACCTGACCAAGCACTGTTTCCCACTCAAGGACAGACTTTAATACAAACCCTGTTTATGCCTGGCCTACTGGTTAGTGACAACTACATCACATCATATACAGGACTCCACTGGGACCTACTCAAAGCGAGCAGAGGGTTTTCTCAGGGAAGTTCTTTCTGAAAGGTTTCTTGGGTTTCAGAGATACCATAAACAATTCAGTTTGTTTCCTAAGATGAATCTTCACCCTGGAGAATCCAGGAGAGCTGGTAACTCCCTTCAGAAGCCAAGCTGCTGGAACTTCAAAAGAGCCAGACATCCTATTTCCCCATGAGGCTAACAGAAATATGGTGAAATCACTGGCTCTCCAGCACAGGTAACAACTTTATTTTCTGAAATAGTATCAAATGTTGTATCAATGTTGTCCAATCCATTAGCAATAAAAAGGAAGAAAGGTAATTGAAAGCCCAGATGTCTTTCTAGCTAGGTGTGAATCTGTTACTGTAGCTCTGAAAGAGTAGGCAAAAGATGTTTTACAAGCCTGACATGAATTGCTAAGAATAATCCTACTCCCATTCATAAAAAAATTCTTGCATTCCATTCCCAATAGCTGTCACCCAGATATCTGACTCTTAATTTTTGCCTTTAAATAGTGGGGGGTGGGGAAGAGCTTTATGAGAAAGCTGAAAATCTTCTTCTGATGGATTTCTTCTAAATTTCTCTAGAGATACATCAAAAAACATAACTACAGGCAACTGCCTATGAGTTTAGATTACCATTCAGTTAATTTTCCATGGATATTCATACTAGATGATGCATATGATGTTTCAAATCTTTCTGCCTGGATAGCCTTCTAAAGTTTTATGTAACACACAATATAAAATCAGTGTGGTTTATCCTACATTTCATAACTGCCATTTTTAAAGACAAGGTCTCTAGAAAACATTTTAACTTGTGTGATTTTCCATTTAAGTCATTGCTTTCAAAAGAAAATCTATATAAGAAACCACATATGACTAGCTAATAAAAACTGTTCTAGTCAGACAAAGATCTTTATGTGAAAGCAAAGACTTTTATGTGCAAATGATCCTTTTTTTATTTTTTTCCAGGAACTATAGCTTTTTGAATTCCCATTTTAAAAAGTCAACTTGAAGTTCACTTGTTATGGTTCTTTTCAAAGTCACTAATAAACAGGACATTAATAAAAGTTTTTAAAGCCAAAGTTTGAGGAATTTAATTTTTTCTTGTCTCCATTTTTAAGACATTTCTGTCTCCTGCACAGTTAGATTTAAGTAAGAAGAAAGTAAATCATTTATTTCAACTGATTTTTACAGAAATAAAACAAATGTCCACAGTTCTAAGAGCGGAAGGAACAGAGAAAAATATTGTCATTTATTAAGTCATAGAAGCTCCATAACATCATCTTTAGCCTATTACTTACACTGTGATTCTTTACTTGATTCTGATTTAGTTGCAGTGAGCAACTTAGCTGTGATAAGACAACTTCTTGCATCTATGGAGCAACCACTTTTATCTGGGCAGGACTGTGAAACAGCTTTTGAAGTGCCATGCAAAAAGTGTAAGAACTAACAAATAAATCAGGTAAGACATTAATAAAACTCCAGATCCTTCACCAGGCTCTGCTGCCCTTCTGTGGACTTGCTCCAGCACCTCAGTGTTTTTCTTGTACTGAGAGGCCCAAAACTGCACACAGGACTCAAATGCAGCCTCACCAGGGCTGACTACAGGAGGACAAGGTGGAATTAATTTGGTTACTACTTGGTTTTGAAATCTACACTGATTTTGTACTCAGAAGGCATGCACTTCAAAAGGTTGCTCATTCCTCTCTCCTCTCTTGCAAAGAAGTCTTTTGTGCTCTTGCAAACTTGAAAAGAAACATTAGAAGAGTTTCTTTTCTGCATCTCAAATAACTTTCTCCTTTCACCTGTTTTATGTATCCATATTTCTCAGCACAGCAAAAATAGTAACCGCAATAATATGTTAGGGATAAAATTTTCAAATATATGGTGCTTGTCTACCTTGATAAATGCTTATCATTTAATTAAAAGAAGGTTAATCCTGGTACTTTCAGTATTTTTTCCTAGATGAAGAACTAATTTGGTTTTGGATTTTTCTTCTCTATATTTGTTCCCAGAGAGGTTATTCATGACAAAGACAGTATCTTCCTGATGACTGATCTTCCACAAGAAAAATACACATTGTATTTAATTTTCTTTTCACTAAGGCAATAAATCCTTAGAGATTTAGTAAGTAACATGCATCTGATTAATTCATTATTCACTTATTTTTGCTGTTTGTTTCATTTGCACAGACTGGCTCTTAAATATTTTACCATGGAACAATAAATGTTCTAATCCAGAATAAATAAAAACCGATGGTATGCTCAATCCTAATGGGATAGTTATTTTATAAAATATAAAGCTGCTTTCCATTAGAAAAATATAACTAATTGTAGACAATTGTATCAAAGGATATTTACTTTTCACCATCCACTCTAATGTGAAATTAAACCAGATCCAAATTTCAAAGCCAAATGCTTTTTTTCAATCATCTCAACCAAAGTACTTCCAAAGAACTTCAGCTCCCTATTAATCCAAACAAATGATCTCTGGTGAACTCAAAGCATTTCCAAAATCAAACAGGTAGGATAGCCAAGAAGGACAGATGATGCATTAAAAAACTGTGAAAGTTAATTCAAGGGTTTCCAAATGAGCTTTTTGAGTTCAAGCCATCAGCTTTTCTAAGTCTTACTCTATTTGAAAATCTATGTTTCTATTTTTAGATAATGCCTCAAAATTATTGTTGCAGCACATTTGATAGGAATTCAGCATTCTTTCAGAGTTGGAATGAACTAAACATAGACTTTCAAAGTGGTCTCTCTCATGTGATATGAAAATGACATTAATTTCTAGTTTTTCCACTATTTTTTATAACTTATTAAATTGCAACTAACAAAAATGAGCTACTCGATAGCCTTATGCTCTAGATAAAAAAGTAAGTAGCATGGTAATCAAGTCAATTTAAATAAGGTAAGTTCTCAGATTGAAAGAAATTGCAGCTGTTTTCATCTGACACATCCACTGGGCTCTAGCAACTCTGCAGCCTTGAATTAGCTAAGTTTTCCTGTACACCTTTATCATGCTGTTTTACAGCCATGGAAACAAAAACACAGAAAAATACTAAATGACTTCTTAAATATTCTGCTAGAGCTGCAAATAAAGATAACTTCTGATTCTTATTTCTTGGTTTTACTTATAAGACTTTTCCTTTCCATTCTAAAATAATTTTTCATTAATATAAAGACCAGTATTTTCAAAATGTTTTTCCTTATTTCTCTTTCACTGTTAACATCCCACTCCACCGCCAGCTTTAGCATTTCTCTGTTTAGGGAAACAGGAGTAAAAACCAACACAACTATTTGATTTTAAAAAATGAGCCTAAAGTGCAGTAGCCTCATCAAAACCTCACAATTCAGTGATTGGAAGTAAATTGTCTCAGTGTGCATGGGAAAAGCATATCTTAGAACATAAATCCAAGTAATAGAGCTTGTATTTGCAGATTTGACATTACTGTATGTCTTTAACTAGTAAGATGCAACAGCTAGATCTAGAGGTAATTAGTACATGTCAAATCTATCAAATTTCACCTACCATTTCTGTCTAAAGTATAATCAGTCAGTATAAACTTATTTAAACTATTTTGCTTTATCATAAAAATCCTTTGCAGTAATATTTGTAACCCATTTATTGCCTTTATCTTTATGGAAAGTGCTCTGCAAGAAATGCAAATGTCAAAAAGCACTTATTTGAAGCCATCACATTGAAACTACCTGACTCTATAGGGATAAAGACAGTGCAGTGCAGTCAGGGGTTTTCCTGACATCACATTTAAGAATAGATTAATTTTATTTTGCTAGAGACAAGACCTCAGTTTTCAGATGCAGAACACTTCTACATGTATCCTGACACCTCTGAAACTAAAGACAAAGACTGGTCTGTCTATTAAAGGAGGCTGGGATCTCACTGAAAACACAAAAGCCACAGTAGTAGCAGTAGTAAGTAGTTTCATCATCATTATTATCATTTTTGCTGCTGTTTTTACTGCTATTTACAGTATAAATCTGTAATACTGATCAGTATACTTTCACCTTCCTCCATATGCTCCAGAGAGGGCTTAAACTATGCCAGGCTTAAACCTTTGGATGTCTGCATCACATTAGAGTTATTTTTCTGGACACATGAAGCTAAGACTCTAGCCCTACAAATTAGTCATGTTTTATAAATAAATATGTTTCTTTTCTGCATGGAAATAAAATCTTTTTCATAGATGGGATTAAATACTGGCAGACAGGGTACTGTTCATATGTAATTTTTCTTTCAGCTATAGGAACATATAGAAGTGCTACCAACAGACCAGAAAATCAGTAAGTTATGCCCCATATAGACATTTGAGAACAGCATCTTGCTTTGAGACACAGGAGAGATCTTTAACAGACCAGATCACAGTAAAAAAAAAAATAATAATAATTGATTGTAAAGGCAAAGCAGCAGTAATGAAACAAAAAGTCTACTTGGCCAAAAACCTCAACACCAAAAAATGTAATTTAAGAACTCCATTCATACTTAGATCATCAAATCTCAACTGCTAAAGGAGATGCTCCAAAGAAATGAAACTGATTGAGCAATTATATGCACTGTAATGAGCAAGCAGAAGGGAGGAGGAGAATTTGCTTGGGCTGCTTGACCTTCTGCATGCCCTGACTTTTGAAGTGTGCAAGCCTCACAATTTTCTTCTGCAATCACACACAGCAGTAAATCTGAGCATCTCTCTAGGGCTTGTGCATCCCTTTGAAGCATCACAGACCTTTCTGGTGCACAGCACTATTAAAAATTATTTCTGAACAATCCTAAAAATCACAGTGTATCTCTAAAACTGACAACTAAAAATAAGTTATCTGCTGCTATGCACAGACTTTATTAGAACAACTTAACAAATTTCATCTTACAGATCAAGATGACAGGAGCTTACCCTTTTACTAATCTGATCTTATTAAGAGTTGCTGGTCAGGTCTTCTCCAGTTTAGCACCTGTACTGGGGAGGAACACCTGTGAAAATATTCTCAAAAGAGATAACTAAAGCTGAAGCAGGAATAGATTTTTTTTTTTTTTTTTTTTTTTTACATAAGTGTTCCTCACAGTTGAGATTTTAAGCTGTGTAGTATTCCATGGTAGTTTTGTCATTTTTTCCTGATAGTTATAAAAATACATCATCTTTTTTTTTTTTTTCCAAAGGGGGGAAAAAAAAAAAGGTTGTTTCCCTACTTTATATCTGACAACATACCATGAATTTTCACAGTCAAAAGCTCATAGTTAAACTTCCTATACAGATACAGGAGACAGGGCAGAAAGTCACCCTTCCCCTCACCTGAAAGGATTTTAGTTTAGCCCACACACTTGGTATCAAAGGTTTTCAAACTTAATATGAGATATCACTTTTCTACCTAAGCAGTTTTTACAAGCCACTTTAAAGAACTTATATGCTTTCCACAGCTGGAAACCCTGACCTACACTAAAAAAAACTGAAAATAGCATTTATTACACTTCCTGTCTAAAAATAGAAACCTCTTACTTACTATCACAAAATTCACACTTCTTTTAAAAAAAATCTAGATTCCTCAAATATTTATACTTCCATTTTTCCACTACTGTGTATTTTTTTATGTATATATGAAATTTGTTGTATTTCATGCATTTAACCTGGGTTCCTCATCAAAGCATAAACCTTTTAAAACACATTTCTCCTTTGCAAGGGAAATTATTAAGCTTAAAATTTGTCTCCTGAGCAGTGCAAATTAGTTTAATACTTACCACTATGGAGTGATTTTGACAAAAATATAAGCAACATAAAAAACAGAATTGCAATGAAAAAATAACAGTTGAACTGCAGGCTACAGCTATGAGTTGTTTTGGTTCTCACTGCGTTCAAAGAAACTGAAATGACTTTTGTGCTCTGAAAAAACTATAGTGTTTGCTGGTAAATGAAAAGAAGGCATTAAAAAAGGCTACAATAAGAAAACACTGAAAAAAGAAAATGAGGCATTGTAGACCAGAACAAGGGCAAGAGCAAATTTTCAAACATGTCTGAATCACTCAGAAATTCTTCAATATTTTGTCTGCTTATTCGATTTTTTTTTCCTAAATGTAAAAAAGATGTATTTCAGGTTTTAAAATAGGGATGGAAAAGCTGTGAAAATGAGAACTGACATCTAATTGACTTACTGAAACTGAATTGTAAAAGAAAGACAGAAGAGAGCAACTCTTCTTTACAAGCTAAAAAAAGGTCTGATCTGATGGCTTTTTCAGCTGAATAGTAAATACGGCTGATCCTTTTTTTTAAATTATTTTTTCCCCCAAAATCCCAGATGGGAAGTTCCCACATGGTACAATAACAAGTGCAATGCAAGAACTAGTCAATTGTATATATTTTGTTTTCTTTACTTTTGTTTGCTCCCTTTCCACTTTTACACTGGCAAAAGTAAATAATTCATCATTAAAAAATATCATATGTATTGATGTCATAACCCAAACACTGATTCTGTGGCTCTTCAGAGAAGACAGAATTCCACTCTAAAGGAACATCCATGGAAACAGAATACATGGAGTTTGGCACAAAACAGGAAGTTAAAGCCAGCTTCCAAGTTACTTTCTACAAAAGTTCACCCAAGTCTAAATGTACACAGAAATACTCTATTTTCTCTCTCAGAATCAAGTACAAATTCTCCACAAACTGTCCATTAGAAAGCGTCAACATGATAAATTATCACATTATTTTCAACATGTTATGCACAGCTGAAGAGAAGGGATTTGAATAGAATCTGTCTCAGCTTTAATTACAGTGTTATTTCCTCAAAGCTGTAATAAGGTTCATTTCTGCAAAGCAGTTTCCCATTTTTCCCCTACCTTATTTTATCTCAACAGCAAATGCACAATTAAAAATTTCTTAGAATCAGACCAAATGTGTCATCTTACAGAAAGATTTAACAAATCCTATGAATAATTTCTCAGGTGAAAATTAGGAGAGAAAAGAGTAAGAAGAAAATAAACTCAACACAAAAGAAGAAGCTGTTCCACAACAGCTGTTGGAACAATACAATTTTATTTTAAATACTGTAAAAGTGGAAAATATACTGGAAAAATATTTTTTTCCTAACTATTAATGTCACAAAATCACTTGGATTGAAGGTACTTCTGTATCTGGCACACAAGGACAGCTAAGTACATTAGCAGAATGGTTCACACGTCTATATCAGATGTTTCATCCACCTTTGTATCCTAAATCCCTTGCAAACAGCAAGTGAAAAAGGCTTTTAAATACTGTGCTCACTGTAGGAAGTTGTAAGTCTGAGTCATCTATGATTTGGTTGAAGGTCCTCCTTCAACCAGTACCAAACAGGGAAAACCACAAGTTTGTCTCTTTTCTCAAGTCAAGATTAGAGGACTACATCCCTTGAAACAAACTGAATAAACAAAGACAATACAGAATTTGAGGCTGAGCATGAACTTAAGCCCCAAGCTAACATGACTAAAGAGACTTCAAAGCTTAGGCATTACAGTATAGACTGACACAGACTGCTGAAAAATTTATCACACCCAGTAAGATGGTGTGGATATATTAGTATTAAAGTCAGTCAACAGCAGAACACAGGTGGTCTTGGTGCCTGAAGCTGACTTCCTGAGTCTTGAAAGCAGTAAAAGAGGTTTGCATTAAATACAGAAAAAGAAAACATAGCTGACTTGTAGCTTTATGCCTCCTAGCAAAGCCAAAAGAGGAAGAAAAAAACCTAGATTTTTCAAGGTGGATTAAGAAGAACCAGGAGAAAGGCTTGGCAGCAATACATAAATAATGCAAGTATGAACAAGGAAGACTTTGTGTCACTGTCAGAAACAGAAAGGAGGTTAAGGAGGAGTCCAGGCTTGGGGAAAAATCTGTAGGTGTTTGCTGGTATGTGTACAGAACTGTTTATAGTGTACAGACTGGACATACTGTATGTTGACACCAGGTGCTACCTGACTCTGAGGTCCATAGCTCTGCTCCAGAGGGCCAACTCTGCAGACCCTGAACTGGTGTCCTTGCACTTCCAAACTCCTTGACACAAAATCTGCTCTCTCAGATAAGGGAGATCAAATGTAAACTGCAATGAAAAGTATTTTTATTTCTGATGCACTGAGCATTTGATGAAGCAAAGTTAAACTAAAAATTAAATTTACTGTTCCCTGCACCCATCATCTGGGACATGTAGTCACAAACTGTTCAAATAAAGGTTCTTCTACAGCTTCATCAAATTGAATAGAGGTGCTTTTTTCTCCTAAAGTACAACGTGGCACAGTAACTAATAAACATCACAAAACTGCACAAAAGCTCTTACTGGCTAATTTATTGCTCCTGGGGAAAATCTACACACAACAGACATCTTTATATGCTTGGTTATTTTCTATTTATATTTAGGTTTTGACTAAATGCACTAATCACATTTTAAATGGCCTGTTATGAAGAGAAGGATTTATCATTTTGTGTCACTGTCAACACAGAGCAGTAAACCTCTAAAGTATACAAAATTCAGCCTTTGTTTTATCTCCTGCCCTGTTTAAGCACTGTGCTGCTGCACTGTTGGAGCTGCCATCATTGCTCTCTGATGACTCTTACTCACAGGACATGAAGAAAATTGAAGTTTCAATATTATTTTTCAATCAAGACTCATAGTCAATCAGTAATTTTGACTTAAAATTTCAAACATTACAGCAGCCTAATGCTTGTGAACAAAACAAAATCCTGTTGCACTAGAAAATGTCTCAGCTGTTGATCACTGCAGTACTACTGTATAATGGTCAATGTGGAATATTACCCTGCTGGGTTTAGATTACTGCTAACATAGCTACAACTTAAAAATAAGGAGGTGAACTTCCAGAAAAGCACTTGAACATCACAGAAGTTATAGAACCATTAGGCTGGAAAAGACCTCTAAGATCACTGAGTCCAGCCTAACACCAGAGTTCATCATGTTTAGTGATGTCCCTAAATGCCACATCTACACCTGTTTTAAATGCCTCCAGGAATGGTGACCCAACCACTTCCTCAGGCAGCAAATACCAATGCTTAACAACCCTTCCAGTGAAGAAATTTTTCCTAAAATCCAACCTAAATCTCCCCTGGCACAACTCGAGGCCATTTCCTCTCATTCCATCATTGGCTGCCTAGAGGAGAGACCGACTCCCGCTCAGCTACAACCTCCTTTCAGGTAGTTGCAGAGAGAGCAAGAGCTCTGCTGAACATCCTTTTCCCCAGCCTGAACAACTCTAGCTTTCTCAGCTGCTCCTCATCAGAGTTGTGCTCCAGAGCCTTGCCCAGCTCAGCTGCCCTTCTCCGGACTCACTCCAGTGTCTTTCTTACAGTGAGCAGCCCGAAATTGAACACAGACTCAAGGTGTGGCTTCAATAGTGCCAAGTACAAGGGACAATCACTGCCATGACTCTGCTGGCCACACTATTTCCAACACATGTCCCAATACCACCTGACTTCTTGGTTACCTGGGCACACACTGGCTCATGTTCAGCTGCTGCTGGCCAATGCCCCCAGCTCCTTTTCTAACAGGCTGGTTTCCAGCTGCTGACCTCAACACTGGAGCCCTGGGCAACTCCACTAGTGACTGGTCACCATCTGGGTGTTTCTCCATTCACTACCACCCTGAGTTTGTCAATCCAGCCAGTTTTTTACCCAGCAAACAGTGCACCTGCCCAAGCCATGAGAAATCCACGAGAAGGATGCTGTGGGAAGTGCTGTCAAAGGCTTTAGGAAAGTCCAAGATAACAACACCGACAACCTTCCTCTCATCCACTAAGTGGGTCACAGAAGGAGATCAGGTTGGCCAAGCAGGACCTGCCTTTCATTCACCTATGCTGGCTGGGCCTGACTCCATTTGTCCTGCACATGCTGTGTGATGGCACTGGAGATGATCAGCTCCATGACCTTCCCTGGCACTGAGGTCAAGCTGAGAGGCCTGTCATTCCTCAGATCATCCTTCTAACCCTTCTTGTAGATGGGCATCACAGCTGCCAACTTGTGCTGATCCTACAACAATTTGAAACTGTCACTGGTAATTTTAAAAATATATTTAACTGGAATTTTATCATGAATAATCTCTTACTAACTGGATGAAAATCGCTCTATCTTGTTTCCAAGCTACATTACATTGTAAAGCAAAAAACAATTCTATTGTCCTGTTTCAGATTAGTCACTACTTTTCCTTCTATTCTGGCCACAGGATTCTTTCATTACTCATTTGCAGAGTTTCAAGGCTGTATTGTTGTAAAAGCAATAACCAGGTCATCCAACGTTTCTCCCAAATATAGCTCTGACGTACACAGTGAACATGGTATAAAGGCCACCATGGTCAGTGGCAATGTTGGAAACAATTTAGATCATCAGCTTTGTTCTTCACTGCTGAATGTTCATTTGGGAGCACAGCACCAGAAGCAATGCATGCAAATTGCCCAAACAAGGTGCACCAGTTTTGTCTGAAAGCCAGTCACAGAAAGAAGAAGCTGCATCTATGACCAGACAATCTTTCAATCTTTCTGCTGAAGCTCAGCCCAGCCTAGTGGTTGATATGCAGCTGAGCTCTTCTGCTTTTTATTCGGACAGTGCCCATTTCAGGCAGATGGCAGTTTACATAATGATGACAAATGTGAGTGAGCAGCTGTCATCAGTGCTCATCATTTATGCATCCTGCAGTATCAGCAGTAAAATACTTCCCTTCTGAAGGGAGGAAAATATTTCAAATCCCCAAAATCAACACCTAAAATCACTTGCTCTGGCATAAAAATAGCAACAGGAAATAGTAACCATCAAAAACTAGTGATTGGAGAACTAGGGAAAAGATATCCTTTACTATTTTGGGAGCTACCAGAGTGGTTCAGTTTTACAAGTCTTCTACAAGCTGCCTGTTACTTTTCTTCTCCTATGGCTTATCAGTCCCAAAAAAAAAAAAAAAAAAAAAAAAAAAAACAAAAACAAAAACAAAGCCACTTGTGTAAGCATCTTCATTTCATTCCAAAGCACAGCTTTTAATCTTAGCTCTAAATACTTTCCCAAAGCATTTTGTAGGACGTGGATGACAAATAGATAAATTATTCTTCCTTGCAACTATTATTCTTCGGTCATAATAGTCTCTATCCTGGTGGTAACACACAGGATGTCTTTGTCTTTGATGCCTGCAGGAAAGGGCATCCGCCTTTGCCCTGAGCAGTGGAGGAAATGGTTTATCATTCAGGCTCCCTCCTAACAGCCACATTTCAGCATTTGCTACAGCTCTGCAATCACACTGAGGTCAATGAACTGGCACTAGTGTAGATCAAAGCTTACCTTATCTCATCTTTTTAGTTTCTGACTCTCCTGCACCATGAAGAAGAGAATCTATAAAACTAACCACTAAACATTGATTTGCTAATACCTACTGTTCCTGTTTCTTTTTACATACTGGTTTGTTTCATTACATTTACATGGCTGTTAACTCTTCACTTTTATGAGAAAACTCACAGTAATTTAACAGAGTCATTCTGCCATCTTAATTACTGCCTTTTACTACACTACCAGAGACTCTGCAATACAGTTCTTTGTACTCTGGGGCTACTACTTTGAAATTGGGTTGGTGCAGTGTCTTTCAAAACCAAAACTGAAGACAATTTTTAAAAGAATCTTGCATCAAACTTTGCCCAGCTACAAAAAGATGCCCATCCTGCCTGTATGTAAAGTAAATAAAGTTAGGCAACAGACAAAGAACACATCTGCATCTGCTGCCTCCTATTTTTCCAGTTCATTCCCTTTACATTGCAGCAGACCTCTCGTTAGGGGTAGAGATGAGCCAAGACACAGACTCTCATTCAACAGCATGAAAAGAGTCCCAGTTTATTCTTCTTTACAGCTCAGCCATCCTGACTCAGACTGCAGCAAGTTCCTGCTGCAGGGTCCAGCTGCAGACTCTGACTGTGGCTGTTTCCTGCTGGACTGTGACTGCAATATTGGTTTGCAGACTCTGAACAGCTTTCACCCAGCTCAGCTGTGACTGCAGCTCCAACAGCAGCTCTGACTCCATCAGACCCAGACTGACCCCACAGCAGATCTTTCACTGCAGCACCTCTCTTCCTTGTTTTGTTCTTTGTCTCTGCATCATCCCTTCTTCCTCTGTGTGCTCTTCTACCTCCTCAGGGTTCCTCTTCCTCCAAGATCCTCCCTATGAACATTTATCTTTATTAGTCATAGCTGTGAGCCATCAAGGGCAAGGTTATTCCTCTTCCTTGGTAACTCGTACAACTGTGATTTATCGGGGCAAGGTTGTCTGTAATCTTTTCTTCTACATCTACACCTTTAAGTCCAAAATAGGCATTGGAGCTTCATATTCTGTCTCTCAGAACATCAAAAAAATGGAATTTCCACAAACTGCCATTTCAAGCCAAAATGGGTTCTGACTCAATACAATCTGCACAATTTAGAGTGATGCCAATACACTTCACATATTTCTCTTACTTTCTTCTTTCATCATCCATTAGCATGCAATATGAAGCTCTGCTTTCTAATTATATTTCTCAACAAACAGTTGTTTCTCTTATAAAGTTCCATGACAAAGTGTTTTTCTTTCAGCTGAGAAAAAAAGTGTTTTGACCTAAATTTATGGCCATTCTCTTGTTTTGGGTTTTTTTGTTCCAAACCTAGTCTGACTCTATATGGTAGATTTTCCAGCTGAAATCCACAATGAAGAACAGGTGTACTTGAAAGCATAGTTAGGAAATTGAAGCAATTTTAGTCCATCTACAAACAGTGTAGAACCCAGCTCACCCACATAAGACATTGGCTCATTTGTCCATTAAAATGCAGGAACTTAATAAACTATAATTTTGGCATAATTCATAAGCAAACAAATTCCACCTGTCTTACCTTCAGACAATGTTGATTAGGGGGCATGAATGTAGTGAAGTAATATTCAGTGGTACTCTGCTGGTATAAACATATGCTGAGGAAAAAGCCTAAAGGCTTTGAAGATTTGCAAAGTTTCAAGCTTATGTGCAAAAATAAAAGCAATCAGGACTTGGAAAACTGCAGAAGGACTCAAGGAGGTCCTGCCTAGCTTGCAATACTATGACAGAGCATTTAATCCTCATGACCACCCTTGCATGAAAGGCAGACACACATACAGAGGGGGGAAAGAGCAGGAAAAAGCAAGAGTGCAAATGGGAAAATGTAGTCACTTTGTGCCTTTCTAATTGCAGTGCTCATCTTTCCCGATAGATATGCAAGGCAAGGGAGGCAGGTGCAGGCCCATTTGCACAACCTTCTTTTTAGACTATGCAAACTGCAAGAAAGGCAGCAGGTTCAGTGAGTTTCCTGTTCCAAATACTGTTCAACAATACACTTGCACAAAACCTTCTCTTCTCTCCTCCAACTATGGAAATAAGCACATTTTATTACACACAAACTATCCTGAACTGTTCTTAAGTATGCATTAAACAGTGTTTCAAATCCTCATTTCCAAATGAGGAGCTATGGATATAGTACATATTGTCTATGTGTTTGTATGTGTTTTGGCTTACTCCTTTTAAGGGATAACACACTTGGAATACTACTGTACATTTCAAGACTGACAGAAGGAAGTCTTAAACCAACTGATGACAAATCTTCATAAACTGTGGATATATAAACTGTCTAATCCACTGACTTCTGTCTCCTCCAACAGCCATGAACTGCATAGGTGCTCTTGGCTGTCCTGCTGCATGTGTTCTGCACAAGGGACTATTTTGGAATTTGGTATCAGTTACTAGCTCTTCCATTCTTTTTGCAAGACAGTAAGTTGATGGCCCCTTTCAGAAGATCTCCTGGCCACCTCAGAATTACAGCTGCAGATTGATTGTCTGGTTTCAGCATCTGTACTAAATAAATGTTGGCAGCTGCTGAAGGATTTATTTTTCTCTACCTCCAACAGAGGCAGAGAGATAATTTCTTTATTATTTCTAAGCAGTCATTCCATTCTAGATACCATGCATGTGACTTGACATCTGGGGAACTTGTACTGGCATGTTCAGTTACTTTCCCTGATATCTTGCCACAGAAAGAGAACTCTGATTAACAAAGAGAAATGAGAGCGAGATGTAAGCTAAACAGATTAATGGATGGATGGAGGGAGAGATAGAGAGAAGAAAGAAAACTTTTTTTTTTTTAAATGAGGGCAGAGTGCAACAGAATCAATAGTCCTTGGGAAGAACAAAATACATAAAAGAGTATGTTAAAACTGCATTACAATAATTTGAACAGATGCCTGTCAACAAGCAGTAAAATAAATTCTAGCATAGTGACAAAGTAATTTCCCAGACAAAAATGATCATTTTTGCATTCCCCCAAAATACCTATAGACTTCAAGGAAAATCTGTATGTCAGCAAATTTTGCCAGCCTAAGGCTTTCCTCCTCCAGATCAAACAATATTATGCATCACAGCAGCACTCTGCACCACAGGTAGGAAAAATTCTTTTCTCTGACTTGTCTAGATGATCTACATAATTAGATTCATAGCAATTGTTATCAACCTACTATCTCTGTTTTTACTGTTTCTCATCTGACAAGGGCTTGCACAGCCAAAGCCTTTCCTATTTCTTCCCTCTATGCCTTCTGATCTCACAAAAGATATTATTTCTACCTGTAAATCATGTTTTTCTTCAATCTGTATTCTAGCAGAACCACAACAGCCTGAACACCAGAAGTAGGACAAACAATTTATATAGGACAGCTCACTTCTCTCCAGCTAGCTGCTGTCCAAAAAACCATTTGCCAACATCCCATGTTTCTGCTTCTCCCCTCAGTTCAGAAGGTTACAGTACATTATAGTTCCCACTGCATCAAAAAGGGTTCAAGCTGTATTTTAAAACTGAAATTCAGCATTATAGTTTCAGAACTCTCTTTGTTTTTATTTGTCACAAACTGCCCCAAGACTGAAGAAACAGTCATGCTCTGCATCTTAGCTCACATCTTCACAAAGGGAAACTCCAGCTGATGAGGTCTGCCTCAGCAATGAGTACTACTAAGTTGATGGGAATAATTTTAGAAGTTTTTGGGAGATTAAATGCTGATTCATTAATATGAAAGCAAAACACACACAAATAAAAGCAATAAACAACAACAACAACAACAGTCATTTATTTGCTACATAGTTACTTTTCATCTCATAGAGTTAAATATTCATGGACTTTTCAAAGCTAGCTGCCTACTACTCAGGAAAAACTGTTAAATATGTAGTAGGATGATATGCTGTGTGAGCTTCATACACTTAGATATTCAATTTTTTATATGATGGCTTTAGGATTTTCATGTATTTCACAGTTTTCTGCATTTCGGTTCTTTGCCAATGCCTGTCACAAAAGGCATTATATCACATGGAAAACAGACAAAGAAGGCTGGTGAATTTCCTCTGTCTTTCCAACTCAAGCAGAAACACTGCTAAAAGCATCAGAATTTATGTCAGACAGCAGGGCAAAATGCAACTAAGGAAAGCATTTCTTTAGAGGAGAATAAATATTGTAAAGAAAAAAAAAACACGAGGAAATGGAAGCTGAGAAGAAAATTTTAGCAACCCTTTAGTTTGAAAAACTTACAGAATTAAGTATCTTCATCCTAATTCCAATGTGGACTTCAATTGTATGAGGACTAGAGGAGAAATCTGCACTTCTCTCATTACTATCTATCCATAAATGAAAGTACTTTCAATAAACTGGTCATCCTATTGGGTACAGACTGATCTCTGGCCCCAGGAAAGAGGTGTGGCTCCCACACCCCAAACAGTGTGAGAGCTTCCAAGAGCTTTACAGCTGGGATTTGGATGGTCTGGTGGTACATTGCAAACCTTCTGAAGGCAGCAGCTTCACTTCCAAACACAGCCTGGACCAGTGCTCCATTCAGAGGGTTTTGAAGCAGTTTTTTATTTCTTTTGACAAAAGAAAGTTTGTTTCTATAATGAACACTCCCATAGCTCACAGACAAGTGATCAATACCGTTTAGGTAAACAATTCCTTCACTGATGTACACACAATCATCAGTCAGCTCTCAACAGCTGCAGCCCACATAACAGCAAGGTAAGTTTAAAATAACTCCTTAAACATGGGAATCTGTTAATGTGTTTGAATAAAAGACCTACTGAATGAAAAGGTACAATATTTGTGGACTACATCAACACAAAGCAAATTAGCAAATGCTTAAAAGGGACTGAATATTAAATCATTTTAATTTATAGAGATTTATCTTTTTTGACATAGATCCATGCAGGACTAAGAACACATTTTTAAGGATGCATTTAATGAGTGACTGGAATGTAGCTGTATGAGCCAAGGTTGAAGCATATGCCTGTTGGTTTTATATTTTGTTTTCTTTAAGTGCAAGATCTAAAAAAATACTTCATCTTTCAAACTGCTGCCTGACAAGCACATTGATATAAAAAGTGAAAATGCAAAAGGAAAAAAACAAATACTCCACACTAATGTTAAAAAGTATCTTAAATCATCTTTGTAGGTATTTCCTACATGTGAAAGTGGCTGTTTTCTAGAACTGAAAAGAAAGAGGTATTTTTCTATTTGTACTTTTCCAAAAATAAAGTTTTGCACAAAGCTATATTCTGCATTATATTTCTGCACTCACAAAAAAAAGACATTAAAAATATTAATGAGATCATAAAAATCAAATACTCAGAAGAGAGAAATGCAGACTCGCTTGTTCCGCCTCCATTCACAGGAACAGAATATGATACCACCACCATCAATCCTTAGCCCACAGGTCAAGTAGGCAAGTGTTACCATTGCAGGCAAGTAAACAACAGATAATTATTTTATTTTACTTTTTCTAAGATGTGACCCCATGTTGCTGCTAATAAACATTTTAAATATGATTTAAAACATATTAAACAATACATTTAAAATCCCTCAGAAACCAGAAAAACTCACACTTCTGTCCTAGAAGAGACCTAAAAATCAATAAAAAAGACTGTCAATACTAGTCATATCTCCAAGGGAGATACCATCAAGCTGAACACATGTGGATGCAGAGTAGTTAGTTCAATTTCTAGGAACTTTATCAGCCCAAGTCCATCCATATTTACCAAGTTATACCTAAAATAATTTTTTTAAACTTTGTTGTTGGATGGAATGAGTTCTCCCAGTTTCAGCAAAGCCTAAGCTAGCCTAAGTCAACACTGATTTTGCTACTAGAGTCCACAAAAAAGCTGTAATGCTTAAAAGCAGGGATCAAAAAAAGGAAGACAAGTATATACATATATATATATATATATATACACACTATATACTATAACTATATATAACTATATATATATAGTTACACCTGGCATCTGAGCATTTCTCCCCTTTAAGCACTGGCACCCATGGCTGTCCTCTTCATGAAAGATCCCCAACTAGGCCCAGATGAGCAGATATTCAAGGAATGCCTAGTTTTCACTCTCCTCTCAGCATTTACACACATGCATGTACAGTCCTGAACCTGCCACAAGGGAATATGTTGAAGTGTAAGGGCTGTTTTCAATCTACTCCTGGTACCTCTGCTCTTTGGAGTCATTTGCTGTAATCCCAAATCCTGACACAGAGCTATAATCAAAGAGCAGGCAGTTTAAAGGACCAGCTTTTCAGGCTCAGCAATCAGACTGGTTATAATCCAAGGCAATGCTTCCTGATACCTAATCATATATTCTGCAGCTGCTGAAGAGAGGGAAATTTTATTTCCCAAAAGAACTGTAATTATCCTTCATAAAGCCTGCAGACTTCTTACAGTACAACAGCTGCAATGTCCTGTTGCTTTAACTCTTGGCCAGTCAGAGTGTATATGCTCTCTTCAGGGAAGAACCATCTCAAAATACATATGTCCCACTAAAGCATCAAAAAATTATTTATCTGAAGGCTCAATACCCTACACAAATCTACAGGCTTAAAACAAGCAGACCATGATACTTATATGTAATTCTGCTATCTCCTCTTTAAGTAATTATCAAACCATGATTTCTACTTATCTGAAATGCATGCATTTTATTCGGAATGCTGTTGAAGATGCAGAATGACTTCACAAATAATTATTTTTCTTTTAGCAGAGAACATGAATTAGTTAAATCAGCAAACCACGTGTTTAAATGTCTTAATAACAGAACTGTTTGTTTTCCACTAAACTGTCCCCAAATTTGACTTTTAGTTGGAATGAAATGGAGGCTATTTCTCTTAACCTAATCACTTAGAGGAGAAAAGCCCTCACAGCAGCCTTATATCCTTTGACAATGCAAAGCCTTCCAGATGTAGGACAATGTATGGAAAGCTGTGATGGGGTGAAGTAACACAGCAATCTGCAGGATTCACACAAGCTTTGAACCCAAGCCAAAGTCATCGAGAGCTTTCCGTTAGAACAAATCAATTGAAACCAAATCTTGTTATTAATAATAATTAATAATAATACCTTGCCCATGATACTTCTGAGCAGAAAGAATGTAGTGACATCCTGAAAGCCATGACTTGTAACAGAAGCAGTGACATATCCTAAATTGTTTGAGGACACAAGAAGAAATGCGATTGCTAAATGAGCTTTGAAGAACTGCTGTAGTAGCTTAGGAAAAAAAGGTAGAGAGTAGTGTTAGAGTTCATAATGCCACTCAAAAAAAGCTGTCCAGACACTACAATTTTTCTGAAGATCACAGATGAGCCCAGGTACAAGAGATCAAAAGGCTTGAGTTTTGGAAACAGATACTTGCAGTCTCTGTGTCCAGTCTGCTTCAAATTTTCTGCGTAACAGGGAAATGGCTCAGCACTGAAGAAACCATAAACAAAAACATTTCTTATTAATCCAAGACAGGTTTCTATTCCTAGTGCGTTGTGCTCAGAGTTCAAGCAGATTTATTGAAATGTTTGCCACTCTGAAACAGGAGATTTCACATGCACTGCTCAGAGCAGGCAATTATAAACTCATGAAGGCTACACAGGCTTTAACAGAGAAAAATGCTCTCACCCTTTGGTATGACAGGCAAGATTAATAAGATTCTTCCCCATGTTGTGAAGTAAACATCTGGACTTTTTCTTTCCTGTGCTGTATTTCTTCCTTACTGAAAGTAAAATACCCCCCAATCCCACCAGCTGAAAACTATAACCAGCTGTTTGTGCTATAAGAAGGTGATGCTTCCTCTGAAACAGAAGGAAGCAGCACATTTCTTCCAATAGAGCCAGTGTTTATTTTTAAACAAATGAGTGATAATTTATTTTAAACGTTGAAAAATCATTAAAATGCAACACTAGTAAATCACACCAAATGGAACATTAAGAGTACTGAATTCCCATATGGTCTTAGAAAAAAATCTAGATCTTTATCTTAGGCTTTAAGCCTCTCCATACAAAAAAGTTGATGCAGGTAATCACAATGATTTAAGCCCCTGTCTGGGCTGTCCCAGCTCTGCTATCCATCAGTGAAAATAAACAATGACAAAAGCCCAACTCTTCTCATATGTGCCCAGAGACAGGACAATAGAAACTGGCACAAATTGGGATATAGGAAATGAGCTTTAATGCAAGAAAAACTCATTTTACTGCAAGGATGTTCAAGCACTGGCACAGGTAGCCCACAGAGGTTGTGGAGTCCCCATCCTTTGATATACTCAGACAAGACACCTTACTGAGCAACCAGTTCCAGGCTGCCCTGCTTAAGCATGGATTTGGACTAGATGATCTCCAGAAGCCCCTTCCAACCTCACCCATCCTGTGCTTTGACTGGATCACTGATTTCTGTGATTTACTGGGATCACTGATCACTTTAGGATGTGTGCCATGACCTAAGCCCTCCTGTTAGCCTGAACCATGAAGCCAATGAGCAAGCCTATGGCTTAACTCTGACTTAAAAGAACCTTCACGATCTTAACTGGGCCAGAACTGTAAATAGGGCTGTGTTAAATGAGGAAAATGAAAAAAATGTGGCTCAAACTCCTACCAATGTTAGAAGAAAATAAATACATAATCAGTATGGCAAAAAAACTTACTGTATCATCAAATTATACAGATAACTATCAAGATAAGAAGAAAGAGCATGAAATCAAAATCCTGATCAGGTCTAGGAAATACTTCCATCAGTTGTGAGAGTGACATTTAACAAGCAGTTGATGCTACACCTAGAATTGTTCAGAGTCTCATAAACAACGCTGTATTTTGGCTTCCATCCCACACTAAATTAATTTCTAAAGGTTTGCAGATATGTCCAGCAGAATCCCATGCCAAACTCTTAAGTAACTGCCTCTCATGCACTTTATTTTGGACTAATATAAAATAATAATTTTATGGCCCCTCACAAAATTAATATATTCTCCCAAGCTGATTTTCCACCGAATAGCCAAAAGAATAAATATTTTTCAACATCTGATCCACAAGCAAAAACCTAAGAACATGAATATCAATCAAAAGTTTAGCCTTAGAATTCTTGCAAAAAATTCTTGCAAAAACTGAGACTTTTTTTCTACTTAATAAAGAATAATGATACTGAGAGGGAAAAAATCCTGAATTTTCCTGAAGCTTTCTGATTAATTCAGTAAATAAAAAAGACAGTTTCTATTGTGGTGTAAACAAAGAGTGTCTCATTAAACTAAAAACTATCCATTAAACCCAGTTCACAGCAATTTACAAGACAAGTGATAAATGACTATTGACCTCTGTCAAGCAGAAATCACAGAGCAGTTTAATAAGCTGAAACATTACTGGCATTCAGTGCAATTTGGCACAAATTCTGGGGTTTCTTCTTTGAAAACCACAACTCTGAGCCATGGAGAACATCAGCAAAAAGAAGCCAGAATATCATTTAATTCTTCCTTTGGAATAAAAGAAGTCACATGTGACAGCAGTTTTAATTGTTGCATGTAGAATAAAGACAATCAGGTGAAATTTCTCTTAGCTCCAGAAGTGTGGATGCAGCAGATCCACAATTACCCTTCTCAAATATCTCCTTGTGAAACATTTCAGCGCTGAAAAATTCAAATCTATTCTCAATATTTATATTTGTTCCAAATAAAAAAAAAAAAGAAATGCAGCTTCCACAAATCAGAAAATCATGCTGCATTCAGAACACAAGCAAATGAAACGTGAATTATAATGTGATCCCTCCTGTAATTTCACTGGAGATAGTACTCTTTTGACATGTTTCAACAGGCCTAAAAATAATTTTAAAAATGGGCCAAGGGGAATCTCATGCAGTTTAACAAGACCAAGTTCTACAAGATGCACTTGGGATGCAGCACCTCTCCTATTAAGAAAGGGTAAGAGAATTGGGTTTGTTCAGCCTGGAAAGCAGAGACTTCCCTGTGGCTGAAATGCAGCTTCCAGTGCCTGAACGGAAAGGAAAGATGGAGTGAGGTTTTCTACAAGCACAAGGAGTGACAGGACAAAGTGCAATGGTTTTAAACCAAAAGAGAGGTTTAGGCTGGAAATCAGGGAAAATTCTTGACTGTGGGAGTGGTGAGGCCCTAGAAAAAGTTGCCCAGAGAAGTTGTAAATGCCCAATCTCTGCAAGTGTTTCAGCTGGGTGATGCTCTGAGCAACCTGGTCTAGTAAAAGTTGTCCCTGTCCATGGCAGGAGTATTGGTACTAGATTATCTTTAAGACCCCTTCCAACACAAACCATCCCATCATTCTGTGATATTGGGAAGACCAGACCATTTGCCTCTATATCAACAGAGGGCATTCAGTACTCCCTGTGTTTGGACCTAATCTCACTATTTGTCTGCTAATGGAAACCTAACAGGCTCTAGGCTTGAAGACAGTGATTAATAACATTAATTACAAAAAGGGCTTCTCCAAGACTTTTACCCATTCCAATAATCCCATCAGCTTCAACACATCAGATGTTCTTACTTTGCCTCATAAAGCTCCATGGCATCCCAGCTGACATTCAAATGTGACAGTTTTCATTTTCTGTTGTGTCTTGACACACTTGGCACTTTGCATTTAACATTTCCTCCACATGGGAAAAAGACTCTGGCATGGTTGATCAAATATATTATGTCACAGCAACTTGCCTTTCCCCCTCTCTCTCTGTTCCATTGGCATTTCATCTGCTGTTTAAAAAAATGGTAATTTGGAAAACCCCGAATACCTGATCTGTTATGGTGAAAGTTTAATTAGACCTAAAACTAATTAGAAAGTGTCAGCAATATCTTTTCTGAAGAGCATTTAGGTATACTCCATTTAATAATAACATGACATGAAGTAAGTAATGAAATTATGACCGTGGGAGTAAAAATTGTTTTAAAAGAAAGACTATTACTCATACTAAATACCACATGTTTAAGTGACTGGCATTGCATTAATAATTATAGTAGTTACCACTCTTCATTGAAAATATATTCAGATTACTAGCTCTATTTAACACAGCAAAAAGAAAGACAGATTTAACAAATGTTATTGTGGAGTTGGGGTAGTCATCTGCCAGCTTCTATTCCCAACATTAGTAGCCAACTTGTCTTGAAGTCACTAAAAATATGACTAAGCAAATTGTTATTCATACTAACACATTTTATTTTGATAAAATCTCAGATAGATATAAACGGAGAAATTTAAGAAAAATGCATTTTTTCCCATCTCTTTTTGTTTTTCTCACCTTATTCTATCTGTTCCAAATATCACAGACATTAAGAAAAATTAAGCATTTATTCTAGTTTCCATTGTTTTATGATGAGTTTCCATGTAGAAGGGATGGACATAAAAAACTCTGCTGTTTCAAGTTCTATTTACCATCAGTAATAGATAAGCTACGAAGCATTCTGTTTACCAATCCTAGAAAATTGGCATGGAACTGCTTGTTACTCCTGGGATGACTGAAGGAAGAGCAGAGGTGCTGTGTTTGGCCCTTTCAACCACACATATGCATTTTCCAACCAGCCTTTATGTTCTTTCCTCCCCACAACTACTACTGATTCTCCTGCTCTGAAGAAGTCTCCTTAACACAGGAAAAAACCATGAGGTTCATTTTGTTCCAAAAAGCCCCCCATGATGTATATTCATGGAGAGTCAGTTCAAAAAGTTCCTTATGTGGGTCACTGTTCACCTCCCTCTCTACTGTCCAGATCCAACTGGATTCAATATAGATTTACCTGGCCAATTATTAATTTCTAAGGTAGCTGAGTCAGACAAAAAAACAGAACATAAAGGTCATGTTTCAAACCCCCAGCCAGAAGACCACAAGCTGAATTATCACACTGCCCATTTCTGCACAGCTGTCAAAGTAATCCTGGCACAACATTTGAGAAATCCACATATCTGGTCATACAGCTATCAGGGGGTGCCTGATATTTTCAGGGCTTCTTTCCTCCCCCTCCCCATTTGATTGAATTATTTGCAGCTTTGATCATTCAAAGACCTTGTTAACCTTAAATATTCAAGACACATGCTTTCATTAGTTTAGTATTTCTTTCTCCCTTTAGCAGAATTGCTCTGAAAGCAATTTTTCTATGACACTGTGAGTACCAGGGAAACATGCTGCTGTATCTCTCCAATGAAAACCTTTCAGCAACATCAAGAATGTTGCACTCCTGGTAAAACATCTGCTGAAGACAGTTAACCTTGACAGTGCTGTGAGCAAAAATATTAGTAAGAAAATGAGCCTACATGGTGGGCATATGTGTCTGCTGATGTTCCTGTACGAGAGGCCTTCACCTCAGACTGTGTCCATCTTCATTACTCTGTCAAACAGATCACTGAACTGAGTTAACTCATATTTCAACTCCTACTACAGTGACAGAGAAACAGCACTCAGTATAGCAAACATAAGGACTGAGAAAATTTCTGTTAATAATAAAAAAAATTTAAAATCCTTAAGGATTTAGGATATTTTTACTAGCTATTCCTTCACACAAGATAGCTATTATGTCATACTTTTGTAAAAGGCTCCTTGCACAGGGAACACGTAGCATTCCTCTTGTATGAAACTGCCAGCAAGTTGTAGAAACCCTTCCTTCTCAAAAGCTTATTTACCTGCAACCAGTAACTCCTCTTGCAAAGAACAGTTCTGGACTAAATTTCTGACTCAGTCAGAACTTTTTCCCGTTGCTGGCAAGCACTCCAAACAGCAGAGATGCCTTCTAAAGTGGTTTTTTTTCTGGTTTGAGGTGTTATCTGTAAGGATAATACTTCTTTAACAGGAAAAGCCCTTCCCCTGCCTGCATGCAGTCCTACTCCATTAATTCAGAATAGCTGCCATAAGAGTGATGTTAATTGTTGTAATTTCTCATATTGAAATTTCTGTCATTCTCCTCCACTGAGAAGATTCTAAATTGATAGCATTTATTTATATCTATCTTATTTACACAAAGAAATTCCATTCCCTTTCTGTTGGCAATTGGGCTATTTTTGTTATAATTCACTTATTAATTCAGCAGAACAAAGCTCACCTTACTAAGTTATGCACATTAATAGCAGTCTATTATCCATGTTGTCTTCTTATGAATCAATTAAGTTTAATGTTCAAACTTCAAAATGAGCAGAAGAGACATATTTCTGCATAATGAACTCTGAGAAAAATTCAACAGATGTTCATAAAGTCTCTCTACATCAATCTACACAGGCTTTTATTGAAAAATATTCATGTTTATACAAGAAATCTCATCTCTATTTTTCTAAAATTTGCCTCTACTTGAGCCTGAGATTTAATGAATGCATGAAGACCATCAACCACATCAGGCTTTGGGTTATTTTAAAAATTCTTTGCACACCTCTTACTTCTATTGAAATTCTTAGCCTAGATTTCAACTTCTCCTTTCCTTAGGACAACTATTACTCTGAAATTAATGAACCTTCTCCTGATGGCCACGCAGAAGTTGTCTGGAGTGTGCATGGCTCAGGTGTCCTGGTACATGTTTCAGGCAGCCTGAACCCAGAACACCTTCTTCTCTGACCCCAGCAATCTGCTGGTTTTGCTTTGGGTGTCTGACATCCAAGCGTGGTTTGCCTTTTAACACTGCCACTGTAAAAATCCTCCAGAGAGCTCTAAATTCTGCCTGCTGTCATCTTGGTTCCCCACAAAGACTTCAATGCCTAACCAGAGACAGTCATTTCAACAACAAAAATGAAGGACTTCTCAGTTTGAGGAACACACAGAACAACTAAATGTTAAAAGAAATCAGTCAATAATGGACATTTTTCTGGTTTTATTAGTTGTTTCATTTTTTTTGTTGGTTTATTTCTCTCAACATCAAAATATTAAAAACTGTATTTTTTTCTAATTTTTAGTGAAATTTCTACTGAATATGACATTTCAGAATTAGTAGCTGATTCAAAAAAATTAAAAATGCTGCCACTTCCCATTATTTCTCCTTCCACAAATCTAAATTATCCAAGAATAACAACACAACATTTATGAATACATTCTATCTCCTCCAAGCTGCAGTTTGCACAAATTTATTACTAGCCAAGTAATAGTAATTACCCAGCCTTTCAGATGCCTTTCAAGCATTTGAATGTACTTCCACATATAAAAGACACTCACTACTGGAAAACACTACTGCCTTGATTTAGAAAAGCATTTAAGAGCATTAAAAAGGCGTTTTCCTGCATAAGCACTAACAACAAAAGGCACAGCATCAGAAGGCATGACAAATTCGGAAGAAGAAACAGTTGAACAAATATAAAATATATGGGAGGTAAAGTCTGGTTGATGTCAAGGTTTTGGAGGGTATTTCAGAAGACTTCTGTTATTATTTTCAAGTTTTTCAGAACCTATTTTAAGATCTTATTTCAGGTAAAAATCTTGCTACCATTTCCCATGAGAAGATAGATCTCTCAATAAAGATGAAGCATTTTTGGCACAGGCACCGACTATAAATGTTTCTATTTTCCCTGCACTTATTTAGATCCCTCACAAGATTATATATAAACTGGTGCAAGTCTTTCATATGCAGTCTAGATACAGAGGTACAAATTGCCTGGCATCTTCTCTTATGCCAAACAGGCTCGTAAATCTTTATCTGTGTGACAGAAATCATAAATTATGACTCTGAATTTGATGTGGCCAAAACAACAGGATGCACCTCCTTAGTCACCTTTCAGACTTGTAAAAAAGCCTAAAGCTTGCTTCATGACTAGAGTGGGGGGGATTCATGACTGCACATAGAGACTGCAGAGCAAAAATGTTCCAACCTCCCAGCCAGCTCTTCCTGGTGAACTACTGCTCTCTTCAACATCACTATTTTTACACAGTTACTTAAACATGAACACAACTTCAGACTCCATTGCCTGACTCCATAATTCTCTTAGCTCACGACACTCCTCTCAAAGGAATCATAGGGAACTACTTTTGCCACTTTGTGCTTTTAGCAGCTATATACATCAACTACATGGGGTAAGAATGCACTAAAAAAAATTAATCAAGACAACACAAAACCCTAACCTGTAATTTAAGACTACTCTCTTATTCTACAATCCACTGGCAAATGGACATTTCTCAAATTCATGTGACTAGAAACACATAATATCCTAATTATTAACAATTTCTACCACTTTTAAAACTCCAACAAAGTACTATTGCAATTAAGAACAAAACATAAAACAAACGTGGATGGGAATGAAGTATGGATTTTTTCATCCAAGACAATTATTTGTTCTTCCATAACTGTCCGGCTACCAGAATTGCAATTTGAACTTTAAATCCTGAAGTGTGTTGGCAGCTCCACAGAATTTGGAAAGATGCAGGGAGACAGGAGCAAAGTCTTGGTGTTTCATGCTTATGGCTTCAGCTCAGTATCATCAGAATCTCTTCTGCCTAAACTAAAGCACTGAACTGAAATTAAACCTAACCTATACTAAATCTTTCCATCTCCAATTTAATCCTACTATATTTTGCTCTCCTTGGTATGGGCAATGAAAAACTTACCCTTTTTTTGCAGCAGCCTATTTGAAGTCCCCTATATCTTTCTATATTATCCTGTTCCTTAAGACAAAGCAACCTTAGGTTGCACTCTTTCCAAAAAGCCATAATTTCTAAATTTCTCACTACTTTGGTGATCTGGACAGCATCCACGAGTCCACATCTTTCCATCCTGGCTCCATAATAAAAACAAACATGCTTAAAAGAACATAGGTTATGAAGAAAATTATACCTGCATTCCTAGAAGACTTGATCACAGTAAGTCATTACATTGTTCCCTGGTTTCCATCTTTCCCCAAGCACATTGTTATTGGTCATCAATTCAGAGCAGTTTAGGCACCCTTGAGAATCTGACCAACAGAACTGATGAATAGATAACACTCAGCAGGAATTTAGGCAATGATTAAATGACTTATGCAGAAGATGCAATGAGCCAGGCCCACCCAGTGACACAGATGCCCTGGGGAAGAAGAGCAGCATCACTAAACTATTCCTGTTCCTGCATGACAGCCACCAAGTCCTTGTGAGGTGGAATTTTGCTGTTGGCCCTGAAGAGCCCCTCAGGAGGGGTTCAACAGCAGGAGGAGGGCACTAAAGCACTGGCAAAGCACAAGGAACAGAGCTTTGTGTAATCTCAGGAGGTAGGAATACTGTGGTGTGTTTACAGCCCAGGGTAATATAAGCAGGCATTTTTTATTCTTCTCATTTTGGTTTGTTTTTTTTTTTTGTTTGTTTTTTTTTTTTTTTTTTTCTGTTTGTCAGCTATTGTTGAAAGGGAGTCATCAGGAAATATTTATACAGATGTTCAACTTCAATTCAAGACACAGTTTTTGCACTTACTAAGACAATTCTATTTTATAGAAAAACAACAAAACCTTGTAAACCACAACACAAAGGTCACATAGGTTCTATAGTGTTGTCTTCATAATAATAAAATTTCACAATTTACTTAATGAAAGCATTATCTTCTACGATATCAGTCTACCTTGATATTTAGTTTTAATCTTAGTCCTTAAGCTACAATCTTTTGAAGTTAATGGACGTACATTTTTATAAGATTACATAACCAGAAAAATAATTTTTTTTTTTGTTAATGTGTTAAACAATTAAAGGGTTAATCATGTTGATGCTTTTTTGGTCAAATCAGGGCTTCAGCATCTACTGAAATGAAATGAGATCATGCTTCTTGACATTAATGTTTACCTGACTTCTGACTAAACAAAATATTACTTTGGACACAGAATTAAACATAAGCTCTGCAACCGAAATTTCTCTAAGTCAGATCTTATAGTGAAAATAAACATTTAAAAATGTAGCAATTCTTACTTTACTTGGGAACAAACTTACTTAAAGAAATACATCAGTGCAAGGTTAAGGTACCACATAAGCATCCACCAGCCACTAAAGCAGCAAACCTGGTTCTCACAAATCATCTCACCTTGCTAGAAACTATAATACAAACATAGGAAACAAAAGATGTTGAACTGATGCTGAGCAGCTACACATTGCATGAACAGGTTAGGGTCCCACTGGCAAGAACTGTTGCTTTGAAATTTAAATAGATGATTTTTTTTAATATTTATGACACTTATAATGACATGTTGTCCTGGTGTAGACAAGTAATCTCTTTCTAGTGAACTAGGAGATAATTTTCTCTGAAATGGGTGAATTCATTAACTACAGTTAAGAAAAGTGTTGGCTTCCAGCTTCTGGAAAAACAAAGCTGCAATAGGTAGTTGTTCTCCAGAAGCAGTTTTTCCATCATTATTTATTCTGGCAGTATTTGGAGAGCATTTCTTGGTCTTTGACAGAAAGTCTGCATTTGTACTCTACTCTGACACTGCTGTACAACGGACAGTAAAGTGTCCATACAGACCAGTGTACACATTAGTAACCCTCAATAAAAAGTCAGCTTGGATGGATACAAATCATTCTGATGCCCACAGCAGTGTTGAGAAGGCAGCTTAATATGTAACAAGAAAACCAAAGTAATCTTTACAGTATCACCTTGTTATTCTTCATTTAATCCCTAAATCTGTTCCTTTCATCTACTCAATGACTTTGAAAGTTACAAGAATATTTTCACTTCCCATAAAGGTAGAATAGATATAATCTACTGAAAGGGAAACCTTTTGAGGACAAAATAACACACAGTACTCCCGAATGAAAGCAACTCCCAGTCCGCACTGGGAACCTTGCTTTTGGTTACACCAGATACTGAATCCCTTGCAAAGTTTTCAAGGAAATATAAGGACATGAAAAACTAGTAACTACCTACTAATGTCTATACCATGCAATGGAGTTTGGTGAACAGTGGGGGCAGCAACAGCCCCCATAGTCTGAATAGTATCACCCAGCACGACAATCTTGTGTCTTAATTATACACAGAGGATGGTGTTACTGCTAAAAATGGAATTTTAGTATTCCCTAATTCAGGGCGCTAACTGTACAATTTTAATAGGTGACTTTTACTGCAATTTCTACATTTAAAAGCTATATATTGTGAGTATACACAAGATCCACAAGAAACTATGTGTCCATTATCTACAAGGACAAAAAGATCTTCTGATTATCTTGGTGTTTCTGCTCCCCAGGGAGGCAGACAGAGGAAATTGTATAAAAGCTGCAATTATATAACCTACTAGCCCACCCAACACATAAGGCCACATTCATTTCCTCCAAATGAACTGGGATACACAGCAGTGCAAAGGAGACAGTTAATGAAGAAGAGGGCAAGAGGCAAAACTCAGTCCCTGTAGTTTCTTGTATCAAAAATTAAAACAGCAGAACTATAATCTAGAAAACTAGAACTAAAATTAACAGTTAGGGAATTGTTCCAGCTCCATAAAATAAAAGCAAACTAAATTGAGCTACCATGATGCTGCATGAGCACATTGTGCCTTCCACATAAACATCACTTCATCACTCCTGAGCAGGTGTGTGCCTACTGCAGCCTCCTCTCAGGCTCCCCACTGAGCCCCTGCTTTACTGTCCCTTTGAACAGAGACTATTTACATACCTTTCAGAACTAAAGCGTGCTGTCACCCATATTGACTGTGATTGCCATTCTTTCATGTAGAAAAACAGCTTTTATGGTTGCTGGCATTCTGGTTTGTCTCTAACTCTGTCACAAAAAAGGCCTGAAAGACAAAACCAAGGCTGCACCTGCATGGATTTCCACAGGTCTACCCCAGCAGCTCTCCATAGCAGCCCTCTCAGTACTGCTCTCACTGCCCCACACAGCAGAGGACAAACACACCTCACCCTGTGATGCTCCTGGGTGCAAACACCACAAATCACAAGCCTGCTATTTACTACAAGAATTTCTCTGCTGATTCTGAACAAATCCCAGCCTTATGTAAATCCTCCCATGTGTTACAGCCATCCCAGCCTCTGCTCCCCAGCTTGGAAATGCAGAAGGGGGGTGTGTGCCAAGGGGAATGGAAATCACTAATATTGAAGTAACAGATTTAGAGGTCTGCCTAAACAGGGTTTATGCAGCCACAGCACACCCCAAGAGAATTCAATGGCTCTGTCCTGCATTTGGGGGCATGGCAAACAAAAAGGGAATTCAGCACGAGTGTGAAGAGTGAAAGACAAATCAATTGGTGGTTATGTGATGCTAGAAATTGCAATAAAGTATGCTTGCAGCTGTCACAGTTCTTTCACATTAGCATTACGAAGATAGGCTAGAATGGAATAAAGATTATTTTACTGACTTGATGAAAAAAGAACATCCAAGCTCTCTAAAATATGCTGGACTTTGACGAGTCACAAACTTGACAGCGAATTGCCTTAGGAACTCAACTATTCTCCCTATTATTCTCCCGCTCATGCTGGGCAATCTAAAACACACACAAGCCAAATACATGCAATGTCTGCACATACATGGAATCTACTGCTGGAAGAGGCTATGGCAAGAACTGGAAAAAGAAAAGTACTAAACACAAGCAATGAGTGTCTCAGGAGTAGCTGAGTAGGTAAGAGTCAGTTCGACCTGATTTCACTCAAATACTTTAATTTCAAGAAAACCATTGCATACTGAAAGCAAGGGTATTTCAGACATCTCAGGCACTCAGGACCAGAACTGATAATTCAAGGCACTCAACGGTGGTTTCTCCAAAATATCTTATGAGGGTCAGAACACCTTAGTATCACAAGTGACCTTTACAGAAATCACAGAGAAATTTCTCTGGTTTCCAAACTAACTTATTTACATCTGAGAGAGCCTCTAGTACATTACTTAAGTGTGGGAAAATGGGTTTGGAAGCCAAACTAAGCTAAATGAGTACTGAGCACTCTTTAACTAATTGAAGCAAAGTCATAGAAGCTTGCTACATGGATTTAGGCAAATCAGCTTTAGCAAACAATTTAGTTAGATCAGTGCCCATTCTACATTTAGACCACAAATACAATTTCCACTTTGCACATTGCTTTGTTCACACTAGTAGAGCTTATGGGAAAACAAATGAGTCCAATGAAGCAGACAGCACAACTGCCCATTTCAGTCACACATGTAGCAGGATTATGTTTAAAACGCTCAAAAGAGTTTACTGTGCCCAAATGAAAGCTTCTCTCTCAGCTGTTTTCAATCATCTAGGCCTGTACATCAAATTATTAAAAAGATGGGGAACTTGGATTCCTAATATTAGGTGCACTGAATTGCACCTCCAGGCCACACAACTGAGAAATTATATACCACAACATTTGAGACCTTTTCAGGCAGATTTTGAGTAGTAAAGATTCTGCAACAGGGATATAATGGATCTGCAGATAGGATTGAAAACTAGATGCAATTCTCTCTGCAGTTTTAAGATTGTTAAGTCTAACTGTGTTTGAAAAGAGAGTAATACTGTTCATTATACTTAACAGTTCTGAGCTGTGAGCCTATAGAGATTTTTGGATTTTTTTAACATTACTCAATAACATGGAAAAAGAAGAGGGCGTGGACTTTACCCATTTACTCTGTATTACAGGTTCAGATACCTGAACTCATGAGAAGTGCCACTAGTTCTACAGAAATAAAGACTCACACTTACAGGAAGAAGCCTTGCTGATGAATCATTCTACAGAGGAGCAATGGGTTACCTAAATTTAGTGAGTCCTCAAATGATAAAGAAAAAAAAAAAAAAAGAGGAAAAAAAACCAAGTAGAAAAATAAGTGAATTAGAAAAAGCAGAAAATAACCCGAAGAAAATTAGTTTGTTCCAAAATGTAACAAATTCATGAAATAAGGATGATGATGATGATGATTCACATGCTTGAATTAAAAAAAAAATAAATAAACCTAAATTTAGTGGAGAAGTAGAACTTTCTCTGACTGTGCATATCTAGGCAGGGTTTTCCTTTCCCCACAATTATCAATAAGGCATTCTAAAGTGAACCTCTGATGAAAGGTGTCATAAAATCATCATTCACACATACCAGTCCTCATATGGTTGGTTGCTCCATTTCTTCCTGTTTGTTCCAAAATAATTCAAATTTTCATGAAGTAATCTGATTTTGAACACAGAGAAAGCAGTTTATCAAGACTGTCTGACACTTTAGTTGCCATCACTTATAATTCAGGAAAAGAGGTATTATAAATCTCCAAGCTTAATTTTTAATTTTTTTACTGTTCTGCCTCTCCCTGGGTCTTCATCTTAATTGAATGGATACATAAGTCTCCTAAATCTAGTAATAAAAATGATAAAAATATATCTTAGAAGTAGAGCCCTTTTGCGTTGTTGTTTTGTGGTAAACTTACAACGTGGCAGTAAGAAATATTTTTTTTATATACAGTGTTTATGATTTATAATGTCTTTTTATATTCACAGCAACACAGAAGAGGTGCTTTGCTTCATCCTTCACTTGGCATGCCTCTCTCATTCTGTGTAAAGAAGTCAGGCTTGTAAGGAATGTTGAGCTGGAAGTCCTTTGCTTGGATCTAAGAGTCTTTATTTTCAAGAGGAATTTCAGAGTGAACTGTTTCTGCTATGGATTAGTGCCACAAAAAGTGGAATCATCATCCTTAGTATCAATGTTCTTTCAACAACAGCTCTAAAATAGGTTGTGAGATGGAGAAAAAGCCTTCAGTTGAGTATATCAGCTTATAATGCCTAAGACAGTCCCTTTAGGATAATTTTATTCAAGGCAATTTTGTAAAAACTAATGAGTTTGAAATTAAAAATAAAACTCTATGCCACTTAGTGGTTTTCCTGAATTTCAAATATTAAACATTTTTCTTACTAGCCTCTTCCTACGACCTATTTTTTACTTGACTGTGAACTGAAATAAAAACAACTCAGTGTTCAGTTTTCTTCAAATTCACCATTTAAATTATAGTCTTAACATCGCTACATACAGTTACACACTTAACTCAGGTAGTTTGCCTAACACAGTTACACCTCAATGCCACATATGTTATATATTTAACTTCAAAATCCCCTATCTAAAAAGCTACAGATACTGCACAACAGGCACTATGTTTAACAAAGAGTTATTAAGCACAGCATCAGGACTGTGAGCTATAGACTCTCCAGAAAATAAAAAGCAAATGCATGTACAGGATCCCATTCTAAAGCTTACAGAGAAATTTTGCCATTCAGAAACATCTTCAGAGAGATTCATGGTAAACTCAAAGATTTAATATATTGCTTCTCAAAGGTAAAATACCAACAGTGTAATTAAACCTAAGACTGTAGCTTTGTACGAATGGACATTGAGGCTTCTCCCTGCCCTTCTCCTTTCTCGTCCCCTGCCAATATTTTATTCAAATCAGCTGAAGAATTCCCAAGGACTGTGATAAATGCAAATATTTCACCCTACAAAACTGTTAACATGTATTATTTCTTCCCTAGGCAGCAGAATAAAACAAATCCAGAAGCAACTACATTTCAGGGCATCATCAGTTCCTAATTTCTGGAGCCTTACTTAATTTATAAACTTCAAACAAACACCCCCCCCCCCCCCCCAGGCCTTTTCTTTTCTCACTCTTGACCTTTTTATTTAATTGCCATTTCAAATGCATCACTTTTCTTCAGTATTGCCCAACTAGATTTCTCCTCTAAGATCCTCTCTCCTCAAGATCGTAATGTCTTTTTGCAGATTGGTTTCATATTTATAGGTGCACTTCCATCCTCTGAGTCTGACAACACTCACTTTGTCCAGTATTCCCTGCACATTCTAGGAAATCCTCTCCTGACTCAGAGATTGCTAGACCAATGCAGAAGCAGTGTACTTCTTTTAAGCACAAATAGCCTTGACTCAACAGAACAGTACTATGAACTCCAATCTTCAGGAAAAGCAAGGTATTTATCTAGGTAAGTCTTGAAAATAATTCCATTTATTGGGGTTTTAACTCTAATAAATATCATAGGAATGAAGGAGAACCTTCTTTACAACTAATGCCAAACTCAGTTTAAAATGCACCACAAATCATTATCATAGCTACCAGCTCGTAGCTTTTTCAGGTCAAACTAGTCACTCACTCCAGAAATTTACAACAACAACTAGAAATACACAAAATTATTTTTTCATGTTAAAGTCCTATAATGAGAGTTTTGGGGTTTTTTTAAGATATGCAGTGAACATGAAACCAGATCTGTTCTTACACTCCTGTTTCAGAATCAGCTTTCCCAAAATCAGAACACACATCAGCACAGTACATAAACAAAAGGGAAAGTGTGTGTGACAGACAAACTTATAGTGCTATAAATTTTCTCAACAAATACTTTACAGTTGGTTTACTGATGGGGATGTGCACTGAATTCTAAGCAAAATGTTGTATGTTGGTTTAAATCTTGACATTACTCTGTATTAGGCCTTGATGTTGAAATCCGGCCTGTATTACACAGCTATTAACAACACACTAGAAAAGAGCTTTTCAAACCTCAAAAGCCTCAGAAGAAATCCCCACAACAGAGCCATTTTCTGTCAAAAGTACAGGCAGCCATCATTTCAGGTAGAAACTGAGCCAACTTGTTTATCCTGCATCTTTTTTGTTCCAAAGCAATTAACTGAATGAAGAAATCGCTTGCCTGTCCATGATCACAGCAGACTTCAGGCTTGCCAACTGCTGTCTTCTGGAACTCATTCAGCCAATATTGTCACATACTTTAAGCACGTCCTCAAATCTTGGCCAGATATAACTAAATGTTAGTTTTGTTTTGGTTTGTTTTTCCCCAACAGAAAACACTGCAGCTAGACTACTAATGAATTTCCTGTAATAATTCACTATAGGTTCCCTAAAATATATTTCCTGATATAGTAACTCTGTATAGCTTCCCCTTGCAAAGGAAAAGCAAAAAAATAAAAGTATTAGTGTCCCAAAATCTTCAAAACACTTAAATTCCAATGACAGTGCTCCTCCTGTGAAAGCTCCATGGCTTCCACATTAGATAACAATTCACATTTCTGATCAATAAACAAAATGGTTGGCTTTGTTTCACAATAAACTGTTAAACAACATGCTACACATCTTGCTCATGAGAATGCATTCACCATAGGACACATTCACCATCTCTACAGGGAGAATTTACAGCTACAGCTCTTGTACATGAAAAGCAGGACACAAAGATGGGTGTTATTTCAGAATTAAGGATTAATTTCTGCTGAAAAAAATCTCAGACCAAAATTTAGAGTAACTCAATTACAACACCACTGTATGCTTAGCCAACACTGATCTATGTAATTAAGTACAAATTGCTAATCTATTAAAAAGCAGCAGAGAATAGCAACTAGCTTTCAGTAACTAATGCAAATGCTCCTGAAATACAAAATTAGGTGCTACTGTTAAGTATTGATGACACTGGCCATGCCCTTGGAATCTTGCTCTCTTTTTTTTTTTTAAAGCCTGATAAAATGCATCCCCTAGAAAGCAGCTACAGAACACAACCCAGAATCACCATGAACTCATTCAATATATTTATCACTCTAATATATTGCAGATCAAATTGACAGCAGAGCCAACCATAAAGACTGAACAACATCTTTCACTTTGAGACTCTACATTCTGTTGGACTAGAATTTAACTTCACAGGCCGAATACCAAAGATCTTTGCAGACATTCAGTGAAAAGTATCAAATTCTGCAAACTTTTTACTTAATAAAATTTTGGAAGAAAAACTATAGCAGACCAGTATGTGCCAACCCCCACCTTAATCCATGATTTTAAAGGTCTTTTCTACTGTTCTAGGATTGCAATTCAATCTACTTGTGTTTAGATCCAACAAAGCAACTATAACTAAGATGACTGAAGAGTTTTCTTCCATGTAGACTTTGCCTCAGTTCACAAAATTTTCACTGTTTTCTTACTGAAGTCAAAATTCTATTTTACTCTTCAGGTGTAGGATATAAGCCTTCTCTGAATACACTCTTCCAAGTCTGCTCTGCAAATATTATTGCCAACACATTGAGGATTTCCTTGCACTCATTACTGCACACATTCTAATTACTACACAGTCACATTTACTTCTACCATAGATCCACAGAATGAAATAAATTTTTTTTTTAAAAGGGACCATTAAATGATTATGTATGCTTAAATTTTCAGGCACAGAAACCAGCAAACAATCCCCAACCTTCTTTAAAAATTACCTAAGCTCTCCTTTGCACTATATTTTACAGTCATAACAAAAATACAATGACTCTTTTTTAGAAACTCTGTTATTTAAGCACTAATTATTTTTTAATTTATTTATTTTTATTTTCTAAGGCAAGAGCATTTGTATCTTCCCAGTCCGCAGTCAAGGGTGAACCACAGAAGACATAACCTGGATTTCCAGAACTCCCTGATAGCACTTTAGTGCCTGATCCCTCTTAACCCTCAGTGTCCCTCCAAGCCTCACCAAATGAGATCATTATGACATAATCCCTACACCATTCCCAGCTTTTACTCTATTTTGACATTCTGCATCTTCTGCTTAAATGTTGGTTTCATAGGTTTATGCTTCTCATTAGTCAATAATCTTCACAAGAAGCAGAGGTGTATGAACTTAACTTGAACTGATCTTTTATTCCTCTCAAAAAGAACCAAATGAAAAAAGATTAATAATAAAACAGGCTGTAATACTTTAAAGGTGCAAAATCACTGTGTGTGTTATCAACATGACCTGATGTCAGTGATTGTCAAATCTGGTTTTATTTAATATATCCCCTTACTAAAGCTGAAGAAGGGAAAACTGCATCCCTGGGAGACATGACTTTCTTAAAATGTCCTATAAAATAGTATAAAGAATGTATGTTTTGACAAGCAGGAATAACTTTATTTGGCCCTGAGATGAGACAGTTCACAGAAAATGTTTTAAGTTGTGTGACTCCTTCAGGTTTCTCCCACATTTAGTGAGATAAAACTTTTAAAGAATGGAATGCTACTCCATATCAAACATAATTAATTACTGTATGCCAATATTGTAATATAGATGCTTATCTAGTAAGATTTATCTATCACAGCCTAAAACAGCAAGATATTCATACAGTCCACAAAACTCTACTCAGAAAAAAGACTCTACTCAAACTTACAGCCAGGAGCTGAATTAAACATGTAAAAGCAAGAGCACTGAATTAAGTAATAAAATCTAGGATGCAGCCTTCTTCATTAAAATCTTCAAGGACAAATTGGGAAATCAAAAGAAAATCGTAATGACTATCATAATTACAGGTTAGAAACACCTATGTATTATTTTTTTTTTATAAATGTGTGTGTGTGTGCATGTATATACATCTATACACACACACAAAATATTTGCATCCACATTTGTATACACAGGGATAAGAACACCTGAAGTCTCAAAGCACTAGGATCCTAAACATTTTCCCTTGTGTCTCACACTCACATTTCACCCCATTTTCACATTTCTTCAGTGCACACAGTTGTCACAATGTACTTGTCTGAACAGTAGAACTGCAATGAAAAACTTAGGTCACACATTTTCCTTCAGCCTCCACTTTTTTGAAGACTTTCCCAACCAGAGACAAGGCTTGGGTTTCTGGAGGTAACATATTACTCACAGCATAATTAGGAAACTGTAACAATTACCTTGTTATTTTAAAATTGCTTTGGTAGTAAACAAACAAAGTAATATTTGCAAAGTTTGTTCATTATAATTACTAACACACACCTCCTGACCCCTATTTGCAAGGAGCATACAAACAGCAGCAGTACAAAATAGGATTTTAATATTTCTTCACATTTTAGAAAATTACCTCTTCATATTTGAAGAAAGCAGGTATCATTTCAAAATGGAATGTCTTCACCTCACAAATCTGTCAGGACTGTATTGCAAGAGAGATTATTCTAATGAAATACAAACCCAACATAAACTACATCTGCACTTCTCTAGAGACTAATGGGTAGACTTCTGCTACCAAATACTAAATTTAAATGTCTTTCAATTGTTGAGAATACAAAGTCATTGAAATGTTGCAGTTTTCATTTCAGTAAGTGAGGCAAGCTATCACACTTTCAGAGAAAAACTGCTAACACAGCTACTAAAGCAGTATTCACAGAAGATGGGTACCTACAGCTATCACTGCACTTCAAGCCATAGCAAAATGGTAAATTTTAATACAAAAGCATTGGAAATTGATTCAGAAGTACTAGAATAGCTACTCATTGGCTCAGCAACAGTGCAAGATGCTGAATGCAACACAGGGCAGCTGAAGAGTGAAGAAACAAGAACCAATTTTGAGAGCCTTCAATGATGGTTTGAAGAGACACTTATTGCTGTCACAGCTCCTGGATGGAGGTGCAGGCTGTCCCTACTTACTGTAGCTGTTTCAAAAATGTCATAACCCAGTCATTAGGGAAGTAATTTTGAAAAGATCAAAAGATCAAAGCTCCCATCTCACTAAAAGATTAAGGAAATGGCAACTGGAGCAAGAAGTTTAAGTAGATAAACCTGCAGTTCATAAAAACCCATCATCTTCCATCCTGTGGAAACAGTGACCATCAGTCAAAAGAAACACACCTGAAATATCTTTTCCAGTTTTAAGGTTTGGCTGGCTATATTGTGAAAAAAACACCAAGACAACGAAAACATGTTCTTTGCTTCAGTCCATAATGGATCATTTTTTCCCAAGATGTGCTTTTCCCTGTTATTAAATATTTATTTTCATTTTTAATTCCCTTGGTTCATTTTTCAGCTATCAAAGCACCAACTTAAAAAATGCAGTGACTAACCAAGGAGACCTTGTAGCTGCAATGCATCAAACCAGTTTTGTTGACCATTCACGGGTCACTGCACTGTTAGTTTCACATGCCCGTTTGGGAGACAAATGACAACCACAGCCATTTGTTTTCCAAGCTGCACAGGTATATCACCTAGGCAATGAGAAAAACAACTCTGCCTTGCTGTCAAGGGTCTCAATTCTCAATTTTGAAACTATATTCAAACAGTCTCTAATACAGCCAGCAATAAAAATTCACTGGCCAAAGGATTAAGACGCCTAAGGTGTTTAAATCAACCTACCAGATAATGAAGAGATAATAAGTTATACAACAAAGCTTATGCTTAACACCTACACTGAAATCCTACCATTTGATTTCTACCCTAAAAAATAGTTGATGTCATTTATTACATGTCTTTTACTACACACACTTTTGTTTCTAAACCATGAAATTATGAAACACCATCATTATTAAATAAACCGACATCATTATTAAATAAAAGGGAAAGAAAGTAAGGTTGGAAAACCAGAACTTACTTCTTCAGAATAGGATAAATTCTTTCAGTTGGAAGGTTCCTACAACAACCTAGTCCAACTGCTTGACCACTTCACAGCTGAAATGAGTTATTTATAATTTTTTAAAAATTATTTTGCAGACCAAGGGAAGAATGTTCAAGGTGAAATTCAGATGTGCTTATGCATCAATTACATCCTAAAATGAAAATGAAAATCTGACGGTAGTTATCAGATCTAGAACTGCAAATGCAAGAAAATTTATTTCCTGAAAGAGATCAGA
This sequence comes from Muscicapa striata striata, assembly GCA_030060385.1. Classification (NCBI taxonomy): domain Eukaryota; kingdom Metazoa; phylum Chordata; class Aves; order Passeriformes; family Muscicapidae; genus Muscicapa; species Muscicapa striata. The sequence goes on along the minus strand of JAREIS010000218.1, from coordinate 502,245 downwards.
AACCAGGAAGATGAATAAGGTTCTTCTCCAAACTATATCTGGATTAAACTTGGAATACTGAAAAATTCCTGTCACAAAAAAGACTTGCATAACACTTCTGATGATGCCAATTAAAAAAAAAAAAATCAAAGTTATCTCTTTCAGCTTGTAATAATTATTCTCTGAAAATGAAGATACTCCTGAAACCAATTATTAAACAGAACTGCCATTCACAGTCTGATTACCAACTGCCAATAAAGACTATTGCTCACTTGGAAAGTTCAGAGAATTTTTAAATACCTATGTAAAAATAAGGACTATTGAGGACATCTCCTTTGATATGTCTAAGAACTCAAGAAAATTTATACCCATTTTTATACTTCAAAAACATTTTTACATTTTCCTGCAATGCAAATTTCCTACATTAAGAAAAACATTAAAGTTCTGTTATTACACAGGCTTTATATAAAATACTAATTACTACATATTTGATTATCCTTAATCTTACAGTACACAGCATGTAAAAGCCTAATATTTTGTGAATGTTCACAATCTGAGAAATTTCTTAGGCCAACAGGAATGTGATAGAAGACATTACTATTCCCCCCACCCCTTAAGAGAGCCCACCAGCAGCAGGGTGCTGTTGGGGATGGTTCATCTCTTGCTCAGTGATGCAGCAGGCACCAAAACAGTCCCCTTGCAAAATTGTCATGAACTCAGCCTGTGCTCTGCCTTATGGCAACAACATGTACCCAGCACTGATCCACAGCCCCCTTTTTCAACTCCGCTAAATTTCATTTTTTCCAATGCAATTTTCTCTGCCATTAACTGAGTTTCAGCATTTGATTTCTGTTGCTCTAAAATCCCAGGTACTATCAGATCCCCAATATTGGAATAGCCTTGTACTTTTATCAAAGGATTTTAGCGGGGTTAATGTCATTGCCAAAGAAGAATTATTTCTCTAAAGATAAAGATAAAACAATTAAAAAGAAGTTTACTGCTATGTATCCACTGTATCTCCTAGTACTCTAAAAATTATCCAAGCCAAATGCACAGTCTTCAAGGGATACTTACCCTTTTATAAAGACTAGGAAAAGTGGAAAAATGCAATTCTCTATGCTATACACTAATGAAAATATAAACATTTTTATGTTTAAACTATACTTATTTCAAACTACACTTATTTCAGAAACAATCTTCGATTGCATTGCATGTCATACTTCATGCATATTAATGAACTCTGCCACACTATTCTGCACTGAGCTAAGAGACTGTTCTCTGTTTACAGCGTTTTGCTGGAATATTATCAAAGACCAAATACTTAAGTTTCACCTAGAAACATTAAGAAACTACAAAAGGCCGTCTGTAACAAGAAAGAACTGAATTATCACACTACTGTAATAATTAACCTACTGGTAAAAAGACTGAAACATCAGCAGTATCTCAGAATTTTCAACTTAAAAGCAGCAGGGGGAATAACAACACACTACTATAATACTTAATTAGATAATTTGATTTTCAAGCTTCAAGCCACCACTTCAGCCAGGAAATCTGTAAAGCAAATCACAAATCATAAGAAATTGTATTTCATGTGATTAGATGGCATTCTATTTTTAACTCATCTGATTAAGAGATGGAAGTGGAGTTTTTCCTTCAAAACTCCTTTAGTCATCATAAAGTACCAACAAAGATGTTAATTAAACAAATTAGTAAAACAAGAAAAAAAAAAAAAAAAAAACGTGTGATTTCATGTTCATTCTCTACAGTTATTTCTATAGCATCTGAAATTACAGAACTACCATTTGGTTATATCAACATATACACATGTATATAATGTACCAGATCATGACTACAGCTTTGATCCCCTCTGATCATGTTTAAAAGTATTGTCAAGATAAAATTATATATTTGTTTTGTTCACCAGAATAAATTATTTCTCATGTGTAAAATATTCTCATGTTTCAGCCCTCACATCAAGGGACAAGGCTCTTTGGAAAGAAGAGCACATGTAAGTAAGACTGGATGTAGTTCCACCATTTGCCCTGCACATAAAATTATTGAATAGTCTTGCTTAGCATTTTTTTTTTAATATTTTTTTTTATTCCAATGCAATTACTGATTTATACTAGAAAAGTGTGTGCTTCTGAAAGAACAAGAGTGTGTAAAGGAACTATGTAACTATAAGAAATACAGTAAGTAGACCGAGAGTTAATAGCTTGATATTCTGACTATTACCATATCAGTATTTATTTGCTTAACTAATTTATTCACAATAAAAAAATAAAAATTTAAAACAAATAAACAAACAAAAAAACCCTGCAGAAATCCCCACAGGTTTTTACACTGAATCAGTAAGTTAATGCAAACCATGCTGACAGAAGTGAAGTCTAAAGAAAAGTTTAGTAAAGAGAATTAAAAGGGAACACACCACCTCCACTGGGTGCCAAATATAGAGAGCATAAACGTTCTCTTCCCAGTTATGGCTGAAGGAAACTATCCTTCCCTAAGATGAGCCACAAATCTGAATTACAGGATGAACAGAAACCACCTCTGGAAAAATGAGCACTGCTGAAACAGCACCTAATAATGAGAAGTTCTTTCTTCCATTTAAAAATTTACAAAGGAAGCCTTTCCTCTTTTCTTATTCTTCGACTCCAACTGCAAGGCACCTTCATATGAAGGGAACAATCACATTCTGCCAATGAACACTGAGGGAGAGAAGGACAGGCAAGTCCTACACAAACTTCTCTTATAGTATATTGAAGTACATACAGTGAAGGATATTAATCAAGGATATGGAATTTGTCTGAGTTTTGAACTTTTTTTCATTATGACTTAACATAAATTCACCAAATCAAGCAAAAATGCTGATTTCTTCATAGGGTATTTATGTATTTACTCTGGACTAAGTACCAAACACCTTAAAAATTAAAGGACTTTGAAGATACCAGGTTTTTTGCATCTCTTATTTCATATTCTGTCTGCATCACATGATGGGCATGATAACGTGATTCCTCATCTGATAGGAGCACTAAAACCTATACAACATTCATCCCAAGCTGTGAGCTATTCCTCCCACCACCATCTTAAATCAGTTTGAGGATAAATTCTCATCCTCAAAGTAAACCATTTAAGAATTTTATCACTGTAAACAAACATGACAAATACTACATTCTATATTAACTACATAAAAAAGAAAACATTGTCTGCCAGATTTCCCAATTTAAAATTGTTCTCGTACTGTTACTATATTGGGCTGTGTCTAATTAGGTGATTTCCACTTCCAGATACACCAAAGCAAATTCAACCTAAGTCCATTAGCCAAATTATTTCAGAGTCACTGAAAGACAATCTGGCTGTATGCACGTGCACATACCTAATAGCATCTAATTCTGAAATGATAGGACAGATCATCTCTGTCGTTTGTGTCAGAGCCATGACAAAATCCTTTTCCCAGATGAATAAGTGACAGTGAGAAGGCTGTTTTCAATGGGAAGAGGAAGCGAAGAGCTGGCTTGTTTCCATGGAAACACTAGCAGCATCAGGCAGAACAGCTGTAGAGGAAGAGGCAGAAGTTAGGAAGGCAGAAATCTTGCTGATTTTACGTCACTGACATGTCAGTACCATCAGAGACCATCTACACTTAGGGCAGATCAAGCTAGTTGATTATACATCATGTATTAAGCTAGAATTTCCAACCAAGACTTTTAAAAGCCAGCATGCCAGAAGTAAATTATTAAAAATTACTTACAATGTGATTTAGTCAGCCCATGTATACATGAAGCTACAGAGTATACAAGTATTTGTAACAGTAATGCACTGACTTTTGCCATTAGGAACACATCTTGATGTGTCTTTAAGAAAGACAGCTCCCACAGTGTAAATGCTTCAAGCAGAATGACTGTTTTACACCAATTTAATGCAACTGACTATTTTCCCACTTGTAAATAAATTCAGTGCATTGATTACCAACAAAAGGAATACCCTCTTTAAAGCATCCCCATAACTATTCTTTTTGTGCCATTTTCACAGAGATGTCTGCTTAATAGTCAAATGGTTAAATGCAAAGTATACCTGCTTTCCTCACTGAATAAAATAGAGAGAGCAAAGATTTCCATTTATTTATTAAAGGGCTTTCTATCAGTTAAGAAAGCAAACCTTTGCTATTCACTGCAAACATATATCTACAAATATCTTTGCTATTTACAAACATATATTCTGAGATTAATGCAGCTGCACCACTTCATTCACAATATTTCAGACTTCTGCAGCAGTGTTGTTTCCACCAAAAATAAAACCTGTCTTGAATCAGAACAGGCAAAGCCCTAAAAATATAACTCACTTCAGTCATTCACCACAGTACATGACAGGCTTCCTAAATCAAGACTTTCTTGACAGGTATCAAAACAGGTATCTAGGTACCTGAAGAAAACATAAGCAAGCCAACAAATAAAGATGTAAGTTATCTTTGATAAGAATGTTCTCTAATATAATTTCTGTATCTTTAGACTCTTGAGGGAATCTAAAATGGTATTTTTCCCCTCTCCCATCCCACTCATTTCAGATTCTTCACTGAATGTTCAAAGCTGGTGTAGATGTAATGGGTCACTGAAAGGAATCTCTGACAATTTAACATCGTATAAAGCAATAAAGGGGAATTTTATTTCCCTCCAAAAATACCACCCACTGCTCAAATACATGCTCCTCATGTCACTATAAAGCAGATCAGTATTTTTAAGAACACTTGCAAGATGTATCTTGATGCCTAGACCACAAGCCTTTTGTGGCTTTATTTGCATTGCAGTGAATATTTACTTACAGCAAGTTTAACAAATACTTGCTAATTAGGACTTATATTTCCTTGTAAACCAAGTAATTACGATCTTTCCTAGAGATAAAAACCATAGCAAAGGGGTGTGCAAGCTGTTTCAGCTGCTGCAAAGGGCAGTGCCAGCTCAAGTGCCCTGGGACATGCTGCTTAACTACCCTGTGTGGCAGGTGCTCTCCCCTTACCCATGAACAGACTTATTAGTCTTCTCCAAATGTTAAGGATGTATAGCTATGGACTTGGTGAATTCCAGGGCCATTTCTGCATTCCTACTCTCAGTACAGGAGTTATCCATAACCCTTAGGGAAAATCAATGACAAATACTAATTACTTCTTTAAACAGCATCATTTTTCAACGATTGTTCAAAAGTAAAAAGGCTTTAGAGGTAATTATTTTGAAATATGATATTTGAGATGAGCATTCCAGTTCCTGCTGGACATCTGCAGACACTTCTGAACGTGGCACTTTATAGTGCCTCTTGTGCTTTCTTACAAATGACTTAGATGCATCTTTGCACTTTACTAAAGCAAACAAGTACCTGGCACTTAGGAGCCACTGGACGCCAAAACCACTTATAGATATTAACCAACAAAACTGCTCACATGTTTTAGTCAGGTAAGACTTAGGTGTCTGTTTCAGAGACATTTAAACCGATGCATGAAGATTCGGTCGCCCAGCACTCCTCCTCCTGTGCCAGCCCCTAATGGCAGTAGATTTCCATATCTACATAACAGCATTGTGTCAAACAGCCTTTTGTGAATGATGGTTCCATTTCGCGCGCAGTGAAAGGAGCACGGCTGCACTCTTTAATTTCATTTCACGGTCTGTGAAATCCAGACGGATAACATGAAGACAAAAATAACATTCAGACCTAACTCCTGAACTTGGGAAACAAAGGAAAGTGTTGCAAGTTTCAAAGCAATCTCACATGCATGGATTACATTTCATATTTACAAGGTCTGTGTTTAGTAGATGTCGCTATCCGACTATTAAATTGCATGCGCTAAAAGTTGAATTTTTTTAGAATCTCAACTAAAGTAAACCCTCTTGTCAACAAACTAGTTCCACTATTTATATAACATCACTGGATGGTCTTGCTAGAATAATCTTGTGCATGCACTATCCCCGAAGAGGTTACCATGGCAACTTATATTTGAATTTCTATAAATTTCTATTTTTAGAGATCACAGTTTCGAATAAAGAAAATCACAAATATTAAGTACCATTTCATTAACAGAAAATATCCATTTTTATCAGCATCATAACTCCCAAAAAAGACACTAGTGAACCTAAATCAGTAATGCTAAAAGAAAATAATTATCACAGTTCTTAGGAAAGTTCACCACTAAGCAGCTCCATCATAACCTAAGTGGTGTATGAGTCAGTAACTAACACTGTGAGGCAAAGATTGATGTTCAGAATTTTGTCTTGATTTCAGTAAGCCCAGGATTTCACTCAAATGTTTTCAGAGTTAGTCATCATCTCAGCTGACATAAAACAAGAGTGTACTTGCCAGAATACTCAGAAAATAAGGGCTCTTGTTTCAGGTGTGGCAAAACATCCTCAGTTCCAAACTAAGGTTACCATCACCTTAAATTACAGTGTTCAAGAGTGCTTACTAAGTGCATGCAAGTCCTTAAATACAAATTCACTTTAATGCTTTTAAACCCACCAGAAATTCTTGAAATTGTCTCCCTACCTCAAAGATCAAGTACAGATCTTCAGAAAATGAAAATACAGATTTAGATGCTGTTGTGAAGGTTCTGACACTGCCGTATTCTGGCTGCCTGGGTTTGAGATCAGAATAAAATCTTTAAAGCAGTTTAGTTAAAAAAAGGCAAATACCCTATCTTCTAAGAGATTAATATTGTCATGTTTCAATTTCCTACTGTTGTGTTAATTACAGTATTCATTTTGTAAAACTGAAATATCTTCACCCAGGCCACTAATGGTTCAGGATGACCTGTTACAGACAGAAAATTTAGAAAGCAAGTTTGACAGGTTCTGTCAAACACAAGTGCAACTCCAGGGCACAAGACCATGCCTACCTTCCTATAACTCATGGAATCCTCCATTTAGCACTTACTCCATACTTCTCAGTTCTCCAGCAAAGTTGAGCAGGAAGATTCTCTGTCATAGAAACTGCAGTTTTGACACTGTCAGCAACTTTCCACTAGACAGTAGGTGAAAGAAAACCTGCAGGGCAATCACCACACACACTACAGTTTGTCACGTAACTGACAGCCAAATTTTCTTGAGGATTCAGACAGCTGAGATGTGAGATGTGGGGATGTCACTGATGAGCAAAGATAGACACTTCTGGTAGCTTTTCTTCAGAACCCATTCTTTATTAAAAACATATTTTAAGAATCAACTGGAGCCAGCTGTCAAGGGAAAACATACTGGTAGGCAACCTTCAAAAACATAAGCAGAGTTGGCACTCAGCAAGTGACAGTAATAATTGTGAGGACTTTTACCTTCTGTTTAACTTACCTCAATAAGCTCATGGGATGAGCAGCAGAAACTGCATCATGCCATGGGCTACACTTCCAGAAGTCACTAAACCACACACTTACTGGCACATCTATGAGACTGCCAGCAGAATAGGTGGAACTGATTAGGAGATTACACCCACCATAACCACACTTTCTGCAGAATGAGGTTTAGTTCTGAATACTTCATGGAAATCCTGATAAATACACTACAAAATACTTATTGCCATTTCATCATCAAACATTTCCCATTACAAGTCCTTTGTCATGTATTGCAGGGAGGATTTGCTGGTGGTTGCTTTTCTGGTTAAATTAGAGACACCACTGCTTATTTATCTCAAAGGAATTACAACCATTTGTTTGCTCCAAAGCCCTGAGTTAGAGAATGAACCTGCATCATCACTGACAACTGCAATGAAAAGACAGAACTAAAATCCAAGATATCAAAGTATAAAGTAGTACATAAAAATCTAAAATCGCTATCTAAGTAAGAAAAAGTCAGTGTCTGTCCCCAGGCCCTCAGTCACAGTCAGGATCACCCTGAGAAATCAATGGAGGAAGAGCCAGGGTGACCCCCTGTCACATTTACTTTGCTGAACCAGGATCACCTACCAGCGCAGACAGAGCAAAGCTCAGAAAGGACTGAAGTCACTCTCCTGTGTCACTGTCACACCTGACCCCAAACCAGAGACCTCAGGCCAGTTTCCCCAGCCCCAAAAGCACCTTCATGCAGGCGCTCAGGGAGGAAGAGGATGTCCTGGGGCCGCTCCTGCTCACACCCACACACAAACAGTCCCACAGTGAGCCACCCCTCCACACCCGCACCCAGGCCAGGGGTGACTGTGGCCCCCTTGCAGGCGTCTCGGGGCACAGCTCCCACCTCACCCCTACACTCCCATGGGAAGGATGCCGCCACAGCAGGACCCCGTGCTGCCTGGCATTGCCTGTGGATGCGGAGGGGACAAGCATCACCTCCCACGTGGACCGACGTGCCCTTGCAGTGCGCACGAAAGCATCGCTTCTGCACACCCTCCCGAGCGGGGCGAGCCTCCCCGCGATGCCGGCCCGCGCTCAGGGACCCCAGCGGCCCCTCGGCTCCCCAGCCCCGGGGGGAGCGCCGCCGGCGGCGCTTACCCTGGCGGCACGGGAGGAGTAAGGGTCCTCGAAGAGCGCCCAGACGCGGGGCTGCAGCCGCCGCCAGCGCCCGCCCTTGCCCTCGGCGGCCCCCACGTCCTCGATGCCCAGCCTCTTGGCGGCCAAGTCGTCGTCGTCGCCGTCGGGGGGCGGCTCGCCCGTCAGCAGGTCGGGTGCCTCGAAGATGTCGAGGGCCTCCTCGGCGTCGCGGTGCTGGCGGTAGGTCATCCAGCAGCACGGCTCCACGTCGGTCTCGTCGATGCCCCAGAAGGCCAGCTCCTCCTCGAAGAGCGGCCCGCACACGTCGGCGGGGCAGTGCAGCTTGCCGGTGCGGTAGTAGTTGAGCACATAGGCGAACACCCCCGGGTGCCGGTCGAAGAAAAACTCGCTGATGCCGCCGCTGCCCCGGGGGCTGCAGCCGCTGCCGGGCTCCGGGCAGCCGCCCGCCGGAGGCGGCGGAGGGTTGGGGGGCGGCGGCGGCTCCTCGCCGCCCGGGGACTCGCCCTGGGACTCGCAGGCGAGCAGAGCCAGGCGGGTCCCCGGCAGGGTCTTCAGGGTGCTGCGGTAGGTCTCGTGCCGCGTGCCCCCCACGTTGAGGATCACCCTCTCGTTGTCCTCGAGCTTCCCCATCGCTCCGGGTGGGACATGACTGGGGAGAGCGCGGGAGGCGGCGGCGGGGACCGGGATGGGGGCGCGCCGGTCGCTGGGCGGGGGGCAGCCGGTCGAGGGCAGGTCCGCGGCGGACGAGCTTCTGCCTTAAACGCAAACAGAACAAATCGGGGAGAAGCCCCACAGGCACCACCGTAGGAGGAGCGTTCCCCGCGGTCACGGCCTGTCCCAGACCCCTCCCAGGATCGCCGGCACTCCGCGGAGAGCCCTCCCGGCCCGGGCCGCCACCCACCGCCGGCCAGCTCCGCACGCTGCTCCTCGCAGGGCTGTGCCGCCTGGGCACAGCTCCGGGCACAGCTCCGGCTGCCGCCCGCTTCCCCTGCGAGCAGGCTACCGAAATGGCACTGCTGCTGCTTCGACCGCCTATGGATCCGCCACCGTCCCCACCCCCTTCTCCCTCGCGGGGCTGTGTGAGCCGAGCTGATGGAACAGAAAGTGTACGGTTAATTATTTAATGGGCATCTATCTTTTATTGTCCTAACAGCTTAACGAGGGGGAAAAAAGAAGGCTTAGATATTTTTCTCTTCCTCCCCACCCCCACTGTGGGAGGGAGGAAAGGGTTGCTTTTTGGGAAGAAATACCGAGCACCCCATAAGCGCAGGCAGCAGGCGTACTCTGGGAAAAGCTGTTCGCGTGGAGCTCGGCTCGCTACTTTCTCTGGCAGACCACGAAGGCGAGCGCGCATCTCGGGGAAGGGACAGGTGGGATCGGCGCCGCCGCGGGTCCCTCCCGCTCCCCGCCAGCCCCGCGGTCCCCCCGCCGCTACCTTGGCCGGAGGAGCGACAGCGGCTTCTGTCCCCGGGCGGCTCCGGCCCCAGCCGCTCTCCGCGCCGCCCTGCCAGGCGAGACTACTTGTTGTCGGCTCGGGTGTTTCTCGCGTTCAGGTGGCTGCTTCACCTCCCTCCATGCCCAACTCCGACAGGCGTAACAGCGGCTCCCGCCTCCCGCGCGGAGACCCCGCTCCCCTCATTTTACAGGGGGGATGCGGCCGGTGCGCGCCGGGGCTGGGAGCGGGGACCACCGGCGGAGCGCCCAGCCTTGAGCGGGGGCCGCCAGCACCGGGCACCGGCACGGCCCTGATCCCAGCGGCGCTCCGGGCACACGAACCCAAAGGTGAAATCGTACCTCATTTGGGGCCGCAGCTCCGCCCCGGGGCGGGGGCAGGGGCAGCCGAGCCAGCCCTACACACCCCCGGTACCGCGCCACCAGCACGGGGGGCGCGGGGAGGCGACAGTGAAAACAAACACTGCATCTTGCCGAAAAAGACACCACCTCCGCTCCTGGTACACGGACATTTGGTTCACTTCAGTAAAACGCGCGGGAAGGGAGCGGGGCCGAGAATAGCTATTTTTCGGAGAAATGCAGAAAAACCAGCCGTAGCTACAGGTGTCTGCGGAGAGGAGCTGCTCAGCCCCAGGAGAGGAGCACGGAGCGCTCGCACAGCCCCGGCCGGCGGGACGGGGAAGGCGCGGGGTGCCGGGGACCCGGCGGGGGGAGATCGGACCCGGGGGAGCGCCAGAGCCGGCCGGCAGCGGGGCTTTGGGGACCCGGCTTGAGGAGAGGGCATCCAGCTTCCATGTGGGCTGAGAAAAATCAAGAGCAGTGGGAACACTTCAGGCTTCGTGCACTGCATAGGTGTGAGGTTGGGTGTGGCAGAGGGGATGGAACTTGAGAATCCCTAATGAGGGAAACCAATGCCTCTGAACAGTAATATATGACAGAGTCCCATATCCCTGCTTCCAAGCCAGCTGAGTTATTTTCTACAGCCTACAATGCTGCCTGGTTTCAGCTGGGTTGGTCAAAGGGAAAGAAGCTTCCAGCTCCAAAGAGAAGATACACAACATGAGAGGTGATCCCTCTTGCCCTTCCTCAAAAGAAAAAATAGTCTTCCTCCACGCAGAGGGTATTCCCTGGCCTGAAGGAGGGCAGTGAGTGGAATAATGGTATCTGGAACGTCCTCTTTCCGCATCAGAGCCTTCGGCTGCGCACTTGCTGGCGTCTGGAGGGCAAAGCTCTGCTGGAAGCAATGCTCTGAGGACACTCTGCTCAGACCAGATTGCTTTAACCCAGATCTGTCTGTATGTGGCATCCATGATGTAAACACAGGCTCCCAAAGCAGCAGCAACTTTAAGAAATGGGTTTTGGAAGCTTTCTCAAGATGTACGTTTTGAAGTTCCTAAAAAAAAATAAAAGAGCAAAATCTATCCTGCCAAAGCAGATATAATCAGTTAGCGAAAACCCTTGGAACCAAAATTAATATTCAATGACATAGTTGAGAATGCAGTCGAAAAGGTTTTACCATCCTAATGCCACCTATGGCCTCTTTGCAGATGGGATTTTTCTGAAAAGGGGACATAGAGAAGGAGTGAGTAAGACAAAAGGAATATTCATTGTCTTCTCTCTGACCTACAAGAGGTTTTTGGAGAAATGCAACACATTAAAGCTCTGCAGCATTCATCCATTATTGAAAACCATAGGGTGGCAGTAGCTGCCAAAACACTACAAAAACTGTATCATGACTGAGTACCAGGACTTCCTTCTGAACCATCACTGTCTGCTCTAGTCCCCCATCTGTGCCCAAGTTAACAAGTCAATCCCTCCAGGAAAAAAACCAAACAACACACAAAACAAAACCAAAAGCCCCAACAATAACAAAATCAACAAACCCCTTCTAAATCCAGCCCCACTAACCCCTCCCTAAACAAAGCCCCTCACAACCCACCCAAAATCCTAAGAAACCTGAGACTAACAAGGATGGCATCTCATAAACAGAATTTTTTACATTCATACCTGTAATGCTATTGCCATGAAAAAGGCATGTATTATGAACAACCTGTTGACACTTCAGACTTGTTGACACACAGGGGATTTTGTTATATGGTAAGAATAAGCAACAGAAAGAATTTTTCTAATAGGTAAGGACTGGTCTCTTTCAGAATATAATAGTCCTTCAGTCATATAAAAATCTTCACATTCTATAACTTGTCTGTTACTAAATATAATGCTGTTAATTTCTGTGTGTGTCATTCTTCCTTGTAGTTTCATCATGTGGGAGACTTCTCAATGAAGGATGAAATTATGTTAGATGTTGACTTTCTAGAGCTGAAGTTTTCCTGAATCACAATATTCTACGTAGACATAGTGACATTTGTGAATTAATTTCCTCCCTACAAGAGTTTGACCTGAATTTTTGCACTCCTCAGTGCTTCCAGTAAGAGTGAAAGCATGAGATATATGTAAGAGAGAGAAACGTGTCTGCTCAGTGAGCCTTACCATGAAATATGTCTGCAAGGGAGAAAAAAAAACCCCAACAAACCTAAAAACTATTTACACACATGCTCAAACATATTCATTTAAAAGGTAAGTGGAAACATTTGTGTAGCTCAGAATTTGGGGCTTTATTTGAGGAACTGAGCAATGCGCAACTGATTTTCCCCGCTGGCTAATAATTCCTTTACAAAGGGAAAGGTCCTATGTTATTGTTTTAGCCAGCAAAGCAATAAAGTTAGATATAAGAATCACTGTGAGAAACCCAAGGCAAACGAGATTTTTACTTGCTAGGAACAATCACTCTGTGCAAACTTGAGTACTGTAATACAAAGTCATTGGGTTACCAGCTGTCTAACAACAAGAGTAAATGGAAGAAGGGGTTTCTGCAAAAGCAAAGCAAATTTGAGGACAAATGCACTGTACCTCAGCTAAAGTCATGCTCTGAATCACCTTCTGGAGGAGGTCTGTCCCTGTAAACTAGTGGGTCCCTGGGAAGGGATAACATCTGTCATCCTGAGGAGGACATGAGAGGTTGAAGCTACCAAGTTTTTCTAGTACAGATCACTATTTCATATTATTCATATGATGTAATTGGGAAACAAAAATCAATTTCTAATCAAAAATTATAACTGAAGACAATGCAGATAAAATACGATCATTTATATAAATTTAGTTGATTATTAAGTAAAATAATTATTTTAAATATCCAATGTCATTAGCATTCTATTAAGCTTCTACTTTTCCCCTTTCATATATTTTTCTATTTTCCCTTTTATTTATAATTATCTCTAATATTTGCAATTACATGTACTAATTCATTACACATCTTGCAGAACATGGCAGCCACATTATACTGAAGTGCACTGATGATCAGTCAGAATCTTACTCTGAAACCGCAAAAAACCCTGAATAGATTAAAACCCTTAATAGATTAAGTAAACATCTCTGAAATAAAACTGTGAGGAGCCACGGTGTAGTTAAATTGGATGAAGCTCAAAACACAGCTAGCAGAAAGTTGTAATTATTTTTAAATTCCAGTGCAGGATTGCATTTTTACTTAATGCAGTTGAGATGCAAGCTTGGTTTGATCAATAACACAGAATTATTGAAAAAAGTCTTATTGTAGAGAAATATAAATCAAAGTAAAATGGACAAGACAGATGTACAAATGTGAAAGCTATGATGAAGTCAGCCTACTCTTTGTCCCACACTAGCACGCAGGAGTTCTCCATATGACAGGCTTTATACAGACAGGTGTGCTTCATATGCTTTCCCCCAAATTTCAGCTCATCGTGAAATTCTGGGGAAAGTGGTGTCTCTCATTTAAAAAAAATGAAAACCTGGAAAAGGTCCTTGTATATTACATTTATCAGGGAAAGTAAAAATAGTGTTCAGAAGACTGGGGTCTCCTGAGAAGAGATGACACAGTAGAAAAAAAAAAAAAAAAACAAAACAGGTGAGCACTAATTGCATTGCCTAATTAGGAAACCCCAGTATAACCCAGACTATATGATTAAATCTTTGCCTTCCCTAGTGGTGGGGGTGGAATTCTAAAGTGTATGTACATTAAAACTGGCTGGCTTTGGGTTTCTCATTTTAAAAGAAAGGGAGAGGTTGGTGTGTTCAAGGGTGAAAATCCCCCACCTCAGGATTGTTTTGCCTGGGATGCTACAAGAACACACACAGGCAAGTGCAGCCTTTCCAATAGACCACCTTCTCCAGACTCATAAACGTTCAGATCCAAAGAACCTGTTCTCACAGGTACCTGCTCTCACCTGCTTCTCCCTTAGAAACTGTCACCGTTCACTTTTGATTCCACTGTTCCTTTGGATCAGGGGTAAATTGCACATGGCCTTTGTCCAGTGTCAGTCTCACCAGAATCTTCAAGTCACTGCCTTCATGACCCTGGGTGTCCTTTGCCCCCCCAGTACTAATGCCAGAGGTATTAGCAATGCAAGATGGTAGAAGGCAAGGTTACTCACCTGTTTCTGCTGTGATTCAAGTATCTTCATCAGTGCTGATTCACATTTGTGGGATGCAGATTTTCTCAAGAGCTTTAGGATATTACATTCTACTTATAAAAGGAGGCATTGCCTTAGGCTCTGTCCACACTTATATTTTTTAGAGTTCAGTGCTAAAATAGTTGAAATGAATTTTTGATCAATCCTGAAAATTTCCTTCGATTTCAGGTAAAGGTCAGTGATGTGTTTTTCTCATTTGCAGATAGCCAGCCCAGAATGCCACTTCTGAGGGTCTGGCACCTCCCAGCAAGGCAGTGTCTTTGTAAATGCTCATTAGGCAGTGAGAACAGCACTGAGCTCCTCAACAGACATTTACTCCTTAGTTCAAGAGTAAACACATGGACTGAGCTTCTTCCAGGTGCTCTTAGTACTTGCAGAGACTGAAAGAAACAGGTCTTGAAATATCCTCGTCAAGCATGCAGAGTCCCAAGAGACAGGAAAATGAATGCAGTGCCTCTAAACAGCTTTCCTCATTCAAAAGGAATAAAGCTTTCCACTTCTATTTGGAAAGTGCAGAGAGACAGAAAAAGAGGAAATGCCAAAGCTGTGTATCTTGTCTTACAGCCTGGCCAGCAGAGCCAAGGTAGCCTCCACCAACCAGGAGGAGTTTCTGTTTCCTGGCAATCTCATGAAAATTTTGAGAAATTCTACTTCTAAAATTTCTGTGATTTTCTATTTTTTATCCTTCTCATTAATTTTAACTGAAGTTTTTGGGCAACACATAAATAATAAAACTTTGCTTCAGTATAATGAGGGCCTCCTCTGGTTGCAAGTCTTAAGCATTCACATAAAATAAATAATAAACAATCACCTAGATTGCAGGACAATTAGGTTTCTTCAGCTACAGAAGAGCGTGCTATGAAAGAACTAAACTTGTCTAAACAAGAAGTGCCTTATTATCTAATTTTAGAAGTTTCTTTGGAACAGAGACCAAAAAAACAAAATCAGCCACAACAACAACCCTAAACAAAATGAAAACATCTGTAATACACTTTGCTCTGAAACATCTGTCATTTTCATTTCATTGGCAAAGAGTGTATTAAGAAACAGGCAATTTATAGGGGACTGTATATGTACCACTAAAAAAACCTTACAAAGAAATTTCAAGTGATATTTAGTTTCTAAGTCTTTGAACCAAACTGACTTGGACATATTTTGACTTGTAGGGAAAAAAAATGGGAAAGAGACCTTTACACTTTCATTTTGGTAAATTAAATTATCTATCATCCAGCATACACTCAATCTACTACCTAACTGATATTCACATTGTTGTTGAACAGCTAGTCTGTGTTTTTAAAAAATGAGATCCATTCAATAAAATATTCTGGAAGCAGTCTTATTTTTCAGTTAATGCTAGCTTTTACCAATCTTCTAAAATCAGTTCAAATCTGATACATAATCTACATATGACAGTGCTTTATTTGAGGAAGTCAGCACACCATCCCTCACATGCTACCAAAATCAATGGAGAAATACTATAAGGCCTACAGAGATTTTCAGGTGACTGGCATTGTTACACCTAGTTTCTCTGTTTCACCAAAGTTAACTGGAAACCTCAACTATCATCTTCCTCCTTCCCATGATTAGCAATCTCCATTCTTTTCATTAATTTTTAGGAAGAGACCATAATACACATGCCTCAAGAATGCAGGGATGTGCTTTAATAGATCATCTTCTGGAGATGTTTGCACTGAAGATCATTGAGGCAACCCTGAAGCAGCAGCAATTTAATTGATTATCAATGTATAGAGGATACTTTGTAATAATAATTTTCTACTATTGATTCAAAGTTTAATAATTTGGCTTTGCAATGCTTTTTTCTTCCCACTGTGAGTAGCTATAGTTTACCTGTTGGAAAGGCAATTCCAAGGGTTCAAGGCACTGAAGTCTCCCACAGAGCATCACTGACTGAGGCAGGCAGATTTGAAATCAGATGCCTGAGCAGTGCGGGAAGCAATGAGGTTTCTTCTTAGTTTCTGCAGTCTCATATGGCAGACCCAATCTCAGTGTATGCAAGCTTGATTAATTTTGACTGCCTCCATTCAGCTGCAGTCAACTTTTTCCTCTCCTAATTTTTTTTGTGCTACTTTGCAGACAAGATTGCCCAAATCTGGACTGAGCTGTCTACTGCCATGGAAACAGAACAGCATTCTCCAGAGATAAACACTGCATCTCCTCTGCTTGTGCTTAGGCCTTGCTTGCCAAAGTTAGAGGTGCTGCTACAGATTTCTGCTATGACCCATAAACTGCAACCATTGCCCTACCAGACAGGGGAGAGGCAGCTAGGGGTCACCAGATCCACTGCAGGTAGCATCATCAGCATTTCCCCTCAGAGACAAGGTGCCATTGAGCCTCAAGCAGCTGTGCAAGGTCATGCTGAGGTGAGAAGTCTTGGCAGAAAGAGCCTAGCTAACTGTGAGTTAGTAGCCCTTCTTAGAAGTAGGAAAATAGCACTGCTTTTTCTCAAGATCAACATTCACAACAGCATACATATAAAGCCAACAAAATCCTTCCCATCAGATTTTTTGGCAAATGTTGACTGTCAAAATGGAAGAAGCATTCTCAAATCATGTAACAATTGTTTTTCTATAAAACTTTATGCAGCCAGGAAATGTCACCTGGGAGATTCAAAGGACCTCTTTAAAAAAGAATGGCTTCTAAAGATCTGCTTGCAAATCGCCTAAACAAAGAAAACTCTCATAATATTTTAAACCCTTACCTATCTAGGGAGCTACCTTAGTGCTCCTGCTAGCCTATGCAGAGTTGAAGATTTGTTCTGACTTTTCAATAAACTTTTCATACTACAAATTGCTGCCATAGGTACTTGTTAAGCAAGATGCAATTTGAGATGCTTGCTATTAAAAGTGAGGTGTTTGTATCATTAACATAGTATTCCCTGTCTCCCACCCTCATCTCTTCCCTGTCTCATATTTTTTTCCAACTCATATTTTACATTTTCTGAGGCAAGGATTATACCCCAATGTAGTAGTGTGCATTGTGCCTAGCTCAGGCCATGACATATCTTTTAGGCTCTTCAAAGGTAGAAAGCACATTAATGAAACAGCTCAAAAAGTCCCAGCTCAAAAAGATTCAGCAGCAAAAGGAGAGGCAGAGTAGAAGAAAAAATGCAAAAAGAGATGCTTTGAGAGCAGAGCTGCCGACTTAAATATACCTTTAAGTTTCTCCCACTACTGTGTCTAAAAGATTGCTACTCCTCCTCCATAAAAGGAAGGTCTAATTTAAAATCTAGCAATGTCATAATTAATGTGAATATTATGCTAATCTTAGGGGGGAAAAAAAAAAGACCACCACTTATCAGGTTCATTTACATTTTTTAATAACTCCTTGGCTTAGGCTCTTAACATTAATTTTGAAAATTTCTTAGGAGGTTCCATGTGCCAGCTCCCACCCTACAGCCACCCAGCCCTTCTCTTAGGCAAAATGCATTCAAGAATACAGGTGGGCAAGAAATCCTATGGTTCATCATCTCTCCTAAAGGGAAAAGCATCTCCACATCCTGTTTTGGCAACAGGACAATCAGCTTCATTGTATAGAGTGGACATAAGGCATTTCCAGAAGCACAGATGTGACACCAGCCTCCATTTACATTTTATTAGATCACTAAACTGACATCTACCATGCCAATTCTTTTTTGATGCTTCTGAACACTTTTTATCAAGACAGATATTAGAAACTAGCAATTAAAACTCAGTCTAAACTCAGTATCATGATGTCCTCATTCTGGGTTGAATTTTAGGTTTCAAAACCATATTTTTCCACCTTTAAATTGCTCATAGATATGAGTTAAGAATTCACAGCCTGTATTCGTGCTGCTATCAAATAGTCTCTACAGCCCAAAAGTATGATTCAATCTAACAAATTATCAAAAAGACTGGCTTTTAACTCAAAATGCAAAGGAACAGTTTGTAGTCCATGTTTATTTGGAACTAACATAGTTAACAGCTTTTAGTACTACTTTCATTTTAGTGAGAGAAAAATGCAATTAAGCCAAAAAGAATGCTAAAAAGTTAGTAATCTTGGCATAATCCTGACTAGTGTGTAAAGCAACCTTGTGGACTGCTCCTTCAGGGTGAAAGGCAGTTCACAGTTTTATGTATTATTTATGGCAGTAACTTCACAGGGGAGGAGGAGGAAGGCACTGCAGACATTAATACAGTAGTAAGTTGACAAGGGAGCTGAAGAAAAACATCACCTGGAAACAGCAGTCCTCCACTACGTTTACTGAATAAAACCTTTCACTTCACCAGGTTAGAGGCAGCCTAACTTAAGTGAAAGAAGAAAAGAGAGGAACAGGAAATAATAGACTTCCTAGATCTTAAACATTATTGTAGAGAAGCAAGCTTTGGCTTGTCTTACCTGCATGTCTATGCATCAGACTGCAACAGGGATTACTACACATCTCAAAGGCTAATAAAGATATTTTCAGCTGACATAAAGTATTTTCCATATATTCCACTTCCATATATAATCAAAAATAAGCAATGGTAAAACCTATTCTAATAAATACCTACGTACATAATCATACTACATTTACTAAATGTGTAAGAGACTATTTACATACAGTGTCTATAAAAAGCTGCTGTTAAACCCTTTACATTTTGGTTTGCCTTCCCTTTACCCTTACCCCTGCTCTTAAAAAAATTAGGATTTAAAAAATGAAATTGTTCAGTTCTTTATTTTCCATGAAAGAGTCCATGTTTATGCTGTGGATTTCACTAACATGTATCCTATGAAGCAAAACTGGGAAGGAGAAATAATACTTTTAGTCAGGTAAAGCTGATGCAAACCTGTTAGGAATCTGAAAAAAAAACCATAAGCACAAATCTCCCACAAAACTGAGACATTCACACCAGATTTTCCAGCAGGAACATCTCCCCATATCTCAAAGCATGGTAGAACTTTGCTGTTCCACCTCAACTGACATGAGGCGAGAAAAATCAGCTCTTGAGAAGAAAATTGGTGAGTTAAAATCACAATGTCAGGAAGACTAAGTAAATTCAGGTTGTGAAAGGAAAGAGAGAGGGAGGAAAGACACCTGATACAAAAGCTCTATAATGCAATAAAAGAGCTTAACAGAGCACTGCACCTTGTGTAGAACATTGAATTCAACACAAGGAAAGTACCAACTGGCACTTATGGGAGAAAATGAGAATTGTTTTCGACCTGACCAGTTAATGCAATTTTCCTAAACAGCCATATTTAGCAGACTTGAGATCAAAGGGGGTGCAATAATAGTCTTTAAAGCTGTTATATAAGGGAAGGATGGGATAGCAGAAAAAGTAATCAGCTTAAACCATAGCAAGAAATATTCAGGTCAATCAGCAAGCAACTTGTAACAGCAATAGAACAGATTACCTGGGAATGTGGTGGAGTCTCAGTTACAAATGAGAAAGCAGCATAACTGGGTTTTTTTTCAGATAATACAGAATAATAGAGTAGACAACTTTGTAAAATCTCTTCTAGACAGATTTCTTCTGACTTGGTGTGAAGGAAGAGATTTACACAGACCAATACTACAGGATAGGCTTTGCTTTATGACTGGTGTTCCAGAAGGAAGATGGAAGTCAAAAGACATGAATGAACAGAAAATACTAAAGACTAGGAATGTGATTGCAGCTACTGTTTTATTTATTTTTTTTTTTTATCTGCCCTGTCTCCTATCCTTTTCCCCAGAGACTTTTCTTGCTGGATGTTAGTTCCTATTTTAATTGATTTCTGAACATATTTTAGCATTATGGCTGTTAGTGAAGAAGCTCATTTCCAAGAAGGATGGTCCCAAAAGAAAAGTTTGGAGGCATACCAAGATAAAACTGGAAAGAGAACTTAGAAATCACATAGTCTCAAACAAGGGGCAGAGTATCAAAAAAAACCCACAAAGAATATGGAAAGTTAATTATCTGGCACTGACAACTGATTTCCTTCTCGCTGCACTGGTTTTAATAAACAAATAAATAAATAACTGCCTATTTCCTGTGGTTACTTGGATCTGTGCAACAATAATATCTACAACAGATATCTCTCAAAAGCATATTATACTTGTAAAAAGCAGAATATTATATCTTGGTTTAAACTGTGTTGCTACATCAGGCTCTTCCAAAATGATTGTTCTAAAGAAAAAATAAAAGCACTGGTTTGACTTCTGTTGCCGTTTCCTTTGGTCATGAAACGTTGAGAACTGAGAAGAATTCAAGAATGTCTAGAGGATGAAAACAACTGCAGTATCCACAAGTGAAGCTTGCAGTTAATCACTGCATCTGCAAGGCAAATGTTATTGTCAAAAGAAATTACTTCAGGGGAATAATTTTACCACTGTGAGTGCAGGATTTAATTCATGCCAAGACAAATCATAGGATCCCAGAATTAGACACAGGAGTGATTAAGTGTTCACTTACTCAACACAAGTTGTAAGGAGAAAGGAATATTGCTTTAAGATATATCTCCAAAGTTGTTATTTTAGCTTCCACTGATGTTAACCTGTGCTTTGCTGTAGCAGAATGGGGTTTCCCCCATGTGAAGTATACAGCAGTGTAAAGCAGGTATCATCCAAGGCATGCTCATCCCAAACAAGATTTGTGACCCCTCTTTGGGCCACCCAGGGTGTTGAGGACCTCAGTCTCACCCCCAGGCACCATTAGGGTTAGTGCTAGGGTTTGGAGAGTGACAAAGCCTACAGCTCCAGGGATACCAGGGCTGGAGAAGGCATGCCAAGGGGACCATGGCTTAGCACGAGCATTGCTCCTTTCACACCTTTCTAATTTGGGCCTCCCATGTTCCTGAGGCCCTCAGGCCCAACCCCAAGCTGCTACTACCTTCAGGGTTGACTGTGGTTGATTGCACTGGAACAGGCTGCCAGAGAGGCTATGGAGACTTCCTCAATGGAGATATTCACATAATCAAATGTGAGATGTGGCATATAACAGAAATATGGGGGAAAAGAGAGGTTGAAGTGTTCAAGGCCAGGCTGGATCGGGCTTTGAGCAACCTGGTCTAGTGGAAAGTGTCCCTGCCCAAGGCAGAGGGTGTGAGAGATTGAAATGTTATGGCTAATGGCTTCAACATTGTTACAAAAGACTTTTTGCCCGTTCTGGCAAAACTGTGTAAAGAAGCTGTGACTACTGAAGCCCACTCGTCCCCAAATATGCCCCGACTGAAACTTTGGACTGTGAGTTAAGTGACCTTCGGGAACTTGAGATAAGATAAAGGCGACACTATTGTCCAATTATCTCAGGTCTAGGCAGATTTGAACAAGGCTGAGGGAGAAGAATGTACCCACAAAGAAAGGCAGACACCTTCCCCTCTGCCACCCACCAGGGCCCTTCTCACCAGCACTTGTGCCTGCTGACCTCAGCTGTCCCACAGGAGAACCTCTCAGGCCTTTGTCTACTGGGAAGAAGTCCAAAGAAATTCTTTGAGATGATTCAAAAGGGCAGTTTGAAAGCAGTGTTGAGTGTCTAGAGGGAGAATCCTCATTAGTTAGATACCTAGACAGCACATCTTCTTAAAAACCATTTCTGCTACCTTTTTCAAAATTTCTCAGGTTCCTCTTTTTTCCTAAAACTGGGAGTGGAAGTGATAGTAAAAGGTCAGAAGACAGGAGATAAAAAATAGCATACACAAGCCAGCAAAAGCTACTAAAATATTAAACATTTTTTGTGACAATGGAGTCTGCAAAAATCAAACAAAGAAATAGCTATTACTTTTCGTATTTTGAAGCTGCTTCTCTGAGGAAAGTGGCCACACCAAATTCTGACAGTGGCAGCAAATGTTGATACTGAAGTTTCTGTGCACATATCCAATTAATTCCATCCAAAATGTAGCACATGAGAGAGGGGGAAAAAAATACCCAGAAAGGAGGTAGTCAGATACTATAAATTCCAGGTAAACATAACAGATGCTCTAAAAAACATTCATAAACCTGTGATAAACAGATCTAATTTATTTTTGCTCAAAGTTATTTTTTACCAACTTAAGGCCTCAAGTTCCTCACAGTCATAAAGGACACCACAAAAGTACAGGATTCACAAAATAAAAATATTTCATAGGGTCATCATGCAAGTAGTCTTACCACATTTCTTTCCTAAGTACCTTCCAATCTGGTTAATTTTGAAATGTCCCCTGTGGAACAAATAGCCTAAATAGACCTCTTGCATCACTGGAGGTGTCTGATGTTTACAACAGAGTAGTTCTGACTCCACTTCTCAAAGACAAGATGGTAAACAACATGAAAAGCAAGTACTGAACTCTCAGTCTCTGAATTGCTGAGTATGAGGAAGAAGGATAAACTAGTAGAGCAATATCAAGGAAAAAAATGCATGTGGTTTTCTACCTTCCTTTTTTATGCCACAGAAACTTACCTGTTTTCTTCAATACATCAGAAATCAGTTCTAGGCTTTTTTACTATGCAGATATAGCATGCTCAAAACCAAACCACACCTAAAATGACCCAAAAAACCCCTACAAAAAACCCTCAAAAAAACAAAAACAAAAACCCGCAACCAACGAATCAAATAACCAATGCCCATAAAAACAAAACCCCAAACTCCAAAAGTAAACAGCACATCCCGACAAACACAAGTGGTAGATACATTTTTAATCTTTTTGTTGTTCTGGCTGCAAAGATGCACACAATTTGATCACCTGACAGTAACTTATGAAAGAGAAATGAGGTTTTGTGTGTGAATCAGTAAAAATGCCTCCTCTCAGCAATAAAGCCATCCCTGGTGAGGATGCTGTAAAGTGAAGCTACTGAAGGTTTGCTCTGTGTGCCTGTGCTTCCATTTTTCAAAGTGCTCTTAAACATTCTAACTTACAGTGTCAGTGCATATTCATTTCATTAAGTAGTTACAGATCTTAAGGATAAAGAGTTAAATCACTTAACTAACCTGCACATCTAATAGGACAAAATACATTCACACCATAATGCACTTCTGATGTTCTCAATTGCAGCAAATTGCTAAAACTTTTCAGCAGAAGTGTAAATCATGGTGTCATTAAGACAACTAGTTTATTAAGCAGTGAGTTTTCAGTGAGGAATCTTCTTAGAGAGCCCCACTTTACCTAAGAATACACTCTAATTTGGAAAATATGGGCATTCTTAAAAAGAAAGCAAATGTAGAAAGTTTTGTTTGAAATATATTTAAAGCCAGTAAACCCAGTAGACATTTCCAGACGGTTTTAAAACTACAAAGCATTGATTAAAGAAAAGGATTCAGGCTCATTAAAATGTTCACAAGTAAATAAGAGCAAGTCAGAGCACAATTAATCAGGCCTTTGAGACAACTCTTAATGAAAAATCAGATACCACAGACCTTGGTTTGAATAGTGACTGTGTTTTTCACCTCATGGTAAGCATGGTGGGCAAACCTTGGGAAGAATTGGCTTTGAATTCTTTGCCACCATCTGAAGTTTAGACAATGAAAAACTGTGGGCAGATAAAAGTGACTTTTGTGAATGCCATTAAAAATTCACCATAGACATGACTTGTGATGAGGCAACAACTGATCACAGAATCAGTAAGGTTGGAACACACCTTCAAGATCACAGAGTCCAACATTTTATCAAACACCACCATGTGCTAAGTCATTTCCTGAACACTTAAAGGGATGGTTACTCCACCACCTCTCTGGGTAGCCTGTTCCAATCCTTAATACCCTTCCACTGAAAATTTTTTCCTGATGTCCAATCTTAACCTCCCCTCACTGCAGCTTGAGGCCATTTCCCCTTGTCCTCTTGCTGGTTACTTGGGAGAAGCAGCCAACCCCCACCTGGCCACAGCCTCCTTTTAGGTGGTTGTAGAGAGCCAGAAGATCTCTTCTGAGCCTCCTCTTTTCTGCACCAGCAGCCCCAGCTCCCTCAGCTGCCCCTCATGACTTGCTCTTTAGACCCTTCACCAGTGCTGTTGTCACTCTCTGGACATGCTCCAGCCCCTCAATGTCCTTTTTGTAGGGAGGGGCCCAGAACTGGGCACAGGATTGGAGGTGTGGCCTCACCAGTGCTCAGTACAGGGGGACAATCCCTGCCCTGGTCCTGCTGGCCACATTATTGCTGATCCAGGCCAGGATGCCTTTGGCTCATGCTGGCTCATGTTCAGCTGCCAACCAGCATCCCCAGGTCCTTTTCCACCAGGCCACTTCCCAGCCACTCTGTCCCCAGCTTGTAGCACTGCATGGGGTTGTTGTGACCCAAGTGTAGGACCTGGCATTTGGCCGTGTTGCCCAAGTGTAGGACCTCATACACTTGGCCTCAGCCTATTGATCCAGCCCAAATCCCTCTGCAGAGACTTCCTACCCTCCACTTACTTACTAAGAGGGCAGTTGATTGTCTCATACAGATCATCAATAAAGGTATTAAACAGGACTATCCCCACTACTGAGCCCCAGGGGAACCACAGTGACCAGCTGGGTGTATCTCCATTCATCACCACCGTCTTGGACCTGGCCCTCCAGCCAGTTTTTTATCCAGCCAACAGTGTACCTGTACAAGCCATGGGCAGCCAGTTCCTCCAGGAGAATGCTGTGGAAAATTGTGTCAAAGACTTTGCTGAAGTCCAGGTAGACAACTCCCAAAGCCTTTCCTTCATCCTCTAGCAGGTCGCTTGATCATAAAAGGAGATCAAATTGGTCATGCAGGACCTGTGTAAATGACCTTAATATACATTACAGAGATAGCAGGTTTCACATAATTACCACAATACTGCTTTCATTTTCAGGAAAATGTTGACCTTTAGAATTTATCTTAGATTATCCTGTTAGGGATCTGTCTTCAGATTTTAAAAAAATAATGCAGGCCTACCAAAGCTATGTTCTTATAACAACATCTCATTTCCATGATAACAACAAAATAAATTTGTGGCAGATATGACTTGTACAGCTTCTTCTGACAAGCAGACCCACTTAGTATACATCTATTTGTCTTGAATTTTTCTATTCCATAAAATGTGGGACAATTTTCCTAAAAGCTTCACAATAAAATTAAACATTGCATAAAGAAATATGCCAGTAACTCATTTCACAATCACTTTAATTCATTAAATTGAGCTAGTTTTATCTTTTGGTACAATTCCTAAGTGAAAAAGTCTAAATAGAGGACATGATACTTTAAAAAACTAACAAAAATTTGGGTTGGTATTTTTTCCAGCTACTTGAATGGACACATAGCAAGCAGATCCCTCTACAACCAACTAAAATTTCACTTCTCAGAATTACTTGCCCTTCTCAGAATCAGCAGTTCCAAGAACACTAATTAACAAAACCTTTCCAGTGAGAGAAATTCCAACAAGAATGGGGAACAAGAAAATCATAATGTGTCAGAATTCTTGCTTAGAATATGCATTGACAAAATCTGCCTTTCCCTATAAAAAAATATCTACAGACTTTTGCAGTCCCAAAAGAACTCCCCAAAATCCCTCATTTTAGGATTTAGAGTAGAACCTCCAATACTTCTTACATTTGAGGCCACAATGAAAGAATCCAGACATAAGAACACACGAGTTATTGGAACAAGGAAGTACTATACCTAGACTATGCTAGTCAGCCACAGGGGACCAAAGTTCCTCATTTCACCATCCATACCAGCACTGCCCTTTAATTCCTATGAAACACAAATTCTGTCTCACAGGAAGAATCTTTAAACAGTAGACTGTAAATTCAAAACCAGGCAGAGAAGCTTAGAGGAAAGTTATATATCTTAATTGCATAGACTTAGGAAATGCAGTTCAACATACAGATAATTTCAGTGACGGGACTATAAAAACCAAAGTCTCTCTCTAATTAACTATATATTTTTATTTCTTAACACAAAGAATTTTCCAGAATTAGCAAGATGTATTACATTGAAAAGCATAACAGTCAGAATATTTTAAACAGAAAAGAGTATTTTAATTAATGATTCAATTTTTGTTGTGGCAGAGGTGGCTGTTTTGGGCCTTTTAAAAATACTTTTCTGTTTTACACTTTCAGAGTAGATAGGAAAGGCTATATATCAGTTTGAGATAATATATAATTGCTATGTTTTAGTTAAACAAAGGCCAGCAATATAAAGAAAACAGATATTTAAATATAAATTACTTGTTTTGAAAACCAATTAGCAAAATACAGGAAAGGAAGATACGCTTTACAAAACACGTGTGATTACTAAAACCTTTGAGATTCAATGCTCATCTTCAGATGCCTGACCAAGATGACAAAGCAAGGTCAGTCAAGATGGTGCACAGACCAAGGGGTTAAATGCTGTGAATATCTCTGCACTTTCAGTACAGCAGACATCCTCAAAATTGGAAAAGGATGACCTGCTCTCTTTTAAGCTAAGTACCAGCATAAGAAAATATAAGCAAAACAAAGAATGTGAAAAGAAAATTTCTGAAGAAAAGCCACCAGTCATGTTTATGCAGTCCAATCTGAAGCTTTTTACAATACATCATAAAGCCAAATTTTCTCTTGCACATACCCCTTTAGGCATTTTTGTAGTCTAATTCCCTCTTATTTTAAAATAGGACACTTTATTTTAATATTAAAAAAATATAGCTTTTGGCATGGGAACAGCCTTAATAATTTCCAGTGAAAAGACATGAACAGCATTTCTATTAGAAGAGTGGCTAACATAATTCAACAGACACTCCATGAAATTTGCCATGTATTATTCTGAAAGCATCTAAAGTTTTCTGTCCCTGAAATCAGTTTAAGACACTAATTATAAAGTAATGCACATCAAAACTAAATCCTCTCTTATTTAGTCACTCCTTGTTTAGAAAATGTCCCTTTTTTTTTTGTCATCTTCCACTCTAAATTCCCCAGGACTTCCTTAAGATATTAACAAAATCATCATCACCTACAATTCCAAAACTTAGTCCTTCATAGTAATCTTCAAACTCAGAATAGGACACTTCATTGGGGTTGCTGAAGGACTCTCCTAATACTTCTAGAAATGACAATTTAATTTCTTCCTCTTCAGTTTCGCCTGTGAAAGTATATTTTTCTATTAAATACATTTTAAAGAAGAGTGAATATGTAGCATTTATATACTTCAGGCAAGAAATTTTCAAATTTCAGCTTCCCAATATTTTTTTAGCATGAACTAATTCAATATTCTGATTTTAGAATTAAGTCATCGGCTCACTTATTGCCACCTGTAGAAATTACCTTACTTTAACAGCATGATAGAATGAAGTATCAACAGAAAATATGGGGTCAGCTAATTGCAATGAACTATGAGATCAGGAAAATGTTTTTCTTCAAATGACTGTAAAAGCTGCATGATGCATTTGTAAACTAAAATTCTGAAATTATCTTGTAAGAAAGCATAAGTTTACTGTAATAAAACTGCAAAGTTCTGGGAAAACTTTGAGATGGAAATTGGCATTTGAAAAGTGTTCTGTAATTTACATCTGTGTCCCAGCAATTTTATGAAGATAATACTCAAGATGATTTCATAGCATTGAGAAAAAAAAGGTACAGAAAATATGGCAATACAGAACTGGGAAAAAATCACATATTGTATCCCTATACCCCCATATGACTTCATGTATTACCATTATATGACTTCATGTGTTGCCATTAAAATCACTGGCAATATAAAAAAAATTCTCTCTTCTACAGGTAAAAAAGAAAAGGTCATGACACCCTTTGGAGACCTTCACAGGGACTGGTTTGGTATATGGAGGTATTGTTTTCTAAAACTGACATACAAATATTTAAACTCCTATTATTTCAATGGCAGACTTTAAACATTTTTGAGAATCCTGAAAAAATAATGAAGAAACCGACATTTCCTATGTAAAGGATGACAAACCTGTCCCAGAATAAATTTAAGTTCCTTCTGAGTAAATTATTCAAGTGCTGAGTACATTTCATGTCAGTTGGAATCTTTGCGTATTTTGATGGAAAACAGTAATGTGAAAATGAGAGTATCCTAGTAAGTAAAAATTATTAATATCATATTTGCCACTGATAACTTACAGATGAAAGCTGAGAAATAACTGCTTGCAGAGGTAGGGAAAAGAACTGTTCTGCATACAGGCAGTATTAGCCGCTTGATAAAGAGCAAGTATTAAAATTGTGTATATGAACTCCATTACTACCTATGTTCTGGAGAGATTCATTTTAAGTCCTCAGATGAAAAAAAAGTTCCCCTTTAACAGCTCAAGTCTAAGTAAACATGAAAATAGTTTTATTTCCAACCAGTTTCTGGATCTGCTGTCTCTGCTAACAAGATGACATCTCTGTAGTTAGAGACTTTTATTTGTTTGTTTATTTGATTGTTCATGTGAATTACCTGCCAATACTAGAGGGTGTTTCTTTGCACAGTAACATTTTCTGACATCTACCATAGGCACACTCCCAGTTTTGTTGAAATCTAGTTTCATATAAGCCTATAGGGGGAAAAAAGAGAGTTTCATTTAAGTATCTCAGAAAAAAAAAAAAAAAAAAAAGTGGAAAGATTAAAAGATCAAATACACTTAACTACCTAACACATACTTTTAGATCTTGTGCAATGGATTATGTCAATTTACCTATTTTACATAAGGCACCAGATACCAGAAAATCATTCTAGATTATGCAGTTTCATGATTATTTTACCACAACAGCTTTCACATCAAATATGTGTCCCCTGGTCAACACAAAATAATTGTCTTCTCTCCTTAATTTCTAGCTCATCCTCCAAAGCAGAAGTTTAGCTGCTTCCCTTCTGCCTCCTCCAGTTATCAAGATTCCGCATCATTCTGACAGAAGCCTCCGCACAGCCTCTCCAGCACTGCTAACAGCAGCTTCATTTTCATTTCAGTTTACTCAAATATACATGCTTGATACATAAGGCAAGGAGAGTCAGACCCTCCACAACTGAAAACATGAAAGTATATGACATTTTTCTTGATCTTGATGTCCAGTGTCTGCTCCTTGGGCTGGTCTGTGATCAGTGTCTGATACTGAAAACAGCTCCACATTAGATTATTGACAAATAACAAGTGGCATTTCACATATAACATGTCTCACAAATATAATTATTCTTACTGTAGGTCTCAAAGGAGACAAGTATTATTGCCTCCCATTTCAGGCACTGTAGGAAGAAAGTCTACTACACATGTAGATTTGTCAAAATTTGTCATTTGCCAAAATAAGGAAACAGACTTCTGGAGGAGATTGTCTAAGAGTGCCAGACACTTTATACACTGAACTATAAGACTAGCATATATTCATGAAAACACAAAATAATAAAGGAGTTAATCCTAGAATTTAAAATTAATTAGTTTAACAATGGAACAGCATGCAGTCCACTAATTTACCTTTCTGTTGAGAAACTGATCTGAAACTTCAAGAAGTCAATTTTTAGGTACAGAACTTAAGAAAAATAACAACAAAACCCAACAACTAGAATATGGTGACTAACTAACTCCAAAGTTAGACTGCAAAATATTGAAATTTAAAATATCTGCAATACAACTTACTTTTCTTACAAATGCTTTCCTATATTCATTCATTTCTCCAAATATGGCACGAGTAAATTCCCCATAGTCGACCTTATCACTCTTGGTATCATCAAGAATAAGCTATAAGGATTCAAACTCCTGCAATTTAAAAATATTTTGCCAAAGTCCTTCATTATATCCTGAAATAGAACAATTTCTATAATGGGAAATCACAGTATTCTTACAAAATCCCCACAAACTTCTAGATTGAAACTCACACAAAGATTTGTAAAACTAACACATGTTGTCAGCAGTCACTGAATGATGACCATAATTCACATTATTCGCAGTTCTGATCCATGTGAGCTACTTTAAGAACATAGTATATAAAAGAAAGAAAAAGCCTAAGTAAAGAACATAAACTAAATCATTTTTTTAAAGCCTAAAGAGAAAAAATGTGTTGCAATCACACTTGTTTCTTCATGTCATGATGTAAAAAGATTGCATTTTTATAAATATATTATTTTTTATTTTTAAGAACTTCACATCAAACTGAATGCAGAAATGGCAACATACCACAAGGGGAAAAAAAACACCAAAAGAAACCATGCACAACCCAGGTATTAAACTATAGATTTAAGCAAAGAAAAGAAGCAATTCCATAAATTAAGAAAGATAATATCCACGTTTACAGTTTCAGCTAGACTCACTCCTTCAGGCATTTCCAAATGGAATACTTTTAGAGCTTCTTTCAAGGCTGCCTGAGAGAGAAAGCCATTTATGTTCTTGTCTATTTGTCAGAAATACTTTCCTAAGCCTGTTATAACCTGAACTCCTCTTTTACTTAATGTTTCTCTGAATATACCTGAGGATTTAGAGAAATAAAGGACACAACATTTATCTGAAGGTGTCCACTTGCTATGGAGACAATACAGAAGTAAAGAACACCATGTCTACATATGATGGTGCTGGTTAGAAAGACATGCCCATGCATCCGGGTCCCTTGTCTTTGGTGAAAGAATGCCAGTCCACAAGGCAACCATCAGTTATTTAACCTCTAAGTAAAAATCATGTAAAGTATGTCTAACAATCAATATCTAACAAACTTTTTTCAGAGACCATATAAGGAAAGAAAAAATGGCTCTTGTCCTCTCTGTGTTCAGACTGTAAAACTGCCTACTTCTGTAAGAACTAATTACATGCCATGATTTAACATATGAAGTAACTTTGGAACCACTACTTCAGAACAATATAAAAATCCCATTATGAGACACAGAGTTGCTTCTTTATTCTACAAACTTGTTAACTACATGTGGAAATTAGAACAAACATTACTAATTTGGAAAAAATAATTCCCAAATTACACGCAATTTCTATGGTAAGACTTATGAAAGCCTTCAGCTAGCATATTCACTTAGGGATATCTGAGTTTCTCAGCATACTCTGTTAACAGAAGTCACCTGCTATTACCTTCAAATTACTTGTATCTACAATTTTAAAGACAAATAGGGGCAAGTGAAAGAAGGAAGTTTTTTTTCCCAATGATGCTGAAACTCAGACATATGTTAAAAGGTGCCTTGAAGTACACACACAACATTCTTCCAGGCCACACCAGCAAACATTAGATATAGTCAGTCAGATAACTAAAAGTCAGTTTGTGCCTATTATATAAGGGAGAAAATGGAATAATTAGGAGATTAAAAAATAACTCTAATTATTATTCTAACTTTTTTTGTAAATGTCCAAGCAGATTCTAGTGACCAAAGAGTGCCTACTTAAAGCAGGTTTAGTTAATGACAGTAAACTGGGAAGATTATATAAACTGTGAGCTTCTCAGATCAACCATTTCTATTGACAAGGTTACAAAAATAATACACACTTTGTTTGTACACAGAGGTACAAATATCTTTCCATAATCTTCATCAAAAACCTATGCCTTTGTCCTGAAGACTGTAGATAGGGATGTGGTAGAATTTATTTACATATTCCAGAATACACTACACAATTTTACTCATGATTTTTAAAAAGCATAATAACAGAGAATATCAAAATGCAACTTATCAATGTATAGAAACAATGGCCAAAATAAGTTGTAGCACAAAATTAATGGAACAAATGAGATGGTGTTTGTACACTTGACCAATAGCAAATTTAATCTCAATGTAACATAGCATCAGCATTAAATTTCAGAATTTTTTCAGAGATTATGTTGACACAGAGATTAATATTTTACTGATTACATTCATAATTACTCTATGCATTCTGCACAGTCTTTACTCAGAGTGTTTATTTGAAGAGATAGAACTCTTGTGATAGAACTGATTTGTGCTGATACCAGATTCTAATAATATTCTGATAAATATATAACTTGTGTTAAATTTAATTTACACAAAATCTTCATGTCATCACTATTGTTCATTGCACTGAGCTGTCACAGTAGAGATACAGAAATTAAAATTAAATGGGTTCTGGTAGGTACAAACCTTGAATCTTCTTGAAAACTTTGCTGTCATTAACCACTTGCCTGGAACACTCTTCCTTGAGGTCCAGAGAAGAAGCTCTAAAGAAGTGAAATTCTTTAGTTGATTGGTGAAATTACATGTAATATGACTATATTTAAAACAGATTTAGTAAAAAATCCCAACATATTCAACTTTACATTTAATTCATATACTACCCTTATAAGCACAATATCCAATTGCTTTAGTTTGAGAGGGCACTCTTGCTGACCAGCTGCAGATATGCAGAAATTCTTTTCTAACAATATTAACTTGCATCTCTTCTACTAATTCATTAACCATGAATGATTCCTCCCATGCATAAAATCTTCAGAAGTTTAGTTCAATCATCCCACAATCATACCACTAGAAGTGTTTGTTAAAGCAACCATATTTAACCACAACAAGGAAAATAACATTAAATACTTTTCAAATCTCTCTATAGAACACAAATAGCAAAGGTGTAGACCAAAAGTATATCTAGAAATTATGGTTAAATTTTGTGGGTTTTTTTCTGCTAAGTTCCCTTCCTAGAAGGGCTTCCCACAACCCTTCATCAGAAATTACTATAAAGGATGATAAAAAAGATATTGTGGAAGAACCTACTGGAAGAAAAAATTAAAAACAAACCAAAAAAGTCCTACAATTAATTTAATAAGAATATTTGAAAAAAATGGAAAAGCATTATTGTCAACTCTGAACTGCATGCTCACCAGTGTTTTGCCATGACATACTTCTCCTCCTCCTTGGCCTTCTGAGGCCAAAGATTTATCTCTGCTACCTAGTAGGATTTTTCATCTCCGCTTTGGGTACCTCCCATTATGAAGTCCCTGAAAGCTCACCTATATCAGATCACCTTAACTGGCAAATCAACAACCACCTGCAGAGGACAATGTACTCCTTCTAGAACACATGTAAACCAAAAGATTCATGGTCTGTGACAGAAGGGCACAGCTGCTTCTGGGAACCTGCAGTAGACCTTTTGGACTGTAGCTGAACAGGATTTTCTGCCAGTAGAGTAATGAAGATAAGAGGACTCAATTCAAGAGTTTTCAACCAGAGAACAGAGTGCTCAGGAACATCCTCATATAGAAGAAAAAGACAGATTGAAATTTAGTCACTAATGGAAAGAATACAGAGTATGAAAAAAGAAATAATCTATTCCACCACAGGTAGCACAAAATCCAGAATTACAACCCATTGAGTAGGTCTTCTTTCTGGTTCTTCTATTTAGAGATAACACTGGTTCAACTCCAAATTTCACAGATATAAGATTAGCAACAAATGAAAGAAAAGCTGTTTACTTGAACAATAGGCTTCTGAGATGTAAAATGTCTTACATAAACTATCTGAAATTAAACTATCTTGTTTTATTTCAGTGAAACCCTGCCAAGAGGGAACAATTAGCACTAAGCATCATATAACTATACAGTTCTAGAACCAATTAAATTTGAATTTACTGTTCTACGCACTGTTAGCTTACTATGGCTCCTTTGCAAAGCTTTCAGTCTAAAGGGACTTTAAGTGAATATTACCGTATCTGAGAACAAGCTTCATGTGTCTAAACACTTGCAGAAAGAAAATAATAGTCGAGTTCTGCTAACAAAGTAGTCTTTAGATACTGAACATGTTTAATTGAGATTGAAATTATTCTCTTCCTAATCAGGAAGGGATCAAAATATAAGACATAGGAGGAGAGGCTGGAAGAGCTGGAACTGTTTAGCCTGGAGAATAGAAGCCTTGAGGGAACTTACCTGCAAGTATTTATGAATACCTGACAGAAAGGAGTAAAGAAAACTGAGCAGGCTCTGCTCAGTGGTGCCTGTTGACAAGACAAGAGGCAATGGGCACAAACTGAAACACAGGAGGTATATGATTTGTATATAAAAACATGTGACCTCAAAACAAATAGAACAACTTCCCATTTCAATCCTTACTTTAAAATTACTTCTTACCATTAGAGGAAGATACCGAACTACGCAAAATCCTCTAACATCTACAACTAATTTCTCCTAAGAACAGCCTAAATATGGATTCTGGTTATAGCAGTATAAGTAATTAGGTATTAGCAGCTCCAATTTTTTTTTTTTTTTTTTTAATTTTGCTTAAGGAAAGAAAGGCAATTTGAAAAGCAGTTAGCAGTTACTTTAGATAATCCATAGCTGTTTCATCAATACTTATCACACGAAGGGTGAAGACAATGTTCTGCTTAACACCTTCTGGGAGGTTATGATCAACACTTTGGAAAGTCAGATTGGCTCCCTGTTGGTAAAGCACACAGTGATTTAAAAATAGGTCAGGTATTTCATAAATAAAGGGGAAGGGGTAAGAAGGAAAAGCAGCAAACTAAAAAGAAAAATA
Organism: Muscicapa striata striata; assembly: GCA_030060385.1. NCBI lineage: Eukaryota > Metazoa > Chordata > Aves > Passeriformes > Muscicapidae > Muscicapa > Muscicapa striata. Next base: position 467,571 of record JAREIS010000218.1, on the reverse strand, counting down.
AAAGGATGAAGTAGCTCTAACTGCAATATCTGGGCAGGCTTGGTTTACAATGTTTCCAAAACTCATGAACTTGGAAGGAGGAGACAGAGGCACTGTTACTGTGCAAGGGTCTCAACCACTTGGACTTTGTGAGAGATCAGCATATCTTAATGTCAGCCCAGAAAGCATGATTGCAGATATGGAGATTCACAGACACAGCATCATTCCAAAGAACTACTGAACTCGATGCAGTACATTTTCTGGATGACTTTATGATGCATCTTTATTCAGAACACATTTTCATCTGCAGGCTGCAAAAATACACATGACAATAAAATCTGAAAATCCTAACAAGTACTTTTATCTTCCATATTATAGTTGTGTAAGCAGCTAGGATATGATTAGACAAAACCCACTAAAAACTAATGTTGACTTATTTTATTTTCTACATTTCTCACAAACACAGTTTTTCTCAAACTTCAGATTTGCAGGAGCATGTGAAGAATTTGGTGAAAAGAGTCTGTACTTGAAAACATGTTCAAATATTTATAAACCATGAACACTTTCCCACTGCAGAAGTACAGCAGTACAGAAGGTGCAATATGATTTTTAATCAGTCATCAGGTTAGCTGCAAGACAAAGCTTAACATTGTTTCATACACTTGCTCTAAGCATCTGGTTGCTTACATTTCAAACTGTATGTTAAAAACAACCTGCAATTTCTTCACGTTTAAAAAATATTTAATCATTGCTTCGAGTTAAAAATGCCAGCAGACTTTGCAAAGATTATTTACTTTTAACAAGTACTTTGGTCTACTTCCTCTTCAGGACTGTCTTTCCCGAGTGGGTCATTTCGGCCAAAAAAGGTCCATACTGTCAGCAGTCTTGTGCCCTCTAGGGGGTGAAACTGCAAACTACAGCTTAATCTGAAACCTTAATTGAGAACTTCTAAAACGTGGAGCAACAAAAAAGTCCAGACTTCTGAAAATCTTTAATTCAAAAATGTCACTTAAGGGGAAGACTGTGGGTCTTCCCAGAAGGCTATATCACAACTTACAATTCAAATATCCAAATATTACCTCCAAAAAATAGTTTTACACTCAGCAGAAGAATATGTACAATGTAGAAGTCACTAAGATCATAAACTTTTCCTTTCTTTTTCCACGTTGATGTTGATAAACTCCCTTCTGAATGAAAGGCAAGGCATTTGTCCTGTAAAATAATTCAAAACTGGTATTAAAACAATTAAATTTATTTAAGCTTCTTAGATACAGTGAAATATGTTTTCTAAAACCCTTTAAAAAAGTAATTAACCCTACCTGTTTTTTCCAAACTGTCGAAATTCATACACAGTAAGGGATTTGTCACATGCAAAACAAAATCCAATCAACTTCCTACAAGCATCGTGACCATTTCTAGAAGGAAAACTGAAAAGCACTTTTATGTTTTTTATCTATATAAATCAAATTCAACACAAACATAAGCAACATTTATTTTGGAATCAGAATGGTTTGATTTGGAAGGGACCTTAAAGATCATCTAATGTCCTGGCATGGGCCAGGACACTTCCCACTGGAATACCAGGCTGCTCAGAGCTCCATCCAGTCTGGCCTTGAACGCTTGCAGGCATGGGGCACCCACAGCTTCTCTGTACAGCCTGTTCCAGTGCCTCCCCACCCTCACAGTAAAGAATCTCTTCCTAATATCTAATCTAAACCTGCCTGCTTTTAGTTTGAAGCCATTCTCCCTTGTGCTATTACTACACACCTTTAAAAAGTCCCTCTCCAACTTTCCTGCAGCTGTCCTGTAGGCACTGGAAGGCTGAAAGAGGGTTTCCTGGAGCCTTCCCTTCACCTAACTGGACAATTCAACTCTCTCAACCTATCCTCATGAGAGAGGTGCTCCATCCCCTTGATGATCTTTGTCACGTTGTTGTGGATATCCAACAGGTGTTTCTCATGCTGGGGACCCCAGAGGCAGACACAGCACTGCAGGGGAGAGAGGCCATGGGGCAGAATCCCCTCCCTCACCCTGCTGGCCATGTTTCTTTTGGTGCAGCCCAGGACATGATTGGTCTTCATGCTTTAGTATCTCAATATAATTTTCACTGATTAACTAAAGGATTACATACACCAGGGCTACTGCATTCATTGAGGTATTTGAAAGTATGTTGCTGAATACTCAGCTGGATCTAATAAGTATACAGCTCACAGCTGCAGAAAAGCTTCACTTTCAAAACTGAAACATATGTTTATGCTACCACTATTGAAATCAGAACAGTTTCAAAGATGTTCTTTAATTTAATACATACAGAGCTATGAACAAGTTGCAAAGCCATTACTACTTATAGTAGTTCCTGTATCTAAGATAAGGCTAAAATAATTTTAATCAACTGAGATACAAGAGCTAAATGCAGTATTTTACACAGCCCCTGTAATAACTGTCCTGAATAGAGCTATGAGTATGATGGCAACATAATGTTGCTTACAGATATTAACATTCTGTAAAGACACTATTCATTAGCCATGTCAAAATTGGTACTACACATGGACACCCACATGTACTTTTTTTCTTCAACACAGGGAGCAGAGACATTCAGTGCAATTAATCAGTTCAAGAGAGTAATCTTCATTCACAAATTGAGAGCACTGAAAAGCTTCACAAAATTTGTGATTACCTCGATATAATCCTACTATCAAAGTGTAGCTTGTTGAAGAGCATGTTCTCAGTTAGTCCTGATTTGGTCCTTATTCTGTGAAAATAATGCAGCATCTTAATGATACCTACATGCTCACAGATAAATGTTACATAAATCTCAACCATTTCCAAACAGAAAAAAAAACATGAAATACGGTATCCTTGGCAACTGGCTGAGGAGATGATCCTTTGTAGTTGAATTAGAAAGCAACTCAGAGCTGTAAAGTGTTCTGATATTATATAATATAAGAGTACATTCACAGAGAACATAGATATGAATGGGAAATTTTGTTTACATACACTTATATAAAGAATTAACCTTTACCACTCACTATACTTCCATGAACCAATGTGTTCTCTTGCAAAAATGCCCAGGTTGGGGCATTTTTACCCACCTAAATATTTTATATTGGCCCAGTTACCAGTTCCAAAAATTGAGATCTGTCTATGAGATGGATTTAAGAATTTGGGACTGAGTTTGTTGTCTTTTTTTGGGTTTTTTTAAGAATAAAAATATGACCTTTGATGAGAAAGACTTTAGAGCAGGATGTTAAAATGCACAAAGCAGAAATGCTTCCCTGAATGTTGAGAAAAATTAACAAAACAAAACTAAGACCTGCAGATTCATTTAATTTTATGGATCACAGTGTTTCCTCAGGTTTTTTAAGTCCTTGAAGTGACTAGTTCAATGCTGACAGTCCAGGAATGTCATTTAAATGTCAATAGGGCTAATTATTGCAGCAGAAATCAAAACATGAAAGAAAAGTATGATTATATTGTGAAGATCTACATTAGCATTTAGAGATGCATATTTATGCAATTTATGCACCGAAGGATAGGAATCTTTAAAAGGATATTGACAGGATTGCAACCACTTGGTAAAGGCTGGCAAATCCTTGAGATGAATAATATCAATATAAGCTAAACAATGTTCTCCCAGGTTTTATAAATTCTATGAATCAATCATAGTACCCATAGAATTCACATAAAAAGGCCCTTATTATCTCACTAGGCGATAACAAGCACAAGAAAGCTACAAAAAAGCTCACACGAAGCTGGTGGATGCAAGCCAAATACAGAACATCTGGAAAGGCAAACAGAATTCACAGAGCTAAAAAAAAATATATACAGCAGAAAATTTATTTTTATAAACTTACATTGTTTCATGGAGTGTCCTTTTCCTAAAACGCATCGGTGCTATCCCAGCTCCCAGAAGTCCTTGAGCTTCCTTGTAAGCATCAGTATGTGTGGACTGCTCTGGATCACTTATAACAGCTCTGACCACAAAGAGCAGGGAGAAACCCTCTGACTATTAGTATGGCTGAATTTCAGGTCTTACTTTTTATGCAGAAAAGAAAACACCCAAGAATAATACAGTAATACAATCTTGGAATTATCCACTAAGCTTGCAGAAATTTGGCCTAATTTTTTGTTTGTTTTTACAAATCCTTAAGTCTATTTCTCAAAATCAAACATATGCAATAATATTCTGGCAGTGCACTGCTATGTAGTAATGTTACATGCAGATATGTACTATTTAAAGTATATTTTATAAATCTTTATATAAAAGAAATCTTAGTATTATGAAGGCTTGTGGGGTTTTTCATCATTTCTACTATTTCTGTAAATATTCCATCAATGATATTCTTTAACCATGGCTCCCTCCAATACCACAGAATAGAATTGCCTAGGTTGGAAGGAACCTTAAAGATCACCCACTCCAACTCCCATGCTGTGGGCAGGACAGTTTTCACTAGACCAGGCTGCTCAGAGCCCCATCCAATCTGTCATCCAACAAAAATATTGGCACTTCCTCCCTCAAAGTGCTAACTAAACAACTGAGAGGATCTCGAAGTCACAACAAGCAGAAAAGAAACAGATGAACTGGGTTTTGAACATTTTGATATTCTCTGTATCAGTTCAACAAGTAAACAAAAGAGACCCTTTAAAAATAAATGATGCTTGCTATGCTATTGAAATGATTATCAGAAAGGAAAAAATAATTTTGCATGGTTATTATAGTTTTCTAAACTTCCTCTGTGATCTATACAGATACATCATTGTACACATCAGTTACACTGATTTAGCTGCAAGATTTGCTCTACAAAAAAAATATTCAAAACACCTTTGTATTTCCTTTAAAGGTTTTTTTCATGCAACTGTTTTGAACTAATCTTTTCCGATTAACATCCTGGTGTCTGATACCAATTTGTCTAGAAATACTGACAGAGTTATATTTGGAACATAAACAGAGAGATTTTTTAAATTAAAACTTCACCCTGATGCAGCTGCAGCACTACTGAATATTGTTTTGACATTATCAACAGAAGTATAGTATAGAACTGTATAGTTCCAAAATTTTAATCCTGCTAAATGAGGATTAAAATTGGAATTTAACATTGTGTTTCATGACAGTCTTGTTTCCCTCAGGCAACCTTCTTGTCATGTCAGCTTTTAAATAGTGTAAAAGTGTTAATAGACTTTTAAACAATATAGGTCATTTATACTGCCATTGAAACAGAAACAAAGAAAAACTGAAATGGTGAAGTGCAACAACATTTCAGCCTCAAAATCTTAGGATTTGATGGTCTGGAACACCAGTGCAGATAACTCCAGAGATTGTAAACTATGCACAAAATGCAAAATAATCTAGACATACCCACAGATAATTTTTAGTAAGTGTGAAGTAACATGAAACTATATTAAACTAGCTTGCATCTTCTTATATTGTCATAACCAGACAGCTTGCATAAAGCTCTGAATTATTAAAGCATGCTTAAAATAGAGGGATCTTTCTGCACAGAAGCAATGCTTTTGTGAAGCTAAAGGGATAGCAACAAAGGCAGGAGATCTTACTGTACAACGTGGATCAACAATTTATAATTGTGCCTTTTCTTCCTACATGCCCAGCATTGCTATAATACTCCTTTATGCCTGAAAGGTGCTGTGCCAGTATTAATAAAGGATTAGTAAATATTAATAAAGCTAAGATTTTCAGAAAGAACAATAAATATTGAGGACATGTAATTTATAACATCAAGCATCCATATATTTTCTTGAGGTTCAAGAGACTCCTAAGGTATTCTAAATACCTTAATAGGTTCAAGCATAAAATCAAAAATTATTTCCACAAAAAAATAACATACACATGGCAGTTTAAACTGATATTTTAGGTTGCATTAAAAAGACTTTTCACTTAGAGAATTTTTGCAAACAATACTACTACATAGGACTTCATAAGACTTGGAACAAGATGACCAAAACACCTCTTAAGCAAGAAAAAACAAACATTAACAGATTTAAATTCTTCTGCAGGGAAAACTGAAATTTTACATTATAAATTCATTTACCTACATAATTGATCCACCATAACTTGTTCTACAACAGCCTGTTTTCTCCTCTCTGCAGCAACATCCTCCTGCAATGAAAAACTGGCTGAGAACAAATGAAGAAAATAACAGCAGGCACTTCAAATAATAAGTTACCCTTTAAGACAGCATTCAGAGGTCACAAACTTACCCATGCCACAATTAATACTTTTTTACATTTTAATAGAGTTCTATTTGCATAAAAAATAGACATATAACATTCTCTGCTACACACTCAATTTGTCTATGCATATTAGTTGTAATAAATATGAGAATTCTATGACTAGAATTCTTTGAATTCTAGTATTTGACAGACAAAATCCTTATTTCTGAATTGCTTCCAATACATTCTGTAAGTACAATAGAGCCTGAGGAGACTCACATTATTCCAGGTTTTATGGGTGACACAGATTCTAACTAAGAGAATAAAACTTGACCTCCAGCAATATTTAGTTTAAAAAATTCTTTTAAGACTTAGTCTCAGTTGTAAGATTTTTCTTTCCTGCATGCCACAACAATTTTCTGCTGAGACAGGTCAATCTGAAAAACCTTTCAGGAAATATCATCCAAAAGGGAAAAGGGGATTTAACGTGATCTTCTTATTATTTTTATCAGAGTTACAGTGAACCATAACCCTGTGACATTCACTGTAAAGTGTGCAGGTGTTGATCATAACCTGTTACAGAGAGAGAAACCAAAGCACAAGGATGGCCCAGGATAGTATGGAGTCCACCAGCAATAATCAGGCCTCGGCACCTCTCTTTATCTTCCACATTTCTGAACTTTTTTACTGAATTTAAATTTGCCTTTTATTCAAAAAAATTAATTATATACATGAGAAAGTAGAGATTATTGTTACTGAGGGGTATATGTAACCTTACATATTTTTAGATATTCTGAAACTAAGGAACTAAGATATTTCTCTTGTGTGCAAAGCAAATTCTAGAGAGGTCTAGCCTTTGTGTGGATGAAGAACTGAAAAGTTCCCAGGTACATATAAGAGATAATTCCTAATTCCACAGAAATGTTATGGGTGAAGTTGCAATCTTCAAATAAATATTAACTGGCACTAGTCAAAAAAAAAAAAAAGTCAAATCGAAAAAACCCAAATAACTAATGCAACAACAAACCAGCTGTTGGTTATTCCAAACTGATTTTAAGCCTTAGGAGATTTTGGAATTATAAGAGATAGGGGGCTTTTTAGTTTGCTTTCACGCTTCATTTTTGCACCTATCAGAACTACAGGGTGCCTTATTCTGAGTTATTGATTCTTTACCCATTAACTGTTACAAGAGATATGTTAAAAAGAACAATGTAAAGGAGGACACAGTGATACTATAGAGCAATATTTGTTATATTCCATGGCTTACAGACCCAAACCAGTTAGCATGCTGAAAAGAATCTGACTTTAAAAAAAACAAATAAAGAAACCCTTACACCCTAAATTTCAATTGAATATTATTAGGTCACTGAATGTAATCTTTCATGAAACATCTTCTATTCTGCTCTTAGACAAAACCTCTACTATGAAATTACAAAAATGCAGACACCAGAGGCAAACATTGAACTCACAGCACCTCTCACTGGTGAAAAAGTAGTAACTGTAGTTCCCTGAATATGAGCATTCAGAGAAAACCAAACTTCTTCAGTAGTTATTATGGCAATGGACTGTGAATCACAAAATCACAGAACAAACTGAACTGGAAGGGACCTACAAAGACCATCGAGTCCAACTCCTGGTACCACACAGAACCATCCCTAAGTAACACCATGTGCCCAAGAGCATTGTCCAAACACTTCATGAACTGTAAGGTTTGGTGCTGTGAGCACTTCCCTGGGGAACCAGTTCTGGTGCCCAACCACCCTCTGAGTGAAGAACCTTTTTTGATATCCAGCCTAAACCTCCCCTGACACAACTTCAGGCCATTCCCTCGGGTCCTGTCATTTGTCATAAGAGTGAAGAGATGGGTACCTGCTGCTCCTCTTCCCCTCCTGAGGATGTTGAAGACTACACTGAAGTGTCCCGTCAGTCTCCTCCAGGCTGAACAGGCCGTGCCACATCATCTGCTTCTGATACAGCTTTCCCTCTGACTCTTTACCATACTTGTTGCTCTCCTCTGAACACTCTCTAACAGCTTCATGGTTTTTTTATATTGTGGCACCCAAACCTGCCCCAGCACTCAGGTGAGGCTGCCCCAGCTCAGAGCAGAGGGGACAATCCCCTCCCTTTCCCAGCTGTGATGCTGTCCCTGATGCCCCCCAGGACAGGGTTGTCCCTCCTGGCTCCAGGGCACTGCTGGCTCTGTTCAGCTTGCCATAGACCAGGACCCCCAGGTCCCTTTCCAGGCACTGCTCTCCAGCATCTCATTCCCCCGTCTGTCCTTACACCCAGGGCTGTCCTGTCCCAGGGCAGAATCCAGCACTTTCCCTCCTTGAACTTCATGTGGTTGGTGATTGCCCAGACCCCTGATTTGTGGAGTCTCTCTGCAGGGCCCTCCTGCCCTCAAGGGAGTCAGCAGCTCCTCACAGCTTTTGTATCATCTGTAAATTTGCTCAGTATCCCTTCCAGTCCTGCTCCCAAGTTGTTTATGAAGGTGTTGAAGAGCACAAAACCTTAGATGGAGCCCTGCAGAACGCCACTAGTGAACTTTCATCCCAAATTACAGAAAATCAAGAGAATTTCTACTTTAACATTTGACCTTTTGGTAATGATTAGAGTGAAAGGATATGTTGACATTGTGTATTCTTAAGCAAAATTTTCAAGTACCTTAAAATGAAATGCCAACAATTGATGCAACATATAGAAAATTTGAATTAATACACATGGAGTTACTACTGCCAGTTTTTTCGAGCATTATACCACTATCAGAAGCTAGACCTAGGAGAGCCTGAGATGGTCCTCCAAAGAGAGTCATCCTGTGCTGACCATGAGTGCTAATGAATTACAAAGGGGCCTCTGAAGGTGCCAGTAACACCTTGCTCAGACACCTGCTGGCTTTATTTCAAAGCATGGCAGCTACAGAATATCTTCTATTTTGTGGTTCTGTGCTGCTCCTTTCTCAAGGTTTTCACTGTACTAGCTTTAGCATAAAGTAGTTACTCTAGGGATACTTCAAGACTTTTTTCCATTATCTTTAGCCGATAGTATAGATTTTTTAATTTATTCTAAAAATAAAAGCTTAAGTACCTTCTCAAAAGATTTCTTATCATAAAAATTAATAGTGACCTCAGTAGGAACAACATCTGCATTCATTTCAACAAGACTAGAAACCATAAAAATGCTTACAATGATGCAAAATTCACTGCACAGTGATAAGAAATAAAATGAATTAAAATTACTATTGATTTTAAAAATAATAAAATTTCTCATGGCTTAATATTCCATGAGAAAGTAAGAATGCATAACCCTTTTCAGCAACACCTTCAAAAGCCAGTTATAAAAGCCATCACCCTGCATATGCAAATACTGAATCATGCAAATATCAAATCAAGGTTCTTCATCACTGTAAATGATCCTAAATTCAAGGCCTGACCTCAGACAGACAAGACTCCTATTGTTCAGTCCCAACAAGAGTAAAATTTATGTCTATGTAAGAAATTATTAAGTGTATTGGGTACATCCATGTAAGGAAAGTTTTAATTCCCCTTTCTCCCCCTAGTGTGTCCATGCTAGTTTCCAGACTTCAGGGCTCCCTCCTTCCCTCAGAAAACATCTGACAAAAGACCAGAGCTAAAGCAGTCAAAAGGAGAGGCTAATGGAGCTTGCATTTGTTTTGTTTGCAGAACCAGCAGCTATGAGGCATTCTGAAGAGAAGTGACAAAGAAAAGAGAACCAAACTTTTTTTGACAGAAGCCAGCAGTATAACAGGAGGTAAAGGTTACACACTGAGCCATGGCAGGATTGGTGTGGACAATAGGAGAACTCCTTCACACAGAGAATAGCGTATCACATGAAGATGTTGCCTAGAGACACTGTGGAAGCTCCATCCCTAGAGCTTGAAGACACAGCCAAAGTTGTTGCTGATGGAATTATGGAATCCATGGACCAATGAATACAGGCTCAGCTAAAAGCTACAGATCAGAGGAAATCATAGAATCACAGAATATTCCGAGCTGGAAGAGACCCACAGGGATCCTTGAAGTCCATCTTCTGGCTGAATGTAACATTATGTTTAAGTTCACTCAACTACCTCAGTTATTCTTAGTTGTATGAATGTATCTGTATATATTACTCATAATTTGTGCTCTCATTTTTACAGATTACTGCATAAAATACAAGCACTGCAGAAAAGATTTAAAAAATCCTCACTGGATTGCTCAGTTCAGCTGCAATTAAACTCACACAATTTCAATGGGTGCAATTACCTACTAGACCCAAATCCCCAAGGCATAACTTCTGTTGAACATCCAGAAAGCCATTCTCCACATCTAGGTGGTTAGCAGAATAACACCAGTCCAAATACTTACAGCTTCTGATTTTCTTATGTTGAGCTGCATATTATAAGGCTTTTTTTGTATAGCATTGTTGCAGGAGAGCTTTCTTATCAAGAGTTACAAAATCATCATATCCATCTTCAAGCTGTGTACCCTACACAAAAATACATTATTTTCATAACTTATATTTAATTAATTGTAATAAAAACAAACTAAAAAACCCACATGTTTCCCTCAACAATTTATTTAAAAGAACTACTTTCTTTCTTCTTTACTTTAAAAAGTGTCTACTTCTTCCACTCCATGCTAATGAAAAGAATTTTTTTTAAGCCTAGCTTTCTACAGAAACTGAATTTAAAAGGAAAGACTAGAGAGCAAGATTTGTATCTTTTGAATACTTATGAGTTTTCATTCATACTGAAATAAATAATAAATTTAAAAATCTCAAAAATACTGTGTTCCTACAAGCTTTGTGAAAAAACAGCAGCAAGTCAGAGAAAGTAGGCTTTAGTATCTCAGAGAAGACAAGAACTCATGCTTTTTCTGTTCTGCTCAGGCATAGCCAAGTGGAAGCAGAGGATTTGCTATTAGGTATGAAGCTCAAAGCTCACTGTAGAGATACTGCTTTGTGACAGTGAAGAAGTTAAATGCAGCCTAGACAGGGAAAAGCCAAAGCATGCTGCTTCTTCTAAAAGATTTATAAACCAGTCCCAGAGTATTACAGAAATATTTCCTACATGGACAATATAGAAAAAAAAAGAATACAGGAAGTTTTTACAGAACTCAGGAAAGAGGAAGCATAGGAAAGAAATCAAAGGAGTAGGTTTTGCTAGCAATCTCCTCCGTATTTCTTTTGAAAATCCTTCCCTTTTCATTCTACTGAATGCTCAGAAAATAAATTCAATAAACTCATTGTTATTCATCACAAACCTTTTCTCTGAAAAGCAATGAGCACAATATGTTCCATCAACATTTGCAAACTTAACTTTCCATTAAGATTCTTAAATGGTCATCTACCCTCAGCAGAATCTAGCATTCAACCAGTCCTCACAGGTGTTTCTTACTTAGGTTTCCTACCTCCTTACACCTAAAATGATGCATCTTTCCCTGTTCAACCACTCTCCTCCACTATCTCTTCCAAACAAGATGAAAATTGGGTTTTTTCAACGCTTTGTTTTCCAGTTTCTCTCCACTTATCTTCCTTTCTTTGCACCTTAATTTAAAAACACAAAAGAAACCTGGCAGAATTAGTACAGCTTGCAGTTTAACTGTGATGAATTTTATGCAACATCAAAGCAAAAAATATCAAATATCTTTCATTATTTTAACCCTATATTCCTTTGCATTTACAGTGTTAATAGTTCTCTAAGGAACAGATTAAATCTTTATTTTCTCCTTTTTTAAGTCCTATACACAGTCCCAATTTACAGAGTAGTAATTAAAATACTTCTGGATTTAAAAAATAAGAAAGCTTGAATGAATTTCTGGTTTTGGAAATAACACTTTACCAAGATCTTCCTACTGTCTCTCCTCTTCTTATAGGCTGTAAATTCTTCCTTATCAATCATGCTAATCTTCAGGCTCAGAGGTGACTAGGAAGGCCAGTGTTACTTTCCTTACCAGAGAACACAACCATACATAAATTCTCAGAGCACTTCAATTTCTTGCTCTGCAGCAACTGAAACAATCTTCCTACTGTTTATTTCCTCCTCAATGTTAGATGCTTAAATTACATGTTTTTATTTCTTTACAATAAAAACATGAAATTAATTACACATGTGCAAACTTTTCCAAATGGTGTAATTAAATAGTGACTGTTCCTTAGAACAACATCAGCTACACAGCTAAGTACCTTTCTAACCTTGCACCCATTTCAGGGCTCTGCACAACAGAAGCTGGGATCAGTAGAAAGGGCAGCAATGACAGAAGTCCAAGATTCCATTCTCTTCTGTCTCCCTGAGTAATTAACACCTTCAGTACTTAAGTTATATTCATTCAGTGCTAAAACTAAGGTGGCCTTCTCTTGCATCTCTATTTGCAACTCATCTTTTAGCAACAGTGTTACAGTTCTGCTCTAGAAAACCATTTCTCAAAACCCAAAAAGATCTATGTTTTGAAGAGCCAACTTTCTCCTTCAAAAGAAGACTCAGATCCCTTCCCTGGTTAATTCCTGAATTATAAGAATATATTTAAATTTTCCTTCCTAAAGTGACCTATTTTAGAAAGACTTACTTACACAGTTACTGAAGAAGCTGGAATCTATCTGGCTCAAGGAAAGCTTGGTCAGAGCCCCAGAAGCAAGAAATGCAGAAATAAAGGCCACTCAGAGGAACAGATGAAAATATTTTAAAACAGCATGAAAATCTTCTCTGAGAAAGAAAAAAAAAAAAAAGGATTGGGAGCAAGTCAGGCAAAAAAAGGGCGAGAGGAAGAGGGAGAAAGAGAGACAGAGAGAAACGGTAAGTAAACAGAAGATAAATTCCAATACATTGAGCACTCATTATTTAAGACATAATGAAGGCAGAAAGGAAGCAACAAGAGATAAAAGAAAGAAGAAAAAAAAGGGAGAAAGATCATAAGAAACAAAGCCACACCAACCTTCCATAAGCACTCCTGCAGCTTGACAGTTATACATATGATCTTTGTTTAAAAAAAATGGCAAAGCAAGCAGTGTAATCATAAGTATCCAGACCCAAAAAGGCTCTATCAACCAAAGCATGTTTGCACTGCACATTTACAAGGCAGTAGAAAGGAAAACAACCTGTCTGTAGTTACATGTTTACAGTTACATCTTGAGACACGTACAAATGCCTGTTCTGGGCACATTTTCCAAAAACTAGTACATTCTTAGTACCTTATTTTAAAAAGACCAAAAAAACACTTACCATTTCAGTTTTTACTTAAATGAAATTGTTTTTCAAGTAGAGAAACCATTTGGTTATATAGGGAAACATACAAATTGGCAGATTTGCCTTGAACTCCAGTCAATCTGGAGTTCTGCCCTTCAAGTTATTTTATATATATTTTTATTATATTATTTGTTTCAAGGAGCACAGGTTATATACAAATTAACTTAAAATTTGTTTTCAGTCTAGTTAAAATCCTGGGGTATTTTTTTAAACACTTATTTGGATATTTTTTAGGTTTACCTAAGTTGAGTATTTTTGAAATATGGACTTTAAATCAGTGCAACCTTTATAGTTTCTCCAATAAGCTAGTTCCTGTGGCATATTTTACCACCAATACTTCCAAGAAACTCTATTATAACTTCTTGAAATAAGACACTTCCTTATTTTACAGTCTTTTTTTTATTAGATAATGACAGACAGTACACAGAAATTGGATTTTTTTTTACTTTGGTTGGAAGAATCAAAGGTCATAGTCACACATACTCATAAAATAATTACATACATTGGCTTTAAGGCATTTCTGTAAACAAAACTGGCTATAATATCAATCATGGTCCTTGAAAGAGTAGATATTCCTTATGTGTCAAAGTCCCTATAAGGTTTTAAATTTTAAAAGCACAAACAAAATTTCCCATTCCTTGTAAAAACCATTCACAACAGTTTCTCTGTATTTTTTACTGTAATACTTGTAAAAGTGGTCAATAGCTAAAATACTATTTTTCTTCTTTTGCAGACACATTAAAAATATTCAAGAAAAACAGTGTATAAATACGTAAGCACTGAGTGACACCCTTTGAAGAGGATGGAGCCAGGTTCTTCTTGGTGGTGCCCAGCAATAGGACAAGAGGCAATGGGCAGAAACTTGCACAGCAAGTTCCACCCAAAGCAAACTTCTTCATCACAGGTGACTGAGCACTGGAACAGGTTGCCCAGAGAGGTTGTGGAGTCTCCCTCACTGGAAACACTCAAGAACCATCTGCATGTAATCCTGAGCAATGAGCTCTGGGATGAATCTGCTTGAGCAGGAAGGTTGGACCAGATGGACCAGTGGGTTAGACCCAATGTTGTCTCTTCCATATTTACCCATTCTGCAATTACACTTCCATTCAGCCAAACATAAATCAACTTAACTTCAAAGTAAATAATGCATCAAATATTCTACTCCAAATATACATCACAGAAAACAAACCTATGATGATAAATTTCATGGAACACTAAGTTGGATGTCACTACAAATTCAAATGCATTGTGTTAATAATACACACAATTAAACAAGCTGATAAGAAATAGAAGCAGACTTACTCTGGTGGGCGAGGACTGTGTGTAGACTATTTAGTCTCCAGCCCTAAAAGAATGACACATTATTACATACCTAGAGGATCCAGATTAAAATACATAGCTGTCCCTTTCAATTTTCCCTGAAATATTCAAAATTAGAGGATCAAAGTATCTCTCCAACATACTTGACTAAGACACTATAACAAGGGGAAAAAAAATAAAAAACTTCTCATTGAAAGCTAATTCTCACACATCATGAGACTAAAAGACTGAATATTCATCATGACAGAAAGATTTCCAGCCATTAAGAATCTAGGCAGCATCCACATCAGCTATTAATAATACATTCAAAATAATCCATGCTCCTGAGGCTTTGTACCGTCACTGCTCACAAGGCTTTAGGTCACAATGTCCTTGTTTGGGAACCAGCCCTTAAACCAAAACCACAAGACTGCTGGCTCACAAGGAGCCAGCTCAGACCCCAAAGAACCCCAGATATTTGGTGTAACAGTTTCATCTCAGCTTCACTATAGCAGTCGTGATGATGATTAGGTGGATCACTTTAATTATTTTGCAAGGCTGCATACCACACAGATTTCCAAACTCAACTGAGCAAGAACATAGCAAGAAAAAAGACTTGAGCCAAAGCATCTCCTATCCCCATATGGCTTTTGAAAACAGCTAGCAGCATATCCGTAGGAAAGGCTGCTTGGGGCAAGCACTAAGTAACAACTCACCTAACTAGCCTCCCAATCTGAAAAAAAAAATGGCTCGAGAACATTCAGAACCAAGGCTAACATTTTTGGTTTTACACTTCTCAGGTCATACATCTCAGCATCACAGCCTAAACTGAGCAGAATCCTATTTCCAGCAATGCCCAAACATCCTTCACGATCTGAGAGCAAGCACAAAACTGTAACTCCTTTATTGCCATACAGCCTGTAGCTGCTCCCAAAACAGAGGTTCAGCAACACTACCCTCTAGTGCCTCCAGAACGAGTCCGGGTCTCAAGCCTGGGCAGGTTTGAGAGCTCTCCGCACGTAATGAGCACCGCCACCGCGTGGTCACCTGCGTAAGACCCTCAAGGCATCAAAAACAAGGCACTTCATCTCACATTTATCTTTTTTCTGCACCATTGCAACTGTGGTGAGGTAAAGAACATGGCTCATTCTAGATGTTAAAGCCTTGATATAATTCCTTTTCTAGGAGTCAACAACTCAGGAAGAAAGCAAACAAAATACATTGTGAACACTGGGGTGAAGCACGTTTTCAGCATAATTTTAATTTAAGATTTATTTTTGCAAAATACCAAAAATCATGTGGATTAGAGAGTCTGAATTTGGAAACCTAGATGCACAAGAAAGAAAAAAAAAAAAGAGATGAGAGATTAGAGAAAAATTGACATTTCTTTTCTTTTACAACCTACACTAAACACCCCAAATGTTCTTGTTGTCCACAGGTATTTTATTTTCAAAAAAGTGGTTAAAACATTAACAGCAACATTGTAACATTGATGTGTTATCATTTACAAAAAGTCTTTTTCATTTGAAATCAAACTGAAAAGAACTTGGCAGTCGTACTGCAAGAATTCCTAATGGGGTCACACAACAAATAAGGAAGTGAAGTGGGTGCTTAGGGGCTGAGGGAGGATTAGCAATTAACTTTAGTTCATGGACATAAAGTACACAGTATCTGTGAGAAAAATCAACTGTTACTAACAATATTGATATTGCCCTAGCAGTAAGGAAAATAATGGCCCTCAGAATCCAAGATCATACTAGTAGTGATTATCAAAAGCTAGCCCTTAAGTTTCTACTAGAGTGAACGTGTGAGGGTTGCACACCTACCCTATCTCAAAGCATAGACTATTAGGAATACCTGGAAAATGTAGTTTCCCTTCTTAATGAACACAGAGCACTGAGATTCATTTTTCATGTTGACCTGAAATCATGCCTCTTCAAATTATATTTTGGGGGCTGCTTTACTTTATTGCTGTCTTGCAAAACAAAAACACAGACACACCTGTTGCCAGTTTCACCAACAGCCTGAGACAGCACACAGTACATGTTCAAGCTTCTGTTGCTCTTAACTGCAAGTACTAGTTCATTCTTAAATTTCCCACACTCTAATTAAGTACTCAGGATAGCACTTATTCTAGGATAGCTGTTTAGATTGGAATTTTTCACTTTCATTTGAGAAGCTGTTGCACTAAACTATCTCTTCCCAACAAAAATAATTTCTTTAAAAACAGGTGTCTTCTCTATAGAATGGATTTTAACCTCAAACTAAGAACCTTCTCAAATATGATTAAAATATTTTTAAAATGCCAAAGCCAGGAAGAAAAACAATCACAAGCCTTCCATTGACTACCTGACATTTCTTCTCCCTCAATGACAACTCAGTCTTCCTTCGAGGGGATGCAGCAACTCCTTTGACTTCCAAATCCATGCAAATTCAATGACAGCTTTCAGAAAAAACTGAAAAACAGAAAATCCTATTGAGAAAAATATGTATTTTTGTCTAAGTACTTCTGGGATAAAAAACAAAAAATTAGTGCATTAGAAAGAATTTTGGTATTGGCTTCAGTAAGCTATGAAATGCTGTTGGTTTCTCTTTTTCACCTCCTCTTAATTTCAGTCTTTTATTACTAATGCTTAACCAGATTCTTGCTCAAATTTATATATTCGCCTCAGGCTTAACTCTCTCTTTCCCTTACACTTATCGATACCTTCTCATTCCAGTGTTATTAATTTGTTACCCCTTGGCAACGTCGAACCTTTTGTACTCTCCTGGCTCTCCATCGCTCCGTGCCCTGGGAACATTTCAGGAAGGCGGACGGTCCGTCCCGGCTCACTGCCAGGCTCCGAGAGCTCCAGGGTGACATTCCACCGAGCACTCCGGCTAGTTCTGAACCAAAAGCCCACCATGTAGTTCCCATCAGCCGGACGCTCCGTTTTCAAAGGAAAGGCTGACGGCCCTGGGCAGCTCCCATCCCAACACCCTTTCTCTCCCGAGCAGGAGCAGGGCTGCAGGGCCAGCCCGCAGACGGGCACGGCGCCGGGCACCCGCACTGCCCTCCCCTTCCCCGGGCACGGCCAGGAGCCTCTCCCCAAACGGAGCATCCTCCCACCTGGGGGCGCCCAGGGGAGACAGCCTTGTGCTGCATGGTTCACTCGCTGAGATTACTTTTATCAACAGCAATGCTGCAAGCGGGGAATAAACACCACGAGCTCGGCAGCTCCAGGGAAACGCTGCACTGTCCCAAGAGAGGCGCGGCACCGCGGGGGCAGGGGCCGTGTCTCACCGGAGCGGCCGCAGGGCGCACCGGGCCCGTCCCCTCACGCCCGCCCTGGCGTGCTCGGTACCGCAGCGCGGAGGGGCCGATCCCGGCCGGGCCTCGCAGCAGGGCTGCGCAAGGCGCGCCCCGGCGGAGCGGGGAAGGGCGATCCCCCATTGCTCCTGCGGAAATAGCCTGCCCGGGCCCGGCCGGCCCTCCCTGCGGCCCCCGCAGCCCCGCCGGGACCGGCGGGCCCTTACACATCACACGGGTCCTGCCCCCGGCAAACCCTGGAATCGGAGACCTCGGAACTGCGGCTGGAGAGCGCACGGTGCGTGTCTGTAGCTTGGGTCAGAAACACAGCGATCACCGGGGTAGCTCAGAGCCTTTCGGACAAGGGATACAACTGCCAGCAGCATCCGAAACCTGGCGGAGGGGAAAGGCATTGCGGTGATGATTCAAACACTGCCCCAGGCGGGGAAACGCCGCGGCGAAGGACGCCGGCAGCAGTACCTGGAAGGAGCAGGACTGACCTGCACCTGCACGCAGCTCGGCAGCTCAGCACACCTGGCCCCACTCCATCGGTCCCTCAGACCAATGGCTTTGACATTAGCTCACTTTAATTTATTAGATAGTTCAAAGAAAAGACTCAATGAAACTGACTTTTTTCAAACAGTTTCAGTTGTCCTGAATGACCAGAGCAACATCAGTTATTTTTTAAAATCAAATTGTATCCAAGTACTAGTTCTGATTCGCTCTTTTTGTCCTGGGGAAAAAATCTGCCACCACTTGAGAAACCCTGGCTCTGTAGTCAACCAGTTTTCCAAAGTTAGGCAAAATCTCACTTAGTGCAAAACTACTAACACACTGATGCTAGGGATGTATTTCTGGAAGCTGCTACTTCCAAGCCTGTGTGATCCAGTTTTAGAACAAAACACATACCATGTTTCTACACCAGAATGAACAATTCATTCCATTTCAGTAAGTGACAGGATAATAAATTTAGTGCCTTTAAGTACAGTACATTTCCTCCTTAAAAATACAATTCACGTGCTTTTTTCCTGTAAGAATAAGGATGCCACAAGAGTTCAAGCATCATAACTGGCCTACTTAAAAGCTATGCAATTATAAAACAGAAAATGTAACAGAGCTGTACTGTCAGATCTACCTCTAAGGCAATTCCTGTCATTAAAAGCCGGCAGTTACCATAGGTGTGTACATTAAGTGAACAAAAAAATTAGTAAATAATGAAAGTGTGGACAAAAATCATAGTGGCAAAGGAAAATAAATGCTTAATACTGACCTAAAAATGTCACTATCAAGTTGGCACAGTGTATTGAAAAAAGATCCCATGCCCCACAGTTCCTGCATTGTACACAGCAACATATCTGTTAATTCTGATGTTAAAAAAGGATATTAAAATTAATCAAAAAGTCAGACTCTATGGTATTAAAATAAATGTGAAACAGAGATACAGTACTAATAGGTATCATTCAGTTATTAGCAGCTGCTGAGTTTAAGCAGCAGCAAGTGGGGAAGAAACTAAGTGATCTAATGTAATACATTAGGGATTAAGTTGATATACAAAACTAAACATCATTACTCAAGAGACTGCAAATTCAGACATCATTATTTTCACATAATGTGCATGGCTAAATTTCTCTCTTCAAATTAAAAAACTTAACTATGAATGGGTATCAAAGACTTAACCCATACTGCTTTTCGCACTCCCAGAGAAAAGTTTTCCACAAAAAGCTGAATTCATCAGTGCATGCTCTTTAATGAACTCAAGAAAGTCACAGTTCAAGTGGCATAATGCTTTCTAGTTACAAAACATTTATGAAACATCTATTCTTTATAGCCTAAATTAGAAGATATTCTAATATTTTAATGAAGCATCAGATATAATTACAGTGCATTATATACAGAGTACAGAAATATTTTTATAGGGAAAAAATAAATAGAAAAAATATGTAAACATCCTGAGTAAAATTCTGCTGCCACTGAAGTCAGTTACAGAATTGTCAAAGATACGAGCAAAGGCAGTATTTCACCCCTCTTTTTAAAGCATATAGCAGTGCACATAGCTTCATTTCAGTTTAAAGTGCATACAACATTATAAAAAGAATTCATAAGCTTTTGGAAGTTTTACATATTCAGATTCCATTCATATCTATTGCGTCTTCTCAGTCCCATCTCTTCTGATTCAATGGCATCTTTGCTTATCATTTCTTCGTCTTCTACAACATCTGGCTCCAACTGGTGTATTTCACATTCACTATGTAATTCATGCTCTTCTATTTTGTAATCATTATCAATATCCTCAAGCAAATCTTCATTACAGTCATCTTCTCTGTTGTCCATTTCTTTCTCTTGAGAGTGTTCAGCAAATGACTGAATAAGATCTTCAAGTTTCTCATTACAAATGTGTCCAAGATCTTTAAATTCCCAAAAAATAATCAAAATTAAAGTTTGCTGGGTAAGGCTCTGAATTTCAGGGTCAGCTTAGAAGAAGAGTATTTTTAAATTGGTTTTTTTTTCTATTCAATTAAGACTCAAATAATGCAAAAATTTCCCAAATTTCTAATGGATCCTTCTTAAAATTCAAGATTTAACTTGGGCTACTATGCAGCTCTTGAAAGTCTCCAGTTGAAACTAACATACAATTTGCTGTTTAGTGTTTTATGCAAGCATTACTCACAGCCTTAGAGGTCCCCATTTTAGAAATCCTTCACCTAAAGTTAGTCCAGTACTAAGAGACTGCTTAGGAACTGATGTTCCAAAAGCCTGTTTTATCAAAACAGAATGTGACTGACATTCCAGTTCAATGTCTTGAGCACCTATTTTTAGATAAATCATGATGTATCAAAAATTTGAAATTAAATCTCAAATAGGAAGAATGATATTCCTCCAGAATAAAACTAATTCCACACAAATTACCTAAGGTGCAGAAGCTAAACATTATTATAGTAAGATCTATTTATTCTTCTAAAATATAAACTACTTATCTATCTGTCTGAAAACTAAATTACCTTTCATCTTGTTTTCTGATTTATCCAATCCACTTTCTTTCATCAGTCGTCTAATTGATTGGAGCTGTGTCATTATTTCATCTTTCTGCTCACAAGCTAAAGCATTGACACTAGAAAAAAAAAAAAGACATAATGTTAACAGCTGAAAGATTACCTTGGAAGGGAGTGCTTGATAATAATACACTTATTGCAGTATTTCTTCCTGTGCATAAATACCATAATTAAGTTTGTGAAATGTTTAGGTCAAGCCTTCCTTTGAGAACTGTCTCTTGAGAAGTGGGGAGGCCATTACATCATACAACTACTGAATGTCACTGGAACCCCAATGGACAAAGCTGGATAATGACTACTAAAAATAACACTTATCCAAAGTACTGTTATTAGTACTACAACAATGCCTAATACAGATCTTTAGAGTTTGAAGGCTTTTCTCATTCAAGGTTTTATAACTTTCCTCCTCATTATTACTAGAAATTTGTTAGGCAAACTGGCCAGAATTTGCTACTTAACAGTTTCAGCAGATATCAAGTTCAGAAGTACACTGAAGAAACAATTATGAAATTCTTCATGTTTTAACCTGTGTTTCATGAGATGTCAGTCTAGAAAATTAACTGCATGGATACTTCTATTTCTAGTAGATAAGTAAGTCTCTAGCTTCTTAAGAAGAGAACTTCTCAAAAACTACAAGGAGTTTTTATACTACTGATTCCCTTATCATACTAAAATAGACAAGTTCTATTTCACTGAAAAAAACACACTTCACAGATTCATTTCAAAACACAAAAATAAGCAGCTATACCTTGAAAACTATTTTTTCTTATAATTACACCTAAAAGAAGAAACTCACTCTGCCACCAAAATCTAATTCCCTTCCCTAGGGCTTTCAAATGCTACTGAGTTTAAGTATATTTTCACTTGTAGTCTCCTTGGTCAATATTAAGTTCACCTTGTTAAGCCACAGAAAAATGATAATTTGTCTTCTGCATTTATATTTGGTGAACAAGAGATGGGAGGTATCGGTGAAAAAGTTCACAAATGGCAGAATTTGTATTACCTGCAAAAGGCTAAAGAAACAAAATAAGTAATCAAAGAAGGTTCCTAAAACTGTTCCTTATCTATATATAAGGATCATTTTAAGAACTCTTTGTTAACATTTTGGCGAATTTCAATATACAGGAAACAACACCGAGATTTTTAGAAACACTCACCAGTTTGAAAGTGGATCCAACTGAGTCAATAAAGAATTTAACATTTTCTCTGTTTGTGCTAGATGTTGCTCCAGTTCTAAAAGCTGATGCTCTGACAAAACAAACATAAACAAAAACAATACAACAAAAACAGAGCGAGGTGGGAGAGATGGGGAGCAGGAGAGAAACAACTTTGTAAAAACTGTCTTTATAATATCATTATGATATTAATTTATATTTTTCATTCAACAGATTCAAAACCAGAAAGCTTCTTTCATCTGTAAAATTCTACAATATGAAACAGGAGTGATGGGGTAAGAACAGAAGCCTTATTATGTGTGAACAGAAGTCCTTTCCACCCAGCAACCTATCTCAATAGTGCCCAAACAGAGGACACCTTTATAGAAACTGAGCAAGAATGTGGAGGTCACCTTCCCAGTCTCAAAAACTATGCAGCTGCAAGACTTCTTGAGATGTAAGTACTTATAAGTAAGTATTTATACTTAATATGCTTTTATGTGTTTGTCTGTTCACACCTTAAAAATATATTTAATGCTTAATGTGCTAGAATCAAGAGGAGTCACTCCTCCTAAAATATAATTAAATTTTGAAGAAAGAAGAATGTAACACACAAGGACGATGAGTAGGCAGTGTAGCAAATGAGTGCTGAACCTCATTACAGACCTGGTGTACGCAGACACCAAAAGATACTGCTAGTTGTTTAATTCACTAAAAATATGTCTATACAAGGGAGGGAAAGGTATGAAAACAGCATCAACTTCTAATGTTTGTGACAAGTTTCTCATTTGGCCCAGAAATCATAAATGGTCTCTATAATTGTTTAGCCACACTGTTCCACTGTCAATACAGTTCAGTTCTAGACCAGATAATCATATTATTTTTAAATACCCTATTAATTTAATTATATCCCATTTAAACTGAAGAAAACTGAACAAATCTTAAGTGAGAAAAACATCAGACATTTTAAAGGCAGAGGATCATACTGCATGACTACAGCTGTTTGAAGAGCATTACATCTGGAGAATTTAAACAAACCTCAAACAAGCATTTCAAACATACAGAATAACAAAGCGTGTGTTTAGCAGATTACTAACTGCTGTCAGTAACCTGAAAGATTGTCTTCATTTAGCTAGATTGTATCAATGAACATATGTTTTGTTCCAGTAGGAAATAAGCATTTTTGTTGAACATATGCATTCTGAATGGGTATCTTACCTGTTTCCTTTGCTTTGTCTTCTGTACTTTTTTCCTTTTTGGAGTGACTTTCTTCATGTGACTTCATCTTGTAAAAATACAATCAAGTTAAACAACTTCATCACTATTTGTGCAGTAAAAACAAAACTGCATTTAGAATTTTAGTGGAAGTAAACAGCAACCATGAAAATGTGCTGCATTAATGAAACTTTTCTCCTATGATGCCTCCTTCCTATGTTAAACTAACACTTCTGATTTTAAGCAAATACAACATGACTGGCAAAAGCTGTATAAGAAAGCAGTTGCTATTTCAAAAAGAAGTAGAAGAAACTTTCTAGGTTACTGGATCCAGTCTCCTATTATTAATTAAAATACAGAATTTATTTCTTAAAGTAATAAAGATACTTTAATAAAAATATTTACATTTTAATACCACAAGCCTGAGTGTAAAGAACTATAGCACACAAAACACGGTTTTCATGGTTTTTAAATCTTATACTAAACTGGGCAGCCTCCACACTTTTTTTGCTAAGCTCTGATATTTTTCTCATACCAAGACTATAATGAACTGACTCCAGAAATGAGAACGTTGTCTCCAGTCTTACTCCTGTTCATTTTTATTTTTCCTGAGGACAACAATACTCTAGGTGCACTCTCAGCTTTGTAAGTCCTGTAGTATCTCTTACTATAAATAATACATTTCAAGACTGATTCCTTTTAAAAAACAACCTATCATGTGTTCTCCTTTTTGAATTTACAAATGGTAGAAAAAGTATGCCATACTGAAAATAAACCTGCATGTTGCAACTGCATGATCATATGAGAAGTCTAAACAAAAGGTCAAGCCTAGTCAACATTCTACCTAATCTAAGACCACTGCTCTGCG
Source organism: Muscicapa striata striata (assembly GCA_030060385.1). Lineage (NCBI taxonomy): Eukaryota > Metazoa > Chordata > Aves > Passeriformes > Muscicapidae > Muscicapa > Muscicapa striata. The sequence goes on along the minus strand of JAREIS010000218.1, from coordinate 443,309 downwards.
GGAATTGTCCACCTCCTTCCCATACTCAGTCTCATTCTGAAGAATGAAAAGGAAGTGAAACACAGACAAGACTTAGGTTACAGACTCAGGTAGCAGCACAGTTTAGTTCTCAGATTCTCATTTGAAGCTGCAGGGTAAGATTCTCACTTCTTCAGGCATCTAAGAATACATAAGCCAGCAGCTTTTATACAGAAGAATTAGATATGCTAAAATTTTAACTTTGGACTTCACATTCAAAGTCAAACAGAGCAAGAAATAGCTTTTGGACAACCATATACACAGGCTCAGAATTAGAAAAACAAACCAACAAGCCAAGCAGTTACATTTCCTCCTAACCACAATAATTCAATGCTTTTCCTATGGCTTACCTTAATAAGTTTGTATGCTGCAAACATTCCCACTCCAAGAGCATATAACGGCATGAGGGTGAAGGCTAACTCTCGACCACTTCCTCTTGTTCTCTCACTTTTTATCTCTTTTTCCATTGCATTTCTCATCTGTTGAATACTCTGGTAAGTATTACTATCAGAATTTCCTGGATTCCGGTGAACTTGATAAACTGCCTGAGGACTACCTTAAAAATGAAATTGAGGGAAAGATTAAAAAGTAAAAAATAAAATCAGGAGTCCACAACTGGAATTAAATTGTTTTCTTCTTGTGTAATATCTTTGTTCATCACTCTTCTAAGATAGTGTGGGCAGCCTTGTATCACTTAAAAAATAAAAAATTATTCTTACATTGGTTTCTTTAATGTACAATTTTTAAGCTTCACAGCAACACTGGCAAATCCTCAGCAAATCACAGAAAGATAGATATAACAAGAAACAATTTAAAACTTGAAATTAAAGCATACTCAGAGAAACTACTGATAATGCTGAAAACAGTAATTAATATTTTTTTCTTTACACCAAAGGAACTGAGTTAATTACAAATTGAATTGTCTGATCCCAGAAAATAAAAGGTTTTGCTGAAATATGCTGTGCTGCTGCTTTTATAATTTTGATAGTAAACTCAGTTTTACAAGGATACAGGCTCAGAAATACTGTACCTTTGCAAATCAAATATTTAGCAAGAGGACATTATACAAGAGTCAAGAGATGCAACCTTGGAAGTCACAAGCATTTTTGCATGTAATTTGCCTGCCGGAACAGGGAGCAGATGAGAAAACAGCCAATGTCATTGTTCAACTTAGTAAACAGGTTATTTGGTAGTTAAATCCAGGGTTCATGGGACATGCACATATGGAACAGTACCATCAGCTAAAGAATGCAGATTCTTGCAGAGAGAGATTGCCGGGGATCAGGGGATTGTGAAGTTTTACACTGATGTCTCAACCGAGTGCCGAGACTTACAATTGCAAACTTAATGTATCAGAGCTGACTATGGGTATGGCAAGGTTCACGTTCTATAAAAACTCCCAAGCAAAATACCATTATGTAAATCACTGTTTATCCATTAATACTTTAACAGTGGCATTTCAGGAACTCACAGTAATGTAACTCAAATGTGCAAAGTACAGCCACGATCAGATAGAGAAAAAATTAATGTTATACAAAACCTAAATGCTCTAGCTGATACAATCAGAACTTAAACTACCTCCATCATTCAGTACAAATTCAGGCAGGCATTGTCCTTTCAGAACAAGTAGCTTCTGAACAAGGACAAGGTTTAGAACAAGTGCTAAAAATGCACTAACTAATTTGGAAATCACATTTTATATTATATATATTTTTCCACCTTTCAGAATGTTTCATATTGATTCCTAGTTTTACATTTACACTCACCTTTTCCCCTATTTTAAGTTCTATTTGCTTTTAAAGTAAATGAGAAGTTTTACTAAAATAGTTACTACCACAGATGAAAAAGATTTCTATAGATCATACAAATAAGAATGTGGCAAGGGAAACACCTTCAGGGTGGAGAGGAGGAATGCTGAATCCTAGTGGAGTCCAGCATCCTGCACCAAGTTTATCCCACAGAAGAAATGACGAAGTGAGTTACTAGCCAACTGGGAGAAAAGCACCACCCAGAGATATGAGAATAGGAGATCTGTCTGAAATTTATTTTAGTCAGTGCTGGGCCAGCACTTCAGTAGAATCACAGGCATGTGAAATGTTTTTTTTTGGTTTTTTGGGTTTTTTTTAGGATTTGGTTTTAAAATAATTTGATCTATAGGGAATACACAGCTACCTTATAAATAAAAAATAATCAAGTGAAACAGGCCAGGCAAGAGCTTATGAAGCTCAGCAACTTTGACATCAGGTGGGAAGAACATGGTAGGAGCTCAAGCCTGCATTTTTCTGCCAGCAGGGAAAAGCACAGACAGATTTGGAGGATTACAGCAACCAGTTATCTATCTCTTGGTTTCAAATACCTTGGAAGGCATCATCAATGAATCACAGAGCTACCTCACAAAAGCAGACTTTTTGTGATTGCCAAAAACAAAGGTCTACCTTTCCACCTTGAGCTAAATCGTGACATGCACCGACATGGCTTAACATACATGGATACCACTATAGCTCCTACAAGTAGTAAACTCTGTAACCCATTCATTGATACCTTTTCTAAACAAGCATCTTGGACTCCTTTTTAATATACTCCCAGACAGATTTGGTATGACTCCGTGCATATATTTACTAACGGTAACACTCGGCTTCCCTATTGCAATTGATTTTTCCCTGTGAGACCTCTCAGCTCATCCGTTCGATCGTATCCCTGCGGGCAGCGCTCCTCACACCGCTCCGCGTTTCCAATTACCGGGTAACACTAAGAGTAAGAGTAGTTTTGGTAAGACAACACGGACAAAACCCAAAGCACTGGCGAACCAGGACAGCAAGAACCGCAGGAGCGCACACAGGCCAGCTCGAAGCGGTCTGACCAGGCCTCTCCGTCCACAGCCCGTGCACACCCGGCGCCTCCCGCCGGACGGTCCCTCTCGGATGCTTCTGGGGTTCCCTTCGCGCCCGCCCGAGCCCGCGCGGGCCCCTTTTACGGAGCCCCGGCCGCGGCAGCGCCCCGGCTACTACCTCTGCCGTGCTGACGGGGATCGTAATGGCCGGGGCCGGCCCTGCCGCCCCGCGGAGACCGGCCGGGCCGCCCGCCGCGTCCTCCCCCGAACATCCTGGGCATGACGAGGAAGATGCAGAACACCAGCACGGCCGAAACCAGCACTTGCTGCACGGCCGAGAGCGCCATGGCCGCCGCCTCCCCGCCGGCTCCCACGGCCGGCGCCCCCGGCGCCCGGCGTCCCGCGCCCGCCGGCACAGCGCCCCGGGCGGCGCGGCACGGCGCGGCACGGCACGGCACGGCACGGCACGGCACGGCACGGCGCGGCGCGGCACGGCGCGGCAGTGGGCGGCACGGCAAAAACGGCAGTGATGAATATCCTGAGCGCACTTGGGAGCATGCATTTATTCAGCAAAGAATGTCCTTTGCTTGTGTGCGTTTTCAGCTGGATCGGCAGATAACGGGAAAAGTGGTGATTTTGGAAGTGATGAAGTTTGCAAAAGACACCACGCACAATTTGAAATGCTCAGGAATAGGAAAACCACAAAGTTTAGTTTAGGAAAAACTAAAGGCCTTAGGGAGGAAAGAGTATCAGGAGCCAGTGGAGTTAATTGTAAAGTCCAGAAAGAAACTAAGAGTGAACTAAAACGTATACGCACCAGGAAACCTAAGTAATAAATCACTGCATCTTCTATTAAGATATCAAATTGAGTACTTTAATGGTTAACTTTCTGAAAAACAGTCATGACTGGAAGACAAATACAAATCATTCGTGTTCAGGAATCAGCTGCAAAGAAATAAGATGTAATAGAATGAGTTGATGGCCAAGAACTGGCATATTTACCTCATGACGCTGTCTTTGTAAAATGCCCTGATGTGTATTTAAAGCCATATCATAGGAAGAGTAAATATTTAAGAGGCTCTCTTAAAATACTTCAAATACTTGTACTATTGAATCTACAGTATCTGTGCATTTTTACTTTGAATTAATTTTTTATGTATCAAATCAAAACCCTTAATGACCTGTTAACAATAAAACCCAAAAAGTTTCATGTTTAATTAAGATGCCAGCGATTCCTTGCCTGAAGACAAAACGGCATTTCAAATATCTTTTCAGTTGCTAGCAAGAGCTCTTCCAAAGTTAATTTTCAACTCTGAAGGGAGGAAAATCTTGTCTAATGAAATTAGTTCATATTTCTGTGCTGCAATAGGAAAAGTCAGTTAAAATAAAACACAGGTACTTGCCTAAATAAGGGAAAGTATTTATTTTTGAAATTCCAGAGTTTGATATTTATCTGCTTATTGCTGACTGGTTTTATCTGATTAAGATTTTGTTGTAACTCAACATTGCGTAACTATTTCACCTCTCATGCTTTGTAGACTTGGGATGCAGCTTTGGCACAGACTGCAAGGGAACAGACAAATGCATTTTTGAACATAACATATTCTTAAATAAGAGACATCTGCACCATCCTAATTTTAAATCTGTTGGAGAGAATATTTGGATTGGAGGGCATGAAGTTTTTTATGTTTCTGATGCTGTTAAATTGGTATCGTGAGGTCAGATTATTAATTTTCATAGTGCAGAACCATAAGATTTGTGGTTGTTACATTCAAGTAAGAGTTGTCTTTGGTAAAATACCCTGGTTAGTGCCTACCATATAAATCAGTACCATCTCTAAATAACACAGGGGTGTACATATGATCAGCAAGCTTGCTGTCTCTTAATATCAAGCAATGACTGTTCTGCATTACCCTTGCACTGGCTCCCCTCAGTACCTTGTGCAATAATTCACTCTTCTTGTCCACAGTATTGACCTCACTGAAAGCCTCACTTCTCATTTCACTGCATGATAAGTACAAGAACTTTATAAAATAATAATTTCTAGTTCTTTAGTTGTCAAGCCACACAGTTCAGAATTCTTTAAGTCTGGAGATGCTGTTCAAAGTAATCACGGTAATTGCAGAATGTCTGTGGGTATTCCTTAGTAAAAGTGTCAATTGAAGGATAAAATCCAGCCAAAGTAAATTTTCTTTCTTACAAATATCATAAAAAAGACAAATCAACAATAGAATTTATGATATATTCCTGATTTCTCAGTGGTAATTCTGAGAAACTTAATGCTGCTGAGAAAGTAAACGTTTCTTTTGAACACTTAATATTTTATTTATTCATTCCCATGTTGAAAAAATAAGCTTTGCAGTAGAATCAGTTTCATCTATGAGCAAATACATGATATTTCATTGATCTAAAACAGATGATAATTTTAATGTCAAGCAGATCTTATCTAATAAAAGCAGCTCTTAAACTTCTTATCTCAGTGTTCAAAGATGCTTAGACTGCTCTCTGTGTAAATTACAGATGAAAATACTGTGCAGTTTACTTACACAGAAACTGTTACCAGATACAATGGTATCTGTGAGATTCTTTTTTAGTAAGCTTTGAATGGTGAAATGAAAATACCAAAAGTTACCAGAACCATTTATGGCGCATTTTCTTTCAGCTCTTTTTGTTTTTTCTCACTTATTTCTCTTCAAGTGTTAATTCTTGTTTTCTGACCCTGGTTCTGTCTATAACAAAACCAAAAGCAAGGCTGCAGGATTTAAGTTTTGCTGTTTATTTGGCAGCAGATTTTTTAGAAGGCTAGAACTAGACAGTAACATAGGAAAGTATTTTTCATTTTTGGCACAATAAATTATGAAAAGTTACCTAGCAAGGTAATTTTTACCTTTTAGTAATTGCAATTCAACCTTGTCTGCATAGAATTCTGGAGGATTTTGCACATTTCTCTTAGAGTGATGTTCACGTGTAAACTTTCTTTCCCTTGATTGTTTGCTCCCTTCTTGTTATACACAGTTAAGTCATATTGAAATGTTCATGCATTTCAGGCAACATCTCAGAGGAAATTCAATGGAATCTAATCACTGGCAAAAAACAAGCAGAGTACATGGGTTAAACACTGTGAACATGCAAAAGTACCTATGTCATCAGAACTGATAATTAAAGACTATGCACGATCCAGGAGCAATTGTGTTCTTGAAGGCTCAGACACAAAATTGAAAATGGGTAAAATTTATGAATCATAAATTGATGGACTGTGTAGACCTGTAAAGAGAGCCACAACACTGGAATCTAAAGCTCAAAAATGTATGTGAGGCTGTTACATAAAGGCCCCTGAAATGCTTAGTCCTTAACCTGATATTCAGGTAACACCACTTTAAATCCTTTTCAGAAAAAGGGTGAACACAACTGCTTCTTTCATTTATAATTGAAGAAACTTTTGGGTATGTTCAAGTCAGTTTGTCAGTCTGAGGCCTGTATCCTTCCTACTGGAGAGATACTCCAATATTGAGTAAAGCTATTATGTCTGCATGTCTTCCAGAAATGGAATGTGTGATCATCCAGATGTTCTAGGTACAGAATCAAACATTTTACCTGAATTCATTACAGTTTGGTTTGTCATGTGCAGAAGGTATTGGAAGAGTCTCCTAAGAAAAAGCAGATGCCTAAACTGTAATACCTGTCTTCTCCTGAGTATGGCAGGTAACAGCCTTTGGTCTAAAAATATGCAGTGCCAAAGTTTTTGCACTTAAGTGTACAGGAGTAATCATCCAGATCACTTCAAAATTACAGTAAAACTGTCTGCAGTCCAATCACATACTAATGGCCTCCTCTGTTAATTGGGAAACTGTTTACAGCCTCATTATTACTAAATAATTTTAGGATTTTTTAGCTTTTAATGAATACAAAATGGTTTCTTACAGAATAATTCTTGTGGAAATTCAATACCACTACCTTCTTGTCCAGTAATATGTTCTCTGCCCTGAGGTGCCATTGCTTAATAGCAGCAGCAATGCATGTCACAATATTAGTTTATTCACAGGTCTGGAAATTCAAGTGATCTTGCAGCTGCCTAATCCTGTGGACAGAATAAGAAAACCCAGCAGATCCACCCCATTTGTTCAACTGAACCTAGTAAGTCAAGGTCAGATTTTCTCAAGACAAGGAACTTCCCCTCTGTGGGGAAGTTGATGATTTGAGAACAAAATTAAATGTAATTTCACAGATTCCCAGGCATCGTAAGTATCTGTAATAGGCTGTAATTCACCAGTTTTTAGTCCTCTGACTAAATACAATGTTAGGAAAAAATTTAAAATCTGAGGTTTTATTTTTCCAGCCATTTTGACCATTAAAAGCAGGTCAGAAGTGTAAAAGTGAGATGTAAACATGGGGAATTTTTCAAAATCATGAGGCTGTAAAGCTTCTTGCATGTACCCAGCTCATGATGCTAAATTTCACTTGAGATCTGTGGAAGGATAGGCAATGGCTAGTTTTGTCCAGACTATATAATGTGATATCCAAATCCCATAACTTAATTGTCACGATCCACTGCTTAATGCTGGCAAAAGTCTAAAACTCTTCTTGGGGAAATATCATAGGTGCTTGAGGGCAGGCTGAACTTCTGCTTCAATTAGAGTCACTAGATGGAGCCAGAAATGCACGAAAGCATTTTATAACCTGGACTATCCTGGACCCATCAAAATTTCCTACTGCATACAGAATTTCAGCTGCATGTATATATAAGTGCAAGATCACTGTACTGGTAAATTTATGGTGCAGATTTAGTGTGATGATTTTTTTTTTTTTTTTTTTTTTTGTGCAAACTGCATATAGTTGTAATTTAATCACAGTCTTACATTAAGTCTGACCAGGAAAACTGAGCAGGGAATAAGACTCATTAACATATTTTACAATCTATTTGCACCATATTTTCCCTGTAAACTTACCTAAAACAAGGTTACAAGACCTTAGCTCTTAAAACATATGGTTCTTCTTATGCTCTTGCATATTTGTACAATTTGGTTTAGGTTTGGAAAAAAAAATCAACCAGCTTGTAGAACAGTTGGAGAGACAATACAAATGCCAACACATACCATCCTACTGCCCTGAGAAGTGATCAGACTTGGAATGTTACACCAGGAGTGCTAATCCTGTAGCTGCTCTCCAGGAGCACAGAAAGCTGCTCCAGTTATTTCAGGCTAGCAGGTAATAGCAAATAACTAAGGAGGAGAGAATCAACACATACTCAAGCTTGGGATTTCCAAGTTTTATTTTTGTTACACAGCAAACCAGGCCAGAATGTCTGTTCTGCAGCAAGGTGCTGTTCAGGGACCTTCTTTTTTCTCCTGCTGAATTGTGATATGGAAACAGTGTCCTGCAACATAATTGTAACTAACTGTAATTAAGCAATACTATTGGAAAATCAGCTGAATAGCAGTTTTCTGTTTTGTCAAAGCTGCAAAGAAAAAACAGAAGTATACTTGGAGTGTTGCTCCTTGCTGATGCGCATGGCAGATGCTTGTTTCACTCTTTACCCTTTGACTGTGAGATATGATGTCAGATAGAGTTGTACCTTATTAAGCAATTGCTCTTCACTTCCTGTTGACACTTTCAAATGCCTCCACACCCAGGGGACAACGTTGTCGGTATCATCATTACCTAGGAGATTTTTCATTTTAAAACTTGTGAGGAAACACTGGAGGATTATGAAAATCACATTTTTCTTTGCTACATTGTTCTTACTGTATTTCTTCACTTTCTTTGACGCTTCTCTGCAATATCCCTTGCCTGACATAGAAGATGTCAAGTTCATTGAAGATTGTGTGACAGCTCACAACACATTTCGCTCCAAAGTGAATCCACCAGCCAGCAATATGCTTCGCATGGTAAGGTGGTGTTTGTGATCTTTTTGAAATTATTATAGATTGGGCTGCTGATTTAGCCCATCTTATTCTTCATTTGCACTGTTCTATTCTTTCCATTTCAGTTAATGATTTCTGTAACATATATGTTGGTTCTTTATATGAAATAGAAAATACATTAATTTTCACAGTATTGTTCAATTTTAATAACTTGAAGGGATTTTCTTCTTTAGCACAAGATTAAGCTACTCTCAACCTCAGCCAGAGCAAAGAGCTGTATTGCAAAAAATAGCATTCAATTCTCAGTATGTCATCTACCTCTTTCTAAGGGAGATAGTAATCTGTTTTATATTAGGTCAGGTTTCATGGAAGCTGTTTGGCTTTTAAAAAGTTTCTGAATAGGCAGTCTGCAACAGGTTTTGTTGAAAAACTATCATCTTCTGTTGTTTCTTCTAATCTAGAATATGTGTTGTATAAAGGGATTTTCCAGGACATTCATTAAACACCTTTTTTCTTTTAGACACCTTCATTTGCTGTGGCAGGGTTTGAAGAGTAGTGATACCTAGACTGAAAAGTAGAGCTTGCTACTAATACAATGGATATCAGAACAGGTTATGGGTAGGTCACACGTTGTTCAGTGGAATACATAAGGAGAAATGTGTATAGCTAGCTGAGGGAGGTAACCCCAGTCAGTGTCACTGCTCTGAGCCCTCCAGCAGTTCTGCAGAGCTGGAAGGGAAGTTAAATACATAACCACATGCAGATTATGAGTCATTTCTACAAGTGGAAGCTCAGAGTAAAGAGTGAGATTCAGAGTACCTGTGACTTTAATTTCTTGCTGTGTTAAAAGTGATGTTTAATTTAAAAAGCTAGTGGACAAGAGCAAACTTACTTGCTCAGTCCAAAGACCCAGCAATTCTGGAATAACAGCAGGATGAATATATTTAAACCTCTTGAGTCAGAGGTGTACTTACAAGGTGTGTCAGTTATGGTACAAGCTCTTTATGGATTTTTTTTTTTTCAGCCTTGAGGTCATAGCATCTCATGGCATAGCCTAACCACAGGTTGTGTGAAGCTATTTCCTTGTGTTTTATTTGGGCTTACTAGTGCCTAGCTTCATTTAATAGTGTCTGGTCTTTGTATTGGAAGATGCAATTAATGCTGCTTATTTACCTATTCCACACAAGATGTCCAGATGTCTCTGACAAGCTGCAGAGCACTCTCTGTTGCTATATGAAAGCCCTCCAAACTTGAAGACCATCATTCTACTCCAGGTTCTCTCTGGCCTTTCTAGTTCTAGTGTACTTTTCTTGAGGTGGGGTGCTGTGCAGCACACAGAATTTAACAGGACTACTGCAGAAGTGTGATTATATATGTGGTTTTATTCTCCATTTCTTTGCAAAGAGTTTCTAATACTTTGCTTTCTTTTTAGTCTACTACTTTCAAGTGGTTATAGCCATCTCCAAATCTGTTATGAGGAACACAAACTCAGTTTTTTTCTCACATACCATAACCTGAATTTCCCTGTACTGAACTTTACCTGCCAGTGTAAAATCTGCAAGTCTGCCAGACTGGTTTGTTAAATTATCACTTGTGCCTCTTTGGATGGGAGTGTTTCCTTCTCAGCCCAGCATAGAGAAGTGGGTCATTTATTTGCTTTGCCCATGTACTGAGGAGGGAGAAAAGAGGTAGAAGGAGCTAAGGAAGGGAGCAGCTGTGACTCTCCTTTCTGTCCTGGCTAGCAGAACAGAATTCCTATCTAGACTGGTAAAAATTGCCAAGTGCAAATTCCTGGACAGACAACATTTCCTAGGCACAAAGTCCCCCAAGCCCCTCTACAGCTGAAAGTTTCACACAGTTATACCCTCCAGCAATTTAAAGACTGCACTCAAGCTCTAAATATATTAAAAGGTCAGATAGAACAGGACAGTGGATAGATCCTGCATGTCCTACAATAGCTAAGGGAGAAAGAAGACAAAAATTTGTTATAGGAGTAGAAATGTCAAGTGGGAAAAAGAAACTGAAGGCAGGGATGGGAAGCAGAAAAGGAGAAAAGAGCTCTTAACAAGTTTCTGTTTAAAAATGTCTGAATTCAGTTAAATCACTGCAATGCAGGTTATATTATGTTTTCTTCCTTTTCTTTAGTCCTGGGACGCTGCTTTAGCTAAGACTGCCAAAGCATGGGCAAAGAAGTGCAAGTTTGACCACAATGCCAACCTTAAAATTCCAGGAAAAATGCACCCCACCTTCCCTTTTGTTGGAGAAAACATCTGGACTGGCACAGCCCGCATCTTCTCTGTGGATGCAGCTCTCAGGTCCTGGTTTAATGAAGTCAACAGCTATGATTTCAGCACCAATACATGTACTAACATGTGTGGTCACTACACTCAGGTGAGTCTTACATGTCCGGTGCTTTATAGCCTAACATATGGATAGTCTAATATATGTAGTCTAATTTCACTAAAGATCTGAATACAGGCTTGGAACAGATTGCTTTGGAACAGGAATTACAGCAGGGCTTTGCACCCCCCAGTTTATTGTTGCATGAGATTAGAAATAAGTATTATGAGCCCCAGGGATGTCAAGTTCTACTTCCAGTAATGGTGGAAAGGGATTATCCCCTGGAAATTTCTCAGTTACAGGGTAGACAGATACTAAGTGCAAAAATGGCTATCAATCTGTCATTTGTCCCAGCTGCCCTTCAGGGTTAAGTTGCTCCTGTGCCAGCTGATTTAAATTTTCCTGAGATACTTCCCTTCTCCTTCTTCCCTTAATCCTGTTGCTTTGGCAGTATTTGAACAGTGCATTACGTACTTCCCTGTGTCCTGCAGGTTGTCTGGGCAGAGAGCTACAAAGTTGGCTGTGCAGTTCACTTCTGCAGTACAGTTGAAAATTTTCCAGGACTGTTCCAAGCAGCACATTTTGTTTGTAACTACGGGCCACCGTAAGTTAATTGTGGCATTTGGGTTTGTTTGTTTGTTTGTTTGTTTGTTTGTTTGTTTTAAATATCCCAACTGATCTGGTATCAGATGCCAACAATGATGGATGCAGTTGTAACAAATTTCAGAATAAGCTACATTCTCATGTCACCAAGGGAAACTTCTCCTGGACATTGAGAACAGAACCTACTGGACATAGCTAGGTCTGAAAATCCCATTCTAAAAAAAGCAGGAGAGCAGATCATAGCTGAGACTCCTCACCTTAATGCAGATGCTGGAAGAAAATCTGTTTTGACTTAAGTCTCTGCAGAAAAAGTGGGAAAGGTGTAATCTTCCCACTTCAGAAAGATTACCTCTTTCTCTGGCCCTACACAAATTTCAAACAGGACATTGTAATTTATGAAATAAAAGGATGACAGTTCTCTAGTTTATCTGGTACCTGGCAGTATTTCTACTTACTTTTTATGGGTTTGTTTTTTTACAATCTAGGTGGGTAATGAGGGACTAGAAGCAAATTCTTGTATGCTTACAATAGTACAGTATTGCCTGAGAAGTCTCATTAATTTCCAATGGCAGGAGTCAACTGCTCCTCATGTCAGTGAGAGCTTTAATCTAATCTAGGAGGAATTTCAAATAGTTGCGATGACCAGTTTTTGATTAGGGTATTCCCTCTCCATGATAGCTTTTCAATGGCAGTTAACAAAATACTGTTCCTGTTTTGCAGGGGGAATTACCCAAGAAAACCATATAAAGAAGGACAGCCATGCAGTAGATGCAGTAATGAGAAGTGTGTAGACAAGCTCTGTGGTAAGACCAAAGTGATGAAGTATGAAAATTGCATAGAAATAAAAGTGGCATAATTAGCAGTGGAAAGACAACGAGTCAATTTGCACTAAGTGCATGGTGGGTCTGTAGCACACCCCACAACAGTACCAAACTCTGGGAGAAATAGTGTAAGAAGGAAATTATTGAAATACTTTGCTATTAAATGCTCTCAGAAGTAGAAACCAGAGTACAGGGAAGTATCAGTTGGACTATTTTCTCCCTTTTATCTGGTCAGGAAATCAAACCCAAAATTTTAGCCCCAGCAAATATTCACTGTCTGGTTCTTCCCTCCCAGCAGAAATAGGAAATTTATCTTCTTCCTTTTTGCTTGTTTAGCATGTCCTAGCACATTTTCCAGATATCTGTACTTCTGAACTAATAATAAGACTGTACCAAAAAGCACACTTATTTCTAATTTTCACAATTTTCTGAAAAACAGCAGTGAGAGCTTGTTTATAAATCTTTTCCCTACTACGCTCAGTATTATCAGAGTGCTGGTGGAAAATAATTAAATGAACAGTTGTAACAGAGCTCAGAAGGCTCGGGGGATGAGGAGATTTTAATCAAATCTCGAGAAGCAATTAATAGAGGACTGGTAACTCCTTTGGAACAGCTGCCTTTGGCAGCTGTGGGATGTCTGGCCGGTGCTGGGAGCCAGTGTGGGGCTGAGCCAGCACAGCCCACTCCCAAACCCTGCAAAGATGCAACAATGAAAGCAGTGTGGTTGGAGTAAATGCCTCTCTGAGGCAGAGGTGTTTCATGCAAACATGCTGCCTGGGCCTGGGAGAGAAGTGGGCAATAGCAAGGGGCTCCTTGCCTGCTCCCTCCTCCTTGCCTCCCCTCTTACAAGCCAGAGTGACTCTGTGCTGGGTCTGTCTCTTCAGTATCTGAGTGTGGGCACAGCAGGGAAACCCACAGCCCATACCCGTCATTTTGAGTCTGCTCCAAACAGCAGTGGACCTTTATGTCAACTCACCTAGTCCCAAACTGGGCAATGTTTTAAATAAACAGAGATTAAAGGAGATGCAGCAATGTCTTAAACCAAATATGAATTCTATACAGAGGTTTCTAATGGGGACTATCTGTACCAGCCAGACTCTAGACAGCTTCAGCTGTAGAAATTATTGAGCATTTGGTACTTTTATTTCCTTCAGTAATATCCTGGCTGACTCATCTGAAAGTCTCAGACTGATGCATCACAGGAAAATCTCAAAGACTAGGGGGAGGGACAGGAGGAACAGAGTATTTAAAAGTTAAGTGCTAGAACCTACCACCTACTTTTACCATTTCCTCCTATAGGGCAAATGAGGAATTTCAATAGGATTGCATAGGCAATCCTGTAAATGCATCCACACTTTCAGTAAAGGTGTACTTCTGTGATAAATTAGTAGTTATACTTGCCTGTGTGTAACTACCTAAATTTTGTATGTGTAACAATTTTAAATAAATTCCATGTTTTGTTGTTATTTTTTATTCCCTGATCTCCATGACAAATTCATTCTGATACAGCTGTTTTTTCTGCTTCTCTTTCAATTCAATAAAAACTATGAACTCCACACCAGTTGGGAGCCTGCTCCTGCTGGCCTGCTTCCCCTTGGCAGGATGTTTTAAGCATTAACTGGCATCATCAGTGCAATCAGCCAGGCACAAGCAAAGGTTTACCTCTTTACATTAAGAACCACCACTGAATGGTACTCACATTACCTTCCTCTTCTGATCTCTTTACAGCAAATACAGAACGTGAGAAGCTGATAAGTACGTATCAAAGTGTTCTTAATGGCTTTCCTGTAAGTATGGCTAAGACTAGGTCTTAACACCTGTTTCTTCACTGACTTTTAGGTTATGCCAACTGGCATCCGGACTGGGATACACAGTCCCCACCACGGCCCCATCCCCCCAGGCCTGCCGTCCCACCTGCTGAGCATTCACGACCCTCTTGTGACCAATACTGTCTAAGTGTTTTAATTTTAAGGCCACTGTTTCTCATATTGAGTGCTGGTGCTGTACTTCTAGTACAACAGAAATTTCCACACACTTTTTTTTATGAGTAATGGTCAGTTAAGACACTGATTGTGATCCTACTGCTGTATTACTCTCACACAATTGGCACACATTTAAAAAAAAATTTGGTCATCTGTCATTATCCCTGCAACATTTATCCAGCATAGGAAAGGCTGCTTCTTCACTCAAGGCAAAATATAAGTGGCTGTGCATATAGGTAGTATAATTTATTGGCAGTAGCTGCAAAATGCTCCTATGTCTGTATGAGCTTCTTAGCTCTAGGGGTAGGTTGCTAGAGGGACCACAGAGACTAGATGTTACTTACTCCATGTGCTAACAATCCTCCTGGAAGCCTGGAGCATCACAAAGACATGTCTGAAGTGGCACACTGTATCCAAAAGAGGCAATAATTCATCTTCATTAACCTTCAGTTATTCTGGACACAATTTTCCCCAGATAATGGAGATTTAACTGTATATATTACTTTTTATGAACAGGAATAAAGTTTGCCCTTTGCTATATTTAACCTATGTGTGTCAGTGTCCATTCCTCTATTGTCAATTGTACTATTCAGTTCTTCTCTCAGAGTTAATCCTTGTTCTCCATAAGTAGAATACCATTAAGATGATGTGTCAATGGGGAAAGCTTAATTTTAGGATATGATGTGGTGAAAATATCTAAAATGCAGAGTAGATGGCAGCCATCATGAGCTTTCAGGTAGCAGGAAACAGAGACAGAAGATGAGATGGGCCCAGGACAGATTCTGGTTTAGAAATGGAATATTTCAGCCTCATTTAAAAAGTCCAGACCTCTGATGGATTGAGTTTGTTTTAAGGGACATTTAGCCCTCAACCTGACCTCCATTGTTCCAATATATGTTTGTTAGTGAGGGGAATAAACCAATCTTTCAAACCAGGAGATACTGACTGATATTAGCAATAATAACCGTGCTATCAATCTTTAAATAGGTTTTTTCCACCTTTGTTCTAATGTTTTAAGAACACAGTGACTCAGATTCTGAGCCACACTGCAGCATGTCATCCCACAGAATAAAAAATGGGCCCACGCCGAGGTTTTTGTTAATAGATCCCTTGGGGTGGATTAGAGTGAAATTACACTGAATGACCAGTAAATAAATAAACAAATAAATAAATAAATAAATAAAATCAGTTTTATCTTATAATGATTTAGTTGTAGTGGAAAGGAAGAAAATTTATAAGGAAGACAAAAAGCAACAGCATTAACAGAATCTAGTTTCATTGAAAGAAGAAAATTTATCCAAAACTTTTCTGCAATTCATAGCGGTTGCTATGAGTAGGATTGTAGGGGCCAAACAAATAGTAACAAAGAAGCCTAAGGACAGGAGAGATGCTTGCCCACCACAATTAAAGAAAGAAGAAAGAAAGAAAGAGACAAGCCTGCTACCGCTCTGATGTGAACTTGTTGCTTAATTTCCTTATTCTCATAGCAGTGTTCTTGAAATATGATTCGGTTCCTGTGACTAACTTTGTATTCGATTACCATGGCTAAGGTAAGTCCAGCCCACAAATCTTCCAAGCAAAATGCTGCCAGTAGAGCTAAAACCTTTCCGTGCAGTTAAAACACTCTGCTTTTAAAGCTGGAAGACCAGTTGTTGAGAAGCATGACTGTAAGGAAAGGGCTAATGACAACTGCAGTGCACGCCTTGAGCAAGTGCCCGGTGACGGAACTGGTTGTCTGTGCACAAACCGCAGAAATGAACTGACTTCAGCGCTGGCTCTGCGGGGGCAGGACAGCCAGTGATACTTCTCCCGGCGGCGTTCCATTGCGCCGCGCAGTACAGCGAGTAAGAGCAGGGGCAGAGGCAGCGGGCTCTCAAACCGCACACTGCACGCCGGGGTGCCCGCCCCGTCCGAGCCCGGAGCAGCCGCGGCCCGCAGCCCGCCCGCACCGCCGCCGCGAGGGCAGGCCACGCCCCGCGCCCTCAGCCCAGCGAGGGCTCGGCCGAGCTGACCGGGCGCGGCGCGGGCGCGGTGCAGCACCGCCAGCTCGGGACCGCCGGCTGCCCCGGCATGCCCCTAGCGCCGCTCTGGTGACTTTCTGCTCGCGCCGGCTCTCTGCTTCTCCTTTCTCAATGACAAGCAGATTTTCTACTTATGTGCTGGCTTTACTGCTCTTTTGTTATTCCTCTGATTCTTATGGACCATCGACATTGCCTGATCCTCGGGATCCGACGTTTATTCGAGATTGTGTGCAAACCCATAACACATTGCGGGCGAGAGTGAATCCTGCAGCCAGCAACATGCTCCACATGGTAAGGGAATTTTCATGACTTGTGTGCAAATTTGTAGCATTGCGATGCTGTTTATGATTCTCAAAGATTGCTTTTGTGATCAAATGCAAAAAAAAAAAAAAAAAATCAGAAAACAACTTGTGGTCATAAGACCGAGTGCTTTTTAAAGCAGAGAAGAAGCTGTAACTCTCAGGAGCGTGGCTTTGTGCAGCGGGCTATGTGCAGAGTTTTGCTCGGACTGAAGTTCCCCTTTGGAAGCGCAGGCTCCAGCCCTCAGCCGAGCGGTGCTGTGCTGTGTGTGGGAGCCTCTGGTTGCGAGGCGCCACACGCAGCGCGGCAGCCGGAGCTGTGGGCTTTTGTGCACATCCCAGCACAGCTTTCATGTTCCAGTCGGCGAGGGCAGATCCTGTTGCCAAACAGCGCTGGAGAGCTTTCCCTGAGCTTTCCCCGAGCGTTCTCTGCGAGGCTCTCACGGACTGAGCCCGCAGAGCGGCGGTTCCGAGGCGCTGGGCCTGCAGGGAAAGCCAGAGAGCGCCAAGTGCAGCAGGATGCAGTGCTGGAGACAATCGTGTTCCCCACTGCTCTGCTCCCCAGGCACCTCAGGAGCAATATCTGCAGCTGCCATGTAAAACACGGCCTGCCTTTCAGTGGACCACAACCACTGTCCTAATTCTCAGCTTTCTTTCTGCCCCGCTTTCTTACTATCTCGCATGGTCACCACCAGAAGAGGACAAAGCCACAGCTGTAATTAGCAACACTCCCACTGAAATTAGAGAAAAAAAGTTCATTTTCCATTTCTGGTTGTAAGACACTAAAAGATAAGTGCCCCGTTTGGGAGGGATAACTGCACAGCAGCAATTGCAAACATAACAGGAAACTTACTTAGTTTCTCCTCTAGATGAATCTTTTACATCAGCTCTCCTTAGCTGTGCATCCTGACCCTCAGAACATGTTGCTTTGGACTCTATTTTCTACATTGCTTTACTGGCCCTAAACAAATAAAATATTGTTAGGATGTGTTAAAAGTGCAGTGTCCGTATTTTTAAATTGTGCTTAACTTCTTCTTTTGAAAAATTAAAGAGCTGAAATCTGAAAAAAAAAGGGCATCATAAGAAAGAGACAAAAAAATTGCATCTAAAACAGAAACTGAATCATGGTAAGTTTCTCTCAAAACACTGCAAAACCCCTAGTCTTAAATATGACCTCCCCGGGAACTATTTAATGTGGAGATAGCAGTGCAATACCTGATAAAATCTATTACAAAAGTAAAAGCAGTGGAATTGAAAACAGTATTTTGAGTGGCCTTTGGCACTTCAAAAAGGCGGAAAAGAAGATGATGCTTTTATTTCACAGGGAACTTCTTTTTTGCTGGAGGTAACTGTCCACCTAGATATGTAAAAGTTAAGACTGATATCAGGTCATTCCCATATTTTGGAAAAGTAGTTTTTAAAAGAAAATGCAAAGTGGAAACTCCTTTAATTGCGAGTAACAAAGCTCAACCATTGATATTTATAATACATGTATTATAAATTGAGAGTGTTGATCTAAACTTTTTTTTCCTTTGTGAGCTTCTCTAAGGCTCCTCAAAAACATCAGTCTCACCAGTTTCATCAGGGCTTCACAACAGTATCCTTTGAATTAGTGCTGCCTTCCATCACTTTTCACATGTTACACATTAAACTTTTCCTCCTTAAGTCAGCAAGCAACTTGTTATTAAATGAAAACTGAGAAGCAGTTCATGAGGGGAAAAAATGTAAGTATTGTTTCCTCAAACAGCAGTGGTATCTATATGCAAATCTCCCTGTCCTGTGCATTTTCTTCCCATGCTATTTAGTCCAATCTTTCTGTTTAAGTGCAGTATTATAAGCAAATAAGGAGTGTAACTGAAGTTAAACTAAAGAACATTGTGAACATTTCTGTACACTGCTTTTCTCTCTCAGCCAGTTTAAGCAGTCATACAAAATGGAAAGTATATTTAAACTTAGTATGCAACCTTAAACTTAGATTTTATCCATGGTCCTTAAAAGTATCTAAGGAAATACCAACTGCTCACTTGAAATGACTCCCTGCCCCAAATGCAATACTTGGTACACTGAGTGCCCATCTTAATTATTTAAGTCCTAGTTTTGTGGGTGTATTTAGTTTGCGCTGACAGGTTTTGGAAGTGGAGGGAGCGTACAGGGGTGGCTTCTGTGGGAAGCTGCCAGAAGCTGCCCGCATGTCCCACAGAGCCATTTTCCCACTGCTGGCCAAGGCCAAATCCATCAGCTACAGTGGTAGTGCCTATAGGATACTACATTCAAGAAGGGGAAAGATTGTGCACAGGCAATTACAGCCAGAGAAGAGTAAGAACATGTGAGAGGAGCAGCTCTGCAGACACTGAGGTCAGTGCAGAAGGAGGAGCAGGAGGTGCTCCAGGAGCTGGAGCAGAGATTTCCCTGCAGCCCGTGGTGCAGCCCATGGAAAGGCAGGATGTGACCCTCTGGTCTGTGGAGGTCCATGGAGGAACAGAGATCCAGCTGCAGCCTGAGGGGGACTCCACACTGGAGCATGGAGAGCCTGAAGGGGGCTGTGACCCCTGGAAACCTGTGCTGGAGCAGGGTCCTGGCAGGAGCTGTGGCCCCATGGAGACAGGAGCCCGCACTGAGCAGGTTTGCTGGCAGGACTGGTGACCCCATGGAGGAGCCACGCTGGAGCAGTGTGCTCCTGAAGGACTGCACCCTGAGAGAGGGACCATGCTGGAGCAGATTGTGAGGAGCCATGCCCTGTGTGAAGGAAGAGGAGTTTGTAAAGGATTGTCTCCTGTTGCAGGGACCCCACTGGAGGAGAAGAGTGTGAGGAGTCCTCCCCCTCAGGAGGAGGGAGCAGGAGAGAGAGTGTTTGATGAACAGAGCATAACCTCCAATTTGTTTCTGTCCCCATGTGCTGCTGGAGGGGAGGAGGGAGTGGAAAATCAGGACTGAAGTTACATCCCAGAAGAAGGGAGAGGTGGGAGGAAGGTGTTTCAAATAGTAATAATAATTGTAACAAATAGAATTGATTTCCCCAAGCTGAATCTCTTTTGCCCATGAAGTAACTGAAGTCTTATCTCAATCCAGAAGCCTTTGGTTGCATTTTCTCTCCCCTGCCCAGCTGAGGAGGGCAGTGATAGAGTGGCTTTGGTGGGCATCTGGCCGGTGTCCACCACACCACAGTGGGAAAATACAGCCTCCACAAAGGCAAAGGAAGAAATGGAAGACATAAGTTTAAAAATATTTTCAAATCTCTGTAGATGCATTTTGGCTTGATCTTGTGATTTTTAATTACTAATTGGTAGCATAAACAATACACACTGTTTCAGACTTAGTTATGGTACAAAAATTGTTACTTAGGTAAAACACAGGCATAACATCTAACAACCTACCTTTGTTAGATTCTACCAAAAAATCTACCAAAAGGTATATTGTAAAATACACCTTTTCCTGTCTCATTTCTGATCCATTCAAAACAATTTCCGTAGTGTTTCCATCATTTGCAGAAGCAAGTAAGTTCTTTTTATTAATTCAGAAGAGGACAAATAAATGGACAAGTGGATAAATTAATTCAGAAGAGGACAAAAATTAAAAAAACCCTTCGGTTCAAAATAATTCAGTGCTGGACAACTTCATTTACGTAACACAAAATATAAGTAGGACCACAAGCATATACTTGTGGTACTGTATCTATCAGGAGGTACAGTGCTGTAATTGCTCAATCAAGGTGTGTGCACAAGAAAGCCCAGCAAGAGCAGACACCACCTCCAGTGCAAACAAAAGACATTTACATAACTCAGTTGCTTAAATAACCACTTTCTCTAAAATTGAATAGCAAGTGAATGAGTCATTCCACAAATATGAATTCAGCACTAATGTTTCAAGCCACCGAACACAATGATGCTCACCAAAGGGTTGAGTTCAAACTGTCTCCAAAATCCCAGTGTGCTTGTGAACTGACCTGCAAGCCATGGCCTTAAGCAAATAGAGGGCTACACAAGACTTTTGCATTATTGATATGGTATGCATAACCCTAATTTTCCAGATTCCATGTAGATTCAGTTTAATTTACATTAATGTTATGACATGGCAAGCACAGCCTTGAAATGCTCATTGTGCCACAAATACTGTATTTGACTGATATACAGCTCTTGGTGTCCAACAAGCCAGTCAGCCAAGATCATTCACCACTCCAAACATTTCCTCAAGCTTAATTAGCAGTTTAAGTTCAAATCAGAAACAAACCTACAAGCCAATCTACCCTATAGCTCTGTAAGTCTCAACAGAAGTAAAAAAATGAATGAACCAAAAACATCTACACTACTGAGACACAGCTTTTCCTGAGAGGTGCTCTGAATTCCTACACTGCCAATATAACAAAGTGATCTTTAATTGTCTTTATTTTGCAGACTTGGGATCCAGATTTGGCAAAGACTGCAAAAGCTTGGGCAAAGAAATGCATATTTGACCATAATATACACCTCAAAGAGCGGGGGAAAGTTCATCCCAGATTTGCTTTTGCTGGAGAAAACATCTGGTTGGGCTCAGTTTCTGTCTTTAATGTGAAAGCAGCCCTCGCCGCTTGGTACAATGAGGTCGAATTCTACAGTTATGACACCAATAAGTGTATTAAAATGTGTGGCCACTATACACAGGTAGGCTTTGAATTTCTCCATTTAAACCATGAACCAGTTTTGCCATTTTGATACAAAACCTTTCTGTTGAAGATTCAGTAAACTTTTCCAGGTTCTGTAGTCTTACTGTATGTCTGTGTGCACAAGATGTTCTTATGTTCTCATTTATGGGAGGAAAAGAGTCACTGTGTTATTACTTTAAATGTAGCAGTATGGGGGGTTTTTTGGAAGAAAATAGTGCAGCCATCAAGCAGCCACATTAGCTAAGCAGTGGTGAAAAAACAGGCAATGGCAGTGGCTATGGGCTGCAGTGCATGAGTGGAATGAGGTCTCAGCTCTGTCAGGCAGACCTCAAATGCTAAGGGCTGGAGAAGTACCATCATGAAAAGAGATGTCTGCAGTTCTGCAAACATGGTGTGCACACTTTGTCCAGCTGCTATTCCCAAAGGAAGTGGGCAAAGTGAGGAAAAGGACTGCCACTGCCATACAACCCTGCAATCACTACCCACAGCTATTGGAAAGCAGGACAGCTTGCAACAGCAGCTTTAGGGTTAAATTTTGACCTGAGGCTATTGAATATTTTTTGCAGAGGTGTGCATGTGCGTTTAGGACTTGAGTAGATGAGGTGAAGCTGGTGAGCTTTCTGAACTTGTGTGCAGAGAAGATATTTAGATGCAGGAGCTGTGAGAGGTGAATGTGCTGCTCTTTGAGCTTGCTCTCAAGGACATTGCAAGAGCCAGCACCTGGAAACTGCACAGGAGCACACCTTTCCTGACACTAAAGCACATGGTGACCATGGTGTTTGTAGACGAGTTGCCCATGCAGTTTCATGAGGGTAGAACAAAAAAATAAGATTATTCTCATTTGGAGTTATTAATGATAATGACTGTAGCTAGAAGATGTGTATCTGGCAGCCTCAGGAGGCATCCTTAGGTCTTTACTGTCGGGGAAGTCGTCATTCCTCTTCTTCCCAACTGTGGTGAGGAGAATTTTCCCTGGGCACAGTTACTGCAGTTACCACAAATCACTGCTCAGTCAGGCCTCCTGGGATAGGGAAGGTCCTTTTATTCAGTCCTTCACAGTTCACAGGAATGAAGTTTTCTATGGCTAGTGCCAAGAACAACCTCTGCTCTGCCACTGCACTGAGAAGACCCTCAGGATCCTGATGATCCCCTCTTCCCAAAGTTGGTACCAAACAGCCATAAACAGAAAGGGCCAGACCTCCCCTTTAAGTCAGTGGAAGCACAAATGTATTTATGTTCTGAGTCGCCAGGATCCTTCTGTATTGCTCATGTATTCAGTCATCACTGCTGTTATCACTCTCAAGTACTGTTGTGCCCTTGTCTCCCCTCTGCTGCTGTCATGGGAGTTACTTTTTCAGGACTGCAGCATTTAGCTGCACTCTGATAGAATGCTGGGTCCCACAGAAAAGCTGCTAGTAGAGGGAGGATCAGTAAGTGAAGTAATGGCCATGCCTCTATATTATTTTAGTCATGGCCATGATGTTAAAAGGCTGGACTGCAGCTCAGACACAATCCTCTTTCCAAAACACCAGTGCCTTCTGGAAATTTGCTTTGTGTCCCCACAGGATTTAGTAAAGGGGCAGCCAGCCCTCATAAGAGCTGTAGCAGATTATGCAGCCTTTTCTACACAGGTGTGAACTCAGCTCCCAAGCAGGAAAGACAGAAAGTTAATGGATTAGGTTGAAACAAAGGAGATGAAGTTCACCTTTCTCCTTTGCAAGAAAGGAAATCAACCTGTTACAGCCAGTCGTGTCTTCTTTCTGCATAGTTTTAACAAATACATGGTGAATTGGGTAAAATAATCAGTCTTTTTTCAGAAACAACTATGATTGTGAGATCCATTACTGCTGCTTTTCCCTGTGAAGCCTGCCAAAGGAGTCACCCTCATCCCATTTGTATGTGATAAAACAGAAGAGAGCAGGTCTTCTCCTAACTCTTCAGGTGCTGACTCAAAGCCTTTCTCACCAGTGTATCCATCTGTCTTTGCAGGTAGTTTGGGCTACAAGCTACAAGGTTGGTTGTGCTGTCCAATTCTGTCCCAAGATGGCACGAAGCTCCATACGCAATGCAGCACTCTTCGTCTGCAACTATGGGCCACCGTAAGGTTTTCTGTTATAAATATTTCACAGGGTTTGGGTCCTACCCCTTCCCTTCCACAACATGAAAATTTATTAGATCAGTCCATTTAGTCCTGTTTTTTGTGGGAGGAAATAGTCTTCAAAATAGAGAGGAGGTACACCTTTGTCCAACCAGGTTTTTTTGTTTGTTTGTTTTTTTGGGTTTTTTTTTTGCAAGATGAGGGCTATATATTGGAGACAAAAAGTAGTGGGACTAAAAGAAAGGATTAAATATAAGATGTTCACATGAAAATACTGATGTGATAATCTGAAAGTTAATCTCTGATTGCCAAGATGGCCCCAGACAGTTGCTAAGGTGCAAACCCAAAGTCTGAAGATATTCCCACATGTTCCTGAAGAATTAAGCCCCTAAGTCAATGGCTTGGATAAACATTGAAGTGTGCAGTGCTGGCAGCCTGCAGTCTTAGCAGCTGAGGTCTGCTTTGAAGGCTGGGGCTCCTCAAAATAAAATTTGATCCAGAGGTCCTTCATGTGCATAGTCAATAGGATATCCAGCTAGGATGGATGTATTGTTCTCTTCTCCAGCTGTACCACCATGGCATAAATTCAGCTGTAAAAGCCTTACATGCATACTATGTTGGGCCAAGGCCAGGCAGCCCTTCAACTCAAGCAAGTTTGGCATTCCTTTTGCCCATGCATCATCCTTGGAAGAATATGTACCCCTGACTAGATACCTTGAAATGACACAGCTGCTGCTCTCCTCAGAAGCCCCACATCCAAATGTGCAGAAGGCCAAAATCCCACTAGACTTTGTGCCCTGTTTTGGCATGGGGAAGAGGAGTGGTCCCTTCACCAGCACCCAGCAAAGCAGGCAGGAGGCTCTCTGGAGGCGCAAGGCACGCCAGAGAGGGCTTCAAAGCTGAGCCTTTCCCTGCTCTGTGAGGACACAAATGGTCAGTTGCATGTTTACAAATGGAGTAATGTCACATCCAGCTGTTGATTTTGAGAAGCAGCAGCTTCATTGCTTTGTTTCAGCTCTGCCAAGGGCCCAGGCAAGATGCATACGCAGTTTCCTCAAGTGAATGTACTCTTCAGCTTAGACCAAGCAATGAAAGCCTCACCTTGCTGAAAGTAATGAGGTTTTACCACAAAGTTTCATCTCACTGCTGAGATTTCATTCTTACAAAATGTGTCTCTGTGTTCATGGACAGTTTGAGGCATGCTGCTAGTCTCACTTTGGCCATGCTTTGAGCAAAGCACTGTGTTTGGTACAGTATCAGCCTAGGCAGAGGTAGTTGGTCCCACTCATACCACTGGCAGAGGAATGGATCAGGAGAGAGACCTACATCACTCCTAAAATATTAACCAACAAATGGATGAAATCACCACCTATGAGAGATTCTCCAACATCAGAGGATCCCTCTTCAAGGCTGAATATACACATACATACACAGTAACTGAATCTGCTCTTGTTTCCACAGCCAGAGCCAGCTAGAGTCCAGAGTCTCCACACAGACAAATTACCCAGCTCTGAGACTGCTTTAATTCCCAGGTGTGCAATACTGCTGTCTCCAGGTTCCTAAGCAGGAGGGTGTCCCATTATACTTAATCTCTTCTGTTTCACTGTATGTCTTGGGCCCAGGACACTCAGACAGGACTCTTGAAAAAACCATCTCTCTATCAACACAAGTGAAGCAGAACTCAGGTTAAAACCTAATTAGCAGTCAGTATTAATGTCTTCCCAAGGGATATTTGAGAGCAGTGTTATTTTCCTTCACAGTGGAAATTACCCAGTGCGCCCATACAAGACGGGAGCAGCGTGCAGCGAGTGTGGTGGTGACCAGTGTGTCGACCAGCTGTGTCGTAAGTAGAAGAAAACCAGACATCCTCCCCAAGCACATGTAGGAGGGCAAAGAGCACACAAAAATACTGGCAGGAGGCAGGAATAGCACTCTCCTGTTCCTAAATTTAGGCTGGAAAACTGCAGTCAGAAGCCAAGTGGGTAACGATGCACAAAGAGAGGGGAGGATGGCAGAAGGAGCCTGTGTTCTACCCTGGGGAGTGATGGCATGGGATCTGCTCTTCAGGTGCTGGAGGGTGTGTTACAGGAGATATGGTGGATGCAGCTTAAGGTGTTATTACCCCTGCCAGAGATTACTGCTTGCAGAAACAGAAAGCAGAAAATGGGATGGATACCTGTCCTGTCCTGTGGGTTACAGGTTATTACCTGATGTGTGAGCTGTGGCTTGAGCTGGTGCAGGTCCAAGCAAGCTTTGCCTCTGCCATGCCGCTGTTCACTCCAGTGAACATCAGCCAGGCCATCTGCTTTCCCCTAAGCACTGGGAAAGAGCAAGGCTGACATGTAAGAGCCTTCATGGAGATGCAGTGCTCAATCCACGTCTGGCAGCCTTCCTGATATGCCTGCACTTGGCTTTGTAATAGCTACATGGAGTCAGGAGGGAAGGAGACCTGAAATTTCCATAAAGACAAGGCACTGTGCTGTGGCCATTGGGCTGCAGGGAGCTGAGGGTATGGTCACACTTCTCCCCATCACCCGACCATTGGTGAACTAAAGGAGTGGGAGGATCCTGTTAAGACATCAGTACCTAAGGAATGTAAGGGAGTCCTGGATTCTCTGGGCTGTTTAATGTTAGTTGCAGGCTCTCAAAACACAGGACACAGGGCAAAAGCCAAAGTGATCTTGGGGAGCACCCGGAGGGGAGCCCTGTCTACACCAGCCACTGGCGGTAGAAATCAAAGAAGTGTGATAAACCACTCCTCAGCAGAGTCCCGAGAGTCATTGCAGGGCTCTCCCAGAGCCAGCAGGTCTTAGCTTCTTCCTGAGAAGAAACACATCAGCTGTATTTATAAGCCCATTGCTAAGGTCACATTTCTTTCCCTTTTGGTTAAGAGTCAAATTGTTTCTAAATTATAAGTGTGCTTATGTTTACTACTTTTCTCTCTCCAGGAAATGCAGAGCGTGACAAAGTTGTCGGTAAGTACCACTGGAATTACTGCTTCCATTTGTTGCCTTTGTTGCAGTTATACTTGAAAACAGTGAATTGTTCTGTTTACAGAGGATTCCAGGTGGCGTCCAGAGTGGGACAGATCTGCATGTGATGAGTTCTGCACCTCCACTATTGCTTTAAGATTTCTACTCCTTATACTGACATTTGTGGCCACCTGGCTCTTACCAAAATATTGGTCTCTAGTACCTGCCAGTGGGTAACGCATGTAGAAGACCACAAGAGCATTTGGCTCAACTAATCTCTTCCATTCACATAAGTTACAGGCAGCACAAACATTGGTAGAGACATTGTTTGCATCCACAGGTGATTTAGAAGTACAGAAATAACATCTTCATTGCAGGTCATAGTTACAAGCACTGATAAGCAGCTTTCTCTTTGCTCAGAACCAGTTAAAAGTTAAAATGGTTTTAGATGTTAAAATTTCTTTAAAAGTTAAAAAGTTAAAATACTTTTAAAGTGGAGCAGCGTGCATGTGATCTCGTGGGTACAGGAGCACATTGTCCAGGCAGCACACTAAGGTGCAGGCAGTTGCCCAACACACTTCAGGAAGGGCTGGAGAGTGTCCACCCCAGGAGCCAGGCCCCAGCCCACAGCCAAGGCACAGACAGAGCATGCACCTGTCTTATTCCTATTGCACTCTTATCTTGGGCGCGCCTACAGCAAGATTCAGAATGGTCTGTATAATTAAAATTTTTTAAAGGAATTTTTGGATCCCTGTGAGTGCTGGAATTTGCATCCTGTGGCAAGCAACGTACTTCCCAGTCTCACAGAGTGCTTGTCATTGGTACTTGCTTTGCTTAGAATTTGTTTTTAAACTCATGGCATCTGTGCCTAACCAGTGTCACCTGTGTTTACATGGTTATATATCACTACAATCTTTCCTGTTGTGGTTTTGGGTGGGTTTTTTTTTGAGCATGGAGGTTTTACTGCTGTTTCAAACAATAAATTGTTATTTCCTGCTTCCTATGTGTGGCAATCATGAATTTGCAACATGAGCTAAAGCTTAATTGCTGGTGCACAAAATAACCCCAGATTCAGCTCCAACTTGCACAACACGAGAAACAGGGCTGGAAAAGACAGAACTCCGAATAAAATCACACTGTGCCCATAGTTACAACTTTGGCTCAACAGCTGCCAAAGAACAAGTCTCCTGGAATCTGCACATCCGGAGCAGGCAGAAGGCTGCAGGGGACAGCTGCTGTGTTCAGGTCAGTATGTCCTCTACCAAACACAGTCACTCAGCTCAAGCAGAGTCTGGAAGCAGCAGAGCTGCACAAACCCACAGCTGGACCACAGCAAAGCTTCTGCACACACTGCTGTAGAGGAAGCTGGGAAGTTCCCCTCACCCCTTCATGCCTGTGGTACCGTCATTACAATGCCTGTCAGTGTTTTTGCATGCCCACTCCTGACCCTGACTCTTGATCTTACTACTGGCATGGATTTTAACTGAAAACATTGGAATTGGGGCCCAGCATTTCTCACATTACGTTTCTAGATAGCTATCTACTAGTACTGCTGGTACGAGAATCATTTCAATATTGCAGCTTTCCTTGAATAAATCATGTTTCAAAATGCAGATATGGCTGGGGACCAAATTACAAACTTCATGCTTGATCTATATATCTTTATATAAATACATCTTAATTTGTTGACTGCTGGAGCCTTATTAGCCACAACAGCTCACTCATGTGTGAAAGCCAAGCCTCAAGCTCCACGCGCTGCAAAGTCCCATCTAAAAGTCGGCTGGCAAGTGGCACGTGGGCAGCAGGACTGAATGTGTGGGCACTCTCCTGCACAGGGCTCCACAGCAGCCCAACACGGTCTCTGCCCCCCATGCACGGTAATATCCTACTATGGGAAGGAGGAACACAGGGAAGGGAACCAGATACACTGATGTGTCACGGGAGCTTAAAATGAGCTCAGCAGGAGTTTTCCCTTGCTTGGCTTAATAAATGAGAAGAAACAGAAGCAACACAGAGACCTTAAAGTTCACAATGTTAACACTTTCATTTACCTATATACTTAGGTAGCTCTTAGGAAATCCTAAGAAAGACCTTCCTTAAAAAAACTGTGGGCCTAGAGGGATTAAACCTATGATACCATGTGGCATCTTTCAAACAAAAAAAAAGCTTCAAAATCAAGAAGAGGAAAAAAAAAACAGCTTTGTCATTTTAAGGATATCTAAAAATCCAGGTATTTAGCTCTAGCTGATCAAACCACTTTGAATTGTCCACATGGCATATGCCCATGAATTCCACATGATAAATGCAAAACACCGGTACGGAAATACAGACTTCAGGTACATTTTTGCAAATCTGTAAACTCTAAAATAAGTTCAAGAACATAATTTACAATAGTTCAAGGTGTTCTGAAAATACAGAAAAAAACCCTTCAGTCCTACAATCCCACTTTATTTTCTATTACTTATGTTTTACACAGGTGTTACAACTGTACTGCATACTGTCAGAAAACAGGTGCACAAAGCACCAGCAAGTGATACCATGCAACCACGCAGCCTCTTTCCATTCAGATATGGACTCTTGGGCAGACAAATCCTTTGGCTTGCCTATGGAAATATGAATAAGCTTTGTTGATTTTCCAGTTTAAGTAATTCATGTCCTTAAACAACAGGCAGGGGGATGTGTGCCACTCCTCTGTCACGAAAGGGTCCTGATGCAGTTCAGATCAGAACCGAGGATGCTCTCTCCCCTAATACACTCGTGCTCCTTCCCTGGCTTGTCAAACTCCTCCTTAATGGGTCCTTGCTCTGCACTCTTCTGCTGAAGCACGTTTGTGAGAGCGGGAATTTAAACTCAAGTATTGCAGCATCTCCTATTGAAATTAGTCATTTCACTACATGAGAGATCTGGAGTACCCACCAAGCCCTGAACTTAAGTCTCCCCTTTACTCTGCCAACTGCCAAAAACCAGTTGGTGTTCCTAAAAAGCTTCTAGGAGAATCATTACCACTGTATGTGCAGTGATCACAATTCCAAAAAACCCAGCAAAAGCACTCAGAGCCATGAAATTAATGTGGCTCTATCTCCTCCTCATTACACTTGTTTCTTTAATCTCAGATGTATGAAATAAGCAGAAGCTGCTCTGCTGGTGCACTTTATTTCATCACATTTCAGTTTCAGGAAATTGAAAAACCTCTAAACTTCCTTTAAAATAGGCGAAGTGCCTAAAAAAATATATGAAAGAGGAACACAATTTTTAAGACATTCTTGCAAGAAGGAAATAAACTAAGAATATATTTAAAGGTAAGTAACAACTTTTTGCTTTCCCTACAGCAAAATCCCTAAGTAAAGACACTTACTTTGTACCATATTCTGTGAAAAACCTATCAGGATAGTGCTAATAAATTACAGTTTATTAATGGTATGCAATGAAGATTATGGTTTGTCTGATTTTCAGATGAAACTGTGAGTTTGTTTCCTGGACAACACCATGGAGGTTGTGCAGTAGATAAACTATGGATTTAAGAACATTGTATTAAAATAGTTTATTAACATCGAGACAAGACACACAAATATAATCAGCTTTTACAAAAATAAAAGCGTAATATAGTAATAAATCTTGCCCATTTAGCAAAAGTTATCATGACAGCTTGAGGCTACATATTGTCTAGTAGTCATTCACAGAATTACCTAGAGCCTTCACCTCCCAGAGTTCTCTGACCCAAATGTTTAAGACTCCACATCAAACTCCTCAATGTTTCTTTTGTGAAACCTTCCCTTTAGACAGATGGGTATAATTGAAATACATTCTCTTACTTTCTCAAACAACACAGTAGCACATCTTTTCACCAACCTTGCCAAGTCTGTACAGCTATTGTAGGTCCACTAAATAAACTGTACTTAGGAAAAGAGAATGGTCTTTCTACTTAAGTCTTTTCTTGTCCACATTATACTGACAACAAAGTATCTCCCATCTTCCAAGTGTAAAAATGTTCATTATCAGAGGTGACAAGTAAACATCTTGGGTGGTGAATTACTTCTTTTTCTTTTTTTTCTTTTCATCTGCTGCCATTTTTAACTTTACTTCTTCCTCAGGAAGTGCTCCTAATTTCTTCTTCTTTGCATTCTTTACCTTTTCTTTGATGGCTTCAATATCAATCTTTTTCTCAGTGGAGACTACACAGTAAGAAATACAAAGGTAACAGACATGAATTTTACTTCTGAAAAATATTAATAGTCTACAAGACTATATATATATAAACACAGTAAACAGCATCCTGTGGCATTGGTTAGGACTCATTTTATGTTCACTAACAATTTTATAGATTATTCTAATAATAATTTTTTTGAAGCTAGTATTATCTACAAATCTTACTCAGCAGAATTTGAAGAACAATTATATAAAAAAAATCCCATACAACAACATTTGAACACAGATGCCATACACCACAGACATACAAACTTATCATCTCCTCAGAACACAGATGTACTCCTCTGGAATTAATACATACACACTCTTAGACACAGGCTTGATTGATCTTGCATAAGAAACAAAGTTAACTACTGAGTGCTTATATGTAGAAAAGCTTTTAATGCATTTTGTCCTTTTAATGCATTTTGTCCAAGTAACTAAAGTGCTAAGATCCCAAACATGCCTGTCCTATCCTTATACTCTCTCTGTGGCCATCCATTAATGGCCACTGTCAAGACACAAGGATGAGACAAAGGGTTGGGGGAATATGATGTAGATCTTTGACCCCTGCATGAAAACCTTTATTAAAAGCTTCTACAGGAAGTGCCAGAATAATGAGGTTAAACATGTAGTGCTGAGTAATGTGAATAACCTACTCTTATGTTCACACAGGTGATGGTGTTTTCTCTTTTGAGCACAAGTAGTCATGAGTTGGGATCTAACTTTCCTATCTCAGAATTCAAAGAATTCAGAGAATTCACAAAATGACTAGGTTGAAGAGACCTTCAAGGCCAACCCATGTCCAAACACCTCAACTAGACCATGGCACCAAGTGCCACATCCAGTCTTTTTTTAAACACATCTAGGGATGGTGACTCCACCACCTTGCACAGTTAATTCCTGAATCTAATGGTGGGTACTATACATACTACTCCTGTCATCTGTCCTTGGAAGACTGAAGAATTTCAGCTCAAAACACACAGCAGCTAGAAAAGCACCATAATTGAGACACAGTGCAAACAACAGGATCACTGGAAATTTACTGCCATCACAACAAAAGAAAGTACTGTATCAATGCTACAAAACACATGCTTTTCAAGAAACACAAACTTTATAAGAAAATGTGTAATATATAGTGTAATAATATGTAGGTAGTATAGTTAATAGTGTATCTAATACTATGAATATGAAACATAATCAGTGAGAACTAAAGACTTACTTCTCTAGTGCATTAAAAAATAAATCATTTGAGAACATAAGCTCTTACTCTGCACATACTGTGGTTTTACTTTAACCTTTAGAAAAGCTATTTACCCTATCTTGTACCAAAGTTATTATTAAGTTTTTAAAGTACTGCTTCCTGTTTACTTGAACATAAAAGGCACGGCAGCTTCACTGTAAAATTGAAAGGCAAAAATTGATGAAGCTAGAAAAACCAATTGAGATTCACTCTTACATGGAGAATTACCATTTTATAGGTATGGAATTATTGGCTAGATGATCTTTCTGCTGTTCCTGGCAACTCTGAGCAAGGATCTTACCACCAGGATTTTTTTTTGCATGACCTTTCTTTTTCCTAGGCCGTATTTGCAAAATCACTCAGCCTAGAAATTGACAACAGAAGGTTTTAGAACAAGCAAAAAAAATGTTACCTTTCTTTTTCACAACTGGCTTTTCCTTTGGTGGGATAAAGGCTTTATTTCTTTCTTCTTGCCTTCTCTTGATTGCATCTGCTTGCTTTGCCTGAAGTTACCAACAAAAAGGTCAAGTAGCAATAACGCAGGGCAAAAAGACCAAAAGAAAAAAAAAATCAGATTCCAAGTCAGCAATCAAATGCTTTTTAACTGGACTCTGGATTAGTACAGCTTTACCTTTATCTCTTCCATTTGCTTGCGTTTCTTCTGTCTTTCTTTCAAGAAGTATTCGCCACTTGCCAATTCTTTATCAATCTGTGTAAGGCAAGCAGCAAGAAGCCTTAGTTAATTATGCATTATAAGCCAGATGTGTAGTATCAGGGAATCAGAACATGACAGAAAAAGCATCCCCATCCCCTTTTACAAACACAATTTCAGGTGTGCTTGATTCCTGCATAACCAAATAAAAGTTTTAACTGACCTGACTTTCTGGCTGTGGAGGTGGGAATGGTGTGTACTCCTTCTTAGTATTTTTCTTCTTGGGCTCCTTGCGTTTTTTCAAGTTCTTCCGCTTGAATTTAGGCAAAAATCTTTCCCAACTTTGTGTCCTCAGTTCAGGATCTTTTGCTAATTCCCTTTTGATCATCAAAGTCTTCAGTAGTTTCAGAACATCACAAAGAAGTTATTTTAAAAGAGAGTATTACAGTAGAAGTCAAGAGATCCAAAACAGAAGCTTCACTAGACTTTCTAACAGGGAATATGCTACATCCAAACCTTCCACATCTCACTTCAGTAAGAGCAGAGGGGCTTAATTATGAACAGCAGAACCAGAAAAATGTCTCAAAACAGGGACAGAATGCACTGGAGAAGGTGCTAACAGTCAAAGGGGAAAGTTTATACACACTTTTCCTTTGATTTTGCAGATACTACCATAATAGTGTTACAGCAATGTGTCCTAGTAAAAGGAAGGCTATCAAAGTCAGTGGTTTTTATAAAGCAGTACACTACAGATTTTCTCAAAAATAGATTGCCACACAGAAACATGTAAGTTATTAATATGTAACCCTCTGGGAAGAAATAGTATTTTCTTGTAAATTAATATGCACAGTGGAGCACGCTAACCTTGATATTATATATGGGATGTATGTTCTTCATTGTGTCCAGAACAACTTTTCTAACCTGTATTGAATACAAAAAAAAAGAACAGAAAGCTCAGCAGGTATTTCACATGCTAATCAATTAAAATATCACCAATAAAGTATCATGCTTCCTCTCCCTGCCTCTGCCCCCCAAAGTAGTAAGACTTAAAATTACAGAAACATTAAGGTTGGAGAAGACCTCCAAGATCATTGATTCTAGCCTTTATAAAGGTAAAGCAGAAGCTTAACTGGAAGGAACAGCAGTTCAAAAATGCCAATAATATTGTCATGCTTCTAATAGACTCCAGCCCCACAAACATTATTTTCAGGTTACCATGGATCTTTTTGTGTCATGAGGAACTTGCTTTTGACAAGCATTCTTCTCCCACATAGTTATTAAAACATATATAGATGCTTTTTCTTCCAAACAGAAAGATCTTAAGAGTCTAAACAAAATTCAGCAGCTTAGATGATAATGCTATAGACATTGATGTAAATGCAGCTTACTTACACATGGCTGAAAAGTCAGTGAGATACTGCTGAGGTAGCCAGATTTTGTGTATTGCCCATCCTTGAGCTGGGCATAGAAGTTTGTGTTTGTTATACAAAGGGTTCATCTACCTCATCTTACCTCTTTTAGCCCACTAAAGGGTCCAAGAGCTGAAACAGTGTTGCCTTGCACCATAATATAACAGTTTGTTAACAGTTCCAGGGCCTACACCAAAAAAAGAAATGAAATTGTATGCATAATATGAAGACCTGACACAAATTTGGGGCTCATTATTATCTGGTTACTACACCTAGAGGAAATACCTTCAGAGTAGATCCTTTTGGCCCAAGAAGCCGTGCTCTTCTTTTTATAAAAGTCTCTCTCTTCCTCACCAGAGAGCCTATCTTAATGATGTCACATGCAACATCATCCTGAAGGATTCGAACTGCCTAAAAAGATGCAGACAATATCATCTGAATTAAAAAGTGTTACTCATAAGAGTCAAGAGAATACTTCAGTTTATTCTTCTCCCCTTACTTTCAGAAGTATTTACTTAAAATATATATTTTATTTCACTTGACTCACATGGAAGTCCCACATTTTAAAAACTTGGTATTGTTTAAGTATTATGATAGAATTTAAGTATAATATTATGATAGAATTTAAGACAAAATATAAGCACTATGATGGATAAAAACTTTCAGGATTTATTACAGACCTGCTCAAATGGAACACTTCTTGCCAGAAGTTTTATTAAGTCTCTAGCCCTAATGATTGCATATGGATCAAAAGTCTTCTTAGTAGTTGTGACAGTCATGCTTCCTTCAATTAGATCCAGTGCTGCGCTCACATACTGCAATATTTGAAAAGAAACACCAGATCAGTATCACAATTCAGTTTTGGCAGTAAGCAGTTAACTAACAGAATGCAGATCTATTTTCCAAAATTTCTTAAGTGATTTTTAGTTCAAGAAAATTCACACACACACAGAGAAAAAACCAAGATTGCATATGTGTCACAAGGCCCAAAGCACCACCTCTGTCATCTCCCTGAAATCAAGCACAACAAAGCTGTCAGCACCTGGATGATGAGGTATCTGCTGCTGCAAATACTTTGCTGACAGCATTTGTAAATATTTCTGAAGTCTGGCAACACAGTTCTTCACCGATTTTGATGACAAAAAATGACACTGCTAATTCAAAATGCAAGAACAGTAGACATGTACAAATATGGTATGAGAAAAGCAGCTTGCACTAGTTTTTTTAGCTTAAGTAAGACCTGTATGTCCCAAAAGGTAACGTGCAGTATCACAATTATTAAGAGCTCATACATGTTCACCCAAAGCTTTCTGGACAAGTGGCCAGCATTCTTTCAAGTAGGCTTCTCTATACTTCGGGAACAATGTTGCAAAACTGCTTTCTTCCAGCAGCCCTTTGGGATTATCCTCTCTTGTAAAGGCTGGCTCTTTCCATCCATCTGGCACAGTGAGAAGTTCAGATTCATCAACTATTATTAAAAAGAAAAAAAAAAGCTATTGTTATGATTGATTTACCACACTGCTGAGTGCGGTTTGCATCTCTTCTGACACTAGAAAAATTACTTCTTTAGACTATTTCTATTTCAAAAAAGAAAATGAAGAAATCCGCAGCTGAGATATGCGCTGTTGATCGGGTATACACAAGATGATTATGCAGGTATATTACAGAGAACAAGGCACACACTGGGGCGAAGAAGCCAAGTACCAGCAGGGCGGGCACACCACGGCACGGCATGGCACCGCCGCTGCCGGCCCCAAGCACCCACCCGCCGCCTCTACCGTCCGCAGCGCCCCTCGGCCCTCCCAGCGAGCCGCCAGCCCCGCACGGTCCCGCGTCCCGCCCCACCTGGCGCCGCTTTCTTCTTGTTCTTGTTCTTCTGCTTTTCTCTGTGCTTCGGACCCGGCCCGGGCCGGCCTCCTCCTCCTCCTGGGGCACGGCCGCCATGTCCGCGCGCGCGCCGGAAGGGGCGGGGCCGCGCGCTGCTGCCGGAAGTGCGCCCGCCCTGGGGCTGGGGCGGCCCGGCCGGACTGCGCCCGAAAAGGGGCGGAAATGCCGCAAGCACTTCGGGGGTCTTAAGGAAAGGGGTTCCAGATGAGACCTGATTTTTCAGCTGAATAACCTACTAGTCAGTTGATGAAACTGGACAGTAAATTAGTAATTTAAAGTTTTCTGGGGGATGCTCTGCGTCCTCCTCCCTGCCCCCTCCTGTACCTGTAGCTGGGCATTTCCTTCAAAGAAAGAGCAAGAATGTGCCTCCTCCGCTCTCTTTCATGGAGACCATGAGAAGCCAATAGGGTGAAAAACTGGAGGAGACCTTTAAGAGCAAGAACGCTCTGGGGCAGCACAGTGTTGTCTTTGGCATCTGTTCATAAAAACCTGCACTCTACGGTGTTTAATTACCTAAATGATGAGAAAAAGATTTCTACCACCTGATCTATACCTAAGTAAAAAACTAACTTCAAAATCAGTTTTAACCCTCCCAAAAGCTTTCCTTCGGACGTGGCTGCTGTTTTCCCCGGCTGCTCTGTCTGCCAGCCCTTTGCGCACCCACAGCGAACGGGACTTCCAAGGTCCTTTCCGTCTGCAAGCTGGACGCCGAGCTGCTGCGAGCTTTCAGCCATCCATGTGAATTCCTGTCTGCCAGCATCCTTCAAGCAGGGAGCGGGAGCGGTTCCCAGCAAGGGGAAAGAAGCGGGAGGGGCAGAGGGCTCTGGCGGTGCTCTGGGAAGGAAGGCTGGCTGTCCATTCCCGGTCCCGCTAGATGGCACTGGCCGCCCGCTGTGCCGAGCCTCCCGAGCGGAGCCGAGCCTTCCGCGGGCGGCCAGCGCCGGAGGGAGCGGTGCGGGCGGCGCGGGACGTGCTGCCCTCCGCCCGCGCAGCCCTGCCCCGCCCGGCACCGGGCTTTGCATGCCCCATGCCATTGACCTTGGAGGGTGCCGTGCCCTGGACAAGCGCAGGGAGGAAAATTTGCCTCCGCTCTTGGACACAGAAGCTTTCTGGGGCTGCTTGCCGCGCTGGCATTGCTCAGCCTTTGAGCGCAGGACGGGGCCCTGCCCGGCTGCAGGCGCCCGGTGGGTGCCAAGGGAGGGCTGGGCGCCCTGGGGAGGCGGCGCGCTGCAGGCCGTGAAGCGCGCAGTGAAAGGCACAGATTGCTCACTCACTGAAACCTGGCCATGTGCTGGAAAGAGTTGGAGGGAGGATGATTAGTTTGGTTCTGCTCTTGTTTAGTGTCTGAAGACTCCTGTGGTGCAGCCCACCAAAGAAAATCACGGAGTGGGCAGTGGAAGGGGCATGCCCTCGGCAATGGCAGTGGGAGTAAGCTCCTGATGGGATGAGAGGGGTAGAGAGGCTGCAGTCCATAGAGTGTTGAGAATGTGAAGAAAAATTCCAGGCTGCAGCCTGCCAACCTCCTGAGTAGTGCGCTGTGTCCAGGTGTACATCCCACACCTCTGAGTGGCAGTGACAGCCTATTCATGTGCCCTCTCCTCTGCTGCATCCCAGCCCCTTGCTGCAGGGGCTCACCGAGCCCCAGAGCCTCTGTGCTGGAGGAACAGTGGACGGTGCGTGGGGTAGGGGACAAGGGACTGGGGCTTTGTGACTTTTTTTCTAACCATGGGCAGCCCTCTGTGGTCCAGTGCTGCACTGAAGTATGTCTTTGCCCGATCAGGACAGATACACTGGCAATAACAGAAAATAGAAGCCGTACTGCTATCAGGCTTGGAAGGTGTGATTTGAGAAGGGCCATCCGGTTCCCTTCTGTCTGATTCTTTGAAGGAGACAGTAATTTCTCATCTTTCCTCTTACCTCAGTGTCTGCGGTCTGGCTGGATACAAAGAAGCCACTTCCCTAAATTCTTAATAGGAACAAGATGCTCACACAGGCCTTCCCTGCATCTCCAGACAATGGCATGTGTATATAATTTTTACTATTCACAGCTCAAATGCAATAACCAGCTACTGCTCATCTGGTGGGGTTAGGAAGCTGAGGACAGCTAGCTGCAGGGACAATGGCTACTGAGGGGACAGGGACTGACCCAGCTATCCAGGTGACTGGGATGGGGATTCTGTAACCCCACCGGAGCAGGGTCCTCTGCACACTGGTTTGAAGCTGAGCTCCCAGGCAGCAGGGACAGTGTGAGTGCCACCGCAGTGGTGGGACACAGTTACCACATGTGGGGATGCCGTGCTGCTGTAAATCCCTGCCCTCCACCTCCCCTTCCCGCAGTGTCTGCGTTCCCTCCCAGCTCTTCCAGGAGCAACATGTTTTCCAAAAGCACCTTTCAGTGGCAGCACATACCATGTTCAGTGTTCTACCCAGCCCAGTGTGGGATGGAGAGACCCAGGTGCAAAGGGCTCCTTTGAAGACCTTTGTCTGAATAGTACAGATCCTAGTCTAGCAAGAGCCCTACACCAGCTGGAGCCGTTGTTGTGCTTGGGGGGACCTGGCTCAGCCCTGTGTGTGTGTGTCTATGTGCAGGTGTTTTTTCCTCTTAAAAATGAAGTGAAGGAATGAAACAGCACAGCTTCCCTTACCCACATTTCATATGATACGATAAAAAGGGCAGAGCACTGCTGTTAGAAGGAAGGTGCCTCTTTATTATGCAGTGAAGTAATTATTTCCTAGTCAGTAGATAGGACTCCAGCCACTTGGCACTTTCTTACATGCCATTTTCCAATCCAAAAGAGCAACTTGGGATTTTGTGATAATTCAAGCAATCAGATGAGCTCATGCACATGGCATTCATTTGTTAGAAACGCCACACAGATCCCATTCAGCCTTAGCACTCGTAAATCCATGTGACACTTTTATCTATTTATAAACTTTTAACAGCAGGTTATGATTGTTATGCAAGCCATTTTCCAGGGATTAATAAGCAGCTTTTGTTGATGGCAGCAAGAAGGGCCATTAACTGCTCTGGGACAGTCATTAATCTGTAGTAAATGCTAAGCATTTGGATCATTTCTATGTAATTAAATAATCGATACTGCCTTTTGATTCAAATAACTGGAGAATTGCTTTTCTAATTTGTCTTGGCTTAGGGTATTCTTAATTCTTAATTCTTTTAGTTTACAACAGGGCAAGAAACAGGCACACAGGCAAGTGAGATTTTTCTCATGGTGTAACAGGCTCTTAAATTATCAGGTATTTAATATCAAACCTGTCAAGTGGTCAAAACAGCGTTCACATTGGCCACAAAAACCAATTCATTGGATTGGATGGAGAAAAAAAAAATAATCATGTGTTGTCCTTTTTCATAATAGACTACTTTCATTATTGGAATAAAATTAGGTGACCTGACCCTGGGAGGGAGCCTGGAAGAATTAAAATAATCAAACAGAAACTCCTGCTGCCCAGCCACCCTCAGAAAAGTCCATTTTATTTCATAGCCTGGCTAACATGACCTCTGTGCCCTCAGGCGGATGAGGTTGTGGTGTCATTTCTCTGTTTCCCTCTCTCTCTTCCTTTATCTCTCTGGGCACTGGTGTGAGTCACTCCTCTGGTTTTGTTTTGTTCTTGTCTTTGCTTCGGAATCCATTGATCTGCAGAGGTGCTCACAGATGGTGGTGTTGGTGTCCATTGCAAACCTGGCCAGGCAGGAACACTCTGCAGTGGGGCTGCTGCATTCTCCATGGAGAGCTTGGGAAATGCCTCAGCAAGCAGAGTTCTTCTTTCCCTTTGAAAGAGAGCAGAGAGGACAGTACCTGCTGAACCCTAGGAGTAACAAGGAGATGCAAAATTAAGAGGACTGTAAACTGTAAATGCATCTTAAAGGGCTGACTGGAATAGCAAAGCAAAGTAAATTTGTGGCAGAAAGAAGAACCCAGAATAAGAAGGAAGAACCTATTGGTAAAAGAGACCATAACGTTGTCTGGGAAATTACTTGCTTGCGATAAAATTGCTGTCAGTTTAGGGGCAAGAAAAGGATGAGAAGATCCAAACTGGGAAAGGAATTTAGTGTCATGAAATAAAACCAGCAGGTTTAGATCAAAAGGTCTTTAGAGCAGGGAATGTGCCTAATTTTGTGTTCACACAGTGATTGACAGAATGAGGCTTTTGTCTTGACTTGAGCCTCTGGGAATTGTCAGAAAGCAAACACCAGACCATGGCAAGCTGCACCGGGACCTCTGAGATGTACATAGGAGAGTAAAAACGAGAGTGAATGTAAATGCTGGTCAGGGGTAGGTGTATCAGAAGCTGGGGAGGGCAAAGTCAGGGCCTGAGGAGGGCAGTGGAAGAAAATGCCTATATCATTATACTGGTCCAAAGCCTCAGAGGGGAAGACTGGGGATGAGAAAGCAATTGGTCCCATCAGCTTTAGAAAGTTTCCCACACAGTGTGGAGAGCAGTCACAAGTTCCCAAAGGCCCAGCTAAAGGGACAGCTAACAGACTTCTCCAGCTGTTGCTGTGTCCATCCTATTTAGGTAATGCCTAACATGGGCTGTGTCAGCCAGGGCATAGCTGGTCTAATGCCTCTTGACTCCTCAGAGGAGGAGGTGTCCTCATCACCTGTGGATGGTCATGGCACTGAAGGGTCCCCTCTGCCAATGCCTCTCCCAGCCCCTCCACATGGGCAGAGGGGATGGTCCTTTCTGAATGAGGGCAGGAGAAGCACTCCCAAGCCCCCATCTGGCTGCCAGGGCATCTGTGCCAGAGCAGCACAAGAGGATCTGCTGTACTGCTCTCTGCAAAGAGAAAACCTGTTCTTAGATGCATAGAATACTTCAGGGCTGTGGATTGAAGCTGAAAATTCCCCCTCCCTGAAGGTTTTAAATATAATTTTAAATAATAATTTCTAAGTCATACCTGAGAAAGCAGAGTCTGAACATGGTTTTTATTTAGGAATTTGCCTGCTCATGTGCCTTATTCTGAAACACTCCCACAGTCTATTTTTCTTTGCACTAGAATCTGGACATTATTATGCAGATTTCCACAACAGCAATATTACGGCAGAATAAATAGCTCTGCTATACACGAAGGGGAATCCTATTACATCTTCAGTAACTCTCAGTAAGCATTATTGCTATTATACCAATTGAAGAGACAGAAAACAATTTTTAATTAAAAATATTTATAGCAGGCATAATACCAACTGCCAGTTTCACTATCCAGTGAATGCATTTTGCAGCTGGTACTAATTCTCTCTTATTTCTATGAGGTTAGCCAATATCAGCTGTTCATTAAGCAGAGGACATTTCAGGAATATCCGTATTATATGCTGTAACTAACTAAGAAGTTCTTCCTTTGACAGATATTAGGAAATCAAGATTGCTTGGCTGTGTTATTCTGGGACTTCATAATAGAGAGGTCGTTTCCCAGTGATCTGAGTGGGCTGCATCATCAGTTTTTATTCAAATCAATCCTACAAAACTGCTTTCCAGCAGATTAGAACATTTTAATTAGCAATATATCTTTTGTCTTCTATCTGCAGTGGAATAGGGGGTGGGAAATTGATTTCAGCACACCCTTTATTTTACTGGGAGAACAGTATAATCAGAAGGTGTCAGCAGAACCACAGGCAAATTAATTTTGAGATACAGAGCTTTCTACAGTCAACACTCCTTGCACTGAGCTGGGCCAGGCTGTGTGGGCGAGTTCACTGCTGCTGTCAGTGCCAGACCCTCCAGGGGGCAAAGTCTGATAAGGCTCTACTGGGTGAAGGGCATGCCAACAACCCACTGGCTCACCCTGAACATTCTCACACTTTCTGTGCCACAGAGCTGATAAAACCTCAGTTCTCATCCTTTTTAGATGTATGTATCAGTAAACATGTGTATGTGTAGCTGTAGGTGATGAATAGCTGTCCCTAGAAGCTGTAAAACCACCTATCTGCTGCAGCTGCAACTTGGGCTCAAAGAAAGCCAGCAGGCAGAGGATGAGCCACAGAGGAGCCCTATTCCCACATATCTTCCATCTTCCTACCTCTCTGTACCATAGGATATGTGTCTGAAATATTCCTCCACCAGTTTTGTGTCCATGGAGAGCTCTTTCCCCTTAAACACGAGGATTCATGAGAGTCAGTGTGTCAGGTTCACACTCATGTGGTTCAGAGGGATTGTGGCATGCTGAAGGCTCCAGTCCATAAAATCTAATACAAAACTTTTTGTTCTCTGTATTCACCCCAGGATAGCTGGCAGCCCAGTCAGTGAGGAAATCCCCTGGTGATTTTTCAAAGGAGCAGCTGGGAACTGACAAACCAAGCAGCTCATCATAACCTGGCATGCGAATTGCTAAATCCCATATGGTTATTGTTTTTCACTTTAAAATATTAGCAGTGAGTTTCAAAACACAGAATTTAGCAAGCTGTGTTTCATCACTGGAAAGATCAAAGCCCATCTGAATCTGTGAAGCCATTTACAACATGCTTATCCTTCCACCTGCAATAGATTTCACAGCAATTTCCCCTGGTCTGTGTCCACAGTGACAGCAGAGGAGCCCAGGGGACACGGCTGGAAAGATGCATGATGTGAAATGGTGGAGATGGGCATCTGGGAGAGGAGCAGAGGCTCTCCCAGGAGGTGATTCAGAACAAGAGTTTAATGTAGGGATGTGCTCTGAGTCACTTCCAGGGGAGCTTCCCTCTGCCCACTGCCTGCAGAACGACCTGCGAGGAGCAGCTGCTATTGCTTAATTAGCCTTTGTGAATATTCTGCTTTAATCCATCTTTAAAGCTCACAAAAGCCTATCATATCTGTGTGCTGCTCTTGCTCTAGGCACGATTGCACCAGTTATCAACAGCTTCAAGAAGCTGAGATTCACCAGCAACATATGGGAATGTCCAAGCTGTTACTTCTATTTTCTTTTGCCTACAGGGAAATAAATATATCAGTTAGCAAAAGAACAAACTTTCTTCTTTGCACAGATGGCCATAAGGGCTTCCAGAGCACTTTGGACTGAGTGTGTGGAATGTAGCAGTCCTAGATGTGACTTTTTCAGTAGTCCTAGGCTAGCTCTGATTTCAGCCATTCCATTTGGTATTTAATGGAAGTGAGCAGCATGTATTTAAGCAAAGTGCCATTTAGTTCTAAAGGTAGCAAACAAAGTTTCAATTTGAAAAAAAATTATACTAGTCAACCCTCTGGAAAGGAAGTCTGAACAAGTCAAGCAGCAGAGCATGAAGCATGCCATGTTATCTTTTTCCTTAGCTTTTCATGAAATAGCACATGGAAAGACATAATGTTTTTTCTCAAAAATGCTTTTTCTGGGTTAAATCAGAATTTTGGTTTAAGAACAGTGAGTTTGCACCAGTCCTGGAAAAGGGGAGTCCATCAGTGTAGTTAGCCCTACAGTGTGCCTGAGAACCTGTGTATCCATTTCCAGAGCTGTTACTACACTTGGAAAACCATTTTCCTTGCCTACACTGTACATTTTCAGGACGCAAACTTTTTCTAAGTATGTGTTTGTGCAATTTGAGGTAATCCTGTGTGAGGTACCACCACAATGCAGACTGCTGGCTGCTCAGTGCTGAGTTTGTCGTTAATTTATATCCAGTGCTGAAGGAAACACAATGGAGCTGCTGGGTGGCAAAGTAGCTGTGAAAAAAACCATTCCAAATAAAATGCCACAGACTGAAGTTTGATGAATAAAATTTCATTTTTGCATGCCACTGGGTAGAAGAAAAGAGCCCATCTGCTCTCCAAGCATTGCGCATTGTTAAGCAAACTACTCACAGCTTGGCAGATCAGAACATTAGAAGGAAAAAAAATTTTAGAAAAGCCAACCATAGATGAGCATGAATACAAGATGAGTCATTGAAGTTTGCCCAAAAGCAACATAAAAATGATGGTCCTTGCCAGGAAGTTATGGCAGGGTATTCTCACGGGCTTGGCTGGCCGGGAGGGCAGGAGGAGGGAGAAGGAGGCAGGGAATAGGGGTGCATTCTTCCGCTGCCGGGGCTGGCGAGGGCCGCTTGGCTGCTGGCTGCAGGGAGAATGCGTGTGTTTGTCTGAGCAGACAAGGGGCACCATTAGCACATACCTCAGCAGGGTTGTAGATGTCAACCAAATAATTGGTTTTATTTAGAATATGACATCCAACTGGTGAATAAAGCATTTTGGGTGTCCTGGAAAGATTTTATATACAAACCAGCTGGAATCCCTTTGACAGGAACAGCCTCTTCCTTTCCTTCTCCTCCTCCCCATTATTTTGAGTCAGACAGAACTGGAAGCAACCAAGAGGAACTCCAAGAAGCCTGTGCCTTTGAGCAATAAAGTCTACTTGTGCTAAACATCTGACACTTGTTCATTAAGAGAGATCCAAGCAAGCATTTCATCATTGAGATGAGTATTTAATACATGAATGGGTAATGAGAAAACATATTTGTGGCCAATTCAAAAGGCTGTCATACAAGGAGACTCCAAGTCTGAGCAGGTTGGGAAAGCTGCAGGGTGCTTTGGAATTCTCTCAAGTGAACTCACACTTGTAAAGCACAAAGTTGCTGCTTCAGCCTCTGAAGAAAAGTGGAAGTAGAATGGGCAGACAGTTGTGGAGCAGGCAGCAGGTGCCAGGCTCCAGCCTTCCTTTAGCACAACCACTAGGTTATAGGGAATAGGAAACCTTACACAGCTTCCCATATAGAGTATCACAGCTGCACCCATCCCAACGTTCATCCCATCACTCCAGAGCTGCATGAGTTATGTGCTAGGATGTTCCCAAACTCGGAGAAAATCTATCATGGTAGCCCCTAGTACACGTCTCATGGACAAGGCTGGATAGATGCATCTTCTTACTGTGGCAATCTACCATTTGTTTGAGGAAAATTACTCAAGGCAGATATACTTGAAAACAAGAACATAAAATTATTGAAGGCCTCCAATAGCTGAAGATTAAAATACATTTCAAATG
This sequence comes from Muscicapa striata striata, assembly GCA_030060385.1. Taxonomy (NCBI): domain Eukaryota; kingdom Metazoa; phylum Chordata; class Aves; order Passeriformes; family Muscicapidae; genus Muscicapa; species Muscicapa striata. The sequence goes on along the minus strand of JAREIS010000218.1, from coordinate 398,493 downwards.
AGACAAAAAAGGACAGAAACATTCAGTAAAGTGCTTTTTCTTAACTTTTGGAAGATGTAGGATGCTGGCTTCTGTTAGAGGAGCAGAGCAAGTCTTGCACATCCCAAATGTCCCAAAAGATAAGGAAATTATTTTTTCAGTAACTTCTTAAGTACTCAGGCATTAAAGAAAATCTGAAACAAGATTGTGATGTGCTAATTAAACAGGATGAGTAGGAAGTCACTGGTTGAAAGATTTTCATCCTGAGACTATGGAGAAGCTTGATGTGCAATTCAGTGATCAAGAAGATGTACATTTCATCACTGAAACCATTGTTTCATAAGAACAAGCTGACTTTGTTTAATATATCTCTTACTTTTCTGGTTTATAAGTTTGTCTGAAAAAGACAATTGTGAACATGACAGAGTGCTAATCCACACTTGTTGTGACAAACTGGCTGGGTGTTATCTCAGAAAAACCCCACCAGTATCAACAAAAACTCCCCACTACATAATACAGGACGGACCCAGTGGATTAAGCCCTCACTTATTAGCAGGGAGGAACAGTCATGAAATGGACTGCCATGTTTCTGAGTCAGGCAGCCTAGGACCAGGGCACAGCACCTGAGAGTGGTGCAAGAGCCCTACAAAGCCAGAGTGTGGAAGATGCCCAGGCAGCAAGGGAAATCTGTTATACACGGCAGTCATGCGAGTGAGCTGGAGCACTTGCTGAGCTCAATTAACACAAACAAGAACGATTTTAACACCAGGCAGTGCAAAACCCCACATCTAGGGATGAGAAGTGCTGCATCTGTGTGGCAGGTAATAAGATTCTGGAAAGAAATTACTCTGTAGAACTTGTGAATGAAAAGAGGTCAAGCAATGCCAATGAAGTGCTCAGAACAATGCTGTGAAAAAATAAATAAAAAAGATGTATGGACAAGAAAACAGTGAGCAATGCTGTGATGTAAATGCTTAAATACAGCATTGGTGAGGTGATCCTGAACACCTCTGTCAAGTTAGTGACTACATTTCTTACAAAATTAAATTAACTTGCAGGAGAGACCTACCAAACAATTGTAGCACAGGAAAATTGCCAAGAGCTCTGTGAAAAAATTTGTAATGTTTCTATAGTGTATTAAAATGCTTATTATTAAGAAGGTATTAATATTTCAGATAAATGATTCAGTGGTAATATTTATATTATCAACAGATAGTAATTATCAGGTTTAGGTAGCAGAAATAAGAAATGCATTTTTTACTCAAGTGCATTTGTACACAGTACAAGTGTGGTTAAAAAGGGGCTGAGAAGTAAATTGTTTCTCCACTTCTTGATGACATCAGCTGATGGTTTGTTGCCTTTCTGGGTGATATGCTGTAGTGTACTGATCTCAATATATGAACACTCAAAATTGAATGATCTGTTCCTTGCATGTGATTGTGCTAAATTTCATGTTTCTTTCTTGCCTTAAGATTGTTGACCCTCCCAGTTCTCTCCCCACATTGTTCTGCACTTTGAGGTTTGCACCATGGAAACCACAAATAAATTAGAAAATGTAAAAACTTGTAAAACTCCATGGTTAAGCAGCAGTTCTTACATAGCATTTGAGACCATTTACAAATCAGGAGAGAGGGAACAAAGGGAATCAGACAGACAGACAAGACATGGCAAGTGCAGTCTAAGTGCTGGGATTATTAGGGTTGTGGGTACCCAACAAGCTCACTGGAACCAAAGAATACCCTGTCTCCTGGGTCAGGTGGCCCCACTTCAGCATGTGCTGGAGTGAGAATCCTGCCTAGATGCTCTCAAAGCCTTTGACTGTAGGTTTGGGCTGTGTGCTGATCCTGTTGTCAGGCCTAAGAGCAGGAACTGTGGCCCTGCCAAAATTAGATAAGAGTTACACAAAAAGAGAAAAGGGCACCAGCAGACACTGCTATCAAACAGAGTGCTTGCTTGTGCTCTTACACTGCTGGAAATCATCAGCAAATTAGGAATAAAAGGAACATGCAGGCGGTATGCTCCCAGCTATAAATGTCACAGCATTTGTATTGACACCACAGACTGCTTCATCACTTAAAAAAAAAAAAAAAAAAAAAAAAAAAAAAAAAAAAAAACCGAGAGGGAAAGAAAGATCATATTGCAAAGAATATTGTTTTTCAAATGAGAATAGTCAAATGTACTTAGTTAAATCCACCCTGCAGGAATATAATAATCACTATAATTAAATGATGGTCAAAAGATAATAGACTGAACAGTAACTCTACATCACTGATAAAAGCTACTTAAAACATATCAAATATCTTATACCAAAGGATAAATGGGAATGAGACAAAGATGTGAAAGAGTTTGAGCTGTTTCTGTTCATGTTTATGCATCATGTTTTGGAGCAGACCCACAGAGACTCAGGAGTCAGTGAGACTGCAAAACCAAGAGGGACAAACACCATGGGAAATACTGGCAGCTCAGATGAAATTGTGCTCTTGAGAGCCAGCAGTATTCTGTAATCACTTGAAAGCCTCCAGAGTACTTTAGCATCTCTTGGCCTTTGGTGAACAAAAAAGCAGGATGGGGCTGATTTCTACATACAGCAATGCCAGTTGGAAATGGGACTCCAAGTTGCTAAAAAGATTTTATGAAATCTCAGCAAGGCAACACCTGCCCATGTGACAATGCTCTTCATAGTTAGAATGACTCCACTGATGTTTTGAATACCACAATGCATCATTCATTCCTTTTCAAAGAGGAGGAAACTTCTCTCCTTGTAACTCATGAGAATGTGTTTGGTAACAGCCAGTCTGTGACATCTTTCTGGGGAATGAGGAACCTTAGAGCAGGTACCACCTCATGAATAATTCCTGTAGCACACAAGAAAGACCAGCAAGAACGTTTCACATATCCCTTCAATCATGCCTTCCAGAGGGACCATAACACTTACCTCTGCCTTGGAGAAGTAAAGTCAGGGCACACATTGCAGCAGGACAAGATTTTAGTTGAGGAACATTTTCATACCAGATCCTTAAGCTGGGAGAAGAGAGCACGACTACGCTTGGCCACTTCTGCAGCAAGAGCATTTCCTCTCATGGCACTCAGTTGGGCTGCCTTGCCTAGCCATTAGGTTCTGCTTCAGATTTCATCTTCAGATTACTCCACTTGCATCAGAGGGCTCAAGGGTAACTGTGTTTTCCTCCAAGTTTCTCTCCGCCAAGATCAATGGTTTCCAGTCAAAGGCATCTTCAGAGAGCAATGCATGTGAATGGACTCAACCAAAGGGGTTATAATCAGTATCTTTAATTACAATATAAATTAGTAGCCAGACACTTTCCTTTAAATAATTACTTTTAATCTTGTTACATTTCTTCTCCTTGATTCTTTTGCAAGGGAGAGGTAAACCTTGCTGATTAGTAGCCACAAAGATGTGTTGTTGAAGTTGTATATGGTCTTGCACAGAATTAGGCTTTTTTTTTTTTTTTTTTTTTGGTTCTCCAGAGATACACATGGTGAACATGTTTAAGCCATTACATAACAACATATCCTGCTTTGGGTCTTCATTCTGTGTAGCAGAGAACAGCAAATGAAAACTGAAAAAGCTAATTCTTTTTTGCATCCTGCTGTTTCTGGATGGAAAGTGGGATTTAATAAAAGTTCAGAAATTTAAAACTATGGTAAATTGGTTTCATATGTTTTAGTTACTCTTCTCAAATTACAATTTGCACTGGAAATTAATAGCCTGGTTACTGAAAGCCTTGCCCATAGTCATGGATTTTAAACAACTCAAGTAAAACAGAGTAGATATTCCTTCTGTACCTGGAGAAGTGGCTGCTGCTGCTGAGTTGGTGCATCTCCTTGGTGAAACTCTGGTTCAACATGATCAGCTAATGTCCTAGAGCTCCAACTTTGAGAGCAAACAAGTAGTGTTTGAATATTATCTATCAATGTTTTTTCAGTTCAAGCTATTTTAATTCCGTACCATAACCCTAAAATGGACCATCATGGCTGTGAACTAAATATCAAATATATAATTACGTTAAGGAAAAAAAAGAGCTAGGTTTAAAATAATATGTGAGTTGGTCCATATACATTTAAATTTATATTTAATAATATTTTGTAAGAAATATGCTGTATTTGTTCAAATAATAAATAATATTTAATTTTATTTGTTATTCCTCTACAGTGCTGTGTACCTCCACTCCACCAGATGGAAGCTGTGTAATGAAATTCGTGACCCAGCATGCTCAGGGAATGGGGGAGGACCAGGCTTGGCTGGCAGGGAGCTGGATCCACAGTGATAGCAAAGATAGGCACCATGTGAAAGGTGCTGGATGAGCGGGGTGTGGATATTTATCACACTGTGGGAGCAGCAGCTTTCCCAGTTGTCGCACTTCTGGAGAGGGAGTGAGGTGCTTCAGGGCAGTGATCCTTCCTTCCTGAAAAGTGCTGGGGCACTTCAGGGAATACTAGCTGCATCCAAGGCTACTGCTACCCACTGAGAGGCCTTATGGCCCAGGGTTTCTCTGAATCTCCATGCCAAAGATACTAATTCATATATTTATGAAATCCGGGGCAGACTCACAGCTTTAGTACTGAGAAATTTCATTTTATTGTTGTATTGCCCTTTTGTTCCTAACATTTACAGTCCCCTTTCACCAGCTCTTTGGGTTATAATTGTGCTGTAGCAGCATATGGGACTGTGAAAGCACTGTACCGTAACAGCATTTTATTTTGGCAGTCATTTACCCTTAGCTGTAGCCAGAGCTATAAGCAGGAGTTAGACCTATACACCATCCAGGTCATTTTATATTCACCATTCTTCTATTAGAGGAGGTTTTTCAGGTATCTCTGCTTCTAAAACTGTCAGCTTTACTGCTGCATTCACTCAACCTCCCCCCAAACACCAGCCTCAAAGCCTCAGTGCTTTCTGAGCACCATTGGGCTTTCAAATACAAAAAAATATTGCTTTTTGTTTAAAGATGTGCTTTGTTCCTTTTGTTGGGTAAGCAGAATGTTCTGGCTTCCTCAGCACTTCATCATTAACTGCAGACCATAATTCACACCCAGCCTGGGAGAGAACTAGAGCAAAAAGAAAAATGGTTTTGCCTCCCTGCCCCTGACCCCATGCCACCGTGTTATTTGTCACAAGATTGCTAAGCCGTTCACAAGTATAAATCAGTATCATTCAAAAAAACCAGTGTCAAAGGAAACAATGAAAATCCCAGGATTTTATGAATGGGAGGGATTGTCCTGTGCTGCCAGACTTGGATCAATGCAAGGCTGGCAGGGGACGCCACTGCAACGCCATAAACGCTGCCATCTGTTCCCTCCGAGTTCCTGGAGCATGCGAACGGCACCGGTGCAAATCAGCCCTGGCCTGACTCGAGATGCTCGGGCGGTTCCTTCCCACCCAGGAGGGCAGCAGGCAAAGCTGGCGTGGGGTGGCACTGGGGACACTGTGCCTGACTGGTGTCACCACAGGGGAAAGCACCTGGGGGTGCCAGGACTGCAGGGGCATCCCAATGGTGGGAAGATCTCCAGGAGCCTTCCAGCACCATGGCTGTTGGATTCATGTCTCCCACACAGCACTGGCATAGATCAGTGCCTTGGTGGCACTGGGACCCTCCTTCTCTGCCCAGGAAGGGCCCATGTGCAGCACACTATGAAGAACTTTCTGTATTTTTGTATGCATAAAATAGCCATTCCCACTACAGCACCGCATCCCAGGTCTGAGGGTGATTCAGGAGTGCGTGCTGCTTCCCTCCTCCCCAGCCCCCTGCGGGCACCCATCTATCTCCAAGTGCACAGGATATGTTTGTCAGGTTCTGTCACCCTCCACAAGCATTTCCCTACTTTGGGGAATGAGGGCTGCCTGCCAGCATTTGCCATGGGAGCAAATGCCTTCCCACATCTCCCTGATGCTGACTGCTTGGCTGAGCAGTGGTGCGTTGGTTCTGCACACTCAGGCATGATGTGGTTGGGATTGTTTATACCCAAGATACCTGAAGCTGAGGTCATAAACACAGAGGCACCCCAAAAGATAACAGGCTGTTGTTCTCTGCTCTGCAGAGAAATCTGTGAAGTCTGATGACATAAACAGAAAGGGAGACACCCACATGCAAAAGCAGCCTGCTCAAAAACTACCCAGTTATTTTTAGTGTGGAGTACTACTAATGTTTGCAGACACATTTTTTTCCACACTCTGAGTTCATGCAGAACAGGGAATAAAGCTCTGTAATAGCTCATCATTTCCATTTGCTTTACATTCAGATTCATATTTCCAAATGTAAAAAGTGGGTGTACAAAACTGGCTACCAGAGGAACACTACTGGAAACAGTGCTGGAAACAATGCTTATCTTTGAAATTCTGGACCCTGGGGGCTGTGTTAATTTCTCTCATTATTTTAGCTGGGCCTCTCTAAAGCCCTTCCCCTCCCAGGCACATGGCTGCTTGGAGCTGAGGCCACGTGCCCCACAAACACATTGGGAGCTGCTGACCATGTCACAGATTCACTGGGATGCTACAGGGGGGCCATCTGTGCCTGATTATGGAGAGCAAAACAGCCATTCCACAGCAGGGACAAGCATGAAGATGAACCTTGCAAAAGATTTAATTATGTAAAAGTGATTTCTATCTTGAAATCCTACAGGATTTTTATTTTGAAATTTAACTACTAGGAACAAATTCTTGTTCTGTCTATTTGTGTCAAAATATTTGTGTCCCTCCCAGCCCGCTTACTAGTTCGCTTTGTATTTACAGGAAACATTGCACAATTCATGACACTGTACATGTTCTGAACAGCATTTTTCCTCAAAATCAGATTCAGTGAACATGAATAAACTGAGATGTGCCTGAGTTCCTCCTGAACATGAATAAATGGCAATTAGCTCCTTACCTCTGCGCTTGTCAAACAAGAGTGATTAGAAATATGCAATTGTCTGGAACAAACTAACATGGAAACCCGTGAAGCTACACAGAACAGCCTCATGAGCTGATTTTTAGCTTAACTGGTTTTCATCTAGCAAGAACTTCATCAGGAAGAAAGTAAGACTAGTCAGGCAACAAAAAGTTCACATTAAAACCCCAATTCACTTGCCAACTAGGTCTCAAAACACTCTGAGCAATGACTGGCAGGCACTTGGAGCCAAGCTACCCTTCCTAAGCAATTGCTTTTATGGTGTTATGGCCCAGCAATTATCTACTATATTAGCAGATAACCACATTTGATCAGAGTTATTAACTAATTTAGATAATTCACATGCAGTCACTACCCCTGTATGAGGGAGTGAAGGGATCCACACACCTTGGTTTGACTCCAGTTCCAAATCCCAGTGTGAAATACAGATGTTGTAGACTGCTGGTCATACCCTGTGGGCAGACGTTTAGAAATGCCCCTTTTCCCCCCAGTCACACTGTGGTCAAGGTGTTTCCACGAGGAGATGGCTTCATGGGATCAAGAGAGATGATCTTCTGGCTGAAGCCTTCCCAATCCAACCCAAACTCGTGTTTGCCATGGGCTGGTAGCTGGAAGAGGGCACACTGGGCATGTGGGGCAATGGGCAGTGAGCTGCCTGCAGCCTGTGTCACTGGTGGGGACATGTCTGAGTGAGGAACAACTACATCTGTCCAGAGACAGGCAGGCAGGGCTCAGCTTCCCAAGCTGCTCGAACACTGGTGAATTTTGGAGCTGGGGAATGGCTCACAAGGTGCCTGAGCTGACCTGCACAGCAAGGTCTCTCCTGGTACTGGTGGGGGAAGCACAAAGGTGAACCAACAGCTGCAAGGAATCCATGTGGCTGTGTGCTCCTTCCCAAGCCCTTTTCAGTCACTCTTTGCTACCAGACACTCGTGTGATTTTGAAATCCGACCACTGAGAGCAGTCCCAAAGCAGAGATCATTGGCTTTCTTTACTAAACATGGGAGAATGAGTGATGGACTTGACTGCTGCTGGGCACTCCCCTGATCCCAGCCCTTCGAGGGAAGAGGCCAACCTCCCCTTTCCTTTCCTTTTTGTGGATGCTGTGATCCTTCAACAATGTGACGTGGTCTCTCTTAGTTTGGCCTGCCTGATTACATGTGCTTCATTCAGCATATGTAAAGGAATGAAGACAGGTGACACAACTGTGCAGGACAGGCAGGAAGAGCTTGGATCAGACAGATGGTGTACCCTGCCAAACAGGCAGCACAGCTCCCCAGCCACTGCAGAGGGGAGGGTGCAATGCTGTGGCACCCCAGGCCAGCTGGGAGCTCTGCTGTCATCCCAATGTGTCTGGGATTATCCTGGTCAACAGTCTATGCCTTGGGCAAAGCTGTGTCACACAGCATCATAGAGGACAAATACCCCAGTGGTGCCAGTTCAGCCTCCCTGAATGCCTTTTGTCACAGTTCTTACGGTTTCTTACCACAATCCTGTCTCTCAGCTTTGGTGGCACTAAGCAAGTCTGTATCTAAAACCATAAAAATCTACCAGAAAACACAGGTTTGGATAATTTCCCTAACATAAAATGCTATGTCCTTTTCTTTTTGTGCACATCCTGAAGATGTAGAGCAGGAGCCAGATTTTCAACTCACAAGATGAAGATGTAGGTACAAATGTGTGGCCAAAAGGCTGGAAGCAGGCCAGAGAGCAAAATATTTGACTCAGGCAAGTGGGTGCAAGGACTTCTGTTCCTGAGCAGCTCTGGTGTGGATGAGAGGATCAGAGGGTGCCTTAGGTAGGAAGGGACCTCAGCAGGGTGTGGATGTAGCCCAGGCTCCCATCAGAGCAGGAGCAGCCCATTTGCCATCTGCCTTTGCCTTTCCCAAGTTCTCCTCCATCACAGCTGAGCCTGGGGATTGTCTTGCAGGTGCAGCCAGGTCTCTGCAGTGGTGTATCCCAGCTGGGGCTGCTGCTTCCTTTCCTGGGCAGTGAGGACAGTGCTGGGCTGCTGGGGGACACGACATGCAGGGGGAAGGATTGCCTTCAGCACTGCCTCGGGCACTTCACCTCGAGAATGACCTGAGACCCCTCTGCAGCTTTCCACAGTGTCAACATGGAGATTACTGTTCTGTTAAATACTGCACAGTCTAGTATCCTTATTGATTCAGTTTGAATATATATATTTACACACAGCGTGCTGCAGAACGCTGTAGAAACCTTATTTCCATCAGGCTGCCCGCAGAGGTCGGTAGGGGGGACCAAGAGATTGGACAAGCAAACAGGAATCAAAAGGCAGCCCTTTATTTGGATGTGGGGCTGACAGAGGGCTTGTCTCTGGATTAGTAACGGTGAACTGCCACTACAGGAACCTGTTTTGTTACTAGAGCACGTTACAAGTCAGCAGACAGCCACATTTTTCTGACTCATCAGCTGATACTAAGTAATGACTTGGGAGCACACCAAAAAATCCCCATTGGCCTTCTCTCCTTCCTTCAAAGGCTGTGATTGTCTTTCTCCTCTTCCCCACAGCTTTAGAAAAAAAATCACATCAAAAAGCTATAAATTTTAAATATGGAGAATGACCAAAATAGCTCACCAGTCCCAGTATCACCCTGAATAAAGGTGCAAACTCTCCAGAGGGAAGGATGCAAACCTAATAAGGAATATAAAAGAGAACACCAATACTTTTTCCTTTTTTTCATATGAAAATCAACATTCTCTGTTACCAGAACTGCCTTTGACAAAGCAAATGCCCATGTCTGTGGTCTGCTGCATCTCTCTGCCAGCCAGGCTAGCAATGCTGAGCAGCAGGATTTCAGGTATGCACCTTGAAAATGTCTTTGTTTCTGTGAATGAAAGAATGAGGCAAAACTCCACAAACCCCAACACCATCATCCATCAAAGTGGGCAGATATGGTCCCTTGTCTCCCCAGGGATACACCCTTTGCTTGTGCTGCATCTGCATCCTCAGTGGGGCCAGCATCAGTTAAAACCCTGTTCCTAAAAACCAGGTTTACAGACTGACTCCCAGCACCTGTATTTCTCTGTCTTAGAAAACAGAACCACTGATCTTATATTCTTCTGGAATCCTTCATCCCTTATTTAATGTCCAGTTTCTCATTTAAATAATTTGTGTTGATTTGAAACCAATTTTTCCCAAATCCCCCAAAAATATTAATCCTCAGGGGAATGTATTTAAACAGAATGTAAATAGTTCCCTTCATGTAATTTTGTTTGGACAGAACAACTGCCACCCAGATATTGTGTGATCTCCAGGGACCATGAATAGTGCTTTCATACTTTTCTGTCACTGGGGTGTAATTAAAAGATCTCTTTTTTTTTTTTTTTTTTTTTTGTCTTGAGTCATTACTGCATAAATAAAGCCTCCTTTTGAATTACCTCAGTCTCCTTCAATGCAAGAAGAACACAGAGCAAAGCTGTGTTTTTGAATTCTGTCTGTTTTTAACAGATATAACCCTCCTAGAGCTTAACCATGTCTTTACAGACACAGATGCTCAATTACATCTTTACTTTCATTCTCATGCTCCTATAGTGTTTTGTGATGCATGAAGGAGCATTAAATGCACTTTGATTGATTCCTAGAGGAAATTAAATTGGGTGGATGTCCTGATGAAATAGTTCCACCTTCATCATGTACATATCTAATTCCAAATGAAACATTAACAACTCTGAGAAAGATAAAAATGAATAAAAGGGTCTAAAATACTTATTTCCCACAAGTACTCTCAGAGTACATGAAAGTGTCTCCAGCAGAATGTTTGATGGGAACAATCTTGAGTGACTTGCATACCTGCAGAACTCAGTCCTGTGCAAAGTCATACCTCAAAAATACATTCAGTAATACTCCTCTTTTTATCTCTAAGGGCTTCTCAGAACAGACTGTCTTGGCATCTTTGTTTGCCTCTGCTGTTCTTCCTGCTATCACATTTCAGTGGCTGGAACATACAAAAATAATCATCCTGGCATTTTCTTCTTCCCCTGAATGCAAGGGGCCTAATGCATGTTTGCTGGGGACTAATAGCTCATACACATTGAAGCCCAAAGCAGGTACTATCAGCACATTATAAAGATTAGAAGAGTGGCTGACATAAAGCTGCCTGCTGCAGCAGGGGCTCAGAAAGGGCTACTGACTGCCCAGGGCCAGAGGCAAGGAGCCCAGCTGGAAGGCAGGCTGAGAACAAAATCACACCTCCGTAAGTTTCCTATTCAGAAATATGAACAGCTTCTCCTTCAGAGCTCAGAATTTAAAAGCTGGTAAATTACAGAATGAACACAAGCATCTATTTACTTTATCCCTTATCCTTGTTAATTCTGCAGTGCAGCCTCGCTCATCCAAAACTTAGCACTAATTTAGTGTCAAAAATTCAAAAGCATTTGAATGGCCAGGCTAGAACAAGTTAGCTAGTGAATTGGCTTGCTTATGAAATGATAAGAACACAGAATTCTCTTTTTATCTTTTATCTATATTTAATTCACTTAAATAAAATCTGTGGGGTTTTGGATGGTTTTTTTTTAAAGTTTCCAATGTGTCATTTATATCAGAAGAAAGAAGATCTGATGAAAAACTCCAGATCTTTATTTGCTTTCCTCACAGGGCAGCCATGACTTTCTCCTCTTTCCCAGTGATGACCTGTAGTGGGGAGTGTTGCTTTGAAATACACATAAGGACAAGGCATCTCTTACAGAAAGAGAAGAAAAGGAAACAAAAGCAAGGAAAGAGAAGCATCACCAAAACCACATCTCTTTTCCTCTGACAGGACTAAAGAACCCAGGCTGGACTGATGACTGAGCTAACAAAACAAAGTTGATTCTGTGCCTTTTTCTGACAGAAGACTCCATCTCAACCCCCAAGTCTGTAGGCCAAATTTGCCTCAAATTCTGACTCTAGGATGTGCGTGTTTTAAACATATGAGGCTTTATGCTTCACATAGGGAGAGAAATGCAAGTATGAGCCAAGGCTTTGGAGTGATTTCTAAAGCAAGCATGGAAACAGGATCTGAAGGTTTCTTAGCTGAATTTGTCTGTGCTTTCTGATGCTTCAAATTATTGTTATTTATATGCAGAGGGTTTGAATTAACTGCATGTTTGTACATGGCAAATCTGAAAACAGAGTTTGACTTTAATAATGGATTTGAGAGCACTGAAACACTGAATCTAAAACCCTGTAAATAGCAAATCCTTTTGTGGGTGCCCACTGAGTCCAGGCAGTAATCCATGCTGTTAGTGTCAGATTTTCCCCTTTGCTTCCTCCATTTTGGTAAAAATACAAATAAAAAGTAAGCTGGTCAAACATGTAAGCTTGCCCAATCCATATTCATAGAGAAAATGTGTTCATTTGAGTTCATTGCCCCAACCAATCCACTTGATCTGGGTTATCACTCTGTGTTGCACATACCAGACTAGTTAAAAATGAAACTAGAAGAGCTTTGGACCACTCCACATCAAGGGCAGAAAAGTGAGTTGCACAAGCTATTTAAACAGGCAAACTAAGAGAAAACATTAAACTAACCCTAATAAAAATATTCCATTCCTCAAATTTTGCATGCAGTGTTTAGCAACATTTTAATCCTTAAACACAGCTGCTTTTCTTTTTTTTTTTATTATTTTTTTTAGCATATGCATATGGCTAATTCAAAAATTAATTGTGATAAAAATGCCACATGTGTCCATATGCCACGGCTTTGCAAACTCTTTGGGTAATAGCAACAATAAAAATTATGAAAGTATCATTGTAATAAAATTGTGACAATTATATGCTATAACCAGTGGATGATCTAATCCAGAAATCCCTCAAAAAAGGAAACTTTTGTTCTCTTAAACACAAGGCACAGGCAAGGTGTTGCAAGCAGTACAATAACTGAGCTCAGATACTTGTCCTGCTCTTCTGGCCCCCTGAACATAAATGTAAAATATTCATCCTATAGCTCAGTATCTTCTAACACCCACCTGGTTTGGACTTTACAGAACACAAGGCTAGGCAAAACCACATTAGAGAGATGCATTTCAGCAAGCACTGCATTTAAGCAAGGTGTCACAAAATGTCAAAAAATGTCACCAAGCTTCACAGGAGCTAGCAATGCAAGATTTATTTTTGTAAAATAATATACTCCTGAATACTTATCTACAATACACAAGTACAATAAAATATGGTTATAGGAAATACACAGGGTTCAACCAGGTTATTTTTCAGTCTCCACTTTGTTAGCCCTTGGTAAAAGCCCCGACTGTTGTTTTTGTGTTTTTATTAAAAAAAAAAAAAAAAAAGGATTTGGGCTGAAATTCCCTCAGGACAGAGAATCAGAATCATAATCTAATATTTTATTTTCACAACTGGCTGCTATGTTATGGAATGCTCCTATGAAGCTTTGGATATTGCAGCCCAATTGTTATCTGCCAGCAATGTTTATGCACACAGAGCTAAAGATCAGCCAAAATTTCATTACAGGAAATAAAAACCACTGAAAGACAAATGCAAAAACCATTTGGTAGAAATTGTAGATACTGGAATGAAACCTTTTCCCCATATTGAATTAGGAACAGAATATATTACAGAATTTAAAGGCAGAGCTGGAAGAGATGGCTGAGATCATTTGGTTTGAGATTTTGCAGAACATCAAACTCAGATTTCTCTGTTAACCCCTGTTGTATTCACAGCATCTCTTCCAGCAGGAAAATAATTCAATCTATAGCAGTTATTAACTAGCTCAGTTGTTAATTACTCCTTTTGTTAAACACTTACACCTTTTTTAATCTGAACTGCTTCTGTCTTTCACCCCTATTGATGGACAGTGCTCTATATTTTTTGGGCTGAAGAGTTATCTGCTAATAATTTTTTCTTTCCTCTATAGATATTCACAGGCTGCACTAGCCTTGTTTTTCATAAGATAAACAGGCTTCTCTCCTTGAGATTTCCTCATGTTTTATGTTTTACTTTTTTTTTTTTTTTTTTTTTTTTTTTGTCATTCTAGTAGCTCTTACTTGATTCCTCTCCAGTTTTCAGTATCCTCTTTGAATTGCTGACACCAGAAACAGGCTCATTTGGCCAATGTGATGGTGCCAAACATGGAGGTAATATATCCTACTTACTCCCACTCAGTATTCCCATGTCTTTAATCATTTGGCCAGAAGGACTGGGTTAGCAGCTCATATTTGTCATGGTCTCCAGCTCTTTTCCAGTCTGTCATAGTTTCCTTGGAGGAAGCACTGCCCTTTCCCCAGAAAGATGCTCTGCACTATCTCCCTGGGTGTCTGGATTTGAGCTTGGCTGCATTTTTTAAGTGCATCATTTTAACAGCAGCCAGACTACCAGCTTATCAGGTCATGCAGTCTGTTGTGTGCCACTGCCCTGTCTGTACCTCATTTGCTATTTCTCCTATCAGCACATCACTGTCAACCTTCAGGAAGACAACAAAGCTTTAGGATCTAATTCATGTTCCTTCAAAGCAAGGGAACACATTTCTGTCCCTGGCATAAGCACGGGCTCTGTGTTCAGGGATCTCTTCTCTCCCAGTTTTATTTCTGTCTAACTGCAGGTTCACTGGCACCAAACTATATACTGTCACCAAATGGCAATAAATAAATGCACCAGGTTACATACAGTTAAGTTTAGTTCTGCAAAGGACCTATTCTAGCTAATGCTTAATTCTAGAAGGCTTAATCACAAAGGAGTGTCTAACAATCACTGGGTGGGAAACTAAAGCATAAAAACACCACACTGCTTTGCTTCTCAAGGGATGTTTATTGCTTCTTGACATTTCGTGGGTAAATCAAGTCAATGTTGCAATGTTGCAGCCCTTCAGTGTGAATGCAGCACATGAGACTGTATGTGCTTATTAATAATAACTTTCTTCTGGTTTCTTCTTATCCTTCTGGCATTCTGCTATAAACTTTATAAATGTGGCTTTCCAGAGTTAAAAGGGCAGTTTAAAACTTGTCATTTGCCCGTAGATACTGTAATTCCACTCAAGCATGCCTGCTCACTGCAAACCTATGGATCACACCCAGTGAAAATAACTCAGTAGCATAAGAAAAGCAGGGCTCACGGTGACCCCTGCCAAAAGGGAGTCCCTGCTGGAACTTGCCTGGCACTTACAGGCAGGACACTGGACCCAGAGCAGCTGGGCAGGACAGACAAGCTGGCAGCTTCAGAGACAAGCTGCTCCCAGGACGTGCACTGGAAATGCAGGGGGAATCTGGCTCCATGCAGCCATGGCCATGGGCAGAGGGCAGCTCCATCAGCACACTGAGCAGCTGCACCCAGATTCAATTGTTTCCTTTCCTGTTTGTCTGACTGACAGTGAGCAGAAGGGCTGTTCAGTGTTAGGGGCAATCTGTGTCATGTGTTTGGGCAGCCGTGGGGCACTGTATCCTCGTGGTGCCTTTGTTCTCCCCCTTCCTAGCCCCTGGGCACCTGACATCACTCCAGCAAGCTGCTGTACAGCAGGGTTTTTCCAGCTGGTGCTGGTTTAAAAGCATTAACTGATCCTATTAACTGTCTTTGGAGGAACCCACCTTGCAACTGCAATGAGATCACGACACCCCTGACACCTCTGGAGGCGGACGTTCCATTACACGATCACTAATGGAGCAAAAGGCTTTTCTGTGCACATGTAGATAAAATCCCTGGAGCCCACCTCTCCTGCTCTACTCCCCTTCCTGCCTTCCCACCCCTCCCACCCTTACCCCACCATTTATGCTGTTTTATAAACAACTAATTCCTCAAGAAAAAATACGTCTCTTTTCAAGCTTCAGTGGAAACCAACCCAGCCCAGCACACAGAGGAGATGCTCAAAAATCCACTGGGGCTCAAGTGCTGAGCTTGACACAGGAGCAGGCTCCAGAGGTGATCTCAAATCTCTGCAGCCACAGGAAGTGAAGCAGCTGTGCCCCTGCACAGCCTGGGTAGGTAGAGCAGGAGGCAGCTGCTGGGCTATTCATCCAACATGGTGAGACAAGAAGGAACAGAAATTTATCTCAAGCCAGGAGGCAGATTTAGGCAGGCTGTGTGACTCAGCACAGCCTGCCCATGGTCAGTCCCAGCCCAGTGTGGAGGGCTGCTCTGTGGGGAGCTCCATGGCACCACACCTCTGTAGTGGTCACATCTGGGCAGTCCAGAGGTCTCTTTTCATGGCTGCACCAAGATTAAGACCATCTCCAGCTGATGCTGAGAGAAGGAGGAAGTTGAAGTGGCATAAATACAAGTTATAATCTCCTTGGGCACCACCAGGGCTTGGCTGGGTTTCAGCAGCTCAGCCCCAGAAGCCAATGGTGCAGAGGTTCACCTGTGGGGGCTTTCAGATGTCAAGACATTACATGCTCCTCATTAATGGTCCTGCTCCCTCTGTGTCCATACAGTGACATGGAACAGCAGTAACATTTAGTCTGGGATTCATCACCACATTGCCATATCTCACAAAAAAAAGAAGGGAAAACAAAGGAAAAATTAATTCATTGAGGTGTAGTAGGGATGAAGCTGGTTACATAAAATGGAGCTGAACAAAGCATTTGGGCACATGCTACTGGGAAGAGCTCTGGTGAGGATAGAAGAGACCAGTGTGTCAGCCAAGCCCATCTGGAACTTTCCAGTATCACCTCTTGCACTTCACATTCACCACAGAGCTGAGCTAATAAGTTCACAAGCTCTCCTGGCAGCCCTCTTTAATACACATATACTTTCACTTCTCATAATTCTTGCTGCCATCCCTGTGAATCCTGAATTATTAATATTTAAAACAATTAAGTAGCTGTGAACTGCATTTTAAAGCAGATTCATTCTTATTCAAGTGATACTGGTGCAATAGTGCAGAGCTTCTTCATCATATGCTCTGAGATCAATGCCCAGGGAGTCCTGGACAAGAAGAGCTGTTCCAGTTAGTGACAGTGTGAAGGGTGCCAGGGAACCTCGAGTGATTTTTTTTCCTCAAAGGTGAATGCATTGCTCTAAATACACAGTAGTTTTTAGCACAGCTGGCCTGCACGTGCAAGAGAGTCATGGACACTCCCAATAAGCCTCTGTTCAAAATCTGAAAAGGCCAGGAAGTGTTTTAATGTAGTTATTCTCTGCTTTTTAGAAAGCACACAGAAGAAAGCAGGCTGCTTTCTTCCATTCCTTGGCTGGAAAGAGCTTTAACAACCCCCCTGTCTAAAATAAGGGAAACTGAACAGCAGGTTGAACAAGATGAAAGGGACTGAAATATTACTAGAGCTACAACAATCTTCTGTTCTTATAATTGTTTACATTCCTTCTCCTTTGCCACTGTCCTTTACTGAAAGCATGTATTGATTTTTGTTATCTGCTCCTCTGCCTGCTCTCCCCTGAGTCATTTAGATGCTTAGAGGAATTTAAATAGACTTTCAGAAATGGTGCTTCCAGTTCTGAAGGTTATTTAAAAGGACACTGTCAAGACATTTCCTTTGCTTTTATTTTTTAAATTTGTTGAGTTAAAATTTGAAGATATTTTATTTTGATGGGATTGATGTTTATTCAAGCATAGGACAGATTCAGATTTCCCTTATTACCTGGGCTCTAGCTGAGCTAATATTTTTCCTTCATCAGAGAACTGATACCAACATAAACATTCCTCTCACTGTAACATAATAAATTCATGTCTTCTGCAGAAAAAACTAAAAATAGAAAAGAGGATTGTGGCATTAACTTGCTAGTTTATGTAGTTTCAGGAATTAATGCTGAAGTATCTTTTTTAGGAATTAATGCTGGAGTATACTTTTTTTTTTTTTTTAATTATTCCTTTGATACCAAGGTGCATGGGGAAAAGTGAAAAATCATCATCAAACTCAAGCTTTCATTTCCAGCACTTCCTTAAACAAATGCATGGGGTTTTCCCAGTGAATCTGTTCAATGACAGAGAATGATAGCACAAGTACCTTAAGCATGGGCTTAGCAAAGCATCAGACAAGGGGCTTTGGAGCAGGCCCATATTTTTCTTTGTGACTCAAAAGAACTAAACATCAAAAAAATGTGAACACACCACTGGTGGTGTGCCTTTAGTCAGGCTCAGGAAAATTAAGGTTCTTCCTTGAAGACAGATGACTTAGAATTACTACAGAGAAAAACAAATGGAAGCAAATAGGTTTGGAGGTGTTTGTGCTCTGGCCATCAGGCCAGGGGTTGGAGAAGCTGTTATTAGTTACACTTAGTCACTTCTTGAAAAAGAAAAGATCCTTCAAAAGTGGCTGCTCTGCCAACACAGTGAAATGCTGCATGCCTGTATTGAAGGGAAATTTCTCTAGGCAGAAGCTTGCCCTGGGCAGATAAACCACACATTTTGCTGTAAACACACATCCACAGCAAGTGTCTGGAGCAGCAATTACCCCCTCTGCCCTTTCCATCCCCAAAAGAAATTAAAGTGTTCACTGCTGATAATCATGTAGGAATTGCCCAAAAGAGCTTTGTGTTGGTTTGTAATTTTCCAGACATAAAACACTTCCCTCAGCTGGAAACAGAAAGTAAGAGAGAATCTGGCCTAATATGTCTGTAAGGAAACTCAAGGATGTTTTGGATGAGGCCACAATTGGCCAAGAATCATGAGCATGAACTATACAGCAAGTAGCTGTGGATTCACTCAGATTTCTGTCCTAGAAAAAGCAATTACAGGCAAGTCAGTAGAAGACTGGTTGAGAGAAAGGAAGGAGAATCACAATGATTTTAACTAACACCAGTCACAGTGGAGTTTGCTTGTGAAATGCCTTAAAGTATGTCAATGCAGTGAGTGTCCACCTCTATATTTCTGTCTCTCACTGATGGGATTGTGTAAGGTTTTGTTGATTTAATGCCTGCTTCTAAATCTAACAGCACAAAGAGCACCATTAAGAGGTTAGCATTTGAGCATGAACAGAATAAGGTGGAGGGTTTTTTTAAAGGACTTCACTTGGAGAGCTGGTTGATTTCTCTTTGCTGCTGTGGTTGGGCACTGAAGCACTGTCATTGCAGAGAACATCTTTGAAGTTATCCTTTCAAAGGGAACTAACTGGGAAGACTAGATAAAATCCATTCTGCAGAGAAATCTATACAATTGTTGTAGCTTTTTCTTTTATAGATCCAATTTTTTTCCCCTTCTGTGCCTAGTCCTTTTGAACTTTGCTTCAGTAATAGGCCTTCTTGAACACAGTCTAAAGCAGCCACAAAAATCTTTAAAAAACACTTCTATGCAGCTGAGAGACACTAAATTCCCTTCCACTGGCTTAAATAACCTTATTCTAAATTCAGTGAAATAAGAGCTGATCCAGTGTCTCAACAGTGGTATTTTACAATCAGCATGTTCTTTTCTCAGTCTCCCAAGAGTAACAAAAAATCCCCATGTTTACAACCTTTATTGGGAAGATAGTCTCTTACACAATGTGCAATGCCAAGACTCAAGGATCTAGCAGAACTGGGAACCAACAGACTCAAAGCTAATATAAACAAGAAATTACCATTGCAAAAACTATCTTACTGTTAATTCAGCTGAAAGGTTACTCAGGCTGGTGTACAGCAGCTGTTCTGTTCACTAGTCTGAAGTATTATGGAGTTTTTTAGCTGTTAACGATAATAATTGTTTAGTTTACAATATGCTTGAGTGACACAAGTGTTACTTCAATTCTTATAAAGTAGTCAAAAGTCAGTTGAGTAAATATTTTCATTTTCTCACTTCCTTTTGGGAGATATTTGCCTGAAGACAACCCCAAACTAAGCCAGCTATGAGTTGCAAGGGAAAAGATGCCACTAAGTGTTGATCCTTCTAATACACAATAACTTCCAGAAATAGTTTGGAACTTCATTTCCACCTTAGATGAAGCTAAACAGGCCAGCTGGCATTTTAGGGGAAACCAGGGTGGGTCAGAGACAGATGGAAAATTAAAGATAATTTAAAAGGAAACAAAGGCAACATTCATAATTTTGTGGTGCTTTAGAAACTTAAATGCTCACACAACCACTGCAGAGCTAGCAATGAAATCATTTCCTTCAGCAACAACAAAAACATTTTCTCCTGTGAAGAAATGGGAAATGGGTTCACGGGATGGGTGTAAATGCCAGCATATGCCAACCTGTGCTCTCTAGGAGAAAATTAGGATAATGTCCTCATCAGCTGGCTTTTGTAAATACTCTGCTGATATTACATTTATTTTTATGAAGAAGTTGGGATAGAGGAACTGTAGCTCAGAGACCACCTGCACACTCTTGGCAGTGGGTGAACTTGACACAAATGCTTCTCTGTGTGCTCATGAAACATCCTCTCGTGCCTGGAAGGCTGTGGAGGTGAGAGCCAGCTGCCCTGCTCCCAGCGTGGCTGACCACAGTGCCCAGCATCAGAGTAAAAGCCTGTGTTTCATCAGGCCTTTGTGCAGCTTTGAAATCTCTCAGTTCCATCTGAAATGCAGGGGTTTAGTGCTGGTAAGCAGATACTGTTTTGGCTAGCTCAGGAGACTGTTCTGTAACTTCATCTTCACTACTGAACTAGATGTTCCCTGAGTGGGAGGAACTGATATCTGAATTTCAAAGCAGTTAATAGTCTTACTTGCGCTTTTACAGTATTTGGAAAATTGTAATTAACCAGCTTCGCTAATTTACGTTTTTAATATTTAAATGTTGCTTGTTACACAGAAGCTGATTGCTGTAGTAGCTTCATTCTGAAAGCTCATTAGAACTGCTAAAATGTTTAAATACACACAGCTGAAGAAATACATGCATTTTTATAAGGCAGGTATTATGGCAATACTTTGAATTTCATTGGCCTGAGCAAATGTGCCAGACTTCTGCAGGATTTTTTGATCAAGCTTATTTGCATTTGCTTGAAAAGGTACATTGCTGTTTTTCTCAGCAACATACTTAAATAGCATTAGCTAGCAGGAGTTTTAAGTTTGTGTTTTGCACTGTCATTAACCTTCCATTATGACACAGCCAAGTAAAATCAAACAAGGAGTCTTTTGTGCTCTGTGTGATTCATGCAGGAATTTTCTTTTAAAGCATACCAATATTATTTAAGCGCAAATCTCTTTAGTTAAGGATGCATACTCCTTTTCCTGAGCTGGGATGAAATTAATTCCTGTGGGATATGAAGACCAAGTACTACCTGCTCATTGAAAAAGGAAATGCAGATGAAAGTGTGAGGAAGGGCAACCAGAGAGGAAGGATGTGGCAGGAACATATTTCTGCTGGCTGATGTGGCATGACCTGACATTAGCATAAGACAGAGATCTGAGGCAAAAAAGCCTCTTGCTATTTTCAGGCTTGTGTTCCAGTCCCATCCCAGCTAAACCAGGAATGCAGATCACCCTGGCACTAGGGTGGTGTTGCATTCTAAACTCTTATTACCGTCATGTATGACAAAGCTCTTAGCTCCTGTGGTGATACAGTGAGAATTTTCCTTCTATTTCCTACCCCTCCTGTTAGGTTTTCCCTTTCATGGTAATTTTTCCTGCTCTGGTAGCTTCCTTTTCCCAAAATATAACTGATTCCTGTCCATAAATATCCCACAAATGTGCGGAGTGCCAGATTATGATGAGGAAACCATCAGTGGGCACATCTGAATGTGTAAACACCCCCTGCTGTAAGGGCTTTTCTGTCTGCTCAGCTATTTGGGAAAAACACCTCAGAAGCCAAAAGCTATATATACATATATCAGTATAGATAGATAGATACACATGCAGAATCCTCCAGTCAGCAGATCTTGTAAATGAACTGGCATTACCCCACCAGCATAAACTTGACATGCTTAGTGCAGCAAGCTGAAGCACAGGAAAAGACTTGTTCTGGGCTTCTTAATCCTTATCACCTTTTCCTGGCACTGCCAAACTCCTGCTGCTGTCCCCTCATCCTTTTCCCACCCCTTCCCATCCTGACTTCACCTTCTGTCTCTTTCTCTCTCCCCTGGAGTTTCTCTGGAGGCCCTGGACAATCAAGTGCTTGTGTGAGTGGGGTGCACTCTGCTGATAACTGCACACCTCAGGGCTTGCAGATGGTGGTCTTGTGGTCCTTCAAGTGATACAACAGAGGACTAAAGGACAGAGCTACGCTATTTACTGCATCCCTCAGGAAAATGTGGGAAGAAGCATCGAATGCAGAAGCCGTGGTCGAGAGAATAGAGATGTGGCGCTGCCACAGGCCCCACAAAAGAGAAGTTGTCCATCTCAGGAAAGGTGTACTAAAAAAAAATAGATTGGCAGGTTTCTTCAAGTGCTGATGTGCTGTCCTCACTCCTGAAGGGATCCAGAGATGCCCACTGCTGGGCTGAGCTGTCTGCCCTAGGTGTGCCCATGCTGGTGAGCCTTATGGAGAGGGAGCCTGAAAATGTGGTGCTGCAAGGCAGGCAGAAGAAACCTGAGGTTTACCTTTTTGCAGGCAGGTGCTCTTTTCTGTCTTTCTAACTTTGCTCACCTGCAATCAGAAACCCAGCTGACCATGAGCTGGAGCTAGAAAAACAGACAGCCTCTCTTCCCTTCCAGCTCCCCGACAATGACAGACTCCTCAAGAGAGGAGCAGCTGTACCATGCCATTGCTGCTTGGCTTCCACACCTGAGAGTCTCCAGTTTCACTACTCCTTTGGGTTAGGAGGATACAAAATCTTTCAGTCCCTACAGTGCAGCTGAAGGGCTTGTTTCTCAGGCTACTCATGTCTCTTGATTTCCTCTCCACGGCTGAGAAGTAAAAGACAACTCCTGCAAAACACAGGGGTTCTTAACAAGGCCCTGATGTTTGTATCCTGGCCAGCTGTCAGTCAGGCCAGCCCTAGGCACAAATGCTGCATCCTGGCTCCTGATGGTAGCCCCGCTTTTGGCAGGTGGGTAGGCTGTGACTCAGTGTCCCCCAAGGCACCCCCAAAATTGCCAGCGCTCTCAGACCATGGCAGAGGGGCTGCTTCAGACCAGGGCTGGTCTGACAAAGCATCTGAAGAGAAAAAGGGGTATGTTTTTGTCTGAATTGCTTTCAACACTGCAGCCAGGCTCCAGAAAACTGTCACACACGTGAATCATAATACTGTTAGTAGCTTGGATGGATTTTCTCTTTCCCAGCTGCTCCCAAAGGTGCTGCTCATCCCAGGAATGGGATACCCAGTTCCTGCTCACCGACCATGGCACTGCACAAGCAAAGTCACAGCTGTTTGGTGACCCTCACAAGCCATTCTGCATGTGTGCATGGAAAGCAGACTTTCCTTCTCACAGGGCTCAAGTAGCATGTAATAACTGCTTAAACCAAACACACTTACTCGCAGTCCTAATGATTCCCTTCCTCCTCTCCTGCTCTGGTGTGAAGAAGATCAAGTTACTTATCAGGGGCTCTCAGTACTTTCCACTTCTTTCCCACCAAATGGCTCTCCCATCCAGCCAGAAACATGCTGATACCTTCCTCCCTTAAATTTGGATGGAACCAGGCAGGCAGTGAAGCCTCTTGAAGGGTTGCTTGGATGAGAGGCGTTCTACTGCAATGGAAATGGGTGCCACAGGATCAGAGTGGTACCAACCTTCATAGAATAATACATACAACAAATAAATATTGAAAAACCCAGAGCTGCTGGCAGCCAGCCTCATATTTTCAATAGCTAGAAAGATCTAAGGACAAAAATTTGGCCCTGCTGAAAGAGGGGATTTCCACTGATCTCAAAGCTGCCAAGTTTTCAATTAAAGTTCATATTTTTGATTCTCACTTATCTATATTCAGTTTCTACTTATTCTGAAGGCATTCACAGAAGTACAAGTCAAACATGAGGAAATTGATATCTGCTCCCAGTTTGTGACAGTGCATTACAGAAAGAGACCTTTATAATACGTAATGGAAAAAGTTTAATAAAAAGGGGGATTTTCACCAAAATCTGCACAGTAGCATAAAGTATAGTGAAAACACCAGAATGCAGTATTCAGGTCTGAAGGGAAATCTCTTTCAGAACCTCAGACTCAATAACTTAATAAAGAAGAAAATTTAAAAACAGTATTCACTGCATCTGTTCTCTGTCACATGCCCTCCACAAACAGCCTTTTACTAAATTACAGGCATAGTTAATCTATTAAGCGTAGCAAGAAAGAAGCCATAGAGCATCATATTTTCCCTTCTAGCATACTAATTGCCTGCCTTTTTTTTGCTCATTATAAAGGTCATTTTATAGTTTGTCTTGTTGCTATTGGGAGGGGCAGGAGGGGACTCCTGAGCCAGAGGCAAGCAGCATGCCCTGGTTTGAGTATTGCAGAGACATGCTGACATCTTTTACAGGAGGAAGAGTGTGTGTGTGTGTCTGGAGAACACTGCTCACATGCAATCTGCTGCAGCTTGGCAAGCTGCAAGCACTGTGCCCACGTTTCTTCTGCACAAATGGTGTTAATTCCTGTGCACATCCCTCACAATTAAAAGCGTGGCAGCTGATAAACAGCAACATTTACGCAAGTAAGTCCCAGTAATGCTTTCAAAATAAATGCTAGAAACCTGGACCAGCATCAAATGCAGAGTGATCTTGTGCTTTTAGGTGGAAAGGAAAAGGTCTAACCCTCCACAAGTAATTACTCACATGGCTGTTGTGTCACAACATTCACTGATTTCATGGCCTGTGTATTTCATTTCACGAATAGCCTATGGGTAATACATCTGAAAATACAGTCCTGCCAAATGAAGCAGGGAAAAGAATAGAAGTAGCTCAGCTCCTCCTATTGAGCTCTTATCCTCCTCAATAGAGAAATATGGCTCAAGTATCTCCCAACTCTTCTGGCAGGGGAGTGGTATATTTTTTCTGCTACTTTAATTTTATCATCACCTCTGATGAGCTAAGTTTGTTTAAGAGAGTGGTATAGCAGATAAAAAAAAAGGAGAAGGTGAAAGTCAGGAGAGATGAGTGTAGGGAAGGGCATGTTGGAGTGATGCTGAGGTGAGAGGAGGGGAAGGAGAGGCTGGGAGCCAAAAGCCATGTAACCTTGAGGATGCTTCCCACCTCCACAATGAATGCAGTGCCAGCTTGATTGTGAGGATGTCACTGAGAGGAGGGGTTTGGCAACATAATTTATGAGTCCTGCTGCTAGAGATTCCTCCTTGTAATTTTCTCCTTAGTGCGCTGTGCATACCAAACGCTTCCCCCACAAAAGCAGATAAAGTGCTTGAATCTGCAGAGATTGAGATACAGCAGCTCCTGCTTCACCTCTGCTGCTTCCAAAGCTTACCTGGAAAACTACTTTGTAGCATTTTAATTTGTCATCTGTATTTTAAAATACTGTCTAAACAAATCAACTCTCATGAAGTAGGAGGGCTTAAAAAACAGAGGGTTCAAAAAAAGTGTACAAATGCTTATTCTCAATGTATCGTATAAAATTACAGTTTCATCAGCTGTAACTGCACAAGTCTAAGATATAATTTCACATCTCCAAACAATTTTTTCATGTAACATGGTAGTTATGTCAATTAATAAGTTATTCAATAAATATTTTAATTGATGTTTAATTAACCCACTGTGGAATGCTAGCATATTTATAGCTGTTGGTAAAGAGACATTTCTAAACAGTAAAATAATGCTATTTTACAGAAATCAGGTACATAATAGCAGAGCAATTATACTCCTAGCTGCAATGTGCATAATTTGTGATCTTTTAGGTTAATTCTGCCGGGCTGCACTCCAGTACTCAGCAGTAGCAAGCTACAAGCAGCAGTATCTCCCTGAGCCAGTGGCTCCCTCTTGCCCCTGTGCACACTCCTTCAGCCAAGGACATGCACAGCAAAGCACAGGTACACCTAAAAGGACAATCCCGAGTTGCTTGAAGGATACAACTCTGTGAAAACAACCAAAACCCCCAGTTACAGCACTCAGCTGAGGGCTAAAAGGGAGTGTCAGGCACAGAAGTCCAAAAATGTGATGCCAGACTGCAGCTGCTGCCTAGCTCTGGCAGTGCCAGCATCTCTGAACATTTGGCTTTTTTTCCTTGAAAAGGAGTCGCTGCTGTGCTGGTAACTCTCAGGGTTGGATGATGCAGGGCAGTCAGCCTCCATCCTGAAGTGTGTGCTGAGCTCGCTCCTCTCCCTTGGGAGCACCAAAACCTCCTCCTGCTTTCCCCCTGAATCCCCATATTGCCCTGAAAGAGACATGGGGCACTCTTGTCCTCTCAGAGGAAGCAGGTCACCTCTCCAGGAAGGAGTGATTGGGCTGAGGACACGGTGGGGTCTGAGCACAGCCCGTGCTGGGACACCAGCAATGGGCAGATGGAAATACAGGGCTTTCCCATGGGGGTTCAGCCAAATAAAGAAGAGAAGGATCATAAAACCACAGTGTTGTGGGGAGCTGGGTGAAAGCTGTGCCTTCTTTGATGTACTGGCACGTTGAGTATTTGCAGTTGTGACAGCTTCTACACTCAACATTAGGGGTCAGTGATAGCAAACACAGATGGAAGTGTGTGAGGCAAGAGGAAGAGGAGGGGAAGCTGCTCCTCCTGGGGTAGCAGAGGTAGAGAGTGGAGCCTGTTCCACCAAAAAAAGTCAGTCATTAGACAGAAGGGAAGCTCATGGAAAGCTTGGCTATAATTCTTCAGCATCACTGTGGAGGAACATGCCTTGTCTTATCTTGTGTTGCCTGGAGATGGCCAATTAAATACTCTAATAAAGACAACTCCCATTTGTTCTATATAATGAGACTGTCCATCTGTGTTGTGAACTCAGTAATAACCTCACCAAAGCTGCATGCCTGAGCAGTGAGGATCATTTCTTATTGCTTGGCTTGGGGAAAATCATACAGAACTTATTTTCAAAGGCAGGATTTTTCAAAAATTTCATCACACTTCTGGTAAACATAAACTGTGGAACACAGCAGACACACAACTGTATGCATAATGTCATTGTTTAATTTTTCCCCTGAATCCTCTCTGGAGCTATTCATATTTGCAGTTGGACTTTAAAGCTGTGTTGCTACCTTGTTAAAATAATTCTGCCTCAGTAAGGACTAGCAATGTAGCTGTCTGCACTCTCCCAAGCTACTGCCAGCTATGAATTCCCAGGTGCACTGTCTGTGAAACAGAAAACCCAGAGTTATGGCCTTTTGTTATTCCATGGCCATGAAAGGGAGCATTGCATGTGCTGACATCTATTGTGTTCTGCTGCAGAGAAATAAAGGAAGAACAAAACCCAAAACCTTACTGGCTCCAATGCTGAGATTAGTGTTTTGAATAGCAAACAACAAAATCTAATTGAACATGTTGGGTTGTCTGCTCTGATGGAGCTACTGGTATTTAAGTATTTGAGCATTTAAGTAAGCAAGCAGGCAACAAAGGAGGCAGAGTCTGTGTGGGGCAAAAGAGCATCAGGTTAAATTGCACGGGATGACATGTAGGACTGTTAAAATGAAAATATTTGTGCATTGCCAGCTGGTATCAGCTGGTACCACATCCCTTCAGGGGGATGCAGAACCTCCAATGTGCTGGAGCATGAGGGTGGGGCCCTAACAGTAGAACTGCAGGAACTTTAGGCAGTGTTTGGATGTGTGACCATCTGGGTATTCCTGTGAAGAGAAGCAGGGCATCCCTACAGTGGCTGCACAGTGATTTGTAGCTCTGACAGAGCTCAGCCCCTGGGCTGGAGCAGCCAGAGCAGAGGGAGCTTCAGCACTGAAAGAAGCATAGATGACAGTTTGATCCAGAGAAGGGACTTTTTATCCCTCTGGTCCCTGAAGGCCACAAACACAACCTGGTTGCAAACAAATCAGCTGTGCAAAGGCACTGCAGAAAACAGGACTTGGCTTCCATATGCATGAACCTACAGGTGATATTTAACTGAAGGTGAGCCCTTGGAGGGAGGAGATGCCATGCAGAAAAATGCTGTTGGGGGGTCCCAGGAATGTCCCTCCCTGATTCACTCCCTGGGTGCTGCTGGATGTGCTCCATCAGCCACCAAGCCAATAGTGCACCCACTGTGGCTCCTCCACAGCAGCAATCTGGAGGTAAAGATGAGACAACTGGCCTTTAATTATAGCCCAAAGAAGAAGAAACACCATTGATTCTGATAGAGTTCAACATGGGGCTGAATTTCACCCACTGTTCACCATGCTTGAGATACAAACAGGCTTTTCTTGAACATCCATAATTTCTTACACCACTGAATTGTAAATATGTTTATTGTGGGCAACAGTAAGAAAACAAGTCACCATTTATTGTCGAATTTCCTCCTATCCCATTTGCTGTAACAACCTTAGGTATTCATGGGCTGGGACATGTACAGTGAAAGCTTACATCTTTGTTCTCCCAAGGCAGCAGGGCCACACCACAGCTGGTCAGACTTGTGCTATGTTGTGCCAGTAATTGTGCCTCCCAGGAAAAGCCTCTCCCACTGTCCACCAGCAACAGAAAGGACCAAGTGCAACAATTACTTGTCATTTACTATTTTGTTGTAAACTGTTTCAAACAAGAAGCTCCTCTACTGTATTAGAAGGGGGTAGGGAGGCATGCTATGTGTTCTTTAACAGAGGGGCTGTATACATGTGGTCATGATAGAGATATTGAAAGACTGGGAAACTAAAAATACACTCAGGACTGGAAGATAAATATAATTGAAAGAAACTATAATTGGAGAAGAGATAAAGTCTGAATAGAGAGATGAAAAACAAGTTACTTTCGTTGATGGAAGCACATGGAGATCGTCAAAAGAAAAGATCAAATTTAGTCATATAAATTTCATCCCTGTGGACAAGAAAAGGGCAACTGCTTTGCACACAGCTTTTTAGCTTTGGGTTTATTAGTTTATTTTATAATTGCATTTTTAACCTACTTATGGAATATCAAATATGATATTTCAGGCAAGCCACTCAATTCTTTCTGAAGGGAAGAAGGTGATATTTTAACCTTGTATATGTCCATATTCTGCTGAGTGTGTAGCTCTAATTAGATTCACAGCTCATATTAATATTGTGGAACCAACTGCTCAGGAGTCACATCAATATTTCTCAAACTTTCCATATGAAAACTATTCATAATTCAGTGTTCATTGATTTTTAAGACTGATGACATTTGAGTTGCTGAGCAAGTAAATGGGGTTCATTTAGGGTCATGTCCTTAATCCCTGCATGAAAGTAATATCTGGCTTCTGCTGCTCCTACCCTCAACTCAGAGATAAGCAATGAAACCTAGCATGACCTAATTGCCACTTCAGTCCAGGGAGCCAGAGAAATAACATGCATACTTTCTTAGAGGAGTTCTTATGCATGCGTGTCCACAAAAGCCTCAAATTGCATATATTGCACTGGGAAAAGATAGTGGATGATGGAGAAGGTGTCTGGAGGTGTTATGTTTGCTAGCTGAATTGAGTGCATCCCTTGCTGCACACTGGCCACATCCAAGAAATGCAGAGGCAGGGCTGTGGAGCAGCCTGGCCTCCCCTTGCTCCCCATGAGCCATTCCCCATTGCCATGAGCCAGCCCCAGGGGGGATCAGCAGAAGGGGCTCTCCCCAGCCTCACACCCCCTGTGCTCCATCCAGAGGGCATCAGCTAGGTTTGGACCTGTCACAGAGCTCATAACACCTCACAGATTTTGGAGCTGCTGCCCAGTAATGGTGGACTTTGATACAATGGATTGATGGAAGGAAAAAAAGGTTTAAAAGAAAAAGGCCAAAAGCACTTGCAAACAAAAAATACGATTCTTCTGATTATAAGAGTCTTTCTTTTTGGTGGGTTCATGGAAACAACTCCATAAATCACCATTAGGAAGAAGAAGAATGACATTTCTAAATCAGGAAATCTGCTTTCAGTTCCCTAAAGCACTTCTTTGAGCTCAAATTTGATTTTCAGACATGGTGAGTCTTGCCTAATACTGTCTAAATTTAATCTGAGTGGCAGGCAACCTGCATCCTTAAAGATCACACACTTGTTTAGGTTCTTAATGTAGTTCTCCAAAGATGTCATTGTTCTAGGATGACATGAAAGAGCTCCACTGAGCCCCATCTTAGCAAATTGTAATTGTGTTCAGCATGTCAAGACTGGTTATCCTGAGACTGGTCCTCCCTGGGACCAGCTGCTTCTCCTAGGCTCTGCAAAGACTGTCCTCAGCAGAAAAGCAAACTAAATACACTCCAGCCCTGAAAGACTCTTTTCTTTAAGGGTAGACCAGCTAGGGAAAACCAGATCCTTCTACTTCTTGCTGTAGTTATCTTTGGGGAGGGAAATAATTTCCTAGCACTCTTAATCTCTCACCAGGTCATATTCTTTAAATGTTTAAATGTGCTACTATCTTCCCAATGACTCCAATTATGCCAGGAGTACTGTGCTACAGACAGTTGTTGTTACAGGTAGCCACCTGCCTACAATAACACAATTTTAGATTACACTGAGAAATAAGAGTTGTGAAATATGACTGACATGAAGAGGCAGAGGGAGGCTTGCATGATTTCCATGGACTGGCTGTGTATCCAGTTTTTGGTATGTTTGTAAGTATCTAAACAAATACTCAGTTCAACAAGAAGGGTGAGAAATCCAATTTAACTGTGTAAATATGCAGTGGGAAATTGTGTCTAGAGAAGCAAGTGTTTTCTGATGCAAGCCTTCATGCACAATTTTAAGTAATGACTGATTTTCATGTTAAGTAAATCAGATTTTCAAGACATTACTCTCTTGATAAGACATGGTCAAATTTAGTGTCAAAACTGAAAAATATTCTCAAAGTTGTTTTCATGGTGTTGTATTATGCTCATGAAGGCATGATTTCTGCTGTTCTGCTGGTTGCTTTCAGTGTTCTGGCTACAGAGAAAATTAATATTTCTGCATTGCTAAAATGTTTTATAATTCATATTTGAGGGAGTAGCAAGGAAATAAAAAAGAAAAGATGTGCTAGACTCATGCTAATAAAGAAAAATACAATTTTTATCTTTTTAATTTTGTCCTGCCGTATTTAAAAATTGTTCAAAATGAGACAACATGAGCTCTGTGCCAGTCTCCTACTTCCTGATGAGAAGGTCGTGGTGGTTAGGACAAAAAAAACCTAGGGGAAATTGGGAAGTCTGCATTTAGATGCTTGTCAGATCACCTACATAAAAATAGTAGCCTAATTTTACAAAACTGTAGCAGATAACTTGCAAATCTTTCATGTGTTTAAGAGGTGAGAAAATGCTTAACATACCCAAACTCTTGATGCTGCAAAATCAGAAAGTTGGGAGGAAAGAGCTGAGAGACCTACATTTCTGCAAAAATAACTGGCTTTCAAAGCATGTCTTATGGTGTAGAGTGTAAAAAGATTTCAAAAATAGCACAAAATATGGAACAAAAGGCAAAACTCTGACAAACAGCAAGTGTGTTAGGAAGTGAACTGAAGTATTTGTAATCAATGAAAAAGCTCCCTCTGCACAAAATTGCAGAATCACAGAAGCTAGAAGAGCCCTCTAAGATGAGTTATATTCTTGTTGTCCCTCTAGTCATGGCAGTCACGACAGTCCTCAGTATACTTGGTGTGTCTTCCTGCAAAAAAGAAGAGCAGGGGTGTAAATGTCAGTCTGACAGCTCAGCATAAGGAGTTAGGATGACCTCTAGCTTTGAAAGTCCCACCTAAAGTTCCATCTGAACATGTGGAACAACTTATTTATTGTGCAGGTGACGAGGCACCAGCACAGGCTGCCCAGAGAGGTTGTGGAGTCTCCTTCCCTGGAGATATTCAAAAGCCATCTGGACACAGCCCTGAGGTCTAGGGGACCCTGCCTGAGCAAGGTGATTGAACCAGATGACTTCCAGTGGTGCCTCTCAGCCTTACCCATTCTGTGACTCTGTGAAAGCAAACGAGAATTTGGAATGTGGTTTTGGAATGATTCATCTGGATTAGTGCAACTTCACCTTTGTTGAACACAGCACATGTTTATGTGGTCAAAATATCCTTCAAAAGGAAACCTTGTGACCAGCCAACAACCAAGGAGACAAACATCCAGCCAGCCAGGAGCATTTGCATCCTGCCATTCCTCCAGATGCTGTCTCAGAAATCCCTCTCAGCTGTGTGAGAGCACAGCATTAGCTCTGTGCACCTGGGGAGGCTTATGCTCAAAGTCCTGCACTCAGGGAAGTGCTTTTCTCCTGCAAATTTTGAATTGCCAAAGTATTAGAACAAATAAAATGTTCCCTTAATGCCAAATCAAAGTCAAATAAGTTGATGCTTTTCTAATACCAAAAATTAAGTTCAGGGTGCTTCAGGGCTCTATGCTTGTACACATTATTACAGTGTATTCCCTTCAGCCTCATTGTTGGTTTGAATTATTCATGGAACTATACCTTCTACATCTGCAGGTGTGGAAAAATGGCACATTTTTCAAATGAAAGGTCTACTTTGTAATGAAAAAAATACTGTTTGTGGCAGAGACAATGAACAAGCAGTCAGGTTATGGGTTGGCACAGGTAACAGAATGTGTTCCACTGCAACTGTCCCAATAGAGAGATTTTGTGTATCAGGATAAAAGACCAGGGAAGAGCAATAAAAAACAGGAGAGATTTAGTACAGCTGGTCTAAACTGTCCAGCTTAGCACTCAGGGTAAATCATGTCATTATGATACACAAACAGTAGAGTATGAAGCAGTATTTATTGATATCTGTGCTTGTAGAGTTTTTGTGCAGCCTCTTATTCAGGCTGTATTTGAGATCAAGAACATACTATAAAGCACAGATGATATAAAGCAAATTGTGAACAGAGATCACTGGAGTCTTTACCCTATGGTGTCTTTCCTACTCCCACTGTCCAGTTCTTAATGCATCATGCAGTGAAGCTACAGCTGTCAGGATGCTGAGCTCTGGCAACCCTCACTTCAGGTCCCCACTGGTCTGAGGACCACTTAGACACCAGGTCTCTGCCCTTGGGGGTGTCTGGCCCCCAGACTGCTTTGCAATGCCCAGTTAAAGATACAGGCACAGTCAGAGCTAGCATTTTGGACTTCTCCAGGAGCTCTGTGGACTGCAGGTAGGGACAGCCCTCCCCACAAGCACTTGGAGTACCAGTTCCACCCCCAGCTCCTTGCCTTGCTCTGGGTGTGCCTGACAGTTTGTAATGGGATCTAGGTGAAGTATCCTGATCTGGGGAAAGAGAGTACGAAACAGATGTTGGAGTCCTCTAGGGAGGGAAGGTTGCTCACCTGCTGGAATTAGCCCTGGCAATTAGAAAGGAGTGTTTAACCTCAGGCATTCCAGGCTGGTGTGAATTCATCTGAAAACTGTGAATTTTTCGTAATTCAGTTTTACACTCGTATACAAGTCTGTATAAGATGCAATTACAAGCTCTACCAAGAGTAAATTTATGAATAAGGTTGTAACAGGCACATGTAGCTTGAGGCTATGTTTAGAGGTCTGAGCCCTTCAGGCAGTTCCCCAGATGACGTTCAACCTGCAAAGCAAGAGAAAACCAAGTGCTGTGCATGCAGAAGTGAGCAGTGAAGGCTGAAGAAGATGCAAACACCCACTGAAGGTACAGTGTTTGTAATCACAAGAGACTGATGGAATGCCTCAGGCATTGTTCAGCTCTGTTATAGCTGAACATGAGCCTGAGGACATTAATTTGGCAGGAAGGTCCTGGCAGAGAGAGGGGCATCATACAACCCCATGGACACAGCACTTCACCTCCCTTAATTACTATCTCTCCACATTTTGGCCTCCTGCCCCTGCCTTGCCTTTACTACGTGTTAAGCAATTTGAGGCAGAAGGTGCATAAATTGCCATCAGCTGGACTCATCTTTCAGATGGTATCAGCTTGAAAATAATCTTCATTCTGTCTCCCAGGAGCCTGCTAGTGTATGGATAGCAAATTCAACCTAGTATGTTATGAAATCCATAGTCCTGCAGTGGAAGGACCACTGCCTTCATAAAATATTCATTTACCTGGCTCTGAAATCATGCTTTCCCCTGGCCTTCTCCTGCAGAGTCCCTTTTTGTTTGGTCTATCCTTTACCCAAGCATTCATTCCCTGCTCTTCCTGAATCCTTCAGTCTCTGTCTCTCCTCCTCCTTCACATATGTCCACACTGAAAAAAAAAAAAAAAAAAAAAAGTGGAAAGAAGCAGTGAAAAGGCCCTACAGATGATTTATGTCAGGCTGAGCGCATCAGAAGAATTCACTAGAGCAAAAAGGCTCTGGATCAGGAAGAGGTCAACCCACTATTTCAAGTATTGTCACTGATCTGGGGACACATTATGACTGGTGACATCAGTGGAGTGCATTCATGCATGTACCATTTTATGCAGCAGAACCAGAGGCAGCAAGGTGTGATTTGGGCACCTAACCCTCTTAAATCCTTCTGTAAACCCCAGTGTAAATGTCTTTGCTGCAAAGTAAGAAAAATCTCTCCTGCCAATAGAGCACCTGTAGTGGTTCTTAGACTGTGCCAATACTGTGCAACATAACACCTCTAATTAACAGCAAACATCCTCAGACCCTGGCTATGCCTGTCTATGTGACAGAAAGGAAGGCTGAGTGAAAGCATATCTTGAATGCCTTGTAACTGCAAAGAAAGGGAAGAGAAAATTTTTTCATCACTAGCATTTAGAAACCCACTAAAATTAATAACACAGAACTGAGGGTATACTAAGCCAAACACAGTAAGGCATTTGTGCTGCTGGATGCAACATCTGTGTGCTTCTTTCATTAATTTGACACAGAAGCAATATTACCTTATACTTCTGGAATAAGTTTTAGGACCCAAAGCAATTTTATAAGAATTAGTCTCAAAGCAGCTCTTGGATATAGGGCAATGATCAAGCAGGGAACTAGTGACAAGACTGAGTAAAAACTCCTTTTTCCTCTGGAAGCAAGACTGCCCTGGAACACCACCATCAGTCTTTCCCCATGCTTCAGAAATGAGGGGTTTACATGTTATTTTAGCTCCTACCCCTTATTAAGTCACCCTTGAAAAATACAGATCTCTCCATAGTTGCTTGAAGTCACAGGTTTATTTTGTTCTCTCCACCATAAGACACAATGATCATTTGGAAGAGCCAGAAGATAATCCTGATAGAACAAAGAAAGGAAAGCAAATATTTCTCTCAATGACCTCAAAGCCAGTATCTAGGGAGCTGAGAGCCCTGAAGCAGATGGGTGAGTGCAGCAGTGGAAGGGCTCTTCGAGGTGCCTTGATTTTCCTGAGCTACAGCAGTCACCATTAGCAACCACTGCAGTGGAGGCTGCATGTCACCAGCAACTGGGGGAACAGGGGGATGCCTGCTGATTTAATACAGCTACAGACAGTGGAATGCATGCATCAGAGTGTGCTGTCTTTCAGCCTCTTTTAATACAGGTGCTGTGATTCACACGTTATAACTTTTAGAAAATAGAAGCTAATGCTTTGCACACACTGAAAAAGAGGATTTCCTATCCCTCATGGCTTGCAGCACAGCTGACCTCTGACCCACCTCCCTGAAACTGTCCTGTCCATCTGGGAACAAATCCTACATTTTGCAAAGCCAGCGTGGCAAGGGGTTTGACACAAGCAGCAGAAGCCTCCAGTCACTAACATAAATCAGACTCCAGGAAGAGGGCTGGTGATTTAGATCAACCTCTCTTGTCTGGCTCTACCTTCTTTAATAAATGGTGCATTCACATCTCTGACAGCAAGCCTTGATATCAGTGAAGCAATGAGCTGCTTTATATACAGCAGCAAGCAATAGCCACAGCTCTTGTCAGAAAGGGTGATTTAATTACAGAGTCTGGAAAATATTTCTTCTAGAGTCCCTTTTCCCAGTTTTAGGAGAGTCTGGTAAATATTCAGACTTCTGGATGCTTATATTGACTACCAAAATGTGTAAGCTTGTACATATACCCATTCTTAATTTTTATTTTATTCTAAGAGACATAATAAGGATGCCAGAGGATATTATTGCCCTAAAAGGAACATTCCTCTAAAATAATAAACTATATTAATATTTAATTTTAAAATATTCCTCCTTAATGGCTCTAGCATAGAAAATTTTACATTTTGCCCAACCTCAGACAGACCAGGCATATCTAATGTACACACTTACTTTTCTTTATCAGTAGAGAACACTGTTTAACTTCGGGAAGAAACTCAAATACTGATTGTTTTTTAATTCAAAGGCTTTACTAAATGTATAACCTGATCAGTTTGACACATTTGGAATTAAACCCTGGACAAGATCCAGTAGTATCCCTAGACTGTCTTTGCTAGTTACAATCTTTTCATCGTAGTACAAGATTAATTTTGACAGTGAATCTGCCTTAGCTTATTCAACTGCTTAAGTATTTTTCTATTTTCCTATTCTTCTAAGGTTCAAGACATTCTATTTTTAATTTGTTCCTGCTTTTAGTTTATAGGAATAGGAGCAGAACTGGTGGTGGTAGCAGATTTTGTACTCTGCCCCATCACCTGAAGGAGGAGAGGGTGTGAATGTAGCACTTGAATATCACTACTGCAATGTTACCATATCTTCAAAATCACATTCTGTGCAGTGGAAATTACCTGCATAAAATGGATTCTTAGGTTAGTGTTAAACCCCTTGTTTTGTTGCTTTAAAAAATATCTGACCATTACTCCATGCCCTCCCTTCTCTTTCCCATCCCCCTCCTTCCTTCCTTTCTGTTCCTCTCCCATATTCTCCCACTTCTCTTTCTAAAACTGAGCTGTACCTGTTGTCAAAAGTTGCTTTCACATTTACTTAAGGACAATCTCCTCTGCAAATCAAGTAACCAAGCTGTGGAGAGGACTCCAGCACACACAATTGCTGTTGCTTCTGCTCCTTGCTGTGTTTCAGCTGGATAAGGAGAATTGACATTTTCAGTGTAGATTTATTGCACATTCTCTAAGTAGAGCAAACATCAGTGCTTATGTTTTTCCAGATTGAATAAGAATTTTAAGCCCCTGAAAAAAGTTCAGGTTTTTTTTCCCCAAGTCATTGAAGTCAATGGGATTTTATTGCATGAAAATCACTTACTTGGTTCAAAATCACTAGTGACATGGCAGCCCAGATTATTTGAAGAAGGTTTAATGTCAGACTATGCTGGAAAATAACTGCAAGGGCCTACCCTTTTATTTCTGGCAAAATGCCACTGATCTGGACATGGTCCTTGCCTGAAAAAGCTCTGTAGAGTGGGTGTTCCAGCTATTGGGTAGGTATATTCCATCTGGGCAACTTTTGCAGTAGTGCTTTCTGGCCTCACATTTTTCAAGCATGCCCTCAGAGCCTGGCACTTCAGTTATCTTGTCAGAGAAACAAGATGTGTGCTTTTTTGCCTTTATCAGTGGGGACCTTTTTCAAGCACCTTGCTATCAGTGAAACTGATGGCAAAATTAGAAAAAGCATAGATGGAGAGATTACAAGAACATAAAGAAAGAAATAATTTGCCTAAAATGGTGAAACCTCCTTCTATGGCTGTGCAAAAGTGTCTTCTGGCAAGATGGCAAGAGGGTAGAAGCCTGGCATCAGAGAATGGTTGAGGTTGGAAGGGTCTCTGGAAGTCATCTGGGTCTCAGCCCCACTGATCATGCAGAAGCAGCTAGATCAGTCTGCTCCAGGAAATGTCCAGTTGGGTTTTGAATTTCTGCAAGGATGAAGACTCCACAACCCCCATGGATAAACTGTGCCAGTGTTTGACCACCCTCACATAAAAAGTGTTTTCTTGTGTTCAAATGGCATTTCATGTATAATTTGTGCCCACTGCCTCCTCCCCTGTCCTTGGGCACTACCATAAGTCTGTCTCCCTTATCTTCATTCTCTCCCATCAGGCACATCAGGTACACACTGAGGAGATCTCCTGTCCTGAGCTTTCTCTTCTCCAAACTGAACAGTTCCAGCTCTCACAGCCACACAGGAGAGGTGTTCCAGTATAAAAGTTATCCTAGTGCCCCTCCACTGGACTCTCCAGTATGACCATGCCTCTCTTGGACTGGGGAGCCCTGAACTGGACAAAGCACTCCAGGAGAAGCTTCAGCACCACTGAGCAAAGGGGAAGGATCACCTCTCTCCTAATGCAGTCCAGAGTAAGACTGGCTTTTTGTTGCTGTGAGGGCATGCTGAATGTTCATGCCATTCACCAGGATGCCAGGCTTCTTCTTAGAAAAGAAGCTGACCCACCCTCAGCACATGTTGGTGCACGGGGATGCTATTCCTCCCAACCTGCACGACTTGGCATTTTTCCTTACTGAAGAAGTAACTTTTGCTTACAATCCTCCAGATTTTTAGGAGTACACACAAGGGAATACTTTAGTTGTATTTCTGCTCATGTGCCATTGTCATCAGCAAAGTGCCACTTTCCCTCACAAAACCTGGCTCATATGCTGGGCTGGAATAACTTTTGCCTCTCCCAAGCCTGTATTTGGCTCTGCATAGCTCCTCCTCATGATGAATGCAAGTAACACATAGCCCTGCATAGGCAATAGCTCCCTTGTTGAGAGGGTGGTAAATAGTATCACCCTACCCCCAAAAGGAGATTAAAAACAAAACAAGGAGATTAGAAACAGCTGTTGGGAGAGTGGTGATGATGGGGTGGAAAGAGGACACTCCCAAGGCAAATATGACTTCTGCATCATGGTTCAAACCAAAATAAACCAAACTAATAATAGAGGGAACTGAAGGGATAGTCACTGGATATAAAATGTGACTCAGACCATACTGAGGGACAGGACAGGTGGTGCAGGACATTGGACAAAAGGTTGTTTATCCTGTGTGGAGAGGTGCTGTGAGGGCTCTGGTGGCCCCAGAAGAGCTTCTTCCCTGCATTCCTGGGCAGCACTTCCACCACAAGGTCAGAATGAGAAGCAGGCTAGGAGGGACTGTCTCCAGCTCCACACACATTTCTCTGCCCCCTGGAAGCTGCTCACTCCATATCACGACATGGCCATGAAACATGGGCAGTATAAACCTCCTGACTCTGCTTTTGGTCTGCTACCCAGCCATGCCAACACAAGCCCTTACTCCTCACCACCTCCCCACGAAGCCTCAGCCCCACACCTGCCTGCTGCTGGCTGTTCCATTCTCATGGAGCTGCTGCTGGACCACTACTCCCAGCCACTCCCAGGGGCAGGGGCAGAGCCAGCTTTGATGGAGAGGCCACAACAGCACTGGGGTCTTGTCTGGTGCAGGCACTGCAGTGCTCCATCAGCCAAGAAAGCTGTGCTTTTCACTTCAGGTGAGATGAGGAGAGAGCCCTACTGGGATGAGTGATCTAAGAACCTGTAACCTGGCGTGACTTGCACAAAGAGCAGAGCACTGCAAATTGGAAGCATCTCTAAAAATGGGCTCAATGTAACAAGAATCAATCCTTGTAAAAGCACAGTTATCAGTGTGTCCTCTGGTGTAGCCAGTTTGTTGTGGAATTAAACTCAGCAGAGCCTCTGTCTCCCAATTCCAGACTGCCATGGGAGAGCTCGCAGCTCCCAAGCCTCTGGGCTGAAGGAATACAGACTCATCCCTTTTCCTTTGTTTAATGAAGGGACACCTTTATTAAGAGTGCATGTGGGTGTGCATTACAAGAGGATTGGTTCCCAGAAATAAACACCTAGGTGGCAACATGCTAGTCATCAGTTTCTGAATTAAAAAGTAACATTATACAAAAGCTGCTACAAGCATTGATTTATTCGTTGCTGGGAAAAGCTTGTATTGTTTTATCAAAAGGGAGAGACTGGAGCAAAAAGACCTTAACAGAGACTGATGATGTGGAATTGTTGACTCTGCAAAGCCATGCAGGATTTTCACCAACCAGGCACCTTCCCTTGACCAGGCTCTATGGAAACAGTGAAAATTGGGTTGAAACTGGTGCTGTTGCTTTGGGTTTTCATGTCAATGGTTCTCCATCAGCAGGGCTCAGGGCACCCACCACATGAGCCATCACTGCTGGTGGGCTGATAAACCCTCCACCATAAACCCTCTGAAGACAAACTAATACAGCCCCATTGCTTCTAGTGTTAACTTCACAATATCATTTTATTAAATGTGTGATGAATTCTCTGGATGGATGATTTGAACCCATTGATTTATAGATTCTGCCTTAATTATAACCTTAGCATTATAATTCCATTGTTCATTTTCAATTAGTCCAGTAAGACTGCAGTGAGACCGACAGTCAAGTCTCTTTATTTGCCTGTTTTTACTCAGTAAAAAAATGCAAGAAAAAAGTGTGCTAATAGCTATTTATAATCCCAAACACTGGGAAGGAAAGCATAACAGATGTTAGATGTGTTTGGCTTTTTTCCCCCAAGAAACTCACACAAGGTAGAAGATACCCCATCTTCCACACAGATAAGGAGCCACACTGACCAAAGGATCAAATGATGAATTATTGACAACCCACCACAAAGTGTCCCTGATTTCTCCAGCATAAGAGACAAAATAAAAACAAAGGAAAATGAAGAAGAACCATCAGGAGACAATATTCTCAAGCAGAAAGTGAACAAACCAGTGCACTTTCAGAGAAGTACTAGTGAAAAAAGGACAATAATTTTTGAGAGTTTTCAGGGGTTTTCTTTGCTTCAGGTTTTGACAAAAAAGGAGAGGATCTGGACACAGGAAGGGAGAAGGACACAGTGTAATTAATTGAAGGAAAATTATTTTAGATGTGCAGCTGTGTTGTAAGAAGCCCCTTGCACAGTGCTCCATTCTCCCACAACAGGGAGAGCGTTCCCATTTCCCTGACAATGCACAGAAGGCCACATCCTCTGACCTTGTGTCTCTGTGCCACTTATTGCTGGCTGCTTTTGTTTGCCACAGTGCCAGTGACAACTGCTTAAGCTTCCTTTGCTGCTCTTTGTGCAGGTCTCCATGCAGAGCCCTCCTCCAGCTGTTGTCACAGAAATGAAATATTGCAAAGTGATTGCCTTGCATGCTGCACAAACTGGGGAAGTTCATGACACTGCTTTGATCTTTTCATTATTCCACGGAGTCCCTGCCTGACTATTGAACCCCTGCTTGACAGTTTGGATTATTAGAAAGAGAGGCATTAATGCATTTAATGTATATACATGATCAAAATGTTGGCTGTTGACAAGGTCAGAGAAAAATAATGAAATGCCATAATTAACAAAATACATTGGCCATTAAAATATGATGCCTCATTCTCTTGACAGAGACACTAACAAGAAAAAATGACCTTATTAAAAGTCTTCATGTCCCTCTAAATCAAAGGCACAGTTTTCACCATGCTGCTGGCCACAGATTCTAAATAGCAAAACCCCTGGGAGATGTGATGCTGTGAAGCACTGGGAGGGAGTGTCACACTGAATTAGAGATGGGGAACATTGCTGAAAGGTCTGTACCAGCACATGTCTTTGCTTTAAACCCGCTGCAATCCACAGCCCTCTGAACTGAAGTACCACAGTGTGTCTAAAATGAGACCTGCATGTGTGCTGCAGCAACAAACGATGGAAGGAACTCAATGGAGCAGAAGCAAAACACACATCAGCTAAAAGTAGCTGATACTAAACAGCATTGTCTAGTAGATCCCAGGGCAAAAAAAGTTTTGAGTTTCTCCATCTTAATTTACAGCAGGCTGTTTCCTGCTGTCTTAATCCTTTCCATTATTCATTCTTCGGAAGTGCAGAAATGGGAATTCACTACCCATTTTTAGCACTCTGAATTCTGGAGAAGGGTGATGCCACGCAATCTGTTACTCTTATTGACAGCTGGGGCTTCTGGTATTTTGTCCTAAAATCTGAAAGCCCATTACAGGGTGTATCAACATCACAGCTACAAATAAATCTTTTAGGTCTGAAAAATATTTCTTCTCTGACAGCAAAAAAACAAGCTGCTGTAACATTAGGAGGAGGTTGAACTAATTGGAAGTGCTTAATGCATGCTCAGCAACAGCTGGAATAACAGAAAGCTGTGCCTGACTAGGAACAGCAGATGTTATAAATTTCATCTGGTCAGATCTGATGGCTGATAGGGAGGTCCTGCTCCACATCTGTGAAATATTCACCAGATTCCACATGCAAACTTTCTGAAGCAGGCGTTACCATGGTCTTTGGAAACAGAGGAGCACATGTGCTCCAGAAATATTGACAAAGGAATGTCAGCTCTTAGGCAGCCTCCAGAGTAGGATGA
Source organism: Muscicapa striata striata (assembly GCA_030060385.1). Taxonomy (NCBI): domain Eukaryota; kingdom Metazoa; phylum Chordata; class Aves; order Passeriformes; family Muscicapidae; genus Muscicapa; species Muscicapa striata. The sequence goes on along the minus strand of JAREIS010000218.1, from coordinate 356,641 downwards.
AAAACAATGATTGTGTAGAAAAATTTTATAAATGTCAATGGTGAACACCAGCATAATTTTTTTAAAAGTTATATGTGCTCCAACAATCTCAATATGCAATTTTACAGACAGAGATTAGGCAATATTAAAATTAGACACAAGTATGGGATTTTTATTACAGTAATTATGCCACTGCAGTTTCTGGCATGGATGACATTAATTGCACTCTGTAAAAATGTCCTCGGTGCTTTATGTATTCATAAAAGAAAAACTAGGTGGGCATAAACCCACTGGTGTAATCAAAGCCACACAGATGACAAGAACAGGATCCAAAGATCACTTGCCTGTCAGTTAGGTGGGTTACAGGTATCTGAGTGGGACAGCAGCCTGCAAAAATCCTCCCAAGGAGCCTCTCTGCCTAAGATACCAGGAGTGTTTCAGGTTTTCCTCCAAGGAAGCTGTGGGCAGGACAACTCATGGTCAAGCTCTGTACAGCATCCTGCTGGTGGGGGGATTTGGACAGGGAATGGGAAGCCCAGTTTCAGGTTCTCTCATGAGCACAGATGTGCAGCTCCCTGCTCCCAAGGCTGGGTGCTTGCCCCCTCCAAAACCCATCAGCTCTGGGCTGCCAAACAGAAGGAATGACAGACTGACAGGAATGGTGGAAAGAAAAGCCCCTGAGCCTACATGCTGCAGAGGGGAATGGGGATGCCTGGCTCTAAAGGCTTTGTACAGACCCCATGTGCAAGAAGGAAAGCCTTGTTCTGTGTTTCTCTTCATGGAGTGATTAAATTACCTTCCATGCATTTTTATTGACTGTGACCAACCTTACCCCTCTGACATTCACCCACAACAGCCTGGGTGTAGTTTCTGACAGATGTCCCCATAATGTGCTGCACTCTAGGCTTCCAGGATGGTTTAGTTGCTGCAGGAGGGGGAGGAGGTGAGCAAGGCACAGTCAGGAGCAGAGAGCTGACATAAGCCAGGCCTCTGCAGTCTGGTCTAAGTGACAACTGGAACTCTGCTCTTCCATTATTCCCCAGTTTGTTGCAATCCTGTTAATTCACTCATGTCTTCAGTTTATTCCTGTGAGGACCAGTGACTCTGTTTTTAGATCCAGTGGCATAAGGCTGCATGTCAGTCTTGTGCTTTTTTCAAGCAGGGAACTGCAAGCAGAGCTTCTTTCAACCAATATAATAATTTAAAAGTTTTTAAAAATTGTCAAGCCATGCCTAATGCTCCAATTTTATTGGATGGGAGACATGTAGAAGAAGCAAATGTCTTGTTCACAAGCTGGTCAGAATTGGATCAGGATTTGAACAAAATACTTTTCATGTTTTCTAGATATTCCTCTCCCATTCCCACTTTTCTGTTCCTGCTGGCTCCATGTGAGAAAGGAAACTTCATCTGCCAACAAGCACAAAATCAGTTTTTTCCAACAAAAAGTCAACTTATACCAAGTTAAAGTGCCCAGTGAGTTTCAGGCTTAGTCACTCCAGGCATTAAACTACTGCAAGCACCTTGTGAACATTTCAGATGAGCTTGGTCTGGATTCACACAAGTTGGATTTGGTGCTGCCTACTGTTATATCCTGTTTTTACAGCTTCTAATGCCCCTCCCTTTGCTTTGGCTCTATGACTGACCCTCTGCCATTGCTTCCAATGTTTCCTGCCCCTTTTCTTCGTCACAATAGCAGAAAACTTGGCATATGGGTGTCAAAAATCCCTCAGGTTTGCAAGAAGACAAAGCAAAACACTGGCGTTAACACCAAAAAAACCAAACCATACCAAATAAAAACAAAACCTTTCACATGTGTCTCATTATCTCTCTATGTGTGTGTGAAGCCTTCAGAGGCTGGAGTATGATCAAAGCCAGTGCTCTGCAGGCTCCATATCCATTTGTTACCCTAGCTGTCTTGTGCTTTAATAGCTCTCTGTCCTTCTCTTTCCAGGCTGAAAAAAGGGTGAAACAAAACCAACCTACTTAAATAAATATGCTGATATATAATACTGGTAAGCAAGTTTCATACACATGGCTTTATGCTTCTTGTTGGCTTTTCTTATTTTCCTGTTTTCCCCCTGTGTCCATTTAATCAAGCTTCCCTCTCACTATAAAGAGTGATTTTTTTTTTTTTTTACATTGTAGAAGATATATTCCTGCACTTATGCTTCATCTATTTCTTTTCCTGAGTCTTTATTGCTTTTTTTCTCCCCATCCCTGTCTCCACTGGCTCTGTCCAGTGGGCATGTTTGCTCTCCTGATTGTACTCTGCCTTTTAGCATGAACTCAGTCCTCTTTATGTCAAATGTTCAATTCTCTGAAGTTAAAGTGAATTCCAATCACTTGGAAAAAGATAAAATATACAAAATTTGTAGTTGGGGTACAAGTGGAAAGAGAGAGTAGAGAATGGGTTTGTGAGGTGTCTGACTGTCAAGTGAAGCTCTGCATAACATCAGTCAAAATACCATGGCAAATAAATAGAAGCACATGAGAGAATTGTCCACAGATACTGAAACAGCACATAGAGCCATCTACTTGCTAAAGAAACATACTGCATACCAGAAGTGTCTGGCATGTTTGCACCTGCTAAATATTTTTTGGCACTGGTACTGCCTGCCTGCCAGCTTGAGGTCAGTTTGGCAAATGTATTTGTGGAGCCACATCTCCGCCTTTGACTCTGTGAATAATTTCTCATGCCCACGTTGTAATTACAGTGAAGCAGCGGAATTTGACAAGTTCATGGCTTGTTGACATAGAGTGAAAAGAGCAAAAAACCTTCTTTGGGAGAATGGAAATTGAGCAGTGATCCTCTGCATAGATTAAATGAGTCAAACTCCTCTGAAACAGGTTGTTGCTTTAGTTGAAAATGTCTACATCAGGCTAAGGCGCAGCAGAAAGCTGTGTCCACACCAGCCCACAAGAAATCATTCCAGATTAATCCAAAAGAAATGTTTTGTCTGTCTGAATCCAGGTTTTCTATGAATTAGGAAGGAGGTGACAGCATCAGGTGAGGCTGGAGAGATACAGGACCTTGAGGATACAGCAGGGATCAGACCTGACCATAAGCAGTCCATAAGCTTCTTGTGTGGATTAGCCCCAGTTTCTGTTCCACTCAGCTCATAGCTGATGTCACCTGGAGTTCTGGGTGATAGACACCTCCTGAATTTGCCACTAGGTCCCAAACCAGCAAAGTTTGTGAAAACACTAGCCTAAGGGCAAATAAAGCAAGATTATAGAGTGAAGGCAAAATACAGGCTGATACAGTCAGGCATAAGAGACCTGTAGAAAAATCAAAAGCAAACCACCCATTCTTGGCAAAATGAGAATCCAAAATGAAATCCAGTGTTGTCTGTAAAGCAGGATTCCTACACCAGCGCTGCGCAGAACCAGCCGCGTTTCTGCTCGTGAGAAGCAGGTGGGCTCCCTGGAGGCTCCCAGCCAGGTCCAGCTGTACTGAGCAGGGAGGGAGGGAGGGAGGGAAGGTGGCTGGAGTCTCCCCTCCCTGCAATAGCATCACTGCTGCACCCTGCACAGCCCCTCAGCTGCACAGAGTAGCTGTGGCCATGCAATTGCACAGCTCACCCTGTTTCTCCCTCCCCCTTTCTTCCATCCACTGGCACAGCTGGATCTGCCCCCAATGAGGAGAATTAGATTCCTCCCATCTGACACGGATGTTTCATGTTGAACAACAAAATTATTTTGTTAGGAGAATAAAACACAGACAGATTCACTGATAACCAAAATCTCCCTGTTGCTGTCAGTGCACTTGAAAATGTCTGCACTGCAACGGGAAGATGCTCTTTATTTAGACTGAATCTGCAGCCTAAAAGGAAACAGTAAGCTTTTCAAATTAGAGCTGTTCTTTAAAAGCTTCTCTTTGGTAGTGTTAGAAAAAGACTTCTTCCATAAAAGGAAATTTCTAAATTAATTCTCCAGCTGGTAGTACTTCGCTGTCCTCATAAAGATGCTGCTTACACTGAGGAAAGAGAGATTTTAAGAACCAATCCTCAGCCCCACCCCCAGAACTGCTTTTATTTTGCTTGAAGAGATGATGAAATGATTCTGGGGAACTTGAGCCCCAAGATGGAGAGGGTCTGCACTTTCTGCCAAGTGCCTTGCCAAAAAGTCTCAAAGGCCACCATTTGCACATGGACAGTATGAGCAGTGTTTGACCTCTCTAAGCTAAAATGCAGGCTTTAGGCTGGGCCAAATCACTCTGGCAACTAGGGAAATGTGGGAGTGGAGGGGATAGAGATGTAAGTTCTGGCAAAGAAGAGTTGCCATTGCTGAAAAATTGCTCTTTTCTGAAAATTGTTGCAGGAGCTTGGTCATGTGTGTTCATTCACCATGAATATCACATGATATCACAGATTCCTAGAATATAGAGTTGAAAAGATGTCATTAGGGTTCTCATTAAGAATTGCCAGTGATTCAAGCTTCTTGGTCTCTTGAAGCCTCTGCAGCCCAAACATCTGTGCTGTATTTCCTCTACTATAATCTCATCTTCTTCCTCCTTGTTCACCTAAGGCAGAATATGGGTGGGGCAGGAAGTCAATCACCACCATCTCTATGATAATCTTTTATGTATTTGAAGACTGAAGCCTACATTTCCTTCAGATTTTCCTCATCTGGGCTGTGCAGTGCCTGTTCTTTCAATTTTTTTTTTAATAGGTTATGTTTCCTGGAGTATCTTTGTTACTTTCCTTTACACTCCTTCCATCACTCTTCAAGTGAACAGCTGCATTAGCTGGTTTACATTAAAAGCTTCCCATTTAAGTGTCCTCACCTGATGATTCTGTTCGGTATTTTTCTCATCAATATGGCACTTACTTCAGTTTTTGATGCATTATGAAGTCCCTCACATGTTTTTCATCAGAATTGATTCCTACATGCTCATTTCCATGCCTGCAATTGATTCTACCTGTGTCCTCACTTAGCTCCACACTGGCTACTTAAAACTAGTGCTCAGATTTGTCATATCCCCTTGAAATCTCAGTCATCTGGCCAGTCCCTTCCAGACTCTCAGCCCCTGAATAAAAAAATATACAGTTGCTAGGATGGATGGATGGATACTCATTAAATCTCACAAAATATAGTCAATGTAGTCTTCAATTAGATGGTAAACCATTGGTGACTACCATCTGACTTTTCTAAGGTATTCTGGTGCCCATCTTACCATAGATTAATCTCAACAGTATTTCAGTGGCCTGTGATGTAAGACTGTGTCAAAGCATTACTGACATGATTTAAGTTTTCTGATGTTGCTTTTGATGGAGAGGACAAAAAGTGTTCTCTTGGAAGGATGTGAACGTTACACAAAGGCTGCTAAAGGAGCCAGGTGCTAACAGAGCAAGAGTACAAGTTGTCCTTTGAGAGTGCTCCAGTTAGAGCTCCTAGCCCTAGCTGCAGTGAACATGAAAACAAGGCTGGGACTCATCTCACTTGAATTTATCCACCTAAAAATTAGACCATTTGACCTGGTCTATGTGAGTCAAGTAGCTTTCCTCCCCTGACAGTGGAGAGGCACAGAGATTGGTTTTCAACATTGATCAAAACTTAAGGTAAATCACCATCAAAAGAGCTAATTTCTTTGGTTAGCCAAACCAGGTAGCTCAAACAAGATAAGCTAATTCCTTCCTCTGTGTGGTTTGGTTCCTTCCCCTTGCAGAATTTCATTAATATGAAGTATTAATGCTCTCAGTGACCATCAGCTTGAAGTTCTTTGTAAGAGAGATGGTTTTCCACTACGTACTTGTGAAGTGGTTCTTGTCAGCTGAGGCCTTTGAATACCATTCTAAAATCAAGAATGAAGAAAAAATGTTGGATTTTCTTCTCACTGCTACACCACAGTGTCTGGAAATGCATTGTGTTTGAAGAGAATCAGGCCACTTCTCTTTGCTAAGTCCATCCCTCAAGGCCGAGAGAAACGCTCAAAAAAAGCAAGTCTTGGACTGAAATTTCAAAGAATGGATTGGACATCTGTTTCTATTTAATAGAAAAACTCTCTCTAGTGCACAGAGAACTTCTTTGAGGCTCACCCATCAGGCCCATTTTAGGTCATAACCCAGCAGCCAGACTGACAGACACAAGGACAATTAGACCAAGGAAAAGAAACACATTTGCTCAAGCAGGTGTACTGAAGCACCCTCTTCTGCTTCTGCAGGAGCATTTAATTCCTGATCTCAGGCTGACCCACAAACAACAGAAGATGAAGGAAAGACACAAAAATTGTTCCTGAAAGTTTCATCAGAAAGAGATGAAAGGGATGTGAATCAGCTCCTACACAGCTGCAGTTTACAGTAGAGCTTCACAGCGTGACCTTGGGTCAATGGCACTTCCCAAAACACACTGCACTGAGGGCTCTGGTGGTTTAGGAGCTGACTCATGAGCCTTCCTGTCACCCCTGCTTAGGGACAATGCCTTCCTGTCACCCCTGCTTCAGGGACATGCCTCCCTGAAGGAAGACAGGGCAAGCAGCTATGGAGATCAATCTTAACCTGCTGCCAGGGTGTGCCAACACCTCTGAATCAGCCAGAAAGCTTCACTTGCCCTCCCCAAACACTTCTGCAGGTTGGCTCTGCACTTTTGCCAGGGACAGAGCATTCTGCACCCTTCAGGAATCACCCAGCTACAGTGCAGGAGACCCATAGCAAGCCTTGGTGTGCATTTCTGGTGGGAGGGCTGGAGGGGCCAGAGTGGCACTGGCCTTGACAAGGAGGCTGAGGTTGGCCATCCTGTGCCCCTGGTGTAAAGCTGCCTGGGCCCTGGCCTGAATGAGAGAACATTCTCCAGGAGTTTTTATAACTATGCTCACACTGCCCAGCAAGTGTGTGATGGCATGCAGGATGGATACCCGTGTTCACTCTTTATTAAACAAGCAATATTTGCCTGTCCTGGGTCAATGCTGCAGAGCCTACTCTTGCCAAATCTCTGGGCAGTGGTTATTCCATAAGTGGAAAAGCACAGTACAGCATTCAATTTTAAAAAACCATCATGCTCAACCTCACTGACTATGAATTATTTCTGTAAATTGATGCAAAAATTACAATAGATTGCTATAAAGGCATCCCAGTGCCTGCAGTCCTCTTTTCTGTTCTCCACCCATTTTCTTGTTTGCTGCTGCAGTTACTTTTACCTTTCAGACTCAAGGGGAGTCTAATGATCATCTGTAATGATCATGTTGAGCTATTGAGCTCAGCCTGCCCTAGTCATGGTTCAAAAGGTCCACAATACACATACAGGTTCAAAAACACATGGCAGTGCAAAAAATGAGCTCAAAGTCCCAAACACCAGATTTTCTAGAAAGAGCAGGGGTGGCACTCGAGCCTCTCTGAGTCTCATCCAGCAGTCTCTCCCTGTACTGCCAGCTGTATCAGGGGCACTAACCAAAAACTGTGTAGGAAGCTAGGGCCTTTAAGGGCACTCACTTGTTATCTGAGCTCTGCAGCACACCACTGCTCCAGGCAGTGGGATAAGGGCCCAGCTATTTGCCACTTCCCAATCTCAGACCTTTTATGTGAAAAACTGTTTGCACCAAGCCAGTGATAATAAGCCTTCCTCATACTGGGATGGTGGAGCAGAGGGGGAAAAGGAGGAAAAGTTAACAAAGATTTACCAAGTCATCCTAGTCCAGGTTGTGGAAAAAGGCTGCCCTGTATACAAGAAGGGTCTAGGATGAAAAAGGCAATTCTCTTTTTAACCAAATTACACTTGGATCCTTACCTTGTCCTTTCCTTCTTTTTTTTTTCCCTGGTTTGGTTGTTTTTTTTTTTCATCTTCCTCTTCTTCCTATTTTTTCCTCCTTATTTGTTCTTTTTTTCTTCCCTATTTTTTCTTCTTTCTTTTTCATTTTCTTTATTTTTTCTTATTTTTTATCTTCTTTCTTTTTTCTTTTCTTTTTTTTTTTTTTTTTCTTTTTTTTTTAAATTTTCTTCTTTTTTTTTTCTTTTTTTTTTCTTTCTTTTTCTTTCTTTAATGTCTCTAATCCACTAGGAATTTATATGTGATTAGTAAGGTCATTATTATTATGCAGAATAATAGATTTTTCACAGAGTGCCAGCAGGATTTGGTTATGATGAAGATCATGTCTTCCCATGTTTAAGACAGGGATTTGGGTGTGAGTCTACAGAACAAGAGAGGATCATTTCTAGCTCTCTTGCTTCTCAGTTAGGATTGTATTATTCAGAACAATTACATGTATTAAGGTGTGGAAGAAAGGGATGCTGTGCAGCTCCAGAATAGCTTTGCAGGACTTCCATGCATGGGGAGTAATGAGTGCCATATCCAGCTCAACCCAGCACTTAGCACAGGTCCAGTTACAGACCTTCTACATTATCATCTTACATTTGTAGCCTCCTGTGACATGAAATCATGAAGGAAAATCAGTCAAAAACTGAATAGTTGCCATCCCCTTTGCATGAAACCGAGTGGGAAAATGTAAATCTATTCTCTCACATTGTATAATTTAGCTAAGATTACAAAGAAATGAAAAGCAATGTATCCAGTGTCTGGAGCAAGCCTTTTCAGGAGAGCACCATTCATTAGTAATCCTTCCCCCCACACAAACTGCTCTTCTCCCTTACATGCTTTCTGTCTACTGACACCTGTTAGTTTCAAGGTTGGGATAATGGAGTGCACATCCCCAAGGAACCAGCAAAATGAGTACACAGTATTTTACTTTCCAGAAAGAATGAGCTCAGCTCAGACAGATTGTTTACACAGACAGACCTCCCAAAACATTTGTAGTCTGCATTAGGTTTACTCGTGGTCTACAGGTTTATCTGATCATACAAGTGATTTTGGTTTTCTGCAATACAGCAGCTCAACAGGACACATCCAAATCTTTTTGGATTGGTGCTCCACAAGTAACACTAGTAGTGATGTGAGTGATGGTCAGCAAGGCAGGCATTTGCATTCTGCCCCAGTTTAAAGGAACAGAGGCCTATTTTAAAGATGAGTCAACCCATTTTGTGCCAAGAACAGTTGGCAGCAGTGCTTGCTAAAGCATGTATGTTGCCACATTGTGCTCAGTCATTTTAGTTTTGCAATCATAGAGCCAAACAACAGGATGTGAGTTAATGCACCTCTGATTAAAGCTTGGGCTTGTTTTAGCTATTAATGAGCATCAGAGCTTATTGGCTATACAAGAATGCACTGACCTTGGAAGAAAGTTCTTATTTAGGAAAAAAGATTCCAGCAACATTCAGTCCCTCTTTTAAACTTCTAGAGAATTCAATAGTGCTGTTGTGGCCAAAGGCATCAGGGTGAAATCAGTAGCCTATTCCATGTCCCTGATACAACTTTCCACTTGCATTGTAACTGAACACAGATGAAGAATCTAAGCTGAGGACAATAATAAAAGAGTATAGGTTTATTATGACAGCAAAAAACCATAACAGGATCTGGTGCTCTTCATCTCTGATGGTCCCTGTGTAGCTTGGGCCCTGAACTGCCTCCTCACTGAAGCTGGGACATTTGCTGGTATAAGTAGCAAGGGAGGGATCAGGAGCTAAATTATGTTCACAGTGAAGTTGCTAATAGAGAAAATGTGTCTGCTAAGAAATTATTGTCTACATGGTTTGCAATATCTCTTTTTCAAAGAAAGAAAAGTAAAAAAGGGATAAGTAATAAGGCTAGAGGGGCCCTTGGTAAGTACCTGTTGCCCCTTCTTACAGTAAGGCTGGCTCCACAGTGACTTCCCTCATGTCCTCTCTGATAAACCACGGTGCTGATCAGAACAGTGACTGCACTGACTGTTGAAAGCATTTCTCTGAATAGCAACAGGCCTTCTTCTGGGAAGGCACACTACTGGTGCACACATAGACATAAACCTATACTTTTCTACTCAGGAGGCTGTTCCATTTATAGTCTGCAAATCTGGCTTAAACCTTGTATAAAAATCACTGGAACTGAGGCTGATTAGCTTCAGCAGAAGAAAACTTTGCTTCTGTAAAGAAGCTGCAGACAGTGTTTCACACAGTCTGTATTGCTTTCATTTAATTGGCTAAATAAAGGTTTTGTGGTTTTAACCTTGTCTTGCTTTTACGACTCTAGGAGAAACAGTTTTGCTTCCTTATCTCAAAATGGCTTGAGTCATAGTCTTAGCCTTGCCTTGACACTGCTTGCACCTGTGAGCTTGCCTGAGTATAGGCAGAGCACTAAGAAGTTTCTGTGACTCAGCTTTGGTTAGTCCCTGCTAGAAGTTGTATGCTCAAGGCTGTACTTAAGAGTAACAGGGAAGGAGAGAGCCCTCTAGCAGCTCTTTGATTTTTGAGGGGGTTGGATTTTTTTCTTTTTTTTTGTTTGTATTTTTGTTTTGTTCTGTTTATATTTCTTTGTCCTCCATTCTCCCTTGAACAGTACTGCAGGGAAATGTGATAATGAGGCACCATTTTGCCGTTTATTCAGCCAAAGAGGAATGGGAGAACTACCTCTTGCACAGGTGCTCTTGACTCCAGGGGAATTCAAACACTGCCCCTGCAGCAGTCCAGGATAATGCCAACCTGACAGCAAAAGGTGAAATACAGAGGGCCCTCATCACCACACGTCACATTGGTGCAGGGATGCCATTAAGCAGCCTGTGTGAGCTACATTTCATCGATAATGAAATCAGCCTCCTACATTTCCTCTGAGAATGAAGAAGCAATAAGCAGGAGCAGTCCCTCTCCTACTCCAAATTCACTGAAATTATGCAAAGAACTCATCACTTTGAAATATGAAAGAAACTTCATGTCCTTCTCAGCAGGACAAACTCAATTAGACAGAAAAAATGGAACAGCTGCTTTTTCAAAGGGACAGATGACCTTATGGTGTAATTTTCACACTCGGTCAATCAAAGCTTGTGGTGTGATTCATTGACCATGAGAATGAAACTAGACAAGAGACATAGTTAAAAGGTCATTCTCTTCTACAGATATAAGAGGCTCAAGTAAAACATTAAAGAGCACATGGCTCTCTTTCAAGAGATGTTGGTCACACCTCCACCTGCAGTCAAACAAAGAAGAGAAGAATGCAAACACTGTGCAATGATGCCCAACACCCATGCACAGACTTTCATGTTTTTTCCATACCCCTATAGTCACTGGTGCAGATTTCCTAACCTTGAGCTTTTCTAGGGAGATGGGACCTGGCCAATGGAGCCAATGAGAATTTGCATGTTGATTACAATGGGCAGGCGTGTTGGTGAAGGAGAATGGAAAACAGCTGAAAAGGGATGACAGCTACAGATTATGAAAACAGGTGTTGGGATTTAGCTTCAACTGTTACCATTTGCCTCATTTAAACCAATATTCCCAGGCCTGGGTGCCTATAAATACAATAAAGGAATGAAAGCCCCTGTGGATGAATGTACAAATACTATCCAGAAAGCTTTTTCAGTACATAATGGTGCCTTTTATGTCTTTGCTGCAGAAGCATGGCTGGCATGGGTAAGTCCAGAACAGCCCTTTGTCCTGCAGCTTTTCCTTTGGGTCCAGGAAAGGGATTTCATCTCTCCTGAGCAGAAAGCACAAGGAGGCAGTGGCTTTGGGGACCATACCTCCAAAGGAAAAGGTGATTCCACTCGTACCTTTTCATGATGTGGTGATGAACAGACCACTGTTGGGAAAGAAGTCCTCAGAAAGCCTGTTGGGGAGAGAGATTGCTGAGACAATGATTTGAAAAGCAGATGGAAATGTCCACAATGCACTGAGAACTCATGGAGTGACCTGTGGCCTGCAGCAGAGCATTAGCACACAGTCAGGTGTTGGCCACATTTTTGGTTATCTAACCAATGATGAAAAGCTGTCTGCCCTCTGCAATGCTGAGTAAACAGGTGGCTGACTCTGAGCAGAGCTGCTCAGTTCTTCTATTCACCCACAGGAAACATTCAGGCCAAAATATCCTGATCCTTGGCTGTATTGTTGTCACTTGTTTGCATCTTCCTCCAGCCCGTGTTGGGTCACTGCTCTCAATGGGCTGTTGAGAAACCTCCCTCTACAGTTTCCATCCTGTGCCCAATGAATCCCTTTCATAACTTCCAGCCAGGCATGCAGAACACCCCTCCTATTAACAAATCACCTGCTGGGCTGGGAGGTTTTGACTGGAATTTTTCTTTGTACAAAACTCAAGAGTTTGGGTACATGCATACAATTAATAATTTTATCAATTCCTACTGGTTTAAAACTCTAACACAGCCGTCTCTCTAAATACTCCTCAGATTCTTTAATTTTAACTTTTTTTTCAGAATAAAAAGTTTATTTCTGTATTAAAATGACATTTAATTAACAGGCATATAGTTAAAAATACAGAAATGATAACTCAAGCCCCAAATCTACTGCAGTTCTTTTCCAGCTTTTTGGAACTGTTTCCCATTATCTGTGCAGCTCTTCCTTCCCTTGCCCCAAACAGCCTCTGGAAGTCCAGTGTACAGTACTTGCAACCAGGAAGGCAGACAGACTTCCTCCACAGTACTCATCTACTACTCTTGTTTGATTCATCTGGAATTATCCTTGTTTGACTCTCCTGCAAGTCTGTTGACTTTGACTGAATAGAGGTTTACATAATTTCCTCATGGGAATTTTGAAGGCTGGTAACACACTGCACCAAGAGTGTGCTTTCCCTATTTTATTTCCACAGCAGAATCCAGATATGCTCCTGCACATTACTGCACCTGATGTTTTTTCTACTCCTATATTTGATTCCGGAAAAAATCGCATCATAAAAGATGTACCTACAGTTGTTACTTGGCTATGGTTAAAAAAGAAAGAACACCCAGATCCACATCACCTTCTCTTATCTTTGTCAAAGATGAGGGAAATATTAATCAAGCTTTTTGACAAGAACCTCCCACTCTATGCAGTGCCAGGAAAAGCAAATTGAGTGCATATGTGTCTGGAGGCAGCAGCACAGCTATGACAGGCTGCAGTCTTTGTCCAGGGTCATGACATTAGCACTCCTCTCTGCTCCCAGCTGACCCAATACTCTGCATTATACATGGTGCTCATTATAACCCAGGTGAATGACAGAAGCTGGGATCAGCTGGCTTGTGAGAGACCAAGATGCAGGCAGATTAAATGATTTCTTGTTTGGTGAAGCCAAATGATTGAGTAGCTATGGACCTGATAAATCTGGTGGATATCCAGTCATGTTTTATGTGGCCTTAGGTAATGAAAATGAAGTTTCTTCGTTTGAAAGTCCTTTGAAATGTCTCAATTGAAAAAAATAACAGCAGGGAGTGGGAAGCACTTCTGTAGGTTCACAAAGACTTGGAAAGGAATTTACCATTAGGAATTTTTCAACTCTTATTTTTCTCATTGGTACATCAGGAACAGAAAACTAACTCCCAGACACCTTGTGCAAGAATGAAGAGGATCTAGTGCTGCACAAGGAGCTGTGAGAGCTTAAACTCACAAAAATTTGGTCTATCCTGTGATAAACTAATTTTCTGCACCTCCATCATCTTTAGACCTGTCATCTCCAGCCCCTAAGCATTGCAGTTTTCCTCCAATGACCAATCTTGTCTGATATTTGACATTTTGCACAAGGAATCTGATTTTTTGTTCATGCCTTAAGGAAATTAACTGGTAGAAGTTCAGCATACATTTCAGGGGGAGAAAGGTTATCAAATTCATGAAGCACAGTTTTACACTGCTACTGTGGGAGGTGAGCCCTAGTAACAAAAAGTACAGCAATTTTATAACACAGTGGTCATCATTAAGAGCCACAGAACATGCACAACTGTACCTTTTCCTACCCTTTCCACAAAGAGCTCACTGGATTTTTGTCATGCCAGAATCATAGTTCATTTATTTTCCAATGCAACCTACTTTCAGTGGAACCTGAGATATGTAAAATGCTGTACTAGCAATTTCAATATTTTCTTAATTGATACATTCCCTTAGAGTCATTCTGCACCACTGGAGCAGATCAAAGAATATTTAGCTTTCACTCTCAGTCCTGCAGCAGAGCCAAAAGCATCCTAATTCCAAGCAGTACAGGAAGATTTCTTAAAGGCTATCATTTGAATTTTCCTGAGTGCTCAGCTATCAGCACACACTGTTCCCTTTGCTCTCTCTTTTCCCTCTTCCCTCATGAACCATTCTTTTGTCCTTCTGCTTCATGTGCTCTATTCCACCTGTTAATAGTAATGTCTCTAATTTTTTTTGTGTTTATTTTTTCCCACTGTGCTATTGCTTAATTTTCTCACCTTCCTGCATGCAAAGTCTTTTTTTTCCTATTTGCTGTTCTTGTCCTGGGTCTATTTTTTCTTTTTATTTTTTTTTTTCACTTCTCCCTCCTTTCAGCATACATCTCCTTTTTCTACCCTGCTGCTCTTCCAGTATTTATTGTCAATCCCTGTTTTTCTTTCCCACTGAGCATGGAAAAGGAGGATTATCATGATGACTCTGTAACTTGCACAAACACCTGAAGGCCTGGTGAAAACCAGGATTTATGTCACAGCCTAGCAAACACAATGGCCCACGGTTCCTGCCCTGGGCATTTGCATTCCTTTTCCCTAGGGAAGGATTTCAAAGACTAGAAGGGAATTTGCCTCACACCAAATGGTGTCTTGAAAATCTCTGGCTAAACACACAAAGGGCTGGATGAGTGATCTGACTTGCTCAGAGATATGGACTGAGGTTGTGGAATGAGGGATGGGAATTACTTGTTCATCTGCCCATCTGGTACATTAATGGTGTAATAGGAAAGAGACAGGAACTGCATCACATTTTCCCCCGGTGGAAAATAAACTAAGAAATTGAAGCAGCATTTGCAATTAGCCTCACAATATGTGCAACAGTCTGGAGTTTTAAACAAGAGAAGAGCCTACTTTTTCTCCATCTCTGTTTAGCTGGTGCTTTAATTTCAGGTGATCCTAAAATACCTGCCTTGCAGGGGCAGGCAGCACCAGTGTGATTCCTGTGTAAGTCTCAAAACACATGGGTCCTTAGTTCTGGATTTATCTTGCAAGTGCTGGATGTGGCCAAAAGATGCTGTGGTCAATTAACAGGGGTTTCTGACAACTCTGCAAAAAAATTATGTCACTTCAGATGTGGGCCAAAGCCACAGAGGGAGTAGCCCCTGATTAGCTCTGTCAAGGTTCTTTGCAGCATGGAAATCTGAGCAGTGATTTGCATTTCTCTTCTAGTGCATTTTTGTTAATGAGCCATTTCAGTTTCTGCTGTGATTCCCTAAAAATAAAATGCTATGGACTGACTGTGTCCAACTACAAGGCTGTGATGCTTGATCTCTCTAAGTGTCATTTCAGCACAGTGGGGCTGCCTTTGAACTCCCCTCTGGCTTTCCTTTCTGCTAACACAAACAGTAAGGAAGCAGACCTGCGTGGCTGAATCACACTTGTGTGTTTTCCAGGCAGCTCCTGAATCCCAGAGCCTGCTCAGAAGAGAAATGTCAGGCACAGCAGGACTCAGTCTGGCATGTGGGTGGATTTACTCAGGCATGGAAATGAAATCTGGGCCCAGGAAGCAGGGCTTGATGGCAATGAGATGGGGATCAGCCTGCAGCTGGAGCTGCAGTTTAACCAGCTGGGGTGGCACAGCATTGGTGGAAAGGCATGGTACTCCTCATCCCTTTTTTTTTTTCCTTTGGAACTGCTGCACTGGGTATTCTGATGGCCTGACTTCAAGGCTTCACAAAATTAAAGAGAGAGAAAGTAGCAACTCAATTCACATCTAAAATATTTTAAAGGTGCAAAATGAATAAATTTTTCATAATTTCTTTTTACTTCCATCAAAGCAGGAAGAAATCGTGTTTGTATATTTGAATTTTGAAATGTATCTAGGAACTCTAGTCCTTGATATTTTGCTATTTATTTTTAATAATGAGAGCAAATGAGAACAGGAAAGCATCTGTCAAGATGCAAGCTCCTTTTGAAAGTGATCCATACACCTGCCAGAAAAAGATAAGCAGTTTCTTCCCACTCTCAAGTGGGAAGTGTATTTCCCAGAAGGGATATACACTCTGGAGCAGGCTAAATGTGAGCAGCCCATAATGTGCTCCTATCCTCACACTTCTGTCTCTGCTGAGAGAGAGGAAAAGGCAATATGTGGGCTTTAGAATTTAGTGAGAGATTGCTGTTACACAAGCACTATTTCCCTCAGATTGATCAATGAAGAGAAAGGAAGAAAAAGGGTTCACAGCCATGGAGAGAAGAACTCAGGACCAGCCCCTTCCCACTGGCTCTCCAGCCAGAACAGTTATTGCAAATCTTGCAAATGTTTCTCCAGGAGCCTCACAAACTAAAGTGATGTGCACTTCTAAAAACCAGAGTCAAAAATGTACTGGTTTGTAAAAGGGCCTATCTGTGCTCCCTTCCTTCCTTCCTTCCTTCCTTCCTTCCTTCCTTCCTTCCTTCCTTCCTTCCTTCCTTCCTTCCTTCCTTCCTTTCTTCCTTCCTTCCTTCCTTCCTTCCTTCCTTCCTTCCTTCCTTCCTTCCTTCCTTCCTTCCTTCCTTCCTTCCTTCCTCTCTGCATCAATTCATGTTAAATGTCATTTTTGTCATGACAAAACTTTTCTGAATTGATGCTGTGCTTTTTTATGCTCCTCCTGATGGACTGGCTATAGGTCTTAGATGCAAGTGTTTCAATAATGAAGATTGCCATGGACATCAGAGATTCCATAGGGATATAAAATTTCTTGATTAAGTTTTCACCCTTAGGCAGGTGCTATGTAGGCAAATACTGGCAAACAACAGCAGTATGAATCAGCAGCAGCCATTTTATAGACTATAGCCTAGATAAAATTGTTCCTAGACTATTACCTACACCCACCTGAATGAATTACTGTGCACAACACTGATAATATCTTGGAACACATCGAAAGCAATGCTGACTTTATAACATTAACTGGTAAACACAGCAACAGGAAAAAAAGGTTTGTGAGTCAAAAAGTAAAGGCCATTTGGTAGTCTGCCTCCTTTCCCTTTCATGTTATCTGTGGCCTTCCCAAAATACTTTATGCTATAATTTGGTCTGGAAGAGTTCCTTTCTTCCCAGGTCTCCACAGCATCATTATAAGCAAGGGAGTTGTTGCCAGCTTCCTGCAGCTCCCCTGGGCTGTGTTACCAGGTCCATGCCCTCAGTGTCTGACCCTGCTGCCCACAAGAGCCTCAGTGTACAAGGGTGAGCAATGCTGTGTCAGCTCTTTGGATTTCAGCAGTGTCCATTCTGCATGTGATTCAGAGCCACAGTCTACCCACGTATATCTCCCTCCATATAACCATGCAATCCTGTTTTTGTTATCCCTGCTGTTCCTCCCACCTTCCTTCCTATTGCTTGTGTCATTAGCTTGTTTCACTTAGCCACAAGTAGACTATAAATTCCTCAGGACCTCTTATGCTTCAGTATCTTCTTGCCTAATTGGAGCTACCAGAACACAAGAAGTCACTACAAAACAAACATAGACCTCAGCAGCTGGGACAAATAAGATGCATACTTGTAATTTCAGCCCTTAAGGTCTGTTTGACCTAGAAACCCATATTCACTTCAAGCAATTCCTCTTGTGCTTTCTGCTTTAGGTCAGAGTTGAAGCTGGAGCAAACTGCAAGGAAACACAATAAATAAACACAATTATTCAATGATCTGAAAGTCTGGTATGTTTACAGTTTCTGCTCAGTTGACAGCTGGATAAAATCCAAGAATTAAAAAAAAAATAAAAACAATTGGAAAAAAAATCTTTATCAGTAGAATGTCCTGAAGGGAAAGCAATTAATGTGTCACTGCTTCTTGCAACACACTCTTCCAAAGACTGAGAAAACTACTAGCTGCAGCTGATTCCATATTTTCAGGTTTAAATAAGATAAACACAAAAAAGAAGAGGTGAGTCCCAAGAACACATGCAGTGTCCTCCAGCATCAGCTTTGCAGTTCAGAAGACTGAGAGTGTACTCAGGGAGGTGACCCAAGGAAATGGGGGTGCTATGCCTGCAGATGCTATGCCAGGTGAGACTGGGCTGTGCTACCTGAGCTCCCACCCAGCAGCCTGGGTTAGGGACCTGTGCTGAGCTATGCACACCTGAGCCAGCCCACTGTCCCAGCCCCCAGCTGAACAGAGCACAGCAGCCTGCTGCCCTGCTGTGCCCTCCCAGTGTGCAGGGTGCTGTGAGCCCTCAGGTCAGATGTGTGCCCACATCCTGACACCTGTGCAGTACAGAGGGAGTTCTGTGCCTGACACTGAATGCAACACTAAAATAGACTAATACAACACTAAAGTAAAAAGCACATTAAACTAAACAGAAGAACCAAAAGTTTCCTGGATTTCCACCCTGACCCAGTCCTGGGCTCCCCACTCTCCACATGGATGTTTCTATGACTAAAAAGTCCCCTACAGTGATCTCCCTGAGGCCAGGATTAGCAAAGAAGAGACTCTGCCCGAGTGCCCCGTGCTGTCTGGACACCTCAAGGCACTGGAGGTCTAGCCCACAGTTCAGGCTCCTGATGGGATCATAGAATGGTTTGGGTTGGAAGGGATCCCAAAGACCCCCTGCCATGGGCAGGGACACCTTCCACCAAGTTGCTCAAAGTCCTGTTCAGCCTAACCTTGGACACATCCAGGGATGGGTAATCCACAACTTTTCTGGGCAATCTGTTCCACTCTCACAGTAAAGGATTTCTTCCTAGTATCCAATCTAAACCCACCCTCCTTCAGTTTGAAACCATTCTCCCTTTTTCCATCACTTACATGCCCTTGTCAAAAGTCTCCAGCTTCCTTGTAAGAGCCCTTTAGGTACTGGGAGGTGTAATAAGGTGCCCCAGGAGCCTTCTCTTCCCCAGGCTGAACAGTTCTCTCAGCCTGTCCTCATAGGGGAGGTGCTCAGCCCTCTGACCTTTGTGGCCTCCTCGTGACTTGCTCCATCAGGTCCATGTCCTCATGTTGAGGGCCCCAGAGCTGGACACAGTACTCTGGTTGAGGTCTCACCAGAGCAGAGGGGGACAATCACCTCCCTCAACCTGCTGGTCACACCCCACAACAAGCACATGGTTGGCTCTCTGGGATTTAAGGCACATTGCTGCATCATGTCAAGCTTCTCATCAACTAACACCCCAGGTCCTTCTCCTCAGGGCTCCTCTCAAGGCATCCTAAGCCCAACCTTTATTTGTGGTTTGGATTTCCCCAACCCTTCTGCAGAACCTGGTGGGATTTGTGCTTCCAAACATGATGGCAGCTGTGTTTACAGCAATGTCACAGTCAGAGAGGATTGGGAGCTAGGGACACTGTAGCTGATGGTTGGGCAGCCTCACACTGCTTTACTGAAGGGTACCCTAGTTGTTAGGCCAGGGGCAGATTTTGGAGAAGTCTCACACACATATCAAAATAAACTTGCACTCAAAGGTCAACAGGAAGAGAAAACTCACTATAAAGCATATTGGAGCTTGCAGCAATCTGCAGATTTATTTGAACGTGGTCTGAAACAGGCTCTAGACATTAAGAAAACAACTTCACAACAGCCCTTTGTCTAAATTGCAGCACAAGAACGAGTTATCAGAGCCTGTATGCCTTTGGCATGGATTTATTTTCTTCTTTACTCAACAATTTTTACTCTGCTCAGAGTACTTACCCAACCAGCTGCAAACCTCCTCAGAGTTGCAAACATAGTGATGAGTCAGTCTAATGCAGTCTCCAGTTCTTTCCCTGAAAATCTGGCATGCCTGCTGATGTTACAGCAGCAAATCAATTTTTGCTCCCTTTCTTTGGTTTCCTTTAGTCCATTTAGCTCTGATTTACTCTCAGAAATGATTTCTCATATTTTGCAATGGTGGAAATGACGGAGAAGGACTCTAGCAGGAGTCCAAGGGGGAAAAACATGGAAAAGGCCAAAGCTGCCCTGTGCTGCTGGGTCAGCTCTAATCCCAGCAGAGGGCTGACAGGGGCTGTGCCCTTAGGCAGCTGCAGCTGTTGGTGCCAGCCCCAGGCTCTGGAGCTGCTCCCCCAGCAGCTGCCCAGCTGCCAGGGCTTGGAGAGCAGGCTTGGCCACCCCCTCAGCTCCTGCAGCCTGCTCCAGGTCCCCCAAGGTGGGTCACCCCCTGCTCCTGCCAGCAGAGCAGGGAAGGGAGCCAAACGTCCCAGCTTGCCATGGAAATCAGTAGAACAGGGAGGGCAGGATCTGTGCCAGGAGCTTCTCTGTACACATGTATCTACTGCAGGCAAAAGTAAAACCTGCTCTAAACTGATGTCCTGTGCTGAAGGAGGAGACACAGGCACACATGTCATATATATATGTCAGAAGAAACCTGTGCTCAAGGGTCAACAGGATGATAAAACTCATCATCAAGAGAGAAAATGCTAGCAGGTATAATTACACTATTAATGCCATGACATACTATGTGCCACATGGC
The DNA here is from genome assembly GCA_030060385.1 of Muscicapa striata striata. Lineage (NCBI taxonomy): Eukaryota > Metazoa > Chordata > Aves > Passeriformes > Muscicapidae > Muscicapa > Muscicapa striata. Next base: position 336,330 of record JAREIS010000218.1, on the reverse strand, counting down.
TTACATTAACATATGCTCAAGAACAGCATCATTTATCTACTTTACCATCATGAGGTTCTAAAGAGAAGACTCTCTTGCTCCCCCAGTGTGCCTGTGCAATGAACAAGCATACTGGATCTTGCAGTCTTCTGCATATTCCACTGAAGATGATCTGGCAGAGAGGGAGAGGGGACAGGGAGGGACAGCCAGCCAAGGATGGGGGCAGCACCCAACCCTCTATCCAGATATTATCCAGAGGGTACTCAGAGGATCACCTCACTGATTTCTGTCCTTCCACCTCTAAAGGGATGAGAAGAGCTTGAATGTGAGATTTCAGCTGAACAGCAATTGGAAGTCAAGTTAGACAGGACATCTGCAGTTCTCAGGAAACATCTATGGTCTCCAAAGCCTTCTGCACAGTAACTTCTACCCTTTAGGAAAGAAAAGCTTTCAACAGAGGTAAACAGACTCTTACTGGTGTTAAGCTTCCAAGAATTAGACTCACAATTCTTACAGTACAGGTGTGATTCACAAACATTTCTCATTTTCTGATTTTTTTCTCACTGACCTTTGAACTCCAACACATGATTTTGAGGAAGGAGAGCTGTGCACTGCTCATTCACCACCCACCCCAGCCACGGTGCCCATAACATCACAGTACTGCACATACTCAGCAGGGCCACTGTTGCCATATTAGACATTAAAGCATGTGTTTAACATTTCTAAGTCACTTTGTCCTGATCTGCACTATAGTTTTGTTGTACATCATAAATGCAAAATGAGTTTCATTTCGTCTCCCTACACCTTGGGTTTATTGCATTTACATAAAGCTGTCAAGCATTTATGAGGATTTTTACACCTTTATGAAATTAATTTCTTCAACCACCAAGGAGATGACATTTCTGAGGTAATATTGCTATTTCCCAAAACCTATTTTCTGGTGTCTTTGGCCTCACTGAAGTGGCACATTTTTCATTAAACTTATCAGTACATGAAGTCGTTAAGGTGACAGTAGTTTGCTATTATAGCTGTTGTAGCAGTGCTGGTAGTGACTTCACCCTTGGGTCATCTGAGGCAATTATTAAGTAAGTGTCAAGAGATATTGAATTACTTAGAAAACTTGGAATTGCCTTGCTGTAAGTACCTCTTCTACTCTGAGGGCACAGAAGGCTGACCTTCATAGCTCAACTCACCTGGAAAAAGAGAGAGAGCTACAGAACAGAGCAACCATCACAGCCAAGGATACTAAGGCATCCTGTCCTTCCCCTCCAGTATTCACCGTGAACTGAATCTTTTTTTTACTCCCAGCAACATGTTTTCATTCTGATTTTCATCTACTCTAGTGATTAAAGTTGCCTGCTAACCCTGAGGACTCTGCTGATCTCCCTGAGTGCCACAGCCTGTCATCAGAATTGCTCCTATGCAGCAGGACTGGATGCAGAAACAACAAATAACCTAGAGGATCATGGAGCTGTCTGTTTCCTTCCCTGCACAGCATTTAAAATTATTGGAGGAATGCAAACCTTTTAAAGAGATATGAGTCTTATCTTTGTACCAGTGAGCTATGGATCTGGGCATTTCTCTGACAGAAGCCCAAAATCACTTTACAAGTGAGAAAAAAATAATTTTAAATTCACTACACCAAATCTCTGAAGAAGCCTGGAGCAATACAGAGCTATGATATCTCTTCATGCTGTCATAACTGGCTACATAAATAACAGGCCAAATTATCTAGTAATGTGCCTGCCTCAAGGTGATCATTTCACCTTGGCTTAAAAGGATGCTAATTTTATCATATTGGAAAAAAAATAACATTTTGCAACCACTTTATATGAGTTGCACAAGTATAACAAACACAGAGCAACCCAGAAACATCAACAACCCTGTAAAATTTACATAACATAAGCCTGTAGTTTTGTTTATAATGAACTTCTTAAAATTATTGCAGTTAATATACACTAGGATTGTCACAGTCCAATCTTGGAATTTACAGGGATTCATTTCAAAGGTTTTTTTATATCAACATTCCTGACTTATTTATTATTTATTATCTTTTGACACTGCTGAGGAACTCAATTTTTGAATATCACTTAGAAGCTAAGAAGTCCCATGCACTTCACTGTGACAAGCACAAAAGACAGCTGAGACTGTAAACTCTGCAGGGCAGGAATCATGCATGCTGTACAATAAATAAATGACTTTAGGCGAGACCTTGTAATTCATCAGTTTAGTCAGGGTTGATGGCAGCCTTCTGTACTCTTTTATACATTAAAAAAAAAACCAAATTCTTATCAGTCTGTGACAGTAAGTGTGGAGATCTTTTATTCTGGAAAACAAGGGGGTGCTACTATCTCCAACAGAAATTCAGTGGAAAATTGCAGCCAAATGGTTCAGCCATTTCCAAATCCTGCTTTCCTCTTGCCTGCTTGTGTTAGCACTTCCAGAAATGGTTTGTTTGAACAGCTGCAGTGTCTCCATGCTGTGCTGCAGGGACTTGAAATGTGACTGGTGATAGAGGGGGAGGTGATAGCCTTGGTTTTCTCAGGCTAAAGCTGTGAAAATACACACAGGTTTGGCCACATTATGAACCCTGCAGGTCATTTAAGCGTGTGTGAGGGGAGGAACAGGGAAAATGTGCCACAGTGGTGTTCAGTATCATTACACCTGTGCCAGCTCAATCACCCAGGGTCCTGTCCCTGTCCCCTCACTCTGACCTGAATGGGGCAATTGCTGGCACTGCAGCCACTGCTGACCTTGCTGTGGAGCTGGACAGGAGCTGCACACAGGCAGGCAACTGAATCTGGGAGAAGAGGGGCTGCTGAGGGAAACAGCTGTGGGAGGGCAAAACATCTGGAGGGAAAGAAGGAAAGGGAAAGGGAAAGAGAAAGGGAAAAGGGAAAAGGGAAAAGGGAAAAGGGACAAGGATCATATCTTGCCTATTAGCTGGCATCTGCATGGTCAGAGAGAAGGGCAAGGGAAGGAGACATCTTGCCAGATGACCCAGTGTTAGTAAAAAGAAACATCTGTGGTTACCTGCCATGACTGGCAGTGCAATGGAAGAGCATGCTGAGATGTGCATCCAGCCATGGCAACTTGCTCCAGAGCTCACACAAAAGTGGGCATGGCGAGTCCTGCAAGGGGAGTCTAATGCAGCCTTCCTTGTGTCCATTCCCTGGGGTAAATGTGCTGGGAGTCTTAAGGACAGCTGGTGTCACCTCCTGCACCATGCAGGTGTCACCTCCTGTGCAAGCCAGCAGCACTGACTGCACCTTTGCCTCTTTCCACCAGCTTGGTGCTGCCCTTGGGGTGCAGGAGCCACGTGCTGCTGCCACAGGGAGCTGCAGTGCCACAAGGCTTTGTGGCCATGGTGAGTCACGGATCTGCATTTTTGCTCTGCACAGTCAAAGACTTGGGTTTCATGTTTATACCTTTGAACAGAAACCAGACACAGCAGTCACAGCTCAGGAATGGCTGTTCTCCAAGGGTCTGGTGACATACCTGCTGTGACTAACATAGGACCTTGCTCTTCCTGGAAGAAAAAAGGAGAGACTGGAGGGGGCTGTGTGTCCCACAGGACAAAACAGATTTCCTCAAGTCTCTCTTCTGCTCTCCTCAAGTCTGGGAAGTGCCAAAGTGCAAGGGGTCACTCCAGATGGCTCCATGTGCAGGAGTGGGTCACAGAAGTGCAGATGTCTGGGGCTTCTCCAGGGTGCTGCCAGGTGAAGGGGGCAAATGTGGTACCTGACAGTGATATGGTTATTGTGGGAAAGACCTGGGCTCTTCCAGAGGGCAGTCAAAGAAGCAGACACACAACTATGCTTAGCATACAAGTGAGCCAGTGAATTTCACTTAAGCTGGTTTTTGCTTTAGCCCTAATTTTACAACCAGCAAAACTTTCCTTTAAAACATTAGAGAATATTTAAAACTTGTGAAGATGAGGATTATTAAGATAGTTGTCACTACACATGTAAAATTTATCTTTCAGCTCCTTGTTTAATAAAATTGATTGTTCTTTTTTCTCCTGTGAGTCTTCTCAGTTGCTTCTTCCCCCAAAGCTCTTGGCCTCACAGTTTGTCTGTGCTGTGCTTCAGGCTATTTTATCCCCTGCATGCACAGCTCTATGTATACACATCTATATATGCTATTTATGCATCTATATATAGCACACATATGCATACATATCTATAGATAGAGGAGTCAAGGACACAAATTTTTGCCTCTTACAGAGCTGACAATGTTCATGGTGATCCCTGTGCTGCCTGACCCCTGTTTGGACATCTTGTATGTCCTTTGCATAAGCTGGGTTGCCCTCATGGCTGCTCCCTTCAGCTGGATCAGGCACCAGACACGCTACTACAGGTTGTATTTTTTAATCAGAAGCTTCAGATTTTTGTATGATTCAACTCCACTTCCCTTCCCTCTACAAAAACATGGACTATACAAAAGACCTCAGACACAAGAAAGCATTAAAGTTATTGTTTTTTTTATAAGATCTCATGGACTTGAAACATCTAATTCATCCTATTTCAGTGTTTTCCAATGAACAAAACTAGAAGTGTGTTATTTTATTGGCAGTCCTTTGTTTAAAGAACCTTATTTATTATCTGCCAATTACTTGGTAATTTCTTCTGCATTCTTCATTAGTGACAATAAATGCCCATTATGCTGCCTTTTTGGGTAGACTGGTTTAACTCATTTCTTTGGGCCATTACTTTTACTGGTAACCACTTGTCCAGCTTTGTACATTTTTTAATTTAAGCTTCATTATTGGTACAGTCAGAAATGAGTAATTTTTAAAGGTGCTAATTAATCCAGAACCCCTCTGACCCCATTTACTTCACATCACATCTTTTGCATGTTTCCTGCCTTTACCAATTTTCTACACATATTTTAAGTGGAACTAGATAGCCTCTTCCATGGACATCATGTCTTATTTTTTTTAAATGTGCCCATTATTTCAAAGAGCAGTCACATAAAAGAGCAAGACTTATTCTGGTGGATAGAGCATAGTCTATCTCCTACTGTTGAGATTAATCCAGCTAATTTATTGCTTCTTGTTTACAGTCTAAAAGAGAAAAAGATCTTTTCCCATCAATCTTCTTGGCAGTCTCTGAAATGCACTATTTATTGCTTTCAAATGTGTGGTTAAATAATATTCAGCCACCTCTGCAGCAATTTCATATGGAGAATGTCCCTGAGGACAGTTAGTAGTTGGCAATGCCTTTCCATTGTATGGGATGCCATAAATGACAAATGGCAAGTAAAGACACCATTAAGCTTCATAATTTCTTCAGATGAGTTTGCCTGACACCTGTTTAAATTGACCACCAGCAGTAGCAGAGTGGATACCAATTCTTGGTCTCAAGTCTTCATGTGGATTTTACAGGGAGAAGAGTATTTTGATTGCACAATGTAAAAATTCCAGAAGAAAAAGGAAATTAGTGTTGTGCATAAACTGTGAACAATCATTGCTTGCAACCAGCCTTAAGTGCTCCTCAAAGATGCAACCAGAGTAAAGGAGGCACAGTAAAAGCATTCTTGGGGGGTTTCAGTGTACCCAAACCTGCAGGTCTTGGTGCACTGCACTGATGACCAGCGAGACATTTCAGGGCAAAGCCACACTGACCTCATCTGCTCCCAAACAAGCTGGTTCCCCTCTCAGATTGAGAGGCCTCTAACAACAGCACCCTAATTAACTCCAGTTCATTAGTGTGCAGCAGAAGCCATGGTTTGGTTTCTGGGCAGATGTGCATTCCCAGGCCCTGCTGTGCTGTTCCAAATCTGCCCCATTTGGTCACTGCTGACCTCTGGCTCAAGGTCACCATTAATTTGGCATTGCCAGTGCAAGGGCTTCTAACCCAATTCAATCAAAGCAAGGCAGAAATCAGCAAATCAGCAATTTAAACTGTGCACTTGAAGAATTTTGAAATTAGCAAGATAAGTATAATTCTAAATACACTTTACAACCATAAACCTGACCAAAATTTTTGGGACTCCAAATTCCATACAAGGCCTCAAAGAACCCCACACTTAAAACAGGCTTACTCCCCAAAGTCAAGGTCATCTGACAGACTGCTACCATGATTGAATTGGGTCTGATATCTCAGATATTTATTCTAATTTTAGTCACCACTCACATTTCTCAGATGGGCACATACTTTTAGAGAATTCCATAATTCTACTCTTAGAGAATTCTGTATTCAACAGCCCATCTCATGTTCAGTGTCCTCAATAAATGTGAGCATAATTTGGCCTCCAAAATCCTCATTGGTAAGAACAAGTATGAACAGGAGAAAAAAAGCAGAAGAGGCTGGATTTTCAGAGTGAACTTAAAAAACCACTTGTTTCTTCAATTGTCATGAGTTAGCAGAACATTATAAATAATCAAATCCATGCACATTGCCCCCATTCTGTCCCTTGTGATCAACACAATTAATTAAAATATTTTTTTAAACTGTGTAGCTGGGTAAGTGTATACTGATTGCCTGTGCAGAGTATACAACAGGACAAAGCAAATCCTTACTGCCAGATACAGAGCTCCTGCCTGAGGTAGGAGGTCCCTGCTTGCAGAATAATGGGCTTAAAGGTGTGAAATAAACCCCTCAAATCTAGTGGTATCAGTCACATTTGTGGTAAGTGCCATCCTTAGACGTTCTGCTGGTTCTCAGTCTTCAGGTTTACTTGTGTCACTTTTGTACAAAACAACAGATTAAAGAGGTGGTCCATCTGTTTAAAATATTTTCTGTTTTGAAATTCCTAGAAGATAAAATGTGTCCCTGCTAAGACAACCCTTTCTCTACTCATTTACCCTTATGTGGTCTTGTTCAAACTGCATTTACATGCTAAGGGGTCTCTTTCAAGAAGTTTCTGATCTCTGTAGTTCCAGTGAAAGCAGAAAATTCCTCCCTGCAAATGTGTTCCAGATCTGTCTCTCAGGAGCCAAGATTCAACAAAAATGAGCTTCCAGCTGCATGAAAGTTTTACATGTGTAGCAAGAGTAATGGAATGAGAGCAACAGTTTATTTGTAGAAGTAGAAGCAAGCAGTCTAAATAAATGAAGCAACTGATAATTGTTTAGATATTCAGAGGTTTTGTAAACATTTCATTAAATTGATGGGATCAAATGCATCTTTCCAAATTTTTGCAACATAGAAATTTATGCGGCTGGGCCCTTTAGCACGTCTCTCTTCAGCATTCTTTTTTTTTTTTTCCAGGCTACTGAAGGCACTGAGACTTCTAGGTCTCAATTAATTACAGGTCTATGACCTTTGTGAACTTCAGTTTTGAAATTCAGGGGACACAGACCATCTCACAGCTATGCCTAGACAATGTATGGGTTTGTAAAACTTCTGCCATGTACATCTGCAATCATTTACTGTCCTTCAGTGCTCTTCAGGAGAGCCTAACCTAAAGGAAACATGTAAGAGCCTGCTCAGAAATAGGAATGTCTAGATCCAAAGCTGTCACTGCCTTTGTTCCTACATTAAATTGTCTGGTGACCCCAAATGCAACACCAGTCACCATCATTCAGGGAAGGTCAGATCCAATGAAGTAACACCTTCTACAGCAATTCAAAGCTCATGTAAAGTCAAACACTGCCCTTCCATCTCCACTTTTCTCAGACAAAATCTTTGTGAGGTGGACTATGTTGCCAGCACTGAGCAGCCAGCAGAAAACAGTAAATAGTTCTCTTTAGGAAAGAAAATTGATCCTGAATAGAGCTGTTTGGTTTATCCAGCATGGTTGGGAAAAAGAAAATGAATCCTCTAATCATCTGTCTGGAGTTGCTAGCACAAGCTCAGGTGGTTCAGGCCAGTAATGAGAGTTTCTGTGAAAATAAAGCCAATCCTCAGGAAAGGGTCTCTATGTTCCTCTGCCTTGCCTTAGATTCACATCCTGTGCCCTTGCTGCTGGTGCCAGGTCAGAAATGGAGCAAGTGCTGGCTGGGTATGTCCCAATATCTGTATAGCCTTTGTTTCCTTTTTGTTTCAGCTGGGAACTAAACAGTCCACAGAGCTAATAGGGTACAAATCCCTTTGCTTTAAATCCAGAGAAAGGAGCAAGATAATCAAGACCTCACTATCATCTTCATATTCAACCTGTGGTTCCAATTTCATGCTCTTACGATCAGCTGGATTCTGTATTCTGTTTATTAGAAAGCCATGGACAATATGAAGACTCTCTTATGGAGACCATACTTTCTGATAAAATGTGGAATCACTGGAAAATAAAAAGATGTTTTATTTTAAGATAGTGCAAACAATAAGCTAGATTACAGGGGTGAAAAAATCATTAAACAAATCTGATAGGGCACCATTTCCCTCACTTATTCAATTTAATTGCCTTGTTTTTAAGTCAGTGAGCTCAGAGCAACATTTTTCCAGAAAGACCAGTCTGCCAAACAGTGATCAGTTAACAGCCCAGAAGGTTCCTCTTTTGGTCACATGACAAAACAAATGCCATCATTACAGCAGAGCTTCCCTGCAGGTCGAGGATGTTCAGAAGTGCACTGACTGCACACTGCAATAGAATGTGACCAAAGCAGGTGTAGAGGTGACACATGTTACTGCCAAGTGCTGGAGATGAGGCAGAAAGGGTGACAGGGTGTGTTTGTTGTTCTTCTCTGGAGGGATAAAATGAAGATGATAAAGGTCAAAAGAGGATTCTGAGACTGTAAGAGTCATACCTCTGTTAAGCAACACTATCAAATACCTAGTTGGTGAAATATGAGAAGAACAAAGCACAATGTCAAAATGCCCAGCCTCCTGTATGAGCCTCACAAATGTAAAACCAAGCAAAGAAACTGTTGGGAGAAATTGAGGTAATATGACAGCCTCATCATTTGTATAAAGACACACTTACAAAGTAGAATGAGAAAATGACTAACGCTTGCTTGATCCATTCACTATTAAAAGACAGCAGTAGTGAAAAGAATTGAGGACTGCACAGGAGATAGGTGAGTTCTATATTTACCCAGTATGGGAAAGTGGTGAGGGGAGCTCAAGTGTCCATCTTTGCACTAGGTAAAGGCTGTACCTGCCTCTCTACCAACCAGACACAAAAATATTCTAAATGTATGTAAAAATAACCATTTCCATCTACTTTATGGACAGGGCCAACAAATTCCTAGAAGTTATACATTAAATGTGGCACTTCCAAAGCAATATTTCTGTAGGCCTGTTAGCTCTGTACTACACACTACACAAAACACAGGATATTAGACTTTTAACACACAATTTCTATTAGCTGACAAATAATAATCTTTGTCTTTCAAAGCTTTGGCAGAAACCGTTTAAGAATTGTAGGCTGAGCTTCGAAAGAAAATCTGTTTTGAAATCCCATCTTTATTGTTTTAGCTATGATTATTGCTATTCAATTCAAATATGTACAAATATGCAGCTTCCATAATGCAAAATGCCACTTCAAACTCTTTTGACAGCATTAGATGCAATGTCACTTTCTGTATTCAGGCCAGTTCTTCAAGATCCCAACATGCCCTAAATCCCCCTGAAACCTACTGACAATGCAAACTGGAGGGGGTGAGACCTCTAGGAACATCACAAAGGATCAGAGAAGCCTTCCTTCCAATTAACAGTGGCAATCATTAATAACAACCAAAAATTCCCTTTCTGCTGGGATGTTGCTTGGAGAAAGATGAGGCAACAGGACAGGCTCACCCTTTTACTAAGAAGGAATAACAGTGAGAAAAGAGTAATCTGTGATAAAAAATGCTGAGGAGGAGAAGATGTGGGAAGAGAATTGAGAAGGAATCCTCTGTTTCAATAATACTGCCTTGTTGATCTTCCCTCCCTCCACCATGTGGTTTCTATTTTCTTGTATTAATCCGTGCTTCCCCTCCCTACTTTTTTTCATGTGGTTGCCAGTTTGAGGTCAACAAGTTCTAAGAATGGACTGAAAAGAATTTCCAGGATGTTTTTTAAGACTATTAATAACTGTAGCAGCTATTCAAGCAAATAGCACTTCACGTTCATTGTACTCCAGGGCATAAAATCACCACTTGAGGAGACTGATTCAGAATTTCCCCACATTGCAAGTTGTATAGACAGCCAGGTACAGTGTAGGTTGTTGGAGGCAAGATGTCATTTCCAGTGGGACACTGAAAAATAAGGAGCCAATACTGTGTATATCAATGGGGACATTTTCCAAAAGGTGAGAAAACTCCAGGGTGATTTTCAAGTGTTGCCACCGACAACATTGCACTTCCTAATTTCCTACCACCCCACAGACAGGCATCCTCAAAGCCCTAAGAGGTGAGCTATTGCTCAACAATGTGCAGCAGGACTGAAGTTCTTACAGTGAGATCTGCAGGAGAGAGCCAAGCCAGCAGGCTGCCAGAGTTCCCAGGGAGAGGAGGCACATCTGGAAACCTGTGATTAAGTTTCATCAGTAGTGAGTCATGAAAGCCTGAGCAGCATCCCTCACCACATTGCAGGGGCGCTCATCTGGGCCATGGAGGGGAAAGGCACCGTGAAACCCACAAGGCAGTGAATAATGTAAAAAAGATGAGACCCGTGATGTTCAGGACAACACACCCAGAAATTACAGCAGAGCCTTCCTTAGGACAGATTGCCAACCAGATGATGATCCAACAGGGCACAATTCTGTGGCTTCACATGCCCCAGTACACTGCTTTAACAGATATAATGGGCAATTTTCAAAGACACAGTCTCATTCCTTGTTATTTTCTGTAAGACAGCATACATGCTCTAAGAATGCCTCATATTAGAAAAAAATTTTTAAAAAGTAAGGCCTGGAACATGAGAGAGGCTGTGGAGATGATGTGAGAACCCCTTAGAGGCCCAGGCATGAGGCAGCCTGAAGATGCCAGGTGTGGCTGCTCACATACAAACAGATGTCTCTGTTTATGTGTAATCCCTCTGCTTCCAGGGGGATTAAACATCTGACCTTGAAATACTTCAAACACAGCCCAAAGCCTATTTTAAACCTTATTCTTATAAATTTGAGTATTATGTTTATAAAAAGAAAGAAGAGACTAAAACTTGTATAAGAGGAAAAGAAGCACTATGTCAAATTTCAGAGTGATGTACAAGGGCATAAATTGCATATCTGAAAGGGAATATCAGGGAAATAAGTGATGAGTTCATACCAAGGGGAATGTGTCCTACATCCTACTCCTCCAACAGACAGCAGTTTTTGGGCACACAGGGCTTTCCAGCACGGTAAGAAATTATGTACTTTTTTTTCCCCCCAAGGCTTTGCCTAGTGTTTTCCTTATTGATTTTGTATTTCAGAGGATAAATGAAAAAAAGCAAAGGGATACTTAGGAAGGATATTAATTTTGTTTCTTGTCTTCCCCAAAAATGACACAGTTAAGCAGAAGGAAGATTTCAGGCAATTATGGATTTTTTGCTGGAGATGCAATGTTAGATCTGATATTTATATAAGCACTAACACACCTGATCTGAGTCTCAGACCTTTCCAGTACTCATCCACAAAGGTAACAAGAGACAAGGAGTGACCCAAACCTTCAGCTGATATAGCTAGACCTGAACTGTGATGAATTGGGTCTCCCCACAGAAAGAAGAACAAAATTCCAAAAAAAAAAAGTGTCTTGCAATGCAATTGAATTGTTCCTTCTCTGAAGCAACTGCAGCCCTTTCCCTTTTTCACTTTTTCTGCTGCCTATGGCTCTGAAGAAGGTTTGTGTACATTACAGTAACTTAGCTAAGAGCCTGATCCAAGCAAAGAGAAACAATGGATAAATTTGATGCTTGATGGCTGTAGAAATAGAAGATGAGATCACAGAATCATTTAGCTTGGAAAAGACCTCTTAGATCATCAAGTCCAACTGTTAACCCAGCACTGCCAAGCCTACCACTAAACCATGCTCCCAAGTGCCACATCCATCCAAGTGCCTTTTAAATACCTCCAGAGAAGGTGACTCCACCACTTCCCTGGGCAGCCTCTTCCAGCACTTGACAATCATTTTGGTGAAGGAAATTTTCTCAATATCCAATCTAAAGCTCCTCTGCTACAACATGAGGCCATTTTCTCTTCATATCCCCAGTTACCTTGGAGAAGGTACTGATCCCCTCCTGGGTACTACCCCCTCTCAGGTAGCTGAGGGTGTGATAAGGTCTCCCCTGAGCCTCTTTTTGTCCCTCAGCTGCTCCTCATAGAAGCTGGAGTGTTTCTGGCCATACCACACTGTAGGCAATGCCATGGGAAGCTACTTACCCTTTTTATGTTAGACATTACTGTCACATTTCCTGCCAGTGCCTCAACTACTCACATTTACTGGACTCTTCTAATCTTAAGAGTAACTTTGGTGTTGAGTGCTAAACACACACAGTCAGCAAACACAGTTTACTCCTTTACCCACTCTCTCCAGCACCAGAATGCCTGGGGCAGACTCCTGGGGCAGGGCACAGGGAGCAGCTGAGCTGAGTGTTGCAGAGCTCACACATCCCAGCAGAACAGGGGTGGGTACTGCACTGCCCTGGGATGGGGATTTCAGCTGCCAGGCTTTCCTCCAGGCTTATTTATTACCTTGGGCAAGTCATTTAACCAGTGTCCTGAGGGCCCAAATTAAAAGCAAAGCAGTGGTAATCCTTTTCAGCAACTGTGCTCCTTGGGCTTTTCTAAACATCCCTGAGGCCAAGGACTTTTTCTCACTAGAGCTTGTTCCAGCCATGATCTAAATGTGGAGCTGAATGCCTGTGTGGCTCTTCTCTAATGTACTGGGCAACACACTCCCTCCCACGCAGAGGAGTGCCCATTCCCCTCTCCTGGTTAACTCTCCTTTATTTCCCTCTGTATCTATGCAATGACTGCTCCAAAGCATTTGCATTTCAGCTGGGCCAACATTCCCAACATTATTTGCTCATGTCATTGGAAATCTAATGGCATTTTTTTCTAGTGCACAGACATGTTTTCATTAACTGTGGTTAAATTCCAGCTAATGCCTTTACATGATCCCTACCTTCACTGGCAGTTGCAGGGGAGTTAATATTGCATTTTCACTTCCTGCCTTTAAAAATGAGACCACTGTATTGTTTCAAATTGCTGTGTGTATAGCACATTCCCTTCATAGTTTCAGAAAATCTGGGAAAGCTTGTGAGATATTATAAAGGTCAACAGAAATCTATTCTCCATATCCCTAAAACAAGGAATTGTTTGTGGTGAGGCTTTGGGCACTGGTGTGTAGATGAGTGTGAGTGTTCAGAGGAAGGCTGGCAAGAGCTATCATGTTTTGGGAGGACAAAAAGGACAAAGGGGCACAGGTACTGTTGAAAGTGAGTCTGAAACAGATTTTATATCCTCTGAGCTAAACCAGTAAGAGGAGTCCTGGGTGACACGGCAAACAAATTTTTCTCACCTCTAAAAAGCCAAACATTATTGCAGAGCTGGTTGTGACCATAAGTCTGGACAAGTCTGGAATGCTCTTCTCACAGCTGTAGAGAAACAGCCCCACTCCTCCTCCCCCTTAGGGCAATGGGGCAAAATCACACTCCCCTTGAAGAAACCCCTGCCCAGTGCCTCTCCATCTCTGCAAAAGCTCCATCCCCAGATCCCCTTCCAGCAGGCAGAGCAGAGTGAAAGTCTTTCTTTGGCAGTCTTGGGGAGCAGAAAGGCCAAAGGGCATAGTCCTCCTTGAGCAGCCCTTTACACAGCACAGCTGTCCCCACATGAGCCCAGATTAGACACAGTGCACAGGGAATATGGGGTGCAGCCCTCCATCCTGCCTCCAGCAAATCCACTCACAAATAACATAGTTATCACAAATAACTTTTTGTGGGAGGTCACAAGGAGTGGGACAAGTTTTGGTCAAGGGCACCACATTTTAAGATCAAAAGCACACATTTATATCCCAAGTAGATTAGATTAGATTAGATTAGGATTCAAATGGATGTGGATCTGCAGTCAGGATGACATTTCCTGTTGATTTTTTTCTAACACTTTTCAGGGCAGAAGTTGGATACATGTGGTAGATGGGTTTCCTGAAGGCATGATCTAATCTTTGCCCTATAGATGATGGAGTCGAGACGACTAACACCAGAGCCAGAATGATGTTTCATTTATGTCATTCTTGATGGCTAATCATGTCTGAGGCTTGTGGACTCAGACAGGTGCCAGTCACTGAGCTGGCCAGATTTACAGCTGCAATTAATTTTATTTCAGGCAGGTGATGGCTCCTTCTGTTTCACTGACTTTTCATTCCCTGCTATTGGAAGACCACAATGGCTTTTTATTTTAATTGGACTCTGCTTCCTCAGAGTCTCACACAAACATTTAGCACAAAGCACAGACTGCTCTTTCCTCAGCCATCTGGCAAACTGAAATCAACAATTTTCCAAAAACCAGACATCTGAAAATAATGTAATGTATTCTAACCCCTTATATATACTGAGCAAGTCAGCAGGCAACTTGGAATATGGAGAATGGGATGTTTTAGGGCACACCATTCATCCTGCCCTTCAGCATCCCTGAACAATCAGACTAAGGCTGCAAGATTATGAGCACAAACCTGCCCTCTCCTAGAAAGCCAATACCTCCTGCAGCCCAGCATCTGCTACACAAGAGATCAGGCATGGAAACTGTTTTTTTTAATGGATTTATGCTGCCAAACAGAAACAGACATGTATCTTTAAATATACACATGCGTGCACACACCTATGCCTGGGATGTGGATCATTTTTTGCTGTCACATTACATCCTACTTGCCTTGGCAATAAAGCCTTTCTAGCTAAAATAATTTGTAAGGTCCATAGTCAACACCTTTATCAGACAGGGCTGGAGAGCCTGTCTTGGTGATGTAACAGACTCCAGTTTGCTGGAAGACAGACTTGTGAAATGATTTCTTCTTCTGTGTGACACAGCTACCTGAGGAAAAAGAGAACATAATTTCAGCTTCCTGGAGCCCCCCAGTCATCCCAGTGCCCAGTGACACAGGAGCAGGGAGCCACCCCTGTGTTTAATGAAGTGGCAGGCCAAGAGGTAAACAAAACCACACTTGGCATTCAAGGCACCACCTCAAAAGGATGTGTATGATATGCACAAAATAAACCTCCACTGAACTGTGTTTGTGCTTTTCATATTTACCTGCATAGCAAAATCTAGTCCCTTGCAGTTCACCTACATCAACTCTGAGTTTATCAGGATTTCTGCTTTTGCAGGACTTTTCCAAATAAGAATACTCATATAAAATATTTAATGGGACAGTTACAGTAGTACTGAATGATGGGGACTAAGAAACTGCAACAGCAAGTGAATTGACATTTGGCAGAATTTTTGTCATCCTTGACCAGTTTCTAAATGAAAGACCATATTCACACAGAAGATTGTTGCAGTGGAAATATGTGAAAATTCTATTTGAACATCTTTCCAAAGAAGAAATTATTTTTTGATTTGTTAAATTTAAACAAACATTTTTCAAAAAATTTTCTGAGCGCAGCTTTTCTAAAAAACCTGTTGCAAAATCAGTGCTTGATATTGTCATTCACAATATGTGGTACATTTACCCTTGCATTTATTCTGCCAGCCAAACCCCCAAACAGCTATATGCAGTGCAGCAGGTACCTAACTTTTACCCAGTCTGTGACATAATATCCATATGTTTATCCCATAATTTGTGTATATGGTCTTAAAGGCTCACGAACAAACAAGTAGAGGCAGCAGTTTCTGCATTTCCAACTTCCTTTCCTCACTCTCTGAATTTGTCAAATAACCACGACATGCTGGCTGGAGTACACAATCTCCAAAGAAAATCTGAAGGGTTAAATTCCCACTGAAGATGGTGGGTGTTTCAGCATGCTGGAGACATACTGGTACCTCTCCATTATCACTGCACCCCTTATCTGGTAACAATAACACAACTATTGAAAGAAAACAGCATCCTCTTTGTCAACATGACTTTGCTATTAGAATGGTTTTCATAGCTTAAAACTGCTGGGCAAAATTGATCTCAGAGGAGGATGTCATGGCTGTCCAGGCAGCAAGGATAAATTACCATCAGCTTTCAAAAGCAGCAGTCTGTCTGTGCAGTGCAGGGAGCCAAGCAGATGGATGCCTGGATGGACGGTGAGGGGGTAGCCATAGAAACCATCATCCTGTGCAGCTCCTGCTCACATCTCTCTCTATCTCTGCTGGGGAATAAAGCCAAGGCTGGCCGCCAGGGTGCTGATATCCGGTCAGACCTTCGCCTCCCAGCCCCAGCTGGCCTTTCCTTTTCTCCTGATTTCACCTCGTGTGTCTTCACTCTATGCATTGTGAGTAAAATTCAGTCCCAAGGGAAGATGCCTCGAGCAAGCAGCTTCCCAGCTGCTGCAGCCCATGTCATGGGTGAGTGTACTGGTGCCTTTTACTCTCTGCTGGGTGCAGGAAGCCCCTCAGCCTCCCCTGAGCCAGGCAAACAACTCTCCTGAACTCACCTGGAGGGCTGCATGGCCCATGAAGAGACATTAGGGTTAACCCAGCTCCCAGGCTGCGTGTAGCCCATCAGTGTTCATCAGGAAGAACACAGGTACAGGCAGCTCTGTGCTGTGCTGGCTCCTAAGGGAGCTGGCTGGAGGGTGCTCTCATCCCAATACCACCCAGGCTCATCAGAGGGGATAGCAGACCTGAGAGGAGAAGACTGCTCTGCCAATGAGCCATGGTGTAATCCACTCCCATTTTAGGGTTTTATCATCATTTTCATCAAGGGCAGAAGTCTCTTCTAAGAGCAAAATGACACCTGAGTGATACCTGAGATAACTCATCCAACTGTCCTGGATGCACTCAGAATGTGCTTGCTGAAAAGCAAGTATAATCACTGAGCTGTAAAAGTCTGCTCCTGTTTTGGAATCATGGAACAGTTGAAGCTGGACATAGCCTCTGCAGACAGTCTAGTCCCACACCTTCATCCTTTTCTATAGCCTGTACTTCATCCCTGAAGGCAGTATTGAAAGCTTTGTTAAAGTCAAGATAAACAATGTACTGCTCTCTGCTCATGCACAAAGCCAGTCAATGCACTGCAGAGGGCTGCAGGGATGGTCAGATGTGATTTTCACCTGGTAAATCCACACTAACTTCTCCCAGTCACCTTCTCATCCTCCACACATTTAGAAGGGGGTCCCAGAGTGATTTGCTGCATCACCATCCCAGAGATCAAGGTGAGGCTGACTGGCTTGTAATTCCCTGCAGCCACCTTCTTGCCCTCCTTGAAAAAAGTAGGGCATCTGCTTTATTTTGTTTCCCAGTAATGTCCCCCAGTTGATGTGACCCTCCAGAGACAATCAAGAGTTGCCTCACAATGATAATGTCAGCTCTGGCTTCATCTGTCAGATTCCATGGGCTTCTTTGTGTTTAAATGTTCCCTGTCCTGATCTTCCTCCACCAAGGTAAGTCTTTCCTTTGGTTTCAGGAACCTGGAATTCCTGAAGGCAGATCTTATCCACAAAAAACAAGAGAGTGAGTATATGAAGACCTGTGTGTACTGCAAACTTGCTTGAATCAACATGTATTTGCTTTGTCTGAAGATATTCTGAAAACCACAGCTAAGTCATAATCATAATAAGTGACTGCCAGCCACTGCTGGTAACCTGATCTACCTTCAGGAGGTTAATTGGCACAGCAGTTACCTGGAGTCTGTCAGTATCACTCTCTGCAGCTCCACCCTTCAAACAGTCCTTGGACTTTAGCCAAAATCAAACTACTTCCAGTTCAGTTTTGAGAACTGTGAGAATTTGTTAATTTTAATGCTTGGTGACAATGAGTAGATTGGGTTGGACATCCTGTTTTGAACAGACTAATCCAAGTTATTCCATCACACAACTCCAAATACCATTGACTTTATTAGCTTGCACTGAAAGGGCAGCCATAAATTACTGAATGTGTCACAGTTGTCACCTCCTTCCCTCTCAGCCTTGTGAAGATTTGGAATTGGCAGGTTTATGAGTGGAAGAGAGCAGGTGAAGGGAGTTGGAAACCACCCATCATCACCTGGCAGCAGGAAAGGCAGGGGCTGCAGAGCCCTGCTCAGCCACCAGCACTGCAGCTCTATGCAGCCCTCCTCTGCCAGCACATCCACCCTGCTGCATGTTGTCCCTCCTCTTTTCATTAGATAAACAGCTAATTGTTAAATTTATTTGTGCATTTACTTTGCAAGGCATCTGAAACAAAACCCCTCAGTTTAGTGGAATGGCTTCTCTGCCTTAGTCTTCCTTTCTCCCCTCTCACCTGAGGCTTGCAAAATCACATTTGTGAAGCACAGAGGTGTTAAGCAAGGAGCACTGAGGAAAGAAAAGCTTACAAACAAATTAATAATTCTGTATTCATAGCAGGGTTTGAATAATGGTCCCTGGAACCACATGCTGTGAAAGGAGGAGAAAACCAAATAGTGAACAGATGCTCATTAGAAAAGCACCAGCCACCCCAAGCCTTGAAAGACACAGGAGTTCTGTGGGGAGAAAACACTGCATGACCAGGTAATTAAAGGCTCTATCAGTGTCACAGGGGACTGCAGCAAGGCTACCCTGCCTTTGCAAGCCTGGCACTCTTAAAACACAACTGCTTGCCATTTTCTGGGGTCAAAAATCAGGGATCCAGCTCCCCAGGATGCAAATTGTGCTGTGTGTTGTTCCAGGAACACATTCCAAGGGGGAGCTGAGAGCTCAAAGGAAGGGGCTTCTGCCACTTGAGCCAACAGGAGAGCTGGCAGCAGTGTTTGATATCCTCTCACTTGCACACAGAGTTGGGTAAGATGCTTTCTGCTGGCACATACCTGGGCTCCTCTGGCATTTGCCAGCAGTGAAAAGGACCCTCAAGTGCCAGACAGCAGTGTGACTGACTCCCTGGGTGTTTTGGTGAGACCAGTATTGTGTTTCTGTGTGCCTGTGTTTTCTCACCTGCACAAGTATACAATTCTAGCAGGATGTTTTAACACACGTGAAATAATACATTCTTCTCCAGCTCCATTTTGGAAAATAGTGGAACTACCTTAGCAGCAAGTTTGGAATGAAAAATCAGCTTCACACAGACACTCAAAATGAAATATTTAGTGTCTGATGGGTTTATCTGGCACAGCCATCAGCAGTTTACAACAGAGCTGCAGAACAGAAGCATTGCACAAACCTGCCCTGCCCTAAAATACTGATGTTCAGATTGAGATGCCCTGATTTTATTGCTGTTTTTGTGGAATACAGGTGCTTGGAGGGAATGACTGATCTCCAGATGTGTTGGAGAAGAAAGAGTAATTGCTGTTGGACTGTAATCACTCCCAAAACTTTCTGCAGAGACACACCGGAAGAGAAGGCATTTTTGCACTCTAGTGAGGTGTGAAAATACCACAAACATGGACCAGCAGGACTGGCTTTCTGAGCCTGTAGTTATCCTGCAACAGTTTTGACTCTGGTTAATGGAAAATGAGTGTTGTAAGCCAATGAAGGCAAAATTTGAAAGCATCCACTGGGAAACTCCCAGGAATTAAAAAAAAAAAAAAAAACATGAAGCTTCTGTTATTTTCTGGATTAATTTTACTCCTTAAAGCTCCACACCACACTTTTCAAGCTATACAAATCCCCAGCACCTCTGCACACCTAACCCCATCTTCTGAGGCTTCAGTGGTAACTTTTAGCCTATGGCATGAGTGGGGAAGATTCAAAACCACCTTTCTGCAGGGGTGAGGAGAAGGAAAACCATTCTTTGGAAATTTCCCCTCTCCAACATGTGAAATTTCTTTCCCTTTCCCCCATGTCTCCCCAGGAGGCACCCCTGTGGCTCTAGTAGCACTGCACTCTTCTTGCCTCCTCAACTTGGTTACCTGCTCTGAGCCAAAGCCTTGGCTTCTGCAACTCTCCTCTGAGTCACTCTCATAGCACCTTTTGTCAAAGGCAACATATTTAATGCAGAAATTTCTGGGTTGGTTTTTCTTACTTCTTTGTGCCTTCTCCCTTCCCCTTTGTCTCCTTTCTCAGCATGAGTGATGAACCTGTAGAGATGTTCTGTGCCTACAGATTTCCTGTGTGACTAGCTTTAATGTAAGGCAGTAAATGCTGCAGGTCTGTCTACCAGGAAGCATAACTAGCTGTGTGTGTGTATTTATATAGACATACACACACCAATATAATTATACATGTATATAGAGAGGGAGCACAATGTAAGTACATGATTTACCTTAGCCATGCAAGGTACAGGTGAGATCCAGCTCAGTACAGCTCAGTAACTAAGGCAAGACAAAGCACACAAACAATACATGTCTCAGGCATTGCTCCCTTTGGGCCAAGGTGCCCAAAGTTTGGCCCCCTGTTTGTGCACTAGTTTGCACTAGTTTGCAGCAGCTCAGCCCTAATAGTCACCAGGTTGCTGTATTTGTGTCAGATGAGAATCAAATGCAATAATTAGGAGTAAGCATGTACCACCAGAAAAAAAAAAAAAAAAAAAAAAAGGCCAAGTTTTGAATTAATGTACCTCTGGGAAATAAATATGTTTTGGAGATTTTTTGAGAGTCCTCAAGCAAGAGAATTAATATCCAGGCTACCATATAAAAAACACCATCAAAGTTGCCATTATTACCAAACTCTCAGCTTCTGGGACCCAAAATCCAGTTCCTTTTGAAAGTGTAAGGGAACATGAGCTGCCCACTGCTTCACAGACATTTACACCTTGATCTTTCTTCCCTTTAAAAGAGATGTACAAGGAGTGTTCCAAGAGGTGTATCCTTCAAACCACACACTAACTCAGAGCTGCAAGTGGTGCTGGCCTCATTTTGTTACTGCTGCTTTGTACCACCAGGGCAGCTGAGCACAGACTTAGGGTGTTGTATTCATTAACTTCTAAATAAAACACACTCCCATTTGACTGGAACATCTTGCTCCAGTCACATATTGCCATCCCTTTGAGGTGCAGGATGGCTTCCAAGGATGCACTGACTTGTGTCAGGGCTCCATTTTGTCCTGTAGAGGATGAGAACATGCAGTTTTTAACTGTGAGCATTGAAAGGATAGAGGCATTGTCATAATTCTGCCTGGGACGTGGCCAGCAGGGAAAATCCAACAAAGTTGAAGTTGCTTCTTGCCTTCCCTTCTGCCCTTATACAAATCCCAACTCCCTGAGCACAAGTAACATTTAAGTGATTACTACCATCTTGTTTCCACCTCACCACACTTGCACATCCCTTGTATGCTGGATTAATGGCAAGATGGGGAGAACTCTGTGGCTGCCCATGCCACCATCTTCATGTCATCTTGAAACAAAGAGATGTTCTCTGAAATTTGCAGACAAATTCACTATTTTAAACTTAATTTCCCCTTTCCTGCTCCAAAAAAAAGCCCCCAAACATGCACCATTTTCAAGCCAGCTGCCAGCACGAATGCAGCCTATTCATACCACCTGTTTCTCAGGTAAGAAAGCAAATTCAGGCTATCTGCCTGGCCTCAGCCTTGCTGAAGTTGGCTGCAGTGCTTGCTAACCCAAAGCCTGACCCTGTTGCACTCCCCAGCATAATTTCCACCGTCTTCAAAGAGGTCCCAGGACTGGTGCAATGACTCCCATGGGCTCGGCACCAGGCTTTAAATCACTGTACAAAGTCACTTGAGAAGCTGTCGGCAGTCAGAAATGAGTCATTAGTATGCTGCCAACACAGTATTCAGTGACAAAACCCAGCTGCCACTGTAGTCAAGAATGCAGTTTCTTTAGCACTACTGTAAGTCTTATTAGCATAGAAATCAAGTGTATGTATGTAATTGAATTTCTTTGTCACATCCTACTATGAGATTTTCCATCAATCCTGATTGTTACTAAATTTGAACTAACAGCCCATATTTGCACTTAAGCAACATCTGAAAGAGGACTACACAAAGAAAGACTTTCCTAAGTCAACACATCCTAGAAAACAGCAGCTGTGCAAAGGCAGAGGCAAGCAATATTTCATTTTCCTCCCGTAGCACTCTATGTCTTGGCACCTCCGCTTTAAATCTGGGTTCTGCTGGCAGCTTTGCATTTTCTCCCAGCAGAAAAGAGCTGTGATGCAGCCAGTGTGAGAGCAGGGGCTGTCCCCAGCAGGAGAGTCTGTCTGCAGGATCTGTCAGGATATGGTGGTGCTGGTTACTGCTGATTAGGAAGTGAGATAATGCTGTAGGTAAAGTTCATTTTAGGTCGCTGGAAAGCTCAGCTCCTGGAAAAAGAAAAGTAATAAAGACAAGAGGGGGCTATCAGAAGTATTGAGGAGCATAATTTCTGGGTTGACTTCACTGACATAGGAATAGCTGTTCAGAGTAAAATGAGTCTCAGGAACAGATACACAGGTTGTCTCTGCAGATTTGGGATGTGCTGGGGATAGGTGAAACAGGCTAATCCAGCCTGGAGTGAGAATGCAGCCACCATCACTGTGGCTGACTTTTCAGTGGTTATTTCTCAAGGCACTACATTAATCCAGTTAAACCACCTAGCCATATTTTCCTATACTTTCCAAGCATAGCTGTGGTCTAAACCACAGACACCTGATGAAGCAGAAAAAGGATGGTGAGTGAGGAAACTAAATATCCTCTCCCAGTACAGATAGATGGCCATGGTAGACCTTGATTAAGTTTGGTAGCTAATGGCTGTGTTGTGTACATCCCTCCAGCTTTGCTGCTACAACAACATTTCTCCAAGGTCACTGTCCCAAGCAATCTACAAAGTCATCAGCCCTTGTCCATAAACTCAAAACCAAGTCCTACAACCCCTGGGCAGCTGGGGTGGGGCCAGAACCAGTGCACAAGATGTATCCAAGGACCAAAGGTAGAGTCACTGTGCAAAATTTCACAGTTAGTTCTGTCACAAGATTCTGACATGAACCAATTTTCCCTGAGATGGCCACAGATTTTTAGGAAACATGATTGTTACTCCTACCGTTCTCAGGAGTTTTGTAAGGCAGGATTTTGCTCCTGGCTTTTTGTTGTTGTTGTTGTTCTTTTTTTAATGATGGTAACTACAACTAGAGACAACAGGGGAAGAATAACTCTTAATATTGGATGCTCTGTAAGTGGCAAATCATAGTCAGAATTTTCCCAGTATATTGCAATGCCACATGATTTCATAGTATTATGAAACTGATGTCATCACCCACTGAAGGGAGTGGGCAGACACAGAGTTCACTTTGGGGTCCAAAATTCCCCACTGAATTTTTTCTTCAAGAAATAAGCCCCAAGACCAAGTGTCTTCTAAATCAGCCAGAAGGAAGGAGTGAGTTTCTTTCTCCCCTGCCACAGTACAACAGAAACATCAAGGAACAGCTAACTCCCACCATGAACCATCATCCTGAGCCTTGTCTTCCACTGGGCAGCCCTAGGATGTGGCTGGTCAGATGTTACTTTTAGAGAATCATGAAGAAGAAAGGGAATGGGTAGGTTGTGTGTGTGTGGCATTAGCTTTTCCCTGTAGTTTTCATCCATGCTGCTGATAATTACTTCACTTTATTCAAATTGTGTAACTGTGTCTCCCTTTGGATTGCTATAAAATTGACTTTTGTTCCAGGCTGGATTTACCATTATTTAATTTTTCACTCCTAGGAATTTATTTTGCTACTATGATTTCAGTTATTGTGAGCTCATCCCCTTTCAATTTTACACAAAATTTCAGGTATAGAAGGTAATGGTCACTACTCTGTGACTTCCTTTGCCTTCCTGTCTCAAAGGTGCCAAGCAGGTGCCAGCCTACCCTCTGCAAAGAAGGGTGAGTTTTGGAGTAACTTCATCTAGCACTTGTAGAATGCTCTCTGCAGCCAAACCTTGCTTGTGCAGCAGCATGATCCCAGGCCTGTCCTTGAGCTGGTGTTTTTGGCACCAAGTGATACAAAACGGGGGATTCCTCTGACATCACCATCTGTCAGTTCCTGTTGCAGACACTAAATATCCCCAGGGACATGGAGTGCATTTGCTCCAGCAGAACACTTAGCACTAGCTAATATTGCTGCCAGCCTCTCTTGGGGAGTTTTTTCTGTTTTGGTTAGTTTGCTAATTTAGTAAATATTTAGAAATCCATGTTCTGACAAAACTGCAACACTGGATACCATTCCCTTTGTTCAAAATTATTTACAGAAATAGGCACAATTATATCAAGATTCCTAGTTAATATTCCCTGGGCTAAAACAAAAGATCCTAAAAGGGTAAAAAGAGGGTGGGAGGAAAAATGGGAATTTGTTACAGCAGTTAAACAGTGCCTTGAAACCTGTGTAGCTGCAACTGTAACAGAAAACTTGTTTCCAAAAAAAAAACCAGAAAGAATTTGAAAATAAGGCAGGGAAAATGAAGGTTCAAGACAGCATATCTAAAGTGAACATCCAAAAGGTGAAAGAAAGATGGGAAGAGGCTGCCTCTAGCACATGGCACAGAAAGCCAGGCTGTGCATGATTGTAGGCAGACATCTCAAGGTGTCCCTGCCCCAAGTTTTTATCTCCAAGGGAGCCAGCAAACCATGGGAACAGCCACCCACTGGGCAGGGGTCTCCAGAGCAAAGCAAACACAGCTGACACCAGACAGTCCAGGTCCAAACTCCAGACTGTTTTAGGAGGAAATTCCGAATTCCCACCAGTCCTTAGCAGTCCTGAATACTGGAGAACAAAACCCAAAATGTCAACAAGGAATTGTGGTGCCCTCGAGGAAACAAAAGGCACCTGGTGGCAACAGGCATTCTGGGCTTAGCTTCTGACTACCCAGCCCAGGAACTTGCTGCATGATTTTTTCTCCCAGCAATGAAAAAAACCCAGGAAGGCTTCCCAGTCCCTGCAGCTGCTGTAACTCTGCTGAGAGCAACACCCATGGTGGATGTTAAAAAAGGGGTTCAGCTGTGTCCATAGGACAATTCTTCAGCCAGCCCACAGGCAGGCAGCTGCCCCTCAAGTGTCCAGGCAGAGGTCAGCAACTGTACAACCTGGAATTACTTTAGTTATAGGACAATCACTTTCTAGTATTGAATAACTACCTATTTTACACAGCACCAACCCCAGGGAGTCAGCTCCACTTCAAAAGGAAGGCTAATAGCACGGTTTGCAAAGCACACACACGGCTTCTCTGAGCCAGCTTATCAAGATGGTTCTCATTAGCAGCATGATTTACCTTCTCACAATGCAGGTCAAAGCACAAGGCTCTCAGTGGAGGGATTTCCTCCTGGGTAATGGACTAGGGAGGCAATTCTGTGGGGAGACATCACTGTGTTTTAAGTCCCCCTTTAACCAGTCCAGGCAGCACAAAGATCAAAGGGATGGAAGTCCAGTGCTTCCACACAGTGTTACACCACATCCCCAACATGAGTGTGCCCAGGGAACCCCCAGGAGAAACCCACTGCAGCTCTCCAAAGGAATTAGAAGTAATTTTCCTCTCTTCTGTCAAGAGTGTTGGGATAATCCATAGGACTTGCAGAGAGTGCAGATGAATCTGTGGATGCTGTATCTGGTCCTGAACATTACTGAGGGGTCTGCTCTTCTTTCATGGTGCAAGAATCTTGAAATACGAAAGGAGCCCTCCTGCCTATCACATCCCTTCATAGGCCTCTTCCCCTTAACATTTCCCATCAGGTTTCAAATCTTTGCATTCTTCCCCTTTAGACAATTACAGTTTAGTAAGATTTACACTCTTCCACCATGGCAGGATAGGTGTCTCCTTTGAAGAGGGCTGAGCAGAGAAAAGATACTCTGGGATGCACTATATGTGTTTGGCTCCTCTGAAATGTGAAAATAAACAATGACAGACTCCTTTCACATGACACCAGATTATATTTGAAAGGAGCACCAGCACTATTACCAACAGTGCAATTGGTGTCAAGCTCAGGACACCATCTCAATGTACATCACAATGTGTGCACCAAAATAACATGGAGAGCTGAAATGCATTAGGACAGCGGCTGTACCTGAATCTGCTGATTCAACTCTCAAAGCTGCATTTAGCAGCTGTACTCTTTGAGCCTTGCAGATGTCTATTTTAATCATCTGTCTTAAAATATCAGCTGGTTTTATGTCCTATTCTGAGGCTTATCATCCCTCACGGAGGCTGAGTTGATTTCTCTAGGCACTGCCATCCAATCAAAATTGCAAATGGGCAGGAAAGGGAGAATATAAGAGCAAGTTGCTTTTGTTTGTAGTTATTTCCACACATCTTGTACTGCTTGCAGCTGAAACACCTTGGGAGAGCATAGCTGCAGAACCTGAGCCTGCCATCTGGATGAGAGCAGAAGGACTTTTTCCTTGGAGACAACTGAGACAAAATCCTTATCAAAAGCAGAGATTTAAGTCAGCAGAGACATCCCTTATCCAAGACTTCCTCCTTGTATTCTGACTTGCTGGTTGAGAAACACGGCACTGAAGAGCAGAGGAGTTGTTCCTTTTTGCGGTAAAACATCCTGCCACAAAGCAGGCCAAGGATCCTTCCTAAGCCACACTCACAGCATCAACTCACCAATTTCTGCACTGCCCTTTTGGGTTACTTTTTAGCAAAAACTAACAAAAAGAAATTAATATATTGTTCTTCTCTTGAAGTCTCTTCTCCCTCCCACTGGTGTGCTGACCTACATACCGACAATCCAAGGTGTGCCATGCTCATGGGTATTTTAGCTATCCTCAATGCTCCTGCAATTTGTGCAAACACGAGCCTAGGATCACCTGTAATCTTGTTAATTATTACAGTCATGGTCATTAAGGACATATTGGGGGCTCACTGTTAATAGGAGTTTCCATAAACACTTTCTGCCAAAGCAGCCGAGGCCAGATTCCATTCCTCTTCATGGACATCCAAAGGAGGATGAGTGTGAGGTGTGGGATCTCATGGCCCTCTGCCCTACACTCTCAACCATGGGGCTTTCCTCATCCATGGCCCATGTCTGTTACTTGTCATCATGAAACCAAGGCCTTTACCATGTCTCCTTGTGACTGGAATAAGGAGGAAACACCTAGGAGGAAAGGAGATTGTAGCGAGTTGGGCATCAGCCTCTTCTCCAGCCTCAGGTTGCACCAGGGAAGAAAAATTTCTTCACAGAAAGGGTTGTTAAACATTGGAACAAGCTTCCCAGGGAAGTAGTTGAGTCATTATACTTAGAAATATTTAAAATATATGTAAATGGGGTCCTTGGAGACATGGTTTCCTGGTGAACTCAATGATCATAGAGGTCTGTTCCAACCTAAACAATTCTATGAATCTATTATTCTAAGAGACAAAAATGCTGTCTGGGAGTGTGGGCCACAGCCCAGCAGCAAGAGGTGAGACAGGTGTGAATGGCTTGTAGACTGGTGGCCCCTTCTAAGAACCATAGGAAGGGCCTCTGACATAAGCCTGTTCTGCACTTGTCCTGGCCAGAGCTGATGCTTATCTTCCACATTGCAAGAGTGGGTGAGGAGGCTGCAAGCCTGGTGCCTCAGTGTGCCCAGGAGGCAGTCAGCCTTGCTCCCAGGGCAGCACTGCAGGTGAGGCCAGGTGAATCATGCGCTTGACTCACAGCAACCTTTCTGCTACAACTGCAGCCTTCAGGATGGGGTTGAGGCTCTTGCCCTGGTCAGCCAGGCTTTGCAGACACCAAGCCAGACCTTTGCTAGGCACCTGTGTTTAGGAGGATGGGAGGAGGCTTGCCCTCTGGGGCCAGCAGCCTCTCATCACAGCAGAGCAGCTTGGGTGAGTTATGGTTTCTCATGCGGTGTCACGCAGAACCGTCAGGCTCCAGGCATGAGTGTGGCTCCCTGTATATCTCAGAGAGCCAACCTACAAACACATTCTGAGGGCTTTTATGCTAATAAATGCTAAATGAATGTTAGCTGCTGTTTTCAATTTTTAAAGCCTGCTTTGTCAGTGGAAACCCGCATCCTCCTAAGCGTGGCCTGGCAAGCTCTGCTGACGGTAATTCCGCCAGCAGTTACACCACTTCACATTAGGTGGTCCTATCTCGGGAGAGGAGACAGCTGATGGATGGGGAGGGGAAACTGATATAGCCTAACCATGAGGTCTCACTGCCTGCCTGGGAAATAAAGGACACCAAAATATAACTGCGTGGGAAGGACTTCTAAGAAGAATTTGTCCCAAACCATTTCTGGAAACTGATGATAACATTATTTACTCAAATACAGGAAGCTTGAGATTGCAATGAATGATGAAAGGGTGAGGGGGAGAAATACGTTCTTTCCCCTCCCCCTTCCCAAAAGATAGAAGTAAAATCCTCACCAGCAAACCCCTGGTTGTTAGGCTGTGCAATCAGAAGCTGATACATCCTCCTGTGTTTGTGCATGTGCACCTCTCACACCCACACACTCTGCCCATCCTCCTCTGGACCCCGATGCCAGGGGCTCTTTCCAAATCTGGGCACACTATCCCACAGAGAAGAGTCCAGCTGTTGGGATCTTTCCCAAAAACCAAACACTGCTTCATTGAAGCTTTTCTAGCCTTTCAGTAGTTAACCTGGGATACCCAGAAGCCCTCTCCAATGAAAAGGGATAGGAAGCGAGGGGATGTGCTTAAAAGCTTTTGTATTTATTTATTTATATATTTGTGTTCATGTTTATGTAAATTTTGCATAAATCTAGATTGAACTTTGGGAGACTGATCTCTCAAATACAGAATCCAGCTGTTTGAAATCACAAGGAATGCACATTCCCACCAGCAGTGTAAAGCCAAAATATAAAAAGGCAGATAGCTCAGCTAGCCAAAAGAGGGGCAGAGAGGGGAATAGCTCTCACAAAACAGCATCCAATCTCCTTGTGTATTTATTTTTTTATTGCTGCTTCTTACTCTGGAGGGGTGAGGAGAAGCAGGGGGGAATAGATGTTGGTTGGTTTGGAATCCACCACAAGATGAAGCATCAGTCAGCATCTACCCAAAGAGATTCCCAGCCATGGTCTCTGCTCAAACCCAGGGACAGCAGTACAGTCCCCAGGTGTTTTACTATGCTGACAGACTTACTGATCTGGATTCAGCAGCATTTTATTTATCTCAGCAGTGCCAATCAGCCCAGCCACTGTGAATCTGCTGGTAGACCAAAGAGTGCCTCCTCACCACACACACTCCATGGCTCAGTGTAGCCATTGAATCATAGAACCATGTAGATTGTGTTGGAAGGGATTTTAAAGGCCATCTAGTCCAACTCCCCTTGGAGTGACCAAGGATATCTTCAACTAGACCAGGTTACTCAGAGCCCCATCCACCTTGAATGTCACCAGGGATGAAGCATCTACCATCTCTCTGGGCAACCTGTTCCAGGTTCCTGCTCCTCACTGTGAAAAGCTTCTTCCTTACACCTAATCAAAATCAATCCACTTTTAGTTTAGAACAATTACCACTTGTACTATCCCAAGGCCTGCTCAGCTCCTGAGGGGTTTTAGAAAAGCTGAAGATCACAGTTATTCTGGTCTTGGCTTCATGGCACACTGACAGCATTCTCAGTCTGACTGCAGGATGCCAAGCACCAAGACAGCACAAACTCACCATTTCCATTTGTCTATCCTCAAAGCAATTCAGCTTGTTAACTTTGTTTGAAGGAGCTGTATGTTAGTACAAGTGTCAGCTGCAGACCTTTCTGCCAGCATCAGGCCACACCCTCAGCACAAGCTCCACATCGTGTGTTCTGTAAAATTTAATGGCAATGTCAGCACATGCACATGCACATGCACACACCTGATCTGTGCATACACATATGATGGTGAACTCCAGTGAGAGCTGCAGTACTGCTGACCTCTGAGGTTCAGGCTGCCACTCATTGACTTCAGGGTAAGTTATACCTGCTCCTTAGGCACAGAAATGTATATAACATCTCTGAAGAACACATTAAAGTACCTGCTACCAAGATCAGCCCTTCCTTCCCAACTATTATTTTATGAAAGGGGAGATGTTAACCTTCTGAACAGTCTTTTAAGCCCTAAATTAATTATCAGGTTTTCAACAGCATTCTTTAAGTGAAATCAGTGAATAGTACAGTTATTACTACACTAAAGATTATAATAAAGGTTTTGACAATCTGCTTTGACACCTAAATGTGGAATTGGGATTGTAATGCAAAAATGTCTGTTCAAGTGGGAAAAAAGTTAATGGCTTAGGGCATGCATTACCTAGCCTTGCACCCTAAATGAGCTATGCAGTACATGCAAGTACATGGATTAACAGCTCTCCAGTTTTTATAGATAATCGTTTGCACACACGCAAAAATGCATTGGCAGAAAGGGATAACCAAGGGTGAAGCCAGCAATTCAGAGGTTAATTGCTATCATTGAGAAAAATATCCCACTTCAGGCACATCAACTTTAAAGCTAGTTGGAAGTGGCCCTCTAAGAGGTGGAAGCAGCAAACAGCCATAAATAGAAGCTGTTCAATCTGTGATATAATAAGTGTGATGTGATACAAAGTCTGTGATAAAATTTCATTGTAAAAGTGCCTTGCCAGAAGAGAGAAGGGGCAAATCAGTTCAATGAACTCTGAGAGCCCCTAAACCCAGATGGATCTCTCACTGCTGCCTAAGGTATTTTATCTCCTGGCCTGGCACAGCTCCGGGACTGTGACAAGTACTGCGACCTGACTCACACCAGCACTTCACAAGCAACAGATGAGCCCTGATTCCTGCAACACTGGGACCCTGCCTTCACCACTACAGAAAACTCCCTGATTTTCTGTACAAACCCTCTGCACCTCGGGGACAGATACCCTCTGCCTGCACAACCCAGTTTTCTCTCCTCCTGTTTTCCAGACAGGAGCTCAAAGAGAGCAGTGCTCCCCAAACCTCCCTAATGGCTCTTCATCCTTTCAGCCACCAACACCACTTCTCCTAGTCCTCAAGATATTTCTTGCTAGTCCTTGTTATGTGAGTTGCTGTGGCTGAGCAGAGAGAGGCAAGGATAGCAGTTATGGGTGGATACACCTTGGGGCACAAAGTGAGCACTTCAGCTGAGCACACAAGATTTCTTCCTGCTGACTGATGCATTTCAATGTCAAAAATCATGTATTTGTGTTTAGATTACAGCTTTTTTTACATTTACGATGCCTGTGTTACAATGATACCTCTCCAGAGCCCATTGGTGACTGAGTGCTGGTAATTAAAATTGTTCAGATCATCCTTATTTATGCCTTTTCCCTGTGAAACTGCCTTGATGACACTTCCCTTAAATGCTTCTGCAACACCTGCCACTGCAGAGAATCACTAAGGAATGAATTACAGCCACGATTAAGTTTCAGCTTTCAGAAAAAAAAATGCTTGAACTAAAACCCATCACCTGTTTTGATACAAATGAAAAACATTCGTTTTCTTCAGTAAGTCATAGCTCCAAACACTGCAGCACCCTAAATTCAAGCAGATGTTCTTTAGTCACAGCTATCTGCTATTACTTTTTCCTCAGCTAAACAACATTGCAGTTAGAAGAAGTCATGTGAAAGGGACTGACATTAAAGAGAATGTCATTAATGCTATGGTTCCAAAGAAAAGTGAGATTTCTTTTATATTTGTTCATGACTGCAGCTGATAATTGCTTCCTGTCTTACACCTACACAAAATTCATGAATGTAATTACAGCAGCACAGTGCTGAATTCAATCAGAAGGGAGTATTGATTTGTGTATAAATCAAAAGCCATCTTCCTCCAGTTCTATTTACATGGGGGGAAAAAAAGGAGTTTTCTGAAAAAGCTGCAAATGAAGAAACGATAGTGCATTGCAGAAAACCTCACTTGTAGATTATATGGCCAGAAGGGAATATGATAATCAAAATATGTCTACATATCAAACCACAGATTTCCCAAATTAATTAAGCTTTTATCTACAATGTATTTTTGAAGGAAAAAACACCCACTTATTTTGGTATATTTTCAAGTGCATAATTTCATTTATATGCACATAAATTATTTCCAAGTTCTGTGCAGCAGAGCCTGCTGCCTGGAGCAGGAGCAGGTGCTTCTCGTCTTGGGGTGCACATCCAGGTGACTATTACTCACTGGGAAAAGCAGGGGTGCCAGCTAGCACTAGGGCTTGCTAACAGGACTGGGGAGAAACAGCTGCAATTTTTTAGCTCACTCACTTTCTTCCTCTGCTAAAGCCTCATCATGACTGGGGGACACTTAATGAACTTTGCAGTAAAGACAACATGAGAATGAGGGGATATTTCTTTTCTTGACAGGCAAAACAAGACCACATCTGTCCCTCTGCTAAACATCCTTCACCGAGTTTTCAGCTCAGATTAACTGTCTTGGGAACACTTGCAAGTTCTTGACTTCACCTGGGGCTACTAGCAATTAAAGCTTGTTGTTGTCAGCTGAGAAAGAATCGATCAGAATTAATGGCTGTGTGATTCTACATGGATGGTTCTTTCTAGTGAGTCACCTAAATAATATGAAAATTGATTTTGTGAAGTATTCTTAGATGTTTTAATAAATGTATAATAACAATCTATTTTTGAGGCCACAGTGTAGAAGGATTAAAGCCTGATCAATTATGACATGCCTTCATTTTTAAATAGGAGCCTGTTTGAAGAAACACAACCTATGCAGACTATAATTACATATATAAGTTATGCCAGAATCTGTTCTTCCACTGACTATGTAAGATTAAAAACATTGCTAGGAAATGACTAACTAATTGATCAAACTGGCTCATTCCCAACAGCATTCATTTGATCAATTGCACCTCAGATCTACTTTTATAGAAACAGTCAGTCAAAGAGAAAAAGCCACTGCAATGGAAAGTGCTTTAAGAAATGACAGTAAGGAGTGCATTCTTTTTTTCTGTAACTAATACAATTCAGAAATTTGAAAAAATAGAATGTAAATATCTCATTTCCAAGTATCAAGGAAAAATGATGGATGAGGGGCACTGCCAAAGCACACCCTATACATGAATATATACAGCACCTACCTTGTTTGCCAAGTGTGATGACACTCCATAACAAAAAATACTCTAAGTCTTAAGACTTAGGAAGCTGCATTGCATTAAGCACTTGTGTCACTCATGTCACTGTCTTTTTGCAGAAGATACCTGGAGAGTTGCTATTGCTGGGTAACTCAGGACTTAAAGCTATGGAAAAATGTTGTGGGATTTTCCTTGAAGTTTAAATTAGTAAGACTCCTGCCAGAGTCTCAAAGACATTATTGTTGTATTCCTGTGTCTGGCAAGCAAATGACAAGTTCTGTGGGGCATTTACAGACTAAGGTTAAGGGCAAATGCTCACACATAACTTAGAAGAGTTTAACCTCTCAAAATGGCATCCTGAGCAAACAGCATGTATCTACCCAAAAAGATGATAAAAGGGAAGGGATGGCTCCTGCAGCTTTCTCAGGTGTAGCACCTCATGAGGCACAGAGCCACAGCAACATCTCCCCTCTGAAGATGAACATGTTGTCCCCTGGGGCATGGAGGGCCACATCTTCATTTTCTCTCTACACAGAGAGCACAATAAGCAGTCTTGTTGAACCCAGGTTGATTCAAAGAATGTTAGAAACATAAAGTGGATGATAATGTAATAAAATCAGCAGTTTTTCAACAAGGTTCTTAGCACAGTTTCTACAGGGTATTTTTTCTGTTAATAAAGGAATGTCTAAGGAAATTAAATGTATGATCAAACAGTTGATAAAAAACCCCCACTGCCTCAGAGAGCAATGTCAAAAGATGTGGTAACCCCTAGCTTTTGGCCTTGGATCTAGAATACTCATAGAGAGAACCTGGGGAAAACATGCCTTCCTATCCCTTCCTTTGAAGCAAGAGTTTTGGGCAGATGGGTCTGGGAAGGTGATGAGGCAAGGGAGAAACTAAGCTAGAAAATAACTTGACTCTGTGAAGTGAAAACCACTGTATATAGAACATAAAGAAGACAGTCCTTTTAAACAGTCATAGATACACAAGTCCTTTTATGAAGATTTGATTTTTCTCCTACTGAATTAAAGAGGATTCAGAGCCTACCAAGGTGCTCTGGAAACCCTCTCAATAGCATATGTGCATATTGACTTGTTTACCAGCTTGAGAAATTGGACCCTGACTGTTCACAGCATGACAGCCGAGGTTGCAAGAAGGTGACACTCTCTTCTGTGTACAGAATTAGTTAATCCCCATCTGCTAGTGTGCCTACAATTCTAGTCATCTCCTGAAAAGAGACAAAAAGCCAGGCAGATAATTAAAACACAAGATGTTTTAAAATGCAAAAATCTTCGCTCAGGCAAGCACCTGAAATAATTTTTGCCATTTTGTCTCCTTTTACCTCCCCCAAACATTTAGTTAATTTGTTTTCTGACAGGGATATTCACTAGACATTCATTTCTATGAAATGCTTACAGAATTTCTATAAAAAGCAGGTCTGAATTATGCCAGCACTGATGTTGGCAAATGCAGCCTACACCTTGCCAGTCAGGAGTCACTGCATGTCACACACACTCACTGAGGAAATAGAACACAGCTGAGAAGGACAGGGAAAAAGAGGAACATCACCAACATGAATGGGTACAAAAAGTTCCCCAGGAAGAGAGATATCTTGCATAGTTTGAAGATGTCCATTTGGCCAGATGCCATCATAAGCCCAATCAGCAGCAGGATCTCCAATGAATACTTAGCTGGGGAAATACTTAGGGTGAAGATGAGAAAAGCCAGCCCAGGGCAGACTCTCCAGCAGGATCACTGCCCAAGGACAGACAGCCCTTCTCCCCAGCTGCTGCAGGGAGCAGCACCAGCGTGGTGACACAGGGACAGGAGAAGCCTCAGGGGCTGCAGTGTGGATCACACTGCTGCAGCAGGGCAGGCCAGGGGACAGAGCTGCTTGAGTCCAGCTGACAGGGACATGGCACTGCTGGCACACACCCGTGCAGGCACTCCACTGAGGACCTCAATTTTAGGCACATTTAAGACCACTTAGAATTTTAGCAAGGGTTTTGCAAAATTGCATTTTCCAGCTGATGTTCCTACAGTGATACTGGGATGGTTCCTGTTCGTTTACCTGCCTATGGCCTGATTATTTGAGAGAATGTTCCTAGCAGATTTACAAAGAGTGAACTTTATTCTTTGAGCACTTAACACATGGCTAAATTTGACTAAAGCCCCTTCCAAACTCCATAGTCCTTAAAGGCCTTGGAATTTGAACCATCATGCCAACTAATTACTTAATATCTTTGGCCCAATTTGCAGTAATTAATATTGTTTCACCTTCATTTATTCAAATTAGAGTTCATCCTGAGTATAGGCTATGTAAAACACGAGTCACTTACAAAGATGAACTGGCTTACAAGTGGTCCCTGGACAATTAATTTTATTCAAATGCTTACTGAATTACACATGTATGCCACATAATAAATTCAATAATGTCAGAAATTTCATCTCCGTGGTAAAAGTGTCCTGACGTAAGGACGCTTCATGTTCCCCAAACGCAGCCACTTGTTCACAGAAGAAATCTCCAGTTACAGCCTCCCTTAGAAGCTGTCCTCCAGCACAGGAGAATTAAAATCCCTACATTTCCTAGTGAGAAGGTTTTGTGACAAAGGAATCTGGAAAGAAAAGGGAAAGCTCTTATATTCTTTTTTTTATTGTTGTTGCTTGCAAAATCTAATAGTTACTGTATAGTAACCAGCATATGAGCATTGAGAAATGGAAATACTGTTCTTTTGTCTCTTTTTTTACAAGACTGCTTTCCCATGTGAGATTGATGCATGCAGACAGCCATTCACAGTGTCCACAGGAGACCTGGTACATGACTGAGGACATCAGGGTGAATGGGAGAAGTCACCAGTGAACGCTGCAGTCCTGCTTTAAGCAAAACATCCCAAAACATGACCCCAGGTTTGATTCACATTGCAGCAAGGGCAAGGTCCCTTTACCTCTCTCTGCCTCAGCATTCCTGCTGCTCTGGGTCTCACAACACAAAGATCAAATTTGATGATTTTATTTGCTCATCAGAGGGCTGGAGCACCTCCCTTATGAGGGCAGGCTGAGAGAGTTGGGTCTGTCCAGCCTGGAGAAAAGAAGGTTTCGAAAAGATCTTATTACTCCTTCCAGAACCTCAAGGGGGCTACAGGAGAGTTGAAAAGGGACTTTTTGGAAGGGTCTGTAATGAGAGAGGACAAAGGGGATGGCCTTAAACCAAAAGTGGGTAGGTTTAGATTAGCTATTAGGAAGTAATTATTTACTGTGATGGTGGTGAGGCACCAGAAGCAGCTGCCCAGAGCAGTTTTTGGTGGCCCATCCCTGCAAGTGTTCAAGACCAATTTGGATGGGACTTTGAGCAACCTGGTCTCCTAGAAAGTGTCCCTGCCTGTGGCAGAGGAGTTGGAACTTAAGGTCTTTAAGGTCCCTTACAACACAAACTATTCTATGGTGATTCAATGAATATCATTAAGGTCCAGCCTTCAGCTGGAATCATCAGGACTGTCCTCATGAGAGCAGGACAAAGCCCTTTGTTAATACACTCTTTCAACACCTAACAACCCAGTGATAAGCTATTTGGAGGAGGTGGCTTGGAGGGGTTATTCTCCATCTCTGTGGGAACTTGATTCAGAGGAACTCTTGTCCTTTAACCGTCCCTTACATCTCTTCCTCACACACAGTCACAGGGATCTGGTTCCCCATGGGCACTGTCCTCTCCAGAGAGGCTCAAAATGGAGATGGAGGCAGGCAAGGAAAGCAGCTCTCACAAGCTCCTGGCAACACTGCTGCAATCTGCAGGAAACTCCATAGAGCTGGAAGGAGAGTGGCAATCAGAAAGTTCCTTGCCTACAAGGCAGCAACCCAGAGGCACTGTGAGGCTGAGGATAACACACAGGAGAGAGCTGGGGAGAGAATACAGATCAGTTTTGTGAAACTGTCCTCTGCTATTTAACAACCACTGCTAACACCCCGTGTTTAAAATGTCCTTAAACTGGAAACTGTCTACCAAATGTAGCCTGAGGGCAGCTCTCCAGCTTGCCTTGAAACACAAATCTGCTATCAAGACAAGGAAAACATATAAAACAGATTTTGCAATTAGGCAGGTAACAGCTGCCCCAGCCCCTTGTTCAAGTGGGAAAACTAGATGAGAGCCATAGTGGTGGGTGCAGGCAGATGCTCCAGGCTGGGCTGGGTTTGTCTCTCAGTAGGGTGGGGGTACCTGCCCTACCCTCTGGGGTAGGGCTTGTGCCCAGCAGCAGCTCTGCCACAGGACAGGGGCACATCCTGGCCTCCTGACCCTCCAGGGGGTGAGCCTCCAGGGCAGCCAGGTTTCAGCATTCAGACATGTGAGGGGAGCACAAAGAAGCCATTTATGCCGCTGAAATTGCAACATTAGATTTCAGTTTTATTCCCAAACATGAGCTGAGCTCTCAGTCATAGACGGGCTTTTTAATCAGCCCTGGCAGAGATGAAAAGCCTGAGAAAGAGAGGCAGTGTCTGTGCAAGAACAGCTCATTTACATTAAATAATTATCCTGAAGGGGAGAAACAGCAAGGGAGTCAATTTTTTTAATTATAAAGAAACAATTGTAGTCTGGAGGAGCATATAGAGTCCCAGCTTTCCCTGCTAGTTACCTATTTGCAGTAGAACCCAAACAGTAGGTCTGAGAGATAAGAAATATCTGTTTGTTATTATTTTGAAAACAGAGTACTGCATGAGAAGAAACACTGGGAAATACTTCTGCATTCCCAAAAGGCTGCTGCTTTTATAATGTCTCCTCTGCACAGGCAGGATTATCGCAAACATAAATGCTAAAAATACAAGAGCTGACACAGAAACACATTCTGTAATCTGTTAGGAATGACTCTGTCAATGAATGTCTGTGTGTGTGTATATGAGAGAGTAATACAGCATTCTCATACAGGAGGATCTGACTGCTGCACAAACTGCTTGTGCAACCTGCTTCGTGCTTCCTCTTCTGTGATATTGCTTATTTAGTACAAAGTGAAAGGATTCAACTCCAGTATTTCCCCATAAAAATTACTTTTGCGATGAGATGAATAATAATAATAGTACCAAGTCCCCAAATTAGGAACTTTTTTTTTCATTGCCAGGAATTTATGATAGGGGCCGCAATCTCTTCTGGTCTTTTTGGGTTACTTCCCTGGATAGAGCTGAAGCCCTGAGCCTCCTGGCACATAGCACAAGAGCACTGTTTTTTGGAACATGAGCCTTCCACTGCAGGCTCTGTTGCTTCCACCAAGGAAAGTGCCAAAACCTGTGAGTTCCTGCCTGTTCCTCCTGCAGAATCAGGGCAGTGCTCAGCCATTCACTACTGCTCCTCAGCTCAGGGCAGCGAGCACACTTTAGCTTTGCATGGGGCCAGGTAGAAGTGAGAGGTTGGAGGGAAGAGGCATGGCAAGGATAGAAATAGGTCACTGGCAGGATAGGGCAAGGAAGGACTCCCACAGCCAGGAAGATGAGC
Source organism: Muscicapa striata striata (assembly GCA_030060385.1). Taxonomy (NCBI): domain Eukaryota; kingdom Metazoa; phylum Chordata; class Aves; order Passeriformes; family Muscicapidae; genus Muscicapa; species Muscicapa striata. The sequence goes on along the minus strand of JAREIS010000218.1, from coordinate 298,084 downwards.
AAAGGAACAAGGCTGGACTTTCCCCTGAGAGCACATGACAGCTGCTGCTTTCCACCCTAGCTTTGCCCTGCCACAAACACCAAGTGATGGCATGGTTTATCAATTCACATAGGCTGGCTTAATTTTCACACTGGTAAAAAGTCTGAAATATTGGTTTTTATCTGCAAGTGAAAGCTGACAGTTAGATACCATCCTCCTGTGATGGCCAAAATGATCATTGCTGAAATCACAGTAAATGAAATTAATACAGAGCTTTTGTGTTGCATATGATTGCAGAAAAATATATGGGAAAAACCAATCTATACAATTATAGAATAAAATTAACTACATTAATTCCTTCATATGCCAATTTTAAAATTTTCTTGCTGTCTTAAATTCCCAGTAAATCTCCTTTTCAGACCCTGCAAGCTACTATGTCAGAAAATTTAAAGGCTTACAATAGTAGATATACAAATCAGACTGTGGTGTTCATCTGTACAAATGTCTCTGGAATGTGACCATCAGGAACACTGATTTACATTTACAGCTCTAGAAACGAATTTGGTGTCATGAACTGTGTCAAGTACCCAAGACAGCATAGCAAAAGCTAATGTGCATAATACATTAAGCTAATGGGATTCAGTCAAGGGTGAATATGTCTCTTTGGGCTAAGAAAGCATCAAGTCTGCTCACGTCTTCTGAAAGCTCTGCAGCCTGCTGAGTGTTTCTGCTATGGGCATGAATGTGAAACCAGAGCAGGAGAGGAAAAGATGCAGAGTGTATCCGAGAGAACAGGGATGAAAAGATGTCAAGGAACACCAAAAAAGACCAATTATTTTCAGCTGGGGGAAAAAAAAAAAAATCCCAAAATTTTCTTTCATATACCTATTTTGAACCATATCCAGCCTTGAAAGGCTGAGCACTGCTTTGACAGAATATGTCCAAAATGGCCTTGTTTAAGGTGAAGAGAATTTAAAACAGCAAGCTTATTTTTGATAAACATGAAAAAACCTCCCTCTACTCCTTTAGACAGATAACTTCCTCCCACCTCTACTGTGCCATGAAAGTTAATAGGCAAGTAAGTTCAAAGAAAAGACCGAAAATTAAATCCGAAGAGTAAAGATAAATACCGTTGATATTAAGGTTATATTTTAACCTCAATTTTTACTATTTCCACTGATTAATAGAAACAGCACCACCAACACCACCATCTCCTCAACCCTTAGCCAAGGCTTCAAACAGGCTCTTCTTTGGCTTTGTCCTCTTCCTGTAAGGAAGCAAGGAAGGAGGATTCTACCTTTACTTATAGGCAGCAGATGAGGCAGGTTCCCAAACACAGAACAGCCCAGACAAGAGTTTCTCCTGGAAACTCTCTGCTTGCAAGGAAGGATTGAATCAGAACTTGTCTTCAAACATCTACACATAATTTTTTAGGTCAGCTCTTAACACTGGAGCTTCTCAGCTGTTTTATATGTTAATGTAGAAATATGTTTCCTCTACGGCTCAGCTCAAAACTTTCTTTTATGGCAGTGCATTTTATTTCAAGACTTCAGAATTTTCTATTATTCTCAAGGAAATAGAATTTGAAAAGCTGAGGAAATTCTTCTTTATAAGGTGTGAGATAAATCATGTGTAAAACTCCCAGCAGAGAATATTCATTTAAGTATTAGTAGGCCCCTCTATATGTCTGTGTTTGTATGCAGGTGTCTAAGCTCACTATGGCTTCAGTTCCAGCTCCTTGCATTCATGTTCTTCCTTATGGGCACCTTCTGTTTGTCTTGTCCACATCCCACCAGCCCACTCAGATGTGCCTCTGCTTTCCCCTCTTTGGCTGGCAGTCTGATCTCAGGCACTTGTACCTCTCCTGTGCCATCCTATGTGCTGGAGCCTTTCAGGAAAGGTTTTGTCACATGGTGCCATCACAAAAACATGTGGGATACACAGGACAGGAAAACATTCTCAGGCACACCAGATTCACTTTTACATGAGACTCACAAATGCTCAACACCATGAAAACTCTGCAGTATTTTCCAGTGGACAGAGATATTCAGTGGGCAGTGTTTTCCTGAGTGCAAAAAGGCCAGAATAAATTAAAATATGATAATAACTCTAAACTAAACACTAACTGGTCATTGGTCTGCAGCGTAGTTGTTTATTTATATGCTTAAATACTGATGTAAAATAGTTGTCAGAAAGCTGGTTTTCTCTGGAAGATGTGACACACAATCAGTTACCTCTTCAAGAACTCAGGAAAAACTTAAAAGATGATAGATCTAGATTTGTGATCTAGCAGCCAAATTCTAGCCACATTTTAAGGGAAGATGGAGATATCAGAACTGAGACAGGCTATGAAATTTTCAAAATACTTGGAGGATTTGAGCAGAAAAGCTTCCTTGTCAGCAGAAGATATTAAATCATAAAGCTCCAGATTATGCTGCACAAAATCTTGCCTTGGAAGCAGATCTACAGAAATAATTAAAGGAAAGTAACAGGACTATTCAAAGGCTTCATTATTTTTCACCAGAAAGATGTCAAAATCTGGTCTCTAATACAGTTGATTTCATTCCTTCCCCTTATTCCTGAGATTATTTGTAAAACTATAATCAATCACACAGGCCAGTACTTAATTAAAACCCCAGTACTGAACTAATATGAATACTGGTCATGACCCCAATGGCATCGAAATCTGAAACAAGAGAAGAAATTAACTGTGGTGAATTAGACCACCCTTTAAACAAAACCTGGGCAGAAATGGTAACCCCCAGTGAAAGCTGGGTGCAGCAGAAATAGTTGGCAGGAGAGGCTAAGTTCTTATCACTGGACTTGGGCAAGCAGCTCTACACATCAGCTTCCTTCAATCCCTACTGAATCAAATTCAATCTTTACTATGGACGGTCATGCACAAATAAAACCCAGCTGAAAGACAGCAAGCAGCAGCAGATCTTTCCTGGAAACAAGCACATCCTATTTCAGCGGGCCACTGTAGACACTGATGCCTGATGTACAAGGAAATGAGCATGAGATAACACTTTCAAAATAGCCCGTGACACTCCTGCCTGGGTCCGGGGCATTCTGATGAGTAATGTCCGTCCTTATCGAGGCACCTGCGGCTCGTGGCCAGGAGCGGCGAGGCTCCACATGCCAGCCCAGGGCTCCACATGCCAGCCCAGTGCTGCAAATGCCAGCCCAGGGCTGCAAATGCCAACCTAGGGCTCCACATGCCAGCCCAGGGCTGCGAATGCCAGCCCAGGACTCCGAATGCCAGCCCAGGGCTCCACATGCCAGCCCAGGGCTCCACATGCCAGCCCAGGGCTGCAAATGCCAACCTAGGGCTCCACATGCCAGCCCAGGGCTCCGAATGCCAGCCCAGGGCTCCACATGCCAGCCCAGGGCTGCAAATGCCAACCTAGGGCTCCATATGCCAGCCCAGGGCTCCACATGCCAGCCCAGGGCTGCAAATGCCAACCTAGGGCTCCATATGCCAGCCCAGGGCTCCGAATGCCAGCCCAGGGCTCCACATGCCAGCCCAGGGCTGCAAATGCCAACCTAGGGCTCCACATGCCAGCCCAGGGCTGCAAATGCCAGCCCAGGGCTCCACATGCCAGCCCAGGGCTGCAAATGCCAGCCCAGGGCTCCACATGCCAGCCCAGGGCTCCGAATGCCAGGGTTCCAGTGCTCCAAATGCCAGCCCAGGGCTCCAAATGCCAGCCCAGGGCTCCACATGCCAGCCCAGGGCTCCGAATGCCAGCCCAGGGCTCCACATGCCAGCCCAGGGCTCCACATGCCAGCCCAGGGCTGCAAATGCCAGCCCAGGGCTCCACATGCCAGCCCAGGGCTCCACATGCCAGCCCAGGGCTGCAAATGCCAACCTAGGGCTCCACATGCCAGCCCAGGGCTCCGAATGCCAGCCCAGGGCTCCACATGCCAGCCCAGTGCTCCAAATGCCAGCCCAGGGTTCCAAACGGCAGCTCCAGGGCTCCAAATGCCAGGGCTCCAAATGCCAGCCCAGGGTTCCAAACGGCAGCTCCAGGGCTCCAAATGCCAGGGCTCCAAATGCCAGGGCTCCAAATGCCAGCCCAGGGCTCCAAATGCCAGCTCCAGGGCTCCAAATGCCAGCCCAGGGTTCCAAATGGCAGTCCAGGGCTCCAGATGCCAGGGCTCCAAATGGCAGCCCAGGGCTCCAAACACCAGCTCCAGTGCTCCAAATGCCAGCCCAGGGCTCCAAATGGCAGCTCCAGGGCTCCAAATACCAGCTCCAGGGCTCCTGCAGCAAACACGGAGCTGACCCACACTCACCCCATCACACAGAGCAGCACTGGGGGCCCTTCACGGCTCCCCTGCCCCGGAGCTGTGTGCCCCTCCAGAGGGATGGATCCCCACTCCACAGCTGTGGATGCCACCAGCACAGGGTCCAGGAGAGCACTGCTCTCTTGTGCTAATTTAAAGCCCTCTCCCTCTGGAGACACATCAGCTCTTCCACATTGCCAGGATGGCCAAGCAGGTGGTATGAGAGTATAGCTGCAGAGAGGTCACAGACCAGGGCAGCACAGCTGGAAGGGTGGAGGCCATATTCAGCAGGATTTTGTTGTCCTTGCTCTGATAAACTCCCTGAAAGGTCTGGCACCAAACCCAGCTGGCCCCATAAGAAATGTGTCTTCATGGAAGGCAGAGTGATGCCAAAATACTCATAGCCGCCCACAATCCATGCCATGAGTGGAAAGAAAATAAGATATGGGAAAAAATCATGGTATCTTCTGATTAGAAAGACATGATTCATGCTTTCAGTGCCACAGTATACGTGTTCTTATCGTCAAAGTTTACAGTACCAATAACAAAATTTTTAGCACAAAAGAAAATTAATAGCTTACATCAAAATAGTTATTTATTTTCTTATTAATTTCTCTGTATAGCTAATACACATCGGGAAAAATATCAACATCTTTTTCTAAAAAAAAAAAAAAACATTTTTTCCTCACTCAATCCTAGCCTTCTCTTCTTCCATTTCCCTCTAATTTTCCTGTCCTCACAACAAAAAATTAATGTGGAAAGTAAGGAAAATCAAATAATGTATCTAAATAGATAGAGAACGGCTCAGACCCTTTCACAACCCAGTCAGGATTTTGGAGTAGGGTGGAGGGGGATGGAAGCAGTTCAGTTCAGGTTACTTGTGTCTCATTATGCTCAGGAATTATTATTTTTTACTTGAAAACAGTTACTAGGTAAAAGGAATTTCAGGGTATACCCACAGCCTTTACAACCATATACTGTTCTTCATGAATCATTTCCTCTGAAGTTAAGGAGATGAGGTACACAATCGTATCATTGCACACGCTTGTATAAAAGGTACAAAAGGCCTTTTCTTTTGAAGTTAATAGCAGGAGAATGAAATAATCTCTTCTTTTTTTACAAGAGAATAGTTTCATTGTTCTGCCCACATACTTTATTTGTTGATCTGACATCTGTAACAGTGAAGTGGAAGAGGAAAGGGAAGCGGATGAGAGAAATAAGTGAATTAAAATATTTGGGATAAGCTTTTGGAGAACATTATATGACTATGCTTGAGTAAACTTGACGTGATCTAAGTAATAGCACAAATAATCAAACACTGAAGGAAAAAGTCCACTCTGATCTGGTTGCAAACATTGACCTCTCTCATACCATCATCCTTCCTACAGCGTTATTCTAATTTGCTTCTAAAGTTGTTCCCTGAAGACCTAATTCCCCTTTGTGCGTAGACAAAATTTCCACTGCTGCCTCTGAGAGTTGTTTTTTACTAAAATGTGTTTGTTTCTGACAGCAGCTCCTTGTGCTGGGTTAACTCTTTCAACTTAAATTTGGTTCCTAGGTTTCAGATGCCCCATGGGTTTCACACCATACTGCTGTGGAGGGTGCTGAAAACATCAACTCCTTGGCAGGGCTAGGGAGTCTTGTCCTTATCTCCAACCCTGACACAAGGTGAGGGGCAGCCCCATGGCCTTGCAAGGTATGAACCAAAACATGGCTGGAGGGAGCCTTTACATCTCACTTCTGCCAGAGAACACCAGTGCTGGCATCTCTAAGCCACTGCAGCCAGGGCTTGAGCACCCTCCTCCAGGGGAATAACTCACACAGAATGGGGCTGTCTGGGGGGCTAGCAGCCATCTGGCTGGGTGGCCCTACTCCTGTCACCAGGCAGTGGAATTTGTGCTGGAGAGGAGGAGGAGACTGAACTGCATAGAAAAAAGCATACTCCAGGATTTGCAAAGTTCTGCTGATGAAGGCAACACTCCTAGCATTCTTTCCTTCTGCCAGAGACTTGTTGCTGAACCAACAAGACTTAGGATCTTGAGTAGCAAGTTAGAAGAATTTGGCACCGTGCAAGGAAGCCCCTCAAATTTTGCCAGTATTCCTCAGCAATGTCTCTGCTCGTTAAATATTTTCTGGGTGTCATGCAAGGGATAGGTTAATTACCATGTACATTTTTATGTGGACCAGCTGTCTACTCTGCCTGCTGTCAGAAATGAAAAGTCCTCTGGGAACCCCTCTGAGAAAACACTTTTTGTCCTCTAGGAATAGAATGGTTTTCTTTTAATATCCCCTTCAACTGTAACTCATTTAACTTATAAATCTTGACAACAGATTCTGGCCACTGATGCACTGTTTTCTTATCCTAAGCCTTTTTTTCTCTCCTTCCTCCTTGGATACCTTATACTCCATGTTTAATGTGAGACACAGCTGTCTCTGCCAGCAGGAGTTCACATTCTAAAAATCACCAAGATTTATGCAACAGGTGCTCTACTAACTCACTGTGATAACATTTTCTTCATGCAATGAAACAATATACTGGTCTGGGATAAAAAACAAATCTAAATAAAAGAAGAAAAGATTTGCTGGCTGGATATTGGCCCAACTTCAGCTTAAGAGCCAATTTTTTCTTTTTGTCTTACAGGAAACCTAAATAGCTTCCATATAAGTGGATGGGTGAAAATAGGCAGGTAGAATATAAGTAAAGGATTGACAACCATGGGACAAGGCTTAGTAGCAGGAGGATAATTGGGAAGAATCTTCTTTTAAAATATGCACCAGTTGCCCCAGCTTCACTTCACTGAATATTCCTGGTACATTTACTAACAGAAACAAGGCCACAGACCAGTGCAGACCAATGCATTTCAACCTCTTGCAACTTTCAGTCCCATAATATTTTTCCAGTCCATGATATGTAGAGCCATGTGTAGAAACTTTTAAGTTTAGTGGCTTTTGCTATTTTTCTTGTAGTCCCATTTTGAAGATCCTTCAGTTACCATGGACCATGAGTTTAAATCCATTGCTTGAGTCAAACAAGCTTCACGGCTGACAGAAGCTCCTCACATCCCCAAAAAGCTGAAAACAGCTACTAATAGGTTTAAAATATATGCTGTATATGTATATATATTGTAAAATGTCATTATATTTTGATGTGATAAATATTATTATAGCAAAAATGCCCCTGCTGTTGCAAAGAGAGGAGTGTTTTATTCAGTGCTGTAAAAAAGCATTCAAAATTTCATTCAGGATGTATGTAAGAGACAGAATGACACTTGGTACTTGAGCTTTTGAATGGATCAGATTAGCTGTCCCTCAGGACACAGAGTTATGAGCTCAGGAAACGCTTGAGCACTTATCTGCGTGCTTTCTTCTGACAATGTGTTGGGAGGTACAAAGTGGGGACAGGAAGAAAAGCAACCATTTCACAGGGAAATACACAGTACAGAAAATGGCACTCGAGTTTTGGGAGTGGGATCCTGCTCCTCACACCTAAAAGAAAGATGGATTTGATAGTTCAAAACACTTTGCAAAGAGGACTTTCAGTCTGGGCACCTCTACCCATCTCCTGCCTCTCCCAAGGCAAACTGCCAAGTGTTTGAATGGCCTTCATTCACATTCAGGAGTAAGACCACACATCCCTGAGAGCTGTGGTTTTAAACACAGGTGGAGCATTTCACCCTTCCTTCTCTAAATAGGTTTATGACAAGGAACTTCAAGCAAAGAAAGATAAGCAAAAAAAGAAAGTTGAAAAAAACCCCTGTCATAGGCTTACACACATGGTTGGTCCAAACAGTGATGATACAGAATAGATGAGACAGTGACAGATGAGATCATGACCATACATGTGTCTCCTCAATGCTGACAGCATATTTGAGTACAAAGTCTTGAATATTTTGTTTAAATCACAGGATTCACTATCAAGGCATGTAAAGAAAAATGTGCCAAAATCCTGTGACTAGGGCAAAAATGAAGGAAAGATTTTTGAAGTGCAGGCACTTCATGTTACTGGCTTGTGGATACCCAGTGGAAGACAGTAGTGCCAAAAAACTGAGCACAGCCCAACCTGGAAAAGCACTGTGCAACTTCAAAATTATCTCATATCCCTTCCTCGATTACAGCTGATCAGTCAGTAAGACAAACCTGCTGCCTTTCAGCAGGTACAAAGGAGGCAAAACCTCCAAAGGTCACTGTGTACCTGAACTGCAGTATCAATAAGCTCCTGAGGGAAATAAAAAGAGGCAGCCAAATGTTGACTGTGAGGATTTAAAACTCTGCTGAAACATGTGTTTCACATTCAGGCTTTTCCTGTGAATTAGCTAGCTGTTCTGAGGGTACTGAAGACGCATGAGAAAGACTTCAAGTCCTGAACTGAATGGAGGGATTGTATTTGGTGATACTGTTCCACAGTGCCCTGAATCCCTGAGGATGAACAATACCTGCCTGCATATGTGACAATTAATTACCGTTGTCATTTGGGATTGACATCTGACAATTCCTGTGCCTCTGCTAATCCCGGTGCAGCCATCAGCACTGAAAGCATTCAGCACTGCACGCTGCATTGTTCAGACAACCCCTGTGTTTCTGTGGTGATCAGAGGTGGCTATGGACAACTCTCAGAGAAAACAGGCCTTCAGATGTGTGAAATGCTGAGACTTTGTGCTGCCAGTGTCAGTCACAACCAGCATGGTGGCAGCAAGACCAGCTCAGCTGCCCCAGCCACAGCAGCATCACTTGCAGGGGGCCAGAGATGGTGCTTTCTGTTCCTAAATAAAGCCTCCTTTCCCACCCCATACCAGACTCTCTGGAGGCTGGCACAGGCAGGGTAGCAGTGCCAGCAGCCCATCACCCAGCAGAGACTGCCAGCAGCCAGGCTCCCCTGTGGCCATGCAGGGTCGGTGGGCACCGTCCCCGCACGGGGATGTGCTGCAGAGCACACAGCCAAGCCCTGCTGCAGTGGGAAGGACATGATGCACAAGCACAGCTGTTGCCTGGCAGCCTCCAGCACTGCCAGCCAACAAGGCAGGAGGATGCCCAAGCAGGTTCAGCTCATGGCATCCCATCAGCAGCAGTGCAGACCCTCAGCTGTCAGGGTCCTCCCCTGCCTGACAGCACTCAGGGTCCCGTAAATGGAAGCTCTTTGGCCAAAGATAAGTTATTCCTGCAAGGAATGCATTCCTACCCAGTGCAAGGGCAGCAGGGGTGCCAGAGGTTTCCCTTACTCAGTACAACCAGCACTGTGCTTGGAAGCAGCTTGGCAGGAGGTCAGAGCCTCCCAGCCCTTCCCCACCTCTGACCAAGCCCTCCCCTGGCCTGACTTTTCTGCCTTTGGAGAGGGAGCACACCATATGTTATCCCCTTGTAGCTCATCTCCCTTTTAATTAGATTTCCTGTCTTCAGATAACAATTATTGCTGTAGAGCCATGGCCTTATAGTGGAAGGGCAAAAGGCCAAGCAGAAAGTCCCATGAGGCTCCAGGATGATGTTCAGATGGATGTTCTGTCAGGGAAACAGCTGGGAATATTATTTGGAAGTGGCTTACCCAGGAACCACCACCAGCTGACATGCTCCCCTTCTACTTTTAGCTCCTCAAACCTCTGCCCTCTGAATGGACAAGCAGGGAGATACTGACTCCAGCTCCTGCAGGAGCACTCCCACACCAGGGTGGGGATGGGATGGACATGCTTCCCTCTCAGATGTCTGACAGCCAAGAGGGACCAGGCATCTGCAGAAGGGACAGTTCTAGGACAGGCCAGGCTCTGTTCCACCAAAGGTGTCTGGACCCTGATGCACACTGGAGAAAACTCAGCCCTGCCCTCTCTCTATCTGTCCTGGCACTGCCAGTCCCAAGCACCAAGACAAAAGGGCAGGCTGGAAACCTCTAAAGGACTTGGTGAAAAAGGAGCCTGACTCACCACTGCAGCTCCTAATAGCCCTAATGGTAGCAATAGAGAGCATGGGGGAAACAGGGCAGCAAAAATAAATAGCTGTACTCTGGAGGAAGTTCTGAACATTTAGAGCTTGCAGCTGGGCAGCTCTTTGGAAAAAATTTAGTACAGGGAACTAAATGTTTTCCCTGGAAGTCTGCACTAAAACTGGGTCTCTTGAGTGAGAGGATGCATCCTTTTGGCGGTAATTTGCTGATGCTATTTCAAAAGTGTTGAGGTGGATCATGTAAAACTTCTCTCAGCATCTCAGTCATTTTAGTTTTTATGATCTGCATTGTGGGGATGGGCTTGTTCCAAGTTTTTGCAGCTCATAACACAGCAGTACTACACTGGTTTCTCAATATTAATACAAAGACAAAATCCTTCAGCAGAATCACTTCTGCACTAACATGGAAACTTCATTCCAAGGGGTAATCAATTCACCCTTTGGGAAACCTCTCCCTCTCCATAACAAACAGGTGTTTCAAACATGTCCATCTTCATAACAGACAGGCTTCCTAAATTATAGGCTTCCCTCTGTCTTTTTACCATGTGATAATTGATTAGCCACCAGACAGTCATATCTTTGAGTCCTTGCAATACTTTGGAAGAAGTAAGATTTCTCACAGACATGGTAGATGATACCTACAGAGCCTACAGTTTTAAGTAAGTGAAGATCTTTGTGACTGAGGATGTGAAATGATGATGGTAACTTGGCTGCACTGTTCAAGGGTCACTAAGGATCTGAAGATCTTTTGCTCAGAGACTGTTGCCTCTCCAGGCTGCTATTCCATGACTCACTCCACAAACCAACCTCATTGCCACAGCCAGGAGGAAATGATTCATAAACAGTGACCTTTCCCCTTGCCACCCCTGCAAAATGAGGTCTGTGTATAAGCACTCACAGAGCTGGAGCCATGGGAATTACAACTAGATAAACCATCCACTGACGGCAACATCACGCAACCACTTCCTTGCCTGTGCTAATGGTGGAGATGTTTGCTGTGAGCCAGGCACACTCACAGAACATAACTGGGGCAAAACAGACAAACTAGGCAAGAAGGTGACTCAGAATAAGGGAGGTTGAAAAGGAAGGCTCAGAACTGGATGAAATCTCTTGGTCTCCTGTTTGCCGACATGTGAAGTCAATGTCTCATAGAAAAATAGACAGAGTTACTGATATCCTTCATGCCACACACAGTCTACTGGGTTCACAGTGTCAGGTCAGCAGTCATTAAAGAATAATATTGCTTTGTTGCTATTTGCAACCTCCTCAGGACACAGGATGCCCAGCCTTGGGTTTGCAGCCTTTCATCAACATGCTGCGTGACCATGAGGTGATGAGGGGTTGGGACCCAAAGCACTCTAAGCTCAAGCTCCTGTCTCAGGAGTAAGTACAGCAGATGGGAGACAAATGCAAGAGGGAAGGATGGATACCTCTTTGTCTCCCTTGTGAATCATCCTCATGACCTAGGAAGTCCTCCCCACTTCTAGGCAGACCTTTCATTGAAGCTTCCCAGTTTAAGCATCCCAGAATTTATTTCAGTCCAAATACAAAGACAGCCAAAACGACCAAGGCTTTTCATTTCTTTATCACACCGTTTTGGGCTTCAAATCTGTTCAGCAGAGCAATATTCCCAGGCCTTGCAGCATGCATCATACAGCTATCACCAGAAATGCCTAATTAAACTACCAGGAATATCACCAGGACCTGGCAAAAGAGACTTGCTCCTTAGTTTTTAAGTCCATACTTCTGTGACGAGTTGCCACAGAGGAAGAGAGTAATGGCAAATTGTTCACTCTCCTTTAGTGAGAGTTGCCTCTAATGATTTGGCATCTAGGTACAAGTTGCTCTTCATGTACCAGGTATACCACCTCCACCTTGGACACAGTGAGTGTGGATAGAGGGTCTAACAGCCTGTGTGCACTCACAGGGAAAGCAAGTCTTTAGAGGTGGGACTTTTCTCCAAGTTGAAGCATTAGGGTGGGCCAGGTGCAGCATCCAGCTGTGGCCAGCCTGCAGGGGGTCAGCAGCCAGTCCCCAGTGTGGCAGGCTGCCCTGGGCACTTCTGTGCTGCAGTTTGGGGTGGCAGCCCCCCAGCATTGCCCTGGTTTGCCCCCAGGCAGCCAGCTCCCTGACCAACCAGTCCTACAGGTGACAGCATGGGGGCACAGACTTGCACACAGGGTAGGGCATTAGGACCATGCAAAGGCAGAATAACCACCTGTCCCTGCTCCTAGCACCCTGTGACAAATTTGGACTTCCACCTTTTCCCCCAGCAGCGACAAGGTTCTTGTAAGGAGGCAGCAGCTGTGAATCCAAGCATGGGGTGCACAGGGTGCTGGCTGCCAGGAGCAGGCAGCTGCCTGGCAGAGCATCCTCAGGCAGCCACACAGGTGGGACAGTGCCACCTCCTCCCTGCCCTCCTCCGTGGCAAGCACCCCTGCACAGCTTTCCTCGTGGGACAGCGTGTCAGGGCTCGCAGGCAGATCAGCAACAGCACAAATACAGCTCTGGCTGCAAGGGCTGGCTCAGAGGCAGGGTGAGCAAAGAGAAGACAGCTCAGTAATTATTTGTGCTGCACAGAGGAAAGAGTTATTAGGCAGCTGTACCGAGATAAGCCAGGCTTCGTGGTTTAAGAGTTCTGGGGAACCAGTGACCAAGAGCAGCATTTCAGCTCCTTGGTGCCATACAGACCCATCTCTGGCAGCATGACAGAGGTTTAGTTTCCTCTCTGATGTCCTCAAAGCACATTCTCAGCCCTAGCACCCTGCAGAGAAATGTAAGCAAAGAGAAGGGTAGCAAATTTTCATCATTATTGAATAATACCAGTTTGTTGCCACTGACAAATTTTGAATTCCCATAGACAATTGGGAAAGTGGAACTGTGTTGAAATGGCTGCTAAAGACTTGGAGTCAGGCTAGCTGTCTCTACAAGGGTGCACAACTGGGTACCAAGTGCCATTGAAACTCTTTCTTCATTATCCAAACAAGCACTGGAGCTTCTTCTGGGACCAACATGACTAATTTATCAGAAATCAGCCTATCAGAGGGTGAATACCCAAATATCTGGGACTTTTCCCTTTCCCCTTCTCCTCCCAATAAATGAGTAGCTGAAGCAATCAATGACAAATGCAACTGACTTTTTTTTAAAACGTCCTTTTCATATCAAATCTAAATTGCGTAGGATCCCAAGCTTCCCATTTTGATCACAGATTTCCTAAAAGGGCAAGTCCTTCAGAGAAGTCAGTGAAAATCTGTAACAAATTTCAGCAGCGCCATAATAACACCTCTAGAGCTTTATTCTTTATTTTCCTGAATGCCCCATTCACTGATGCTGTTCTAAATTTTTGGGAAGGTTTAATCACTGCTGTTAGCATGGCAAAGGGGGCTGCACCAGGAACATGTTCACCTGGGGTTGAAGGGTTCTCCCTGGGTAGTGCCTATCTGAGGAAAGCCAGGTCTGCTCTTCACTAAGTCACACCAGTGAGTTTGGAAGTCTCTTAGAAAGACTGCCTCAGATATGGGCACTATCTGATTACGAGGCCAGGGAGGGGCAGGGAGAGGCCCTGGTGTCCCATATCCTCAGGACCTTTCGTGGAGCTGCTGTGTTTGAGGTTGGTGTTTCTTAAGCCATTTCACTAATGTGTCGCTCCCACCAAAGGACCGAGGCTCTCCCTGTGCCCCTGGGTAATGCTTAGGCTGAAGGGCAAATGCTGAAGCATGGTGTGTCCTTCCCTCTGGGCCAGCCTGAGATCAAATTGCCAAGGAGGCCAAGCTGTAAGTCAGAGGAAGGGGGGTGAGTTATGCAGCCCCTTGCACCACCCACTTTCCATCAACAACAAATCCATCCTCTGCAGAATAGCGTTGCAGGGTGCCAGGGGACCAGTGAGAGGAATCTCGATGTGTCTATGAAGGATTCACCTCCTTTGTGGGCAGCTGGGCTCTGCACCTGCCCTGGAACCCTCTGTGCTCCATCACACCCATGGGGGTGCACTCAATTCCACTCCTGTGCCCTCCTCCACACACATTGAAATACAGGCATTAATTTTTCTAGCAGAGTAGACCCAAGAGCTTTCAAATCATCCAGTATGAAAAATTCAAACACTTCCTATATCCTGAGCTGCAAGGTGTAGAAATATGACAGCTTGTCAAGGGTGGGCAGTTACTGAACATCTCTGGCTGCTGAATAGACTAACTTTTCCTCAATCCTAGCACTGCACTTGTATGTGTTCTGCAAACATGAAAGGACTGAACACCCTGAGTAGGTTGTGTGCAGACCTGGGGGCTAGAGATCTCTTTGAAGCTGCTGACAAACTTAATAGAAGGGAGGCAAAGTATACAAAAACTGAGCTTTCCTCTTCAAAAAGCTGGTAAAGGATGTAAAGGGCTGGAGAAAAAGAGAGAGAGTTTATAAAAGCTGAGGATTTTATGGGTTGAGAGGGGACAGCAATTAATATAGCTCACTGCAGTTCTGAGCTATTTAGCCCACTGTCATTGTAGCATCCATAACAACACTGCTGAGTAGACCAGAAATAGTAAACTTCAGATACAGCTTTCCAGTGTCATGTGGACAACATCTGGGAGGTGAAAACAGCTGTATCCTGGTATGCCTTTGTGCCCAGGAAGAGGGGTGGCCCTCATGAGTGGGCCTCAATCTGGGCTAACCCTGCCAGCTCCAGAGAATGCTGTGCTAGTAGGAGTTAGGCACCTGCATAAGAATCATACTGAACTTGCATTGCACCACAAACTGGGAATTCTATGTTATAAAAGCATTTTTCTTTTCCAAGTGGTACATACAAACCTTGTCACCCTGACCTCTCCCAGGCTATAGGTCAGTGAGATACTGGATTTTACAGCAGTCCTGTGAGGTCTAGGCTAAAGAAAGGCCACACACACCATATTGGAAGGCCTGTTAAGAGTATCACACAGATATCCTGTGCTTTTAGACCATGCCTGCCTTTCAGTGCACCTAAACTCTTGCCTGCAGCAGAAGGGCAGCAGTGATGGCAGGAGAGGCAAACCAGCTTTCACCTTAATCAATCACATGTGGAGAGCAATGTTAGCAGCTGTGAGGGGGAGCACCATCTCCTTAATGCCTGGGAATGCTTTTCAGTGACTGCAACAAAGGTGTGGCAATAAAAAGGACCTTCCTGAAGGACACTGGTGCAGCAGGGCTATTGTAGGGCTTTGCCTACCAAGTACCCCTGGGCCAGTTTGGTGCAGACTGTGACAGCTGAATTAAGAACAGGCTTCAGCTATGCCAGAATTTCATTTTACAAGGGCAAATCTAATAGAGGATGGCTGTATGCAGACTGAGCAGAGGATGTAGCTGTGGCTGCTCCAGGGCTACCATACCTTTAGGAGACAGTAGCCTCATCAGTAAGGCACACAGGATGAAGCATATCCAGAGCTCAGCAAAAGTAAATTACTTCTCCCAAATCCATCTTGATTTCAGTTTTCAACTTTGAGTGAAAAAAACCCTTAAGTGAATATCCTGAAAATTATCCATTAAATCCGCTTAGATCCAGTTAAATTAAAACATTAGGAAATCAAAGGCAGAAAAATTATCTTTGTAGCCATGGCAGATTTGTGAATATATTTTATTCTTTATTTAATTTTATAATTTTATTATTTATTCTTTACTTTTATGCAAGCTTTGAATTGCGTTAGATCTCTGCCATTGCCCAGAACCTGCATAAACATTCACCCTTCTGCATTGTGTTTCAGCAACAAAAGAGATTGCTGAGGATTTTTTACTGTCAGGAAAATTATTGAGTCATTGAGAATTACCTTTGAGAAGAAAATACCCCTTGGTAGATGGCTCTATGGCTGAAACCAGCAGAATTAGGAAAAACTAGGAAGGAAGACCCCAACCCTGCAAGTGAAGGTGCCACCAAGCATGGATGCTGCAGTCCCACCCCAGCATGACCAGCACCCAGCCCACTGGGCTAGGGGGCCTCTGTCCTCAAGGTATTTTTACCTTGCACCTCCAGCTCAGAGCACCAATTCCTCCTTTGTGGGGCAGAAGCCTTTGCAGCAAGTGGCCCAGGAGGATTTCCCTGATCAGACATGCCTGGCAGAAGGAAGAGGGGAGTGCAGAGCCCACCCATCTGCCAGCTCCTGCCTGGCAGCCCTGCCTCCCTCCCGGATGACTCAGGATGACAGCCAGGGTGGCAGGCAGCTGATTGCCCCACGGCTGCAGTTTCACAACTCTAGCCATCTGTGGGCTGCAAGCTTCTTAAGCCCTCAGGAAAACACATCGGAACACTTTCCAAATGGCTTGGGAGTGACTGTAGCAGCTTCCCCGGGGCAGCAGAAGCTGAGTGCTCCTCTGCAGCTGCTGCTCTCAACTGTCTGGGCTAAATCTTCAGCACAGCAACAGGCCCACCTGTCATCCTCTCACTTAGGCAAGCTACACTTTTCTCTCAGTCAGGAGGGTGGAAGGGAAAATGGCTAATTGTTCATAATTATCATTGTGTTATGATGTCTTACTGCCATCTCAGCCATCAGATACCCCTCTCTCTTTGTACCCAACAACTCAGCTTGTGCCTGCAGAATTGTAGTATTTGCTTTGTGTTCTGCAGATGCATAGGTCAGACTCTCCCTCTGACCAGAAAGAGGTCATCTGACCATCCCTCCCCATCTTCCTCAGTTCTGGAAGGACAGTCAGTTTATTTTAGAGCCCCCACCCCCAAAACAGCAGCCTTTTCCCAGGCCAGCTGGGTGCCCTGGTGAGGAATGCTGACAATCTGCCGTCCTGGAGCAGAGCTGTCAGCCTTACTTCCCTACTGCTGAGCCCTCAGTCATCACTCACATAAAGGATAAGTATGCAGCCTGCTGCCTTGTGACAAGAGCTGTGACTTTGTTTAGGAGCCAAGAACTAGGAAAGAGTACCAGGGAAACGTGGCTTAGTAGAACAGGAAATATTAACAATCTGTGATAAAAATGAAAAAAGCAGCCAGAACACATTTAACTCAGCTGGAGGCACAGCTCTATGACTGGCTGCGAGTAGCAGCAGCCTCCGAAAAAAAACAATAAAGAAATAGCTTTTGCAGTTCAAGGCTGACTTTCATAAGAACAGCAATTTTTCATGTGTTCATCTGCGTACAAGAAAAAGCCCCTAAGGAAAGTCATCTGCACATTGCAGTAGCTGCTGGCACAGGAAAGGACACAGAGTTTTCAGCTCCACAGATGGTTGAAGGAGTTGTTGTGAAAGCCCACAAAGATAAACTTACACAGCCCCATCACGGTCCAGCAGCAATTTAGGATAAGTAGGTTGGCTACTACAGCTTTATCCACCAGTCAGTTTTGGTTTTTTTCTGCTAGAAAAACAAGATTGGGGTAAATGTCTCTGACTAAAAGGATCTCTCTCAAAGCTCCTTGTTCCTGACTGAAATGGTTAAATGACAACAGAATAGTAGGGAGAAGAAAATTCCCCCCCCCTCCTCTATTTTCCTTTGTGTGTTTTAGTCAAAGCAGTTATCAGGCTGGAAAAGCTGCCTTAACAGTGGATTTATATCTGGAGAGTCCTTTCAAGTTATTATGGGGCTGATAACCTCTTTTTGTCCTTGTAATCCACAGTAAATAGAGGAGCTCAATAGCTCTGGAAATAGGGAACAACTCGCAGATCCCTTCGTTCCTAGTACACTGTTTGCACAATGCCTAGTGCTGGGAATAGCCAGAGCTGATTTAATAATCTGAAGTCATCCAAGACTCTGCTAAATCCCAAGTGAAGCTCAAGTGTGTCTGCCTTGCTCTTGTCTCCAAGGAGCAAGTAACAGCAATGAATCTCTCAGGCTGGTACTTAAATGGCAAGGCAGTCTCTCCTCCAGGTCTCCATCCAAGGAGCCCACTGTGTGTGCAGGTGATTGTAAGGAAGGTCTTACCGAGCACAGAAAATGAAGCAGGCTCTGCTGTGAGGGGCAGCACCTCTCACACAGGAACAGGGACAGGGGTCCTGGCTGTGGATGGAGCACTGCTCTCTGGCTCCCAAGGCATGACCTTGGGCAGGCAGCTTGGGCTCTCCAGTCCCGAGTTTCCTCTTCTCTAAAACTGAGATATGATATCCAAGTGGGCTGAGAGCCTTGCAGAGAGGTGCTATCTGTGGTACAGAGAATTATCACCCCAGGCCCAGGTCCAAAGCACACTGCTACATGGAGAGCCATTCCCTCAAAGGACCCTGGCTCTGGTACCCAACCCAAGAACAGGCCAGATGTGTTCTCTGAGCTGCAGGTTCGTTGCTATATTTTCACCTTTGTAAATGACTTTAGGTGCAAAAGATCCTGAAGACTGAGCCTCAAAAATTACCAATAATGAAATAATCTCCTCCTAGATGGTATATGACCCAGTTCTTGAGCCTCCTACAAGTTAGAATCAAAGCCATATGTACAGTCATAAATATCAGAAATATTTACAAAACACAGACAAGATCTTAAAAACAAAAGCAGTGATTTCTTCATCTCACTGGAAGCCTTACCAAACGTGGGGTAAATTGTCTCAATTGAAATTGGGTCTGCTGACCACAGAGGGCTGTATGCTTCATTGTAATGGTTAGTCATTCTGTACATACTTACTGGTTCAGGTAATCTACTACAGCTGCTCACAAACTATTGCAAGGCAAAGATTAGGAAGTAGGGTCATTAGAAATTTTGTTCATGCAAAATCCACTGTGGTCATAGCACAATATAATACAAAAGGTAAATCACACCCCCATCTGCACAATCATTTCCCCTGCAGTGGTGGCTGGCATAGCCAGACACATCTAGAGAAGATCAGGAAAGGCTGTAAAAGTGGCTAATTTAAAGTTCCCATGGTGAGTCTGTACTGGGATACTATCTCTGCTTAGATGTTTTTGTCCAAAGGCCTAAACAAAACCAAAAAAACCCCAAGCACTTAAGCACAGAAACCTCACCTCTGGCTGTTCCTAAAAGTCTTTTAAGGAAAACTTGTAGGTGCTGCAATCCAACCAGGGTGTTGAAGCAGAGCACAGGCTTCATGCAGATGCCAGCTGGTAGTACAGCCTCACTTTCCAATGCTTCATTCAGGAGCTGATGTCCCTTTCCTTGTAAATTCAGTGTGTACCCTTAGGCCAAGGCTCCACAAGTAATTGAGCCCAATGCTGAGGTCCCAAGCAGCTCCCAGGTCCTTTGGGTGCCAGGACACCTTGAGGATGTTCAGCTCTTAGCAGACCCAAAGGCATCTCTGCTCTGCTCATCTTCAGCATAGAAGGCACAAGGCAATATTGTGAGAAGTCTACACCAGGTTCCTTACCTTACATATCAAAAATCCCACACTAGAAAGACAGAAAAAACACCCATATTGTTCATAACTTTTTTTTTAAAGCTTATTTCAAATTTATAAAAGGCCTAAGTGGAAAGTCTTCACAATGGTTGATTTTATTTTAAAAAAATATGGATAGGTGTGGAAAGTAATTTGGCACTTTCTAAAAAGGACTGAGATGCTCCTGCTAGAAACAAGCAATCAGAGGAGTAAAGGCTTTCATTTAATTCTGGTTTGGGTTCAATTACAAAGAAAATTGTTCTGTTTCAGCTGTGCTGTGAATTCAGTGAAATTGCATTCAGGTCTAGATTTCATTTGAGGGAAGTGGGACACACATTTAGATTGGTCTTCTTTTGTATTTTGTTTTGCTAAAAAAGTATAGGCACTATTTCACCTTCCTCTCCCCATCATTTAATTGGGAAATATGAAAGGCCAGAATGTCAGTGTTACCCTAACCACACATCATCAATACTGACATAGATCACGTGCAAAGGTCATCCTTCCAGGAGTTTCATTCTGGGTTTTCTAAATCAAAAGAGAAGCAGCCATCATTTGTGAAAATGGTCAACATCTGTCCCAGTCTGGAAAAATTCTGGTTGATTTCAATGAATTTTGAATCAGATCCAGATCTTCTCTCTGCACCCCACATTGTATTTCAGATGAGAGAAAATGCTAGTAAGACAATGCTCCCCATTAGGAAAATAATGCATCTATTTCTAGGACCATTTCATATGTACCATAAATATGTAAGCAGTCATATTCCACATCCTCTTAATCAAAAGTTAAAGCAGAGAAGCATGTATTCATGCACTTTTGTAAAGATACCACCATTGATGGTGGAGCAGAAACAACCACAAATTAGAAAACTCTTGTTCTAGTATATTTATGTCCTTACAGTGACACTTACTGCTGTTATTAAAAGCTTATAAGGGATACCTGTAACAGCTGTAAGCAACAGTGGGTCCTTGAATAGGCAATAGAGATGCTTAACTGACTTTTCAAAGCTGCTGGGCACCAGCACTTGTGAGAGGTCAGATCTTTCAGCTATAATTTGCATATCAATATTAGGTTCAAATGCCTATATTTTGGGTGTTTACTATTGAAAAGAGAACTTGTAGTTGTTACAGCAAAAGCCTTTTTATGGAAGAGGTTACTGACACCTCCCCAGTGAAGGCAAACAGCACCAACATGTCTAGGTCAATGCACACTGTGTCACTGAAAGTAACACACCTTCAGGAGATGCTTGAAAATGAGGATCTGCTGCAACACAAACACATATCAGGGTAGTTCAAGTCATCTGAGTAGCTGCAGCTCTACAGAGAGCCCAAAGCAGCACATTCTTCTTGTCATACCTCACTTCTTTTCCCATGAAGCTAGAAAAGAACAGGTTGGAGTTTATGCCAGATGGAAGTGGGTTTTTTCCTGGATTAATTTCAGGTTACTTGTAATTCAATTATAGTGTTTAAGATATATGAAAAAAAGAGAAACAAGGCACATTTAATGCTTCAGTTTAGACTCCTAATGTCACACAGAGCAAGGCATTTTCAGGTAACAGTGATGAGCCTGAATTCTGTGTCCCAAAGACCTGCTGTACATGAACTGTGACACTGAGTATTACAGAAAGCAGCTACACTTGGTGTGGGTGCTCACACACCACACACTGCAAGAAGCAAAACTGAGGACTCTGAGTGTCATAATTGTGCTATATATATAAAGATTAATTGGAGCATCTGAGTGGTTCTTCAGAGAGTACCTACCCAGGTTCAAAGTGTTCCTCTTAGGCTCTTAGATTGAGCTTAAGATACAGCAAAAGCTTAGACCAGGCTTTAATCATCACAAATAGCCCACCAAACAACCATTCTTCCAACATATTGAGAGCTCTTTCAATAGATACCTCTTTATTTGAAATGGAATGTATCTTGAAAAATATGAAAAATAAATCACATCTCTCAGAAATCATTTATGAGTCATATTTACACACTTTTTTTTTTTGACGACACTGGTATTTCTGCTCACGAGAGGATATGCTAGAAAACATTTTGTACATCACTGCAGCCATAATTCAGAAGCTGGCATTGAAAATCATGAACCCTAAAAAAGAGGAATTACTTCAGGATGTCACAGAAAGAACATCCACCTGATCTTCCTTTCCCCCCAGTTTCTAAATTGTCTTGGTCACCACAGCCTGCTGAATCTGTCCCTTGATTACCTTTTAAAATTACAACAAGTAATTTTGACCTCTTTATTAACAGACTGTCCCCACTTTTGCTATCTATACCAAGCATTTGCCTGTGTGTATTTTACTAGCATTTTTGTTTATTCTCTAATGAATTTACTTCAGCCATGTGCTGCCAGACTTTTCTTTTTTGGAAGAGGAAGGATAACTTGATTTATTTACTTGCAAAGCTCCAGTAAGATGGAGAATGATGTGCTGAACCTCTTTTCATAGCCATTGCTTACAAGGCAGTAATAGACAGTATTAAATCCAGACATTTAAATGAAGACTGTGCAGTAATAGAGGGGCAAGATGAAAAGAAGTACCCTTTATAACATCAAACAATTCCTTGGTCTAAAATTACTATCAGTCAAGGAAAAAAAAAAAAAAAAAAAAAAACCAAAACCCAAAAAAAGCCCCCACACCGTGGAATTCAGAGCGTGAGAAAGTTGTCAGACTGTCCCCATCAGACAATTTAGCCTTATTTATACTGACAGTGCATGAGCCACACGGTCCAACTGTCCCCAGGGGACCCCAGCCAATTTGTTCCCATTCAGTTTCCAGGAGACAGTTGGGAGACACAAGTTTGATCCTTACACCCATCCCACCCACTCAGGCTGGAGGTATCAAGGTAGATTTTGTGATGTGACCACCTCTCACACTAAGAGGCTGGCTGACACCAAAGTTTTTAAACAGGTAACACAGCAGGCAATGACACACAACAAAAGTTCATTGAATTACATTAGTCCAAAAGGTTTTCAGATCATCCTTCGGACCAACTTAAAACAAGAAACATAAAAGTGGGGTATTGACCTTGAACCAGTGAAAAAGAACAGCAAATCCAAAATGACAGTCGTTTCCCCATACCTTCATGTCGATTTTCTCACTAAAATGATCATCTTTAGCTTTCAAAGTACAAGTACTTCCAGAAGAACAGTAAAATTTCAGCTTTATACTACATCCATAGACTTCTGTGGCATTCAGAGGCTTGCATCCACTGAGGACAAGAATAACTGCCTCTCTCAGAGAAATACACGTGTCTCTGATCAAATAGGAATTAATTCTCATCAGTTACATTTATCCTTCAGTAGGCTAAAATATATTTTAGTAGGTGAGATCAGCAATACATCTGTATACCTGAAAAGGTGGATTAGTTTCTCAGTAACCTGTACTTAATCACTCTAAAGAGAAGAGCCAAATTACAGTCTATTTTGTGAGTCCTTGACTAGCTCATTAGAGAATCCCCTTGCAGCTCTAACACCCAAGCGTTAGCAGAATGATAATGGCAGATGTACAGAGACATGGAAATTGAGAATCATGATTGCCAAGCCAGCGAACCCAATCCTCGAAGATGTGGGGCACATTCGATTTCAATTAATGGCAAAATAACGACTTTGTTAGGACAGCTGTAATCTACCACCTCAGGTTCATCACACAGCCTTGCCAAGGGCTCAGGAGTAACTACAGAGGGCTTTGATTCTGCACCATGACATGTCTTGCTTGTCTAGGTATGTGACCCTGACACCTGGGAGAAGGAATAAAAGGCGAGCGCTAACACAGACCTCAACTTACTCCTTACAGGACTGAGCTTAATCTTAGAGTGCAGAGGAAGGAATCTACGTACACAGCAGCAAATTCTAGAATCTTCCTTTGAATATCACTTCAGCTTTTTGCTTTAAACACTTACAGAAATAAGCTTGCATCTAGAATGCACGGCTCTTGCTGTCAAGTTACACCTCATTTACATAATGTGGATGTGTAGCTTTAAAAGTCATTGTCTATATTAATGTAAATTGTAAAGGGGCCAAAAGCCATTTTCCTCACCACACTAGCTAAAATAAATATCTCCATGGCTTTGACATTTTACCTTGGAGCAGAGATAATGGGCTTCATTGCTCTGTCCCGCTTGCAGCCTCCCCATTTCATTCAAACCAGAGCAGCTGGGCAGTAGCAGCACCCAACCTGAAGCCACCCATGGTCAGAAGAGCCCTGTCCTCAACAGCTCACTGCCCTCTCCCGACTCCCTCCTCTGCTCTGGGCAAGGAGCTCTGACCCGCTCCCACCAGCATCGACAGCCAAACTCCCACTGACTCTTAAGAGGCAGCGAAACAAACACCAGCTGTGCAATTAGCCCTTTGTTTTCCAACTTCATGGCTTCATCAACGTTTTTAGAGGCAAGATGGTACGCCTCTCTCAACATCTGACAGTGCTGAACACCAAAATTAATCTAGTTCATCTCAGCTAGAGAGCAACTTTCAGCTTATGAAAACTGTGACCAAAATAATCCATTTGCACACTGAAACATACATAAAATGGATTTTAAACTATGGACTGCTTTAATGCACGACATTAAAAAACGCCACGAAAATGCAACACAAGTTGAGAGTCCAGATCCCTTAAAAACTGAGCGTGCAGAGGGAGCCCTGAACTTGGACACTAAGAAACGTTCATGAACACTTCCCAGCTCTGGCCCACCAGCCTAGGAGCAAGCACCCCACACAGACAGCTGGAACCCAACTCAGATTCCTGTAGCACAAAAGAAGTTTCAGATTCTTTCCGCTCATACACTAAACAGATTGGTTTTAATCTCTGAATGACAAGCAACATTGCTTTTTTGAATAGCCAAGCATGAATAACTTTTTATCATCTTCCGCCACGTTTAATATTTTTAAAAAATCATTTAAGTCCCAGACTAGAATTGTTGTTCTCATTAGAGAAAATAGGTTTTGTATGCAGTATGGGTTTCAGCCAAATTTTGATATACATGTCACATTTTCCATGGCGGAATACAGTGTATTTTGGGTAAAAAAATGAATAACTTTTTTGTCAAATTGCACATGGTCAAAGTACCCAGAACTTTTCCATTCTTTCAGGGAGCTAACATGCATATTGTCTTCTCCTTTACTTTTTTTGCTACAGCCTACATTCAGAAATGTCTCGCAAATAAGCCTTAAAAAAAAATAAAAAGGAAAACAAAACCAAAAGAAAACGACCCTAATAAATAAAATAAAATACATTAAAATAAAGTTACAGTACATCATGTCTCCTAGAAGTCCCATCGCACCAAAGGATCCTTTCCAAGGTTCATAAATAATGGATTTGAAATGCTTCTCGGCACCGAGGGCGGCGAAGCAGCAGCAGCAGCAGCAGCAGCAGCAGCAGCTGGCTGAGGTTCAGGCTATTGAGCCGCTTCTCTCCGGTGTACCTGCACCTCGGGCGTTCGCCCAGTTCCTGAGCCCTGGTGCAGGTCCGCCGCGAAGGCGCTCTGTCCGTCCTCTCCGAAGCGCTCCGCACGTACCCTGCAGTGAGACAGAGAGCACAGAGGCAGGCAGCCCGTCAGGGGCAGGGGCCGGAGCGGAGCGGAGCGGAGCGGCGGGCGCGGGGCCGGGGCCGTACCTGCGTTAGGCGGAGTTGGAGGCGCCGCGGAGGCGCGGCCCGTGCGGTGCCGCCAGGTGCTGCTGCTTCTGCCGGGTGGAGCGCACGGCCAGGATGGCCTGGCGGTTCTTGTACTGCACCATCTGCAGCGTGATCGCCGCGTTCCAGCCCTGCTCCTGGGCGCACCGAAAGTCGATCTCCTTCCCCTCGGCCATCACCACCGTGAAGTACACGTACTTGCCCTTCCGCTCCACGCAGTCCACCGTCTTCATGTTGGAGAAGTGAAGCTCCTTGATCTTGGCCGCCGGCTCGGCCGGCTGCTGCTGCTGCGGCTGCTGCTGCTGCGGCGGCGGGGGATGCTTGGGGGGGATGAGGAGCAGCCCCTCCTCGGTGAGGATACAGCGTTTCTTCTTCCAGAGCTGCAGCAGCCCGTCGCTCCTCTTCTCCAGCATGCCCTCCTTCACCGCCTTACAGCCGCTCTCCAGCATCCTTCTGGCAGGGTTAGACGGCCTCCGCCCGCCGGGGCTGGGCTCGGGGTGCAGGCGGCACCAGCCGAGCACTCTCCGCCGGGCGCCGGCTCCGAGGCGGAGGGCCGGGAGCGCCCCGGCCCGCAGGAAGCGGAGCGGCTGCCGCCCGTGCCGCGGCGTGGCGAGCGGCGGGCGCTGCCGGTGCGGGCGGCCGGGGCTGTCGGCGGGCTTTCCTCCCCTCCGCTTTTGAACGCGCCTCTCCCAGCCCAGAGTGACACCCAGCGGAAACAGCGGCTCCTCCCGCCCGCCGGCCGCGGGGAAGCCCAGCGCGGCAAGGAGCGCGGCCGGGAGGCGCGGGGGCCGCCCGCCGGGCCGGGCGGGGCGGGGCGGGGCGGGGGCTGCGCTCCCCGGCGGCGGCGGGCCCGGCCCGCTCCCACCCTCGCCCAGCCACGGCACAGCGCGGCGGGGCTGCGAGGAAGGGCTCCCCGCCGCAGTCAACCCGTTACCACGACACGGCAAATGCCCGACAGCGCTCCTTTGCCTTCCTCGGGGTGTTCCCGCAATTATTTGGTTGTTATTTCCTCAGCCTGCCTCCTTGGGCAAGAGCAGTAAAGGGCCCTCTTCTGCATGTCTTTGATTTAAGCCCAGTAAAACGGTGCCAGTTTTCAGCGGAACCCTGATATTTCAGCGATCATCGCTCCATTAAACAAAGGCAAGCCTGAAAGAACCTGGTACAAGAGCTTGATCCCTACGCTGGCCTGAGGAGAAGCCGCTTTAACTGCATATATAAAATCTTACTTTCTGCGGCAGCTTGACTAATGCCTAAAGAGAGACACCCATACCACTTCCCTACGGAAAACTGAAAAGCAGACTAGGGAAATAAAAAATCAAACAAACAAACAAAACCAAACTGGCAAGCAGCTAGCAGCGATTTTATCATTCTGCTCTGCAGCCACACATTTGCTTATTGTTTGGATTCTCCCCTGAGGTTAGCTTTTGAATAAATTTGAGTAGAAAAGTAAAGTGACCTAAGGTTAATATGAAACTATTTAATTCTTAATCCTCTGATGTGTTAGATGCAAATCAAAATCCCACATAGCTGAATTTGGCTGACAAAGCCAATGTAAACTGAATGCTAGAAGTTTCATACTGTGTCTGGGAGCACTGTTTTTAAGTATACATTTATCATGGCCATAAAAAAACCCTCCTCGCATCAATCTTGGCAGCTAGGAAGCAGATCATGCTGGAGCATGTCCTATGTTCTAACAGATTAGAGAAAAAAATCAACAATAATGATAGCTTCAATGGAGTACATCTCTGATAACATTTTAAAAAGTATTTCCTCTTATAATCGTTTCCTCTTGAAGTTTAAAGTTAATTTTGATAAATTGTTGAGGGGTGAACAATTTACGACAATAAAAGCAATTAAAATTTAGTTGATTTACCCTTCCCAAGGTAATTGGAAAACACTCAGTAACCAAGGTAACTTGACTAGCCCTAAATTAGATAAAAAACGAAATCAATATCCTAAAATATCCATTTATAAAGAATACTCCCTTCTCCTTAGAGCTGAATATATGCTGTAAGATACAGGTCATTCTCACAACCATTTTATGCCTATTTTAACAGAAGCACACACCAATTTTCAAAAGATCTGAACACCATTCACCAATTGACTCAACCAGCAGTTCACTGCCATTTGAACCTAAATTTCCTCACACAAATATCTGCATCTCCAGCTGACTGTGTAAATACGAGGTGTCTCAGAAACAGCTTGAGCAACGTAAGAGAATTCCTGCCTTTTCACCTGTGTTTTGCACCTATTTCTTTGCTCCTGATGAGGTCTCTGCTCATGTGACACACAATTTTGACACTCTCCTACTAAAGCATACTGGTTAAAATGCATTCATCTATACAGAGCAGCTTAATAAAATACTGAGTTTATGTAAGGCACAGTATACTAGACTAAACCTACAGAAGACCAATTTCTAACAATTCACCTGTTCAGTTTTGCTAGCTGCTCCACTGCTGTAAGAAAACAGCCATTTGATTCCAGGTAAATGCATTACCACTAGTGTGGAAACTCACATTAGATTTGAGAGTGCCACATGTTACACTGTAACAGCATAAAAAACCTCCCCTCAACCCACAACACTGCACTGTAACACTTCAGGACATTAACACACAACCTGTATCTATGTAATTTAATGTGAGCTTTATCTCTTGTTCTCAGTACTGACAGTAAACTACAATGCATCAAATGGAAAAATGGAGACTAGTGTGGAAGGCCAAATATTTTCATCAAACATATAGGAGAAAGAGACTAATCTCCTTCTACTTCGCCCTTCCATGACAAAGCATCGAATGTCAGATTTTTAACCCATCTCCAAACACTGATGAACATACTCAGCTAATATACAGACTCACAGCACTCTTTATTCCTGGTGAAATTCACCTAAGCATGTGGTCAGAAGCAAACATGCAAAACATCCATTTAAATTTGTACTCTATAAGCCAACAAAGTCAAAACTGAACTTACGTAAATGTTTTACATTATTATTTTGAAAAAAACACATTCAACACAGGCACACTACAATATCCTACTGAGATTTTACTTTACTTTTCTTGAAATATATATTTAAACCACTGCATTTATAGTAAATGTTTCACATGTGCTACTGTTACTGGAGTTTCAGTAATACTAGGCAGCTTCTGCAGCCATTCCTCCAGAAATAACTGATGTGAAGATGCCTCCTACTGTCAAACCTGAAATACTACAGTCTGAAAATACGACCTTGGGTGCAGACTTTTCCTTTCAGGAACTCCATCTCACAGATACCTGCATATACCCCTCAGTAAACAAAGCATAAATGAAACATTTACCATAACTAACATAACATTTACCCCGGGCCTTAGTATTCCCTAAAACCCACTGTGGGCAATTCACCAGCTATTGGCATAGCAGCTTCTCCAGCCCAGCTTTTTCAAAGTTCTTTGCACTTCCAAGGCAGTTGTTTTCCAAAAATATTCCAACTTAAGCACACGTTGTAGAGAAAAAACAGACTGTAAAGGAGCTTTTAAGCTTCTTAGATTTGACCACTGCAGTAAAACATATTATGAGTTCAGAACAGTTTCTCCACTACAAGGCAAATGTAAATCTGAGCAATTACTTGCCAACACTTGAGCACACAGAAGCAAAGCTCAAAACAGCAAATTCAGGACTCAAGCCCCTCCTGCAGCTGCAGAGCCAACCTGTCTTGTCAATTCACAAGCTTTAGTTAGACACCTGTGAACACAGGAGCCCTTCTGTGGTAGCCTCTCATGCCTTGTGTGCCCAGGCACAGACAAATATGGAATAGCTTATCTGTGCTTGGTGTACCCTGTCTTCTCTGCTGTACTCTGATTTTCTTACAAAAGCTGAAACACAGGCCACACGTGGAAAACTACCAGGTCTGAGCAAAGGTCTGACAAAAGGATTTTAAGAGCAATGAGACAAATGCCATCTGGACAGTTGTACCTCCTCTTGCTAGTGTAAGTGAAGTAAAACTTTATTATTTTCAGTAGAAAATTGATGCTCACTTTAGGCAAGCATTAGCAATTAAAAATCAATTATTTCAACACCCTCTTGAAATCCTGTGGGGAACCTCAAACAAGTTACTGAGCAGCAATTAAGAAATGAAAATGGAGATGTATTGCAACAATTTCTGTGACCTGTCAAAGTCTTGGATTAGAGAAGACCACATCTGTACAGAAAAAAGAAGAAAGCACTGTAGAGCTAAGTCTACCTACTCCAACATCCATGCAGCTCTAGACCCAATTTAGCAACCATCAACTATTCATGCTTTCATTATCAGGTTGTTCCTTTTGTACTAAGGGGTGTGCTTGCTTAAGCTGCTGAGAGTGTCACAGCACAATCCTCTGCCCAACAGAAGACATTTGATAAACAACTGCTGTATAGACACCTTTGGAAATAGGAAACCTTTAGCAGAAAGGTTACTCATTCATCCACATACAAGTTTCCTATCAACTTTCAAATCAGGACAACAATGGGCCCTGAAATACAGGGAAAGTTTTGACTACCAGCTTGAAGACAAAGATGAGCACATTAATTTTCTGCATTTTTCTATATTCTGCTGGCTTTTTCCACTTAAAAAGCAAAACATGTCAGAATTACAGTATGTGCTATTAGTTTCAGAAAGATCAATTTCAAGAACCCAGAACAGAATCTAAGTTAATGAAGCTAGGAGACACTGGTAAGCAGTGTTGCTAGGCCCAGTGTTCAAATAATACAAGGTAACCCTTCTAACTGCACATGACGTCACTCTTCTCCAGAAAGTAAAACTTTAGAATGCAAAGCTTAAATCTGGGCTCCTTTATTTCAGAATGCTGTAATTTTTTTTTTATAACATGAACAAAGTTATATCAAATAGGCAAACTCTTCAGTGCTAATCTAATCTTGATTGCTAAAAGCAATTATGAAAGAATTGCAAAGAAGCCTCCCTCTGCATCAAGCCTAAGCCCTGAACACCATTCCCTGTCATCCAAAGTCTCACTTTATTCTCCTCTTTCCTCATGAACCTCCTACTTTTCCCCCCCAAAATAATTCTCCCTTCAATACAGCAAACAAAACTGGACAGAAGACACCATTAACACAGGTGTTAAATTATGGTGCATTTCTGCAATGCTGCCAAGACAGAACTTTTTATTTCAGTGACACATTTTCCAGCCTGAACCTGTTAACAAGGTAACTTACCCTACTCAAATACTAAACGAGGAGATTCTCTATAGCTGGTATAAATGAAAAGCGAAAAGAATGAGTCACAACACTCCAATCAATCTTGAAAGTTTAATGTTCCTGCTACATACTGCCTTTCAGAACTGCTAAACAAGAGTGTCATTGATAACAAAACTACAGTAAGCACCAGAACAGTTTTAATTTAACCAATGCCATAAGAACTGGCACCTCATTTATATTCTTCTTCTTTTTGCTGCAGTCTGGAGAGCGCAAGAACTGCTGATTAAGAACTAGCATGTCAATCTGGAGAGAAGCTTACCAAAATCTGTCAATAGCATATATTCATGACCCTGGATCTTGCAGGCTGCAGGTGCACTTTGACATCTAACAACTCCCCTTTTCAAATATTGTATCTCATTTTATGTTATAAAGTCAAAAACGAGAAAGTAATCAAAGAGCAAGCCAAATGTGTTAAATAGTGAGTTTTCAAACTTACAGTTTTGAACAGTTCCTTTTCTTTTTAAAATACAACTACCAGATGCTGTTAGCAAAAATGGGCTAGATCTAAGTAAGGACTTCAGAGACTTCGCATATTCAGAAGTATGAACCCCAAAGCCCCATCTTCATCACTTCTCAAGCTCAGAACACACCATCACAGTTTGGTCTCTACATGTCCTCAAGTTTAAACTTAACTCTGGGAGATGCTTAGAGAAGAGACCATGTGAAACTCAAACACTTGGCAGGGTCAGTGCCTCATAGGATAAGCTTGCCACAAAAACACAACCACATCTACTTTAACACATAGCTACTGAGAGTAACTGCTTTTTCTATGCTATGATCTGTGTTACCTAAAAACCACTCAAGATCACAGCTTCAGTACATACAGCTGTGCATACAGCTATAGATAACAGCTACAGATAACAAGCTTCTTCTCCCGAATCTATACAGCTACACACAAAAAGCTCCTTTTTCCAAATCCACAGATACAGGAGAGGAGACAGATGAAAACTGACAGAGATTCTCAAAACGGAAGCAGTGTGGTATTTAAACCTTCAAGGAGTTAAAAAGAAAAATCAATAACAAAACTAAACAGTTTAGTCAAGAGGACACTAGACCCACATCTTCTTGAGGGGGGCTGAGGATTTAGAAGGGCACTTGGGATAAGCTTCATTCTGTATTACTTACCCTCCAGGCAAGAGACATGCTACAGAAACTCTTCCAACCAGCCCTATCCTCATGTGGTTGTTGCCTCCTGCTTGCCCTGCGCTTTTCAAACCTTTATGGCTAAACATATAAGTGGCACAAAAAAAACGTAGCTACTGCAGAAATAGATCCATGGCTAGCTGGACATTTCTTTCCAACACTACAAGGACCCTTCCATCCCGGAAAAAGCTATCTACTTGCTTAGAAGATCAGAACTTACATAGCTGTGTGAAGGACAAGACAAGGAGTACAGTAGCATGCTACTGACTGGAAAAACTCAGAACACATCAGTTCACAGCCTCTTTTAGCTCAGTATGTTTAAATCCACATCTCATCAAGCACTTCCACTGCTAAGCTAGAGGCAAGGTCAGAACAAACGAGAAAGACCTTCTAGCCCATGTGTTTCAACTGACAAAAATATCCAATATGGACAAAGTATGAACCAGATGTGCAAACACAAGCACGGTGGACAGAACATTAGGTGAAGAAAGCAGAATTTCTTTGGGTTCTTTTCCTCATAGATGCTTGGTACAGTGAGGACAAACTAGAATACAGCCATGTGTTTCCAGCCCTCTCTTTGGCTGCAGGGCATGTTTTCTTCAGGACCACCTAGCTCTGCCTGCACAGACTGAAAATCCAAGGCACTTTGTTCCAGATTTCATACTAATAGGCAATGCCTTAGAGTCAGGCATGGCAATACCGAAGTCCTTTATCAGATCTAGCCCCACATTTAAGAACTTGTCTTCCCTAAAATGGCAGTGTGGACCAATCACTGAAACATTGAGCTCAGATTCACAAGTATCACACTGCAAGTGCGAAGTATGGATCTAACTTTCCAAACTATTTTGTTTGTTTTTCAAATGCTATATAATTTACTTTTCAGTAATTATCAGCTTTTATGTCTAGTAAAACATGAACTGCAGCATGTAAGATATGCATTACCAGTTTACACATGCAGATACACAAGTAATAAAACAAGACTAGCTTCTTAAAATACTAGGTTTTATTCACACCCCTGCGGTAAACAATAACCTTAATATGATGACTAGGTTTCTTCTGTAGATCACTATGTCACATAAAATACAAAACATAAAATAGCATAAACAAGCTGACAGTTATGAATGTTTAATGTGGTCTCGTTGGGAAATTAAACAAGTTATACTAGTCTTCTCAAGTAGTCAAATTCAAAATGCTTCATCATCTTCTAGTTAGTACAAGTCACTGCCATTTCTATAACAAAGTAATGAAGGCACAGCTAGTGCAAGCAGACTTAAACCCGTTCAGACTACTGGGCTGAAAAAATACTTTGGTTGGTTCTTCAGGAGAGAGTTTTCTCTAAACAAATATTGGTCTCAGTTAACAGTTCTGATCATCTTCACAGCTGCAGTCTAATAGCTACATGACAAAGACTTCACAAGAACCAAACTATGTAGCAATGAATTAACATTCATGCTTTAGGGCATTTACTGCATTCTACATATTGGCAGAAAATTATACTGTTAAAATGCTAGGTAGATTGAACCTACATTTTAAACTGGTTCTTAAGTGTTCAATTTCTTTTTTTAACAAATTGGTTACTTAATTCTACCAAGATACAAAACATAAGGCTGTAAGTAACTAATAGTTGTGTTTAGGCTATTACAGTGCAGGTAATCCTCAAGGCCACAGACACACTGCTTCACTGCTGCTTGCATTCTGCTGGGTTTTGATCCTTCTGTTGAGAAAAAAAGGAAATACCATTTTACACAAGTCAGTATTTTAAAAGAACTATCAGTATTGCTAAGCATGCTTTCTCAAGCTGCAATATTCAAGTTATTTTATCTTTTCCCTTGTACTTATTGTCCAGCATTAGCAACACTACCGTCTTTGTATGCAGCAATAGCCACTCTGCATTTATTCTGGCTTTGTTAGCACATCAGGATACAATCCAAAACAAAAACCTGTTCAGAACTAAGTGTGGTGAAGTACTCTAAAAGACACTGCAACTGGAAAAAGGAGAAGAGAGATGTGCAGTAACACAACACAGTAAAACAACCCAGCTCAGAAGAAGCATGCAGGCCCTCTTCACAGTTTGAGACAAAAGAAACTTCCTATGGGCAGTAACAAGAGCATGGCCTTTTGACAAAACACACTGTAGAATAATGCAATGAAATACAAAATCACAGTTCCTAATACTCTGGAAGCATCTTTTGCAATAAATTCCAGTTGTTAAAAAATTCTAACGTGGAAAATTTATTCTGTTCTTGAAACAGAGAACCTGTAATATGTCATAGCAATAAGGGAATTCAAGAAAGTTTTTGGGAGGGCAGAGTTCAGTTGCAGGTTTTACTCTACTATCTTCCCTGGTCTGGACAGCTATTCCAGGACCATCACTTTAATAAATTTAGCTGGCTTACAGCCTGAGATCAGCTTGCAACACTGTAGTATCACTACTATCTCTAGCCCTTGAGCAGCTCTCTGAAACTGAACATAGTCTTGCCCTTTTTCAGTTCTGTTTCACTGAGAAAATCAATCTGAAATGGTGGAAATAATTTCAACTTGCAGCCGTTTAATTTGGATTCCAAAACTTTCTTGACTAGGAAGCAATTTGATACGCTACAGCAGATCAACCATCACCAAGACGGCTGTACATTTTGAATACAAGTTTGTACCCTGCATTCTACGTACAATGCTAAGATTATGTAATTTTCTCAACAGTACTTTGATAGTAGCTCAAACCATTCCTACTAAAAAACACTCATTTGAAATGACAAGCCCTTTGAACAGCAGGCATTTTGGAGTACTTCACAGACTTCATGACTGCAACTTTCACCTACCACATCAGATGCTTTCAGGTGGCCGGATGTACCTTTCCCTCAGCTATGAATTGAGTGGCTCACAATCTTTTTTTTCCAGCCTGATTAGTGATTTTCCTTCCCATGGAATAAGAAAGCTACCAGTTGCTCTTGGCTGTTCACATTTTAGGACTTGGCTGTAGATGCATTCCTGAACCCTGACTTCTGCTACCTCAAACAATGAAAGACTTGCCATTTACCTAATGTGAAAGAGCCTATTTTGTATTCTGCTGGGAAAACCTGTGCCAGAGCCAGCTTGTAGCAAGTTCCCAAAAACTGAAGCTGGATGACAGTTCTCTCCATGTCCTTATAACCATTTTGCAATTTTCATGATCAGGCAGCAACTTGCTGCAAGACAAGTTTACAGAAAACCAAGCCTGACTAACCTCAGCACTCAAAGCCAAAAGTCACTTTTACAAAATGACTCCTGGAGAAAGAACTTTGTAAAAAATTCTCTGTCAATTTTAGTCTGTCAGAATTAGGCCCAAAAAACAAAGCATGCTCGCCCAAAGCAATATTGGTTTAATATTTAAACTAAAATCAAGATTCAATACACATAAAATTTTAAATGTCTGTATGCATACACAAACTTTAAACATTCATTTTAATTCCTTACTTTTGGGTCATACTCAGGATCATTTTCTTCATCTGCTTCTTCTTCTCCCTCCTGAAAGAAAACACTTAATATTTCTCTAGCTTATCCACATTCAGCTTCCTGAGCCATTTTCACGAAAATTAAGATTGAATTGTACTTAGAAACACATTAATTACCACTCTGTGTTATACATATTGTATTAGTTTATCCTTCATAACGCATATCTTTTGACATCAGTGGCACCTTAATTTTTAATATACCTCAAGGGTTGTCTTAGCTTGGTTTGTTGGCTTTGTTTTTGTTGTTGTCTTGCTGGTTGTTTATTTTGGTTTGTTTTTTTTACTTATTCATCCGAGATCCACAAAACAATACGTTCTATCTTATTTCAGAAGTAATTCTTAAGCTTAATGTCCAGAGCACTCAAAAACTAAAGAAACTCTTATTCCAGATAACAAACTACAACAGGGAAACTACTTGAATCAAGGGCATCTGTCATCTTACCTCATCATCTGCCTCTTCACCTTCTTCGTCATACTAGAAGAGAAAATAAATAGTTTTGATAGCATCATAAATGCAGCCACTTACAGTTTATGTAAATGTCAGAGATAACTCAGTATTGTGATCTTAAGAGAATCATAGAATGGTTTGGGTTGGAAGGGGCCTTGAAGGTCATCTAGCTCCAACCACCCTGCCATGGGCAGGGAAACCTCCCACTAGACCAGGCTGCTCAGAGTCTCATCCAATTCTCTCCATCCATCCTGGCCTTGAATAACTGCAGGGATGGGACAGTTTTTCTGAGCAACCAGTTCCAGTATCTCACAATCCTCACAGTAAAGAACTTCTTCCTAATATCTAATCTAAACCTAGTCTCTTTCAATTTGAACCCAGAAGCTCCTGTGTCTGTCAGATTTAAAAATACTTTTTTTAAAGTATTTTTTAAAAGCATTCACATGAGCAATGCTCAACTCCCCCTGGTGAGCTCTGGCAGAGCAGACATTCCCCTGTTCCATGCAGCCTGGGAGGAGCTGATTACATTGTGGTACCACTTGGGGACAGCAGGGGACAGTGGAGCCCAAGGCAACCCATCCTGGCAGTACCCCTCTTCTCCACAGCCCCAGCTAAGCCTTTGCAACAAGGGCCAACAGTTTAGATTCCAAAAATTATTTTTAAGACAGGATGTATCTAAGCCACCTTAACATTCAAACTGTCCTTGTTTGAGCATAAAAATGTTTTATACCTGTATAATATTCTGAGGCTTCATGGTTTGCCAACTTCAGGCTTAGCTCTTTTTTAAAAGAGGACTTACAACACTTCAAGCTTTTGCAGAACTTGCTTTGAATATTTTGGCATGCTTTGAATGTGCTTAAAAATGCTACTCTGAGATCCTCTAGATGATCAACTTCTACCACTGCTTTTGCCACAAAACCCAGAAGTCACTGCTTTAAAGATTATTTTTATGCTGCTTATTCCTGAACAATCTAGGAAGCTCTGCTGCAACCAACATTGGTAGATCCCATTCTAAAGATACTAATATAAGAAATTACCCAAGGTCTTTAAACAGCATTATTTCAAGGTTTTTAGTGTTCTGCATGAACTTTATACTTACATCATCATCATCATCTTCAATAGCTTCTCCAGTGAAGTACAGCACTGATCGGGGGACTATACGTTCACGCAAGAAATGACCTATTTCAAAGTCTGCAGCAAGGATTGCCTCGGAATCATCATCCTGCATAAAACAATATTATTTCCTAAACTATAAGATGGTAACTACTTTTGACACATACACACAAGTTAAATGGATTTTCATGTGGTCAGATTTACACAAATCCCATAACTGATTTTTTTGTTCCAGGGGCTGTTTTATAGAACTGAAACTGAGGGGCCAAGTTCGACACTTTCAACAGCCCACCTACATTATACAGTGAGGAGCTGCTGCTTCAGTAAGCCTAGTTATATACAATTCTGGATTTTCTTTTGTTCCAATTATAAAGATTATTTAATAACTCCCACAGACTTTCAGTTCATATGTACAATATTCTTGAAGAACTGAACAACAGCCAGGTGAGCATATCACATTAAAGATTTTACAACCTACTTCTGATTCCTATAGTGCTATACTCCTTGATTCCCATTAGACAAAGCAACTGAACACCTAAAAACGCTCTCTGATCCAATACCAGACTTTCAGTCCTCTTGTTTTCATATCAAGTGTTCTGCTGTCTCCCATCTGAGCAATTATTTTCAATTCAAAAGACTCAGTTTTGGGTTTTGTTTTTCTAAATGTTATGAACATACAGCTTTTGGTGTCCATGCCAACTAGAGTTCTAACAGCAAGCTTCTGGAAGCTTTAATTTTGTATTTCTTACTCAAACTGCATAATATATTCCCTACTGCTAAGTATTTTTGGTAGTTTTTCTTCTTACAAAAACATGGCTTATTGCCATATGAGCACACAGAAAAGCAGGCTCTTGCAGTTTTCTGTTCTTATTACTTTCTTCAAGAGTTAACAGCTTGAGAGATTTTTAACAGAATAAAACACAAACTGGATACATTCAGCCACTGGATAAAATCATCCAAAGAACACCTGAAGGGAGAGCCTTACACCATCCATTAAATCAAAGACTAATAATGTAGATCACTACAATTTCTACAATTGTTAACAATTCACAAGGTAGCTTTCAGGAAGCATAAACTGTTAAAGTTGACCAAACTAAACTCTACCATTCAACTCAAACACTCCTTCTAAAAAATAAAACTCAAATACATACTAGTGTTCTCAGTTAAAGACAGGAGCAGTTAAAGCTGAAGCTGTTTAACAAATTCTAAAAGTCCATTAACAACTCATCATCATTTTTTAAATAAGCCAACTTACCAGTTCTCCACTTTCAGGAACTGTAGAAAAAAGAACAGAAGCAACAAGTGAGTGAGATGCATTCTACATTTAAAGTTACTACACGTTATCTAGTGTTCAGCTTACCTTCAGGAGGACTAAAGAAGTTGAAGAAAGAGTCATTGGAAACAGTTTTTGTCACTGTCCTGACTGTTCCGCGGCCCTTATGTTTTTGCTTCTTCTTAATGGTTTTCAAAGTAACATTCTTTCCTTTTTTCCAGTCTATTTGGCAACTAAAGAGTAAATAAAAAACAAATGACACTAAAAAGCCCACAGCCACCTGCAGCTTAATAACATTCCCCTGGTCACAAGTATCTACTGAGACTATCACAACTGCAAGAGAAAACACTGGTAGTATTTATTCAGTGCTATCTTTTCATCAGTTTATTGGTTGAGAACAAGAGTAACAGGTTCATTTTAGGATCATTTCCATCCAGAAGTTTTTCCTTCTCCACTCTATCTCTGAAATGCTAATTTTCATTAGCTAACAAATACTGCCTAGTTTTCTACCAACAACTAGTATTGCATCATTTTTAAAGGCACCTATCCATTATAAAGTAACATCGTATTCGGGCACATTAGTAATATGGCAAAGCTCACCACATCTATCATCATAACCAGTAAGTACTTAAAACAATGCATCAAGCAGGCATGTAGTTTTTCGCTAATTTTGAGTTGTTCGTGAGGGTTTTGTCTTCTTGTGTTATATTATTGGGTTTTTTTTAACTCTATCCTGCTTACAGAGCAAAATCATGCCTACATGTTTCTCTAACAGTCAAAGCATCCTGGTGACACATAAATGAAAGTTACATCAGTGAAACTAACTGCATTTGCAGAAGTTTCTGATGAGATTATTTCCCAGACTCAAAGAAATGGAATGAGTTGCTTTGGGACAAGAAGGGGCTCTCTTAGCTAAAAGAGAAAACAAGGACTAGGAGTTAATAATTTTACAGAAGCAGTCGCATCTCACACCAAACTCTACCAAGATTCATGATTTTCAAATCAGTCCTAACTGAGGAAGACAAAACACTTTAATCAAAGCTACCCAAGCACTCAAAACTAAATCTTACAGGACTTGGCAAAATATGTTAACTGACTGGGAAATAAAGAGATAAATAAGTCAGTATGAACAACTGGAGATTAATTTAAAAGTAAAACCAACACTGACTATGCAGTGATAGGCTGTAACTTAGTTGTTATCATTCAGAAAAGCAGTCAGAACATTGGAGACCTGAACACAAAACTACTGAATGGGCCCAAGTGTACTCATACAGATAATTATGTACAACAGAGTTTTCTCTCATCCCTCTGTTCACAAAAAAAGGGACACGTAGAAAAAAAATTACTCAGCTAATTTAAAACAGAAGATTTCACTGAAAAAGGAGTGTGACAGCTTTTTAAAATGAGTAACCTGGAACTATGATGACTATTCTCCACTTCTCAAATAGACATTCAAAGGCAAACATTCAACGCTTATAAAACAAAATGGACAACTGCAATATAAGAAGTAAATCTGGAATAAACTCCCCAAAGTGCTGCGTGTCAGATATACAAAAAGATTTAAAGAAGCAGTACAACAAACTCTAGCAAAAGCTATCCAGGCCTACTAAAAGATAACACCATCCACTTTCAATCCACCTTTACTGATTACAGAACAGTATTTCTAAATAAATGCTTACTACATTTTTTAATTACATGCCTATATAATATGTATAAGCTTATAAATGATGCAATACAAATCATGTGCTTTTCTATATTGTATTGAAGTTATTGATAATTAAAAAACTCATGTCAAACGTAGTTGTTCACAAGTTACTAGGGGAAGTATCTTTTCCAGCACCTCCACAAGGTGCTGTAAAATTCAACAACTGGATAATGCTAAGGAAAAGAACTGTTATATTGCCTTAAAGCTATCTATTAGCACTTACCCTGTACAACCCATGATTTCTGGTCCATCGAAGGAAAAGGGATCAGAATCATCTGGCTCTGACCTCATTCTATACGTCTTTGTCAACACTTCATTTGTGAAGTAGTCATTTGGTTCAAAATGAAATTCTAACGTAAAACTCTTAAAAAGAATTGCAGAACAGTAACTTTAGTTATTTACAAACACTTTTAACTTCTTAACACCTAAATCCTAACAACACACTTGCAACAGAATGCACTCCTCTCCAATACATCCATAACTTAATCTAGAATTTGCTACCCAAGCTGTACAGTAAATCTTCAAATCTTTTCATTTACTTGATTTTGCACTTCCTAGTTTTTATACTGCTTGCAGTAATGACAGATCTCCCAGAACACAGCTTTCCAGGTATTAATGTATAGGGAGATTTTAAAAATACTAAAACTTAGAAAATTGTCTGATTCTGCCAGGGACATATATGAAATTAGAGCAGTTAGACCAAAATTGCCCAAAGGTATCAAAGTGCAATGGTGAAACTTAAGTAATCAGATATTAAGGCCAATCTCATCAGAAGTTGAAGGTTAAATTCAGTATATATTCATTCACAGGGTGTTGCAAAACTAGCACTAGTCCTTGTACTGCTTTCCCTGAAGCAGCAGCTGTATATTTTCTCATGATTTCCACAAGACAATTGGCTATCACAGACCATGCTGCTAAAATACAAATAATTCTTAAGATAACAAAAAAGTAATGTTGTTTAATAAGTCAAACTAACCATAGGCTGTCCAACTTCTGAAAATTTCACTTTTATATCTTTTAAGTATTTCAGGATAGGTTCATCATGTTCCTGTCGAGAAAACACAGTGTATTTAATTTTCATAACATTCAATTATACACAGATTTAAGGCCGCGCAGAGATAAAAAGCCATGCTTAGAACAAGTTTTCCTTAGGAAAAAAAAACTTGTTACAACACTGAAATGCTTCCACGAACATGACCAGCAGATGGCAACAATGGCTGCGTACAGAGTCCCCAACAGTACACAACCAAAACCCAGGCAAACACCATGTACAGTTTTTAGTAATGTCTAATACACTTTTCACACACACTTCTTTAAACACCGAAAGTTTATTAGTATTGTAGAATAGGTTCAAAAATAAAACAGCAGGAAGGTATTTCAGTGCTCTGTACTCCCACTTGAAAAGTTACCAGAGATGATATCCAAGTAACAGTTCCATTAATGCTCTCCAATAGACATATCAAGCATCATAGTGCTTCCACTGTTTCTTAAAGACACTTGGAATTATTACCAATGCAACTTTAAACAAGGCTAGACCACCACCTACCTGAACCAAATCACTCAGCAAGTCCACATTCTTGAATACTGTCAGCCAAAACTCAGGGATTCCTTTAGGGTCTTCTTTTTCTTCATCTTTTTTTTCTTCTTCAAGCTTAGCTTTCTCTTTCATTTCCTCCTTGAGAAAATAAAAATATTTGGTTTCCTTAAATTTAAGAGAGCTTAAAACGTTCATCAGTTCTTTGTTGATACCAGTACAATTAAGATGTAATCTTAATCACTTGGATGCTTTAAGGAACCATTACGTATTAGCACCATTATTAATAGTATGTAATCATTACAAACCTGCTTTTTAAAAAATTTCAGCTTATTGAATCTTGTTTCATGCTAAAGCTTGAGATATTGATAAGAACCAATTTAGATACTCACTGAAATTTCTTCGTCAGCATCTGCTTTCCATTCACATTCTTCTTCTGTAGGTTCATAAATGGCATTGATGATTTCACTTCGCTGGAAAATTAAATGAAGAATATTTTCAAATTTCCTTGTCATTGTAACCAGCAATGCCCTAACCAATAAATTCCTAATCCTAAATTACACAATTAGTAATACATTAACTACTTTACAAAACTTTTTCTTCTGGCACTAGAAGATAGATCCAGCATTTAGGAGGTTTTCAACACACTAAAATAAACACCAAACTCCCAGAAAAGTTACGGCATCATCTGACATTTGCTCAATTAAAATGAGGTCTGATATACTGAAGTCATTTTGGTAACTATGGAACAGACTTAACTTTTTGCTCTCTTAATCTTAGTTGTTATTCACTTGGACAGCAAAATTGTATCAACTGAATTGAAGAAGCACATATGAGACCAAAGTAATTTGGAACATGAGTAGGTTTTCTGGTTTTGATATTCCCTTCAATTTTAGATGAAGCATTAAAATGCAAATCAGAGTGGCATTAAAATACCTTGTCAAATAAGGGCTGATACAGAGCAGCATACTTTCTTTCCAGCTCATGAACTTCCTCATAGAACTTTGCTTCTATCTGTGCACACTGAACTTGAAGGTTCTTGAGAGCATTCACACGTCTTTTAACAACTTTAGGCAAGCTGAAAAATTCAGTCACAGAACTGTTAGTAATACTGCATTTTAAGAACATATTGATCTCTCCTTAACCAGACCCCTTGCAAATCAACCAACTTGTACCACAACATATTTTACACTCTATTTTAAGCTTTAGAAAGTTGAAAGCAAAGCTGCAACCAGTTTCATTAATGAGACTGAAATCCTTAGCACAAGCTCTTAAACTGAGGCTCAAGCACAGTTAGAACCAGAGTATTCCAAACACCTGGGTAAATCATGAGAGAAATTTGTGTGACAAATCTTCATTCTAAAAACGAGTTCTACATCACCAATGAGTAACAAAGTAAAATCATAGTATTGAGTACAACTAAGAAAGGTCTCACCATTAATTTGCTTGGTTTTATGAAAAAGTTCAGGACAGTTTAGTTATTCTTTGTCAAGAAATTTAATCTTCAAAATTTGCTGCTTTGTTTCACTGAGCACAGCAGCTGGTAGCACTGTCTTCAGACACACTGTCTGACCCAAAGTGAGCCAGAACTGGTTTGCTAAATGAGCCACTGTATTACAAAAGTGTACAAGGAAAGCAATTACTGCATGCCTCATAAATGCAGATCAACTACGGAAAATTTTGGCAAGAATTTATATCAAGTTTTGATACATGAGAAAACCACACAAAGTACTGCTAATAACATTCCTGTATCAGCTAATGGTTACAGTCTAAGCATAAAATTACTGTATTAGAGATATCACTGTAGTTTAAATAACAGATGTTTCATAACCAAGGCAAAGCTACAAAAGAGATTCCAAGGAGCAGGAAAGTTTCCTAATAAGGGTGCCATACTGTAAATACAGAGGAAAACATTAGCCACTGTAAATATTAGCACTCTTTTCTTCATGAAACCTCAAATAAAAACTCTTCAATTCTGAGATGCACTACAGACAGACTATATTAGGTTTTTTTTGCTATCTGAGCAGCACAGTGGTT
This sequence comes from Muscicapa striata striata, assembly GCA_030060385.1. Classification (NCBI taxonomy): domain Eukaryota; kingdom Metazoa; phylum Chordata; class Aves; order Passeriformes; family Muscicapidae; genus Muscicapa; species Muscicapa striata. Next base: position 255,022 of record JAREIS010000218.1, on the reverse strand, counting down.
TATGACAACTAATGTCATAGACAACACTGTTCAGAAAACAAAAGAACCATTTTAACACTCTGCTCATACTTAACAAATGCTATACCTTTCTACATATCCTGCAGATGATCCTACCAGACCATCAAGTCTTTCCTGAAGGGCTGCAAGAATCTGAGGATTTTGCATCATCTGCACAGTCAACTGCCGAGCTAAATTAAAAAAGAAAATTATGTAAGCACAAAGTGCTTTGGACCAATCTTGAAAGAAAGAATTGTGCATTAAAAAAACATTAGACAAGAATTACAGATGCAGAAGAGCCGTTTAAAACTGTGGCAAGTTCCCCTATTACCAAAACATGTTTCTGATTTATAAAATACAATTTCCCTCCAGGATTCCTAGAGTAGAATTTCCCCTCTGTTTCTCACCTATAATAGCTGGGAAATCACTGAAAATAGATATCATTCATCTCTAGCTTCCTGTGGGACACCTGCGTACTTACCATTTAATTACTGTATGCCATTTAATTACTTCAGCTAGTGAAAGTGTTCCCCAAAATTCTGCCATCCAGTTTTGAAAACGTTTTTTAATAGACTAGCAAAGCATAATATCTTGAGCAAAATATTCTACTTTGCTGTTATTATTCTGTTCAAGCAAGCATGTAACATGGCACTATTAGCAGTCCAAGTAATTTTATTGCAGAGACTATTAGTTATTTCTCTTTTGGCTAATTGCTCTTTAGATTCCATCTGTGTCCCCACACTTTAAATACAAAGCATGAGTAAGACTGTTCAGCGCTGACAAAACAAAAGTATTTTGATATGTGCTTATGTTTCTTTTTGAGGGGAGAAAAAGAAAAGGATTTATTAATTTCAAGAGTGGTAACACTAAGTGTGATTTGTTCTGTTCACTGTCAACTCAGCAGCAAATTATTAGCAACTAATCAAAAGTAAGAGATCCACATACACATATATATGCACATTAATTTTTTATACCCAAAGCTTCACATGTGTGAAGTTCTAAACTGCTTTCAGTTTTGAAATAATTCAGTCACATATCCACAATAATCCTGTCTTTTCCAATTATACAGGTGGCCGGCGCTGCCTGAACCTGGTATTAACCATGACTGAGTAACTGCAGACAACTAATAAAAATCAGACAATTTGAAAAGATAGTCCTTGCTTCAGAATTTAAATACAATTGTACATCTGAAATGGTTTTACCTCTCTCAATTTTTTTGCAGTGGAAGTCTTTTAACACACTAACTAGAAAGCACATATGCTTAGAGCTTTAGAAACAGCTTCAACATTACCTTTGCTGTTGGCATCTTCACCAGTTTCTTCTTCTTCTACTTCTTCAACATCTTCCATATCCTGCTGATCAAGTTCAGACTGTTCTTTGCTTTTAGAAATATTCAATAACAGCATCAAGAAGTTAATTTTATAATATATTATAATGATATTAAAGATCTTAAACTACAGATTATGTGGGTAGAAACAAACTGTTGCATCTTCTGATCTATGACAAGTCTTAATAGCCAAACAAAGCCAAATTTGTCTTCACTGAAGTTTCCCTTTTGACAATCCCAGAACAGTTTAAAGAATCAGTAACTTTCCAGAATTACAAAGTTTCCTTTTGTAAAAAGAACTCCATCTCCCCTTCTTATCAACCAGCCAAAGCCTCCTTCTGCTCCACATATCTTGCTTAAGATGAGCAGGCCTTGACAACTGTGGGTAGGATCACCTAAACTATACTTCAAATGCCACAAAATACAAGCACTAGAAGTATAGAAAAAAATCCTACACAGAGTGAAACAACAGGAATGGGCAATATTATCTGTTTTTCCCCTCCAGAATTCCAACTAATACAGGAAGTTGACTCATGTCTTCTTCCACTTTTATATTTACTTAAAATTACAAACCCATTTATGATAAGCAAAATAAGCTTTTCTCCCACATGCAATAAACCTCAGGTCTTGCCACAGTGCTCAAGGTGAGTATCTAGACTCCAACTACCCAGTAGCTGCAGTAGACTCCAGACATGTAAAGTACAGCACAGAACACACTCAGAGCCTCAGTAGCCTAAAGATTTTACTTACTTGTCTATGTCTGCCATTCTGCTAGATTTCAAACACTAGGGGAAAAAAAAAATAAAACAAACATATAAGAACAGCAGCACAAGATTCCAGTTATAAACTCTATGGTCATGTTCCATAATACTAAAAGAAACACAAACCATGTCAGCTTTATGAAACATGATAAATACATATTACATTCTGAAGAGTAGCACATCTCCCTTGCACATCTTGAGCTCTCAGTCTAAAACATTAAAACATTGAAAAACTTTGTTGTGGTTTAGAACCTATAGATCTACTCACGTAAATTGAAGTACCAAATACCAGCAAAATGCCATGTTGAGTTTTGGATCTTAGGACTGTTCTAGTATGAAAATTAGCCCTAAGTATAAAACTGGAATATAACCTTAGAAAAACTGAAGCAAAAAGGGTGCTGTTAACAGTTTGCTAATTTCCAGCATGTGACTGCAGACAGAGCATACTTACAGCTAAAGCAGTTTAAGAATGAAGATGCCTTTTTGTGGCTTTACTTTTAATCCCAACTTTACAAAACCCATCCAAGTAGTTCCTCAGAATAGCCACAATATTGCAACATTTTACCAAAAAAAATTGATGCCAGGTGCTAGGCTATTTAACATGACTAATTCCCATGTTCAGAATGATCACAATTCTCTTAAATATCTCAGTATAATCATAAACCTATTCTATATATGGTAACTAGAAGCATTTAATATTAAGACTATTGCAAATCTTGTACACCATGAAAAACCTACGTTCTCAAATATATCATAAAATGAGCAACATTTTCTACCAGCAAAACAGTACCTGGGAGCCTAGTCTCCAAAAAGATGTTTTAGGTAACTTGAAGTCTAATACAATAAGTCTAATACAATACTATGCACAAGAAAACACTGTCCTGTTACTACCATCCTCCAGTAATTCAGGAGGCTCCAACTACCAGGAATAATTCACTGGCCCAGAAACTCAGGAAACTAATGCTTTACAGTCTCCATTTTACCTGCTGTCCTGTAAGCGAAATAAATTCATGTTTCCTTCAGGAATTTCAACTCTTTACAATGCATTCAAACAGGAATTTTATTAAAGTGTTGGATGGATGTGTTCCAAAAAAATTGAAACTGCACTTGATCTGTCCAAAGTGTAACACAAAATCCGAGTAAGATCAGGATATTAACAACTTTTTCCTTACACACTTCCTCTTAACTTGTTTTTAATGCAAGATCATCTCAAGGAGACTGACAGTTTTGCTGTGCAAAAGAACACAAGATGCACAGCTCACCAGCCTGTCATATATTTTTTGCAAATGCGATAGTGATGCTCCTTGCAGAGACCAGCATTTCTTTTCTCTGCTCTCCCTGTCAAAAAAAACCACTTAAATTTCCATAAAACAAAAGGTAGTTCTTTCAACAAAGATGTGACCAGTGGCAGCACAAACCCTGTGATCTCTCCGAGTCAATGGGCTAGATGAAACAGCAGCTGAAACACCTTAGAGGTTTTCTGAGAGACCAACTTCCACAGTTCATTTAAACATTTTTTTCCTAAACGAAGACAAGACTGGCTATGAACAAATGATGCCTAAAATCTTTAAGAAGCATGGGATGGATATCCCATCTCCAACATGGGCCATTAGCCAATACCTTGGAAAAAAGCAATGACACGATAAGAATTCCCCCAGAAAGACTTCTAGTTTTCAATTACATTCAGAAAAAACACACTGGATCAGAAGTGCAGCTATTTGACAATGTCATAACACATTTTTATTTCAGAAGCTAGTCCTCATTTTCTCCAAAATCATGCAGGTAAGCTGATGATATCATTAAAGTTTTTGAGTTGCAATATTCAGCTCAGAGACCAGTTTCATATTTTTCTACACTATGCAACTGTGTAGCAGAGAGTTTCACCAGCAGTCTCGTGTTACTGAATTCCTCACTGGCCCTTGTTTTCTCTTCCGAATAGCTCTACTTGTCATCACAAACTTTCATCCATCCTTTCAGTGTTTATCCTCTTTCCAAGATCACTTCTGACCATGCTAAAGGCATTCATCTCACTACAGCACCCTGTGGGACTCCAGCGTCTGCCTCTCTCTCGTCACTGCAATAGGCAGCTATCACCCTCTGCTTTCTGGCTCTTAAACAATCCATGCAAGCACTGTATGTTTTCAAATTATGGCCCAGTTTACTCAAAGACTTTGAATAACATTCTTCAAAGATTTTTTTTGAAATTAAAATAGACTGTATCAAGCTGCTGTCAACTTCAGAGCCTCCCTCTAGTGTGTTTCTCTCTCTCATCCAATTTTTCCTATTCTCCTTGCAGAAGTCTTTTTTATGTCCCATCCTTTAATCTTCCCTCCACTTTTTACACAACTCAGTATCAAAATGCACACAGTTGGAAGAGTTCTTCTGCAAACTGAGAAGAAACTAGTGTCTGTCATGACAATTATCTGCCAGCTCTAGACAACTGTTCTTGAGTAAGGAGACTGCAAGGCACTGCCAAGAAAACTACGCTGGCAGACATTTAGGCTAATCTGTGCAACCCACTAGCATGGAAGAGATGTAGCTGCATCACACTTTGTTTACTGTCATTTACTTTAACAGCCATAAGTTTCTCTGCAAACACAGTTCTAACGGCTAAAAAAAAACCCAAACAGAAACAAAAACACTGCAGAAACACACTGAGAAAATACAGTCCTTAAGAGTAAACAACCTCCACTATCTCTGCACAATGCACAGTTCAATGTCCTGGTCTCGTCTTCAGAGTTTCAAATACACTATGTACCACAATCAATAACATTAGAATAGATCACTGCAGTATTTATTTTGCAGTATCTACCCAACAGTAAATATTTAAATATGGAACTCTTATCACTCCACTTTCCATAAGACACAGCTGTCCTTCCCAGTTCATTCATAGGTGCATTTAGGTTCGTAAACAGCAGCTGCACCTTGGCATGTGAGCAACAAGACCACTAGCATCACTGCCTGAAGTAATGCCAGGGAGATATCAGTCCACCAGTTGTCAGTGCAGAATTATAACAAACCTGGATACACCTGGTGTATTGCTTCAAGCCTCAGTGCCTAGGTGACTATTTTGGAGTAAGATACTGCTTGGAATCTAGGCCTCTTGACTGCATGAAGAGGCTTATGAGCACAAATAAAGGGTAGTCTACACCCCTGTAAAAAGCCAGATGCAAAAAACCTTACTAGTAAAAATATTTTATTTCCCTGTTAGTCAAACAGCTACAGCCACTAACTGTTTTAAGGCAGCAGACTGCGTTATGGTCAAATACAGAGGTGCGCAGAGGCTTCACTTAGAATGTTTTATTGCTCATTGTAAAAATTTGCAGAAGAAAAGCAACAGTTGTCTTTTCAGGGCTTGAAAGAGAATGTGTAGGAAGTTCATGCTACAAAAGTACAGAAAAGCAAAAGTACAGAAAAGCAAGCTACAGTGCAAGTTTCCTAAAGGTTCAAATTTAAAACCTCTTTCATAGAGGTACCTTAAGCCTGCCTGCCATCACCAGAAAGCATGTTCTTTATCAAAATGGGAAGAAGACTTAATCCAGCACTAGCTTACACACAGTTGTAAGTGCATCCTGCAGAATTACTAAAAATTAGCAAAACCCCTGCTAAAATTTAAAACTTATCAAAACTGTGTGGTAATTTGCTAAGTGATTTTGCATAAGTGAAGATAAAAATACAAACTCTAAGTGTTCAGCAGTTCCTAACCTTTCCCTTTTCCACACAGGAACTAACCTGAATTTGCAGATGCACCAGCCACATTACAGGACGCAGGCTTTGGTGAGAAGCCTTTTTTTCAGATCAGCTTTACAAGTAAGCACATCACTATTAGATTACCCGGACATCCGCGAGCCCTCAGGAAGACAGGTCACAGCGAGGTGAACTGCAAGTCAGCTGAGGCAGCAAGACATTCCTGAGACACAGTTCCTCCAGCAAAAAAATGGCATTTCTGCACAAGCCCCAAGGCTGGCAGGGTGACAACACATGCTCAGCTGAGCATGCCACACCACAAACAGTAGCCATACCCTCCCTTTCAGGAAACACCTCTTCCCCTTCTCTAGACAAATTGTTCACACGATTACCTTGGAATAGTGATTGAAAGGAATTTTTCAAGTTGTTCAAGAGTCACAAATAGGCTTTTTGAGCCTATCAGACCCCAACGACAGCCAAACTTATTAAGTCACATTTTTAAAAGAAATTATCTTTTTTTTCTAAACTGATTTCCTCAGAAGTCAGTAATTGAGAGCACTACAAATAAGTCAACTTGTCCACAGAACAGCAGCATATCAGCCTTTTCCTGTCCCTGGCAAGACTTGGGCAACTGAGAGCAATACATTAACAGAAAACAAGTAAAACAAATGAGCCCTATGTGGGATTCAGAAGCTTCAACACAAGGTAACAAACTAAGTGGTGGACTAAGTCAGATGTCAGTGAAGAGAGGTCCAGCTGGAGGACAGCTAGCTGTATTTAAAAAAAATCATCAGGATTAAGTCTGGTAAACTATTTGCAATGTGTGCAGAAACCAAAGGTGCCAGACAAATTACATCATACCAGCCAAGCTCAACTCTCACTAAAGACTGGGAAACTCAAGAGCAATACATTCACTAGAAGTTATTTTTAACTGATGTTCTTGCCTAGAATTCCAGGACAACTTGTAAGATTTCTCCTTACATCATCATTACATACAAAAACCAAAAATTAAGAATAGTGTAGAGATGCATTAGAAAACACTCTTTGAATGCAGATGTTCAAAATAATTGTTTGGGGTAGTTTGCTCAAAACCTCTAACAGAGGTTTGTAACTTTAAAGAGTTCAGATGCTCTGCAGAGTGGTCTTAAAGGTCCTTTCCAACCCTAACAATTCTGTGAGAACTGAGTGAACTGTTTAAAATGTGCACAGTACAGAGTATAGAATTTCACACTTCAGTGGCTTGGTACTACAACCAAAAAATGCATCACTCATTCTGAAACTGTTAGTAGAAGCTATGGTAGCAATCACTGAATTTGATCTCACAAGTATAAAGGAAACACTAGGACTTCTACTCTATTCCCTTTTAAAATGACATTTTTAACCCAATGCATTGTCCTATTGCTTCTTTTTGAAGAGCTAAATGTTCTCCTAGTTAGTACTGAACTGTATCATCTTTTCTTTCCTAACAATTTCCCTACCCAGTAGCTGGAATTGCATCCTTTTATTTGTTACTCTAGATTTCAATGCTATTTATTTTGCCTCACTTGGGTCACCCATTTAAGCAGTTGTTGTGATACTATACTTTTGGAAATTACTTATCTTTGAAAGTTTAAGTGTGAACTGGTGTAATGCTTTATGCTGTTTCTTATGCATGCAAGGTGGCTTTATCAAAAACATGCTTGCTATGTTTGAACTAGTGAAACCTTCATGACACAGCCTCTTGATTCTTTTACCACCATCTTCAGTGTTTTGGAGGTATCACATACTTCTATGCTGGTGCCAACAGCAAGACTAAGTGAAATTCACAAGAGAGTATTTCTGAAGATAATTTTGTAAACAGTGCTCAAGTTCTATGGTTCAAGTTCTCTATAGCCCTAACATGTTTACAATTGCTTTTTAAACTGCACCCGTATTTATTTGAAAGTGACTGGCTGAAACCACAGCCATAGGCATTCTTCTGTTGGGTCTTTACTGCCAGTTGTAACACCTCATCCCAACAGCCTCCAAAATGTGTTAAAGTTGTGGCTGTGTGCTTTTTTTAAGTGCACACTAACTTGTTAGTAGAAAACTGGATGTTTTAAATTTAGCAGTTTAGTAGGGGCCTAGCTTCTATGGAAAAAAATACTGAATGGAAGCTAACAAAGAAGTTGCTAAATACATTTTAGGAATTTCAGTGCATTTTTGGTTAGTGAATGAATTTAAAATTGCATTCATCAGATGTTCTAGCAAAAAAAGTGAACTTCTGAAACCTGTACATATTTTTCAGTGTTTTTAAACTTCCTTTTCACATAAGGATGCTTAGATGCTTTTGAAGTCAAATTGGATAAAAACTTGAATGCTGCAGCATGTGGGTTTTGCAGATAGCAATGTAAATGCCAGTAAGGTTGTTTGATTACGTGGTGATCTAGGCAGCCAATTAATGCTCTCTTTCCCATTGTTTGATGTTGTGGCATGCACAAGTTTGGGTTTTTTTAAAGCTGTTAAGAGTGCACTCTACTACCGGAAGAACTTTGTTAAAAGATAATTTTTTTTTATTATTTTGCCACTTTTTAGTAAACTGAATAACTGTACCAACATGAGCTATATTGAGAAATACCATCTTAGGGAATTTCAAATATTTCTTTATACATAAAGATTTTGATTTCAACCCCCTAGGACGGCTGTTGTTCACCCCATTATCCATGATGGGAAGTAAAACCATAAAAAAGCTATAGTGAGTAGTTTGTTTTAAAAAGAAACAAAGAGGCCTGTTATTTTTTTCCTGGTTTGGGTTTAAACTTGTTACTTTTCTAATAATGAAAGATTGTTCTAAATAGAAATTGTAGATTTTCTGCTACAAAATCTTGGCATTCAGAACAAAAGCAACATTGTGTGCTAATTACTCTATTTATAGAACATGATCAGGGAGCTCAGGTCAGCAGCATAGACAAGCATGCAGATATAAGTTAGTTCTGATTTCAATTTGTAATTTTGTAGTCCATCTCCTCAGTATGGAGGCTCTCCTCTGCTGAAAGAGTTGACAGGCACTACCTAAATACAGTAAAAAATACTACAAAAAGAGGAGTTCAGTATTTGTTGATTGAATCCTCAGTTCCTGACTGAAAATGAGTTTCCACCTGAATGAAAACAAATCCTGCAGTTACTAATAGCTGAGTAATAATATTATTTATATATATATAATTCATATATATATATATAATTCTGCCGTTTTGTTTTGCAAAATTTGACTTTTCCCCATCAACTGGCATTCTCATACAAGCAAAGAGCACTTTTAAGTTGAAATGTGTAAATGTGTTTTCATGGTGTAACACACTTGCGAAATAGTTGCATTGGCAAATGGCTGAAGTTGATGCCTTTACCTCAGGAGTTATTAGGGAGTGCAAAAAAAAATACCACTTGAAGGGGAGAGAACAGTTTTCAATTGTGTTGCATTACTTGGTTCAGCATTATCATGTTTTCGTGTTTTTTTGTTCCCTACAGCCAGATTCTGAATTTTGCCATATTACCCTAAGTGAGATGTAGCAGTAGTTTCACAGTAACTTCAAAGCTGCCTAACCCTTTTTGTGACTTGTTATAAAGGTACTTGCCTGTGACAGCCTCTGTCTCTTGACCCTGGTGTTACTCATGTAACTGAAGGTCTTAACACTGTACAAAGAAATGCTTAATTTTTTTAACCTTGCTGTCATTCAGACATTGATGAAAAGAAGGGGGTATGGGGTTATGCATAGCTAAGGAAGAACTACAACAAGCTTTTCCAGCAGGGCTTACTTTCTCTGAAGATCGTTCAGAAGAGAAACTGGGTGTTCCGTTTATGAAAGGAATGTATCTCTCGCATGGTGATATGAGCGCTTCCCATCTCAGATATTTAAGCTCACGTGCATAGCTAAAAGTTCTGAGTGTGTTTTGTGAAACAGCGCTTGTTCACATTTCTTGCCCTCTTCTGCTTTGTCAAGACGCATTTCTGCCATTAACTGTGCATATCTTTTTCACATAGTGGATGAGCTGGTGGTAGCACAGTAAGCTGCATCAAAATGAAGGGATATGAGTTACTGCAAGGGTCCAGTGTCACCTTCTTGTTACTGTATTGAGGCACCTGGGTCCCTTGCTTCCACTGACCATTAGCTCCTCAGTCTCTTTATGCAGAACTTAATAGCTTTTATCTTAGTTTTGTGTTCTTTATTGTATCATACTCCTGTTTCTCTGCTTGTATTTGGGCAGACAGTTTTATTATCTATTTGAGATTTGAAAATTTAAATAAATTTTTGTTCCTACATTAACAGTTAGAAATCTTTTGTTAACAGAATAACTTTGAGGCACTAACAAAAGTATTGTCTCTGGAGAGTTCAGTGGCTGATAATGTTTTGCATCACAGAGATGTGGTATGTTGAAGTTCTAGAGCTGCACTACTCTGCTCACTTGAGATAGATTTTTTTTTTTTTTTGGACCTTCCACTTTCCTAAGAAGGCATATTTTTTCTTTAAGATGAATGATATAATCTTTAATAATGTTTAACATGTTTATCTGCCATGTTAATCACAGAAACATAGAATCTGCTTTAGGTTGAAAAAGGCCTCTCCTCTAAGACTTAGCCCAGCTGTTAACCCAGCACTGCTGTGCTGCTTAACAGCTGGACTCACTGCTTAACCATGTCCCCAAGTGCCACACCAACACATCTTTTGAACGCTTCCAGGAATAGTGATTGCAGCACTTCCCTAGGCTAGTTTCAATGCCTGACAACCTTTTCAGTCAAGAAAGTTTTCCTAATATCCAATCTAAACATAACCTGGCATAACTTGAGGCCATTTCCTCTCATCCTGTTGCTTGCTAACCTGGGAGGGGAGACCATTCCCCATCTGGCTACAGCCTCCTTTTGGGTTGTATTAGGAAGTGATGAGGTCTCCCCTCAGGATAATAATAGATACAATATCCCCTTATTTCATTACCAGTTTTCATGCTAGTGGTAATGGATGCATGAACTTTATCTCACAAGTATAAAGGAAACACACGGTCTTCTATTTCATTCCCTTCTAAAACTTAAAGTCAAAAACCTGCTATGTAAAGACATATAACAGCATGCAGCCCACTGAAGACTTCTACTCAACTTGCAGAAGTGGCAACATCTGAAATGAATGCACAGTGACTAAAACACACTACAAAACACAATCATGGTGCATTTCAGTAATATACTCTTAATGAAAATACTGTATCCACTGCTCAACATTGAAGAGAGGAACTAGCTCAGTTAAGGGCCTAGCAACATGAATACCTGAGCGACAGAAGCAGCTCACATTTTATGTTAATAGTATATGAGAGGAGAGCAACAAGAAATGACAAAAAGAGGTACATTAACAAGAAGTTCAAAAAGAACTGACTCAAACTTGGTTTCAATATGAACAATTCTTTTTCATGTACCCTCCCTGTGTTCCTCAATTTAACTTACCAATGCCTGTCAGGTTTTTAACTAGGGCCTGAACTAAACCAAAACTTTCCCTCATGGGCAAGTCATCCCATAAGAAATCTGAAAGAACTGCTTCTCCTTCCTTTGAAACACAGTATATTTAAACAATAGATAAAGTAGTGGATTGAACCAATCACAAAGATAACAAGCATTTATGTTTCGGCACCCACTTGGTCAAATCTCTTAACAAGAATCTCCAACACTTGGCTAATTCTAGTATCTCTCATGTTTTGGGTAAAGGTTTCTTCATTATTTGTTTGTTAATTGGGTGGTAGTAGTGATAATTTTTTAAAGAATAAATGTAAAATCATCAGTTGAATGCTTCAAAGCTACAGGTACATCCAAAACCCATTGTTTTTGTATCTAAAATTTGCTTTCACCTTTTGAATATAAAAATCTACCAAGGACAAACTGGTAGTACTTTGTTCTATAGTCCTCAATGACCAGGAGAAACAGGTGATGCACAAACTAACTATTCATTATGGCAAATTAAGATTTAAACTGAGGTATCACCATTGCAAGTCATGTCTGTGCAAATGTACAGCTAAACATACAGCCCCAAAATGCATCTGCATTTTCCAGAATTAAAATCTAAACAGCTTTCTATCTAGAAAAGACCTGCACTTTAGTTTAACCTTTGACAAGTAGTTAAGATGCAGATAATGTTTTCATTTAAGCAGATGATGCAAATTTATTTAAAATATTAATCTTTTGGGAAAATACAAGTCACTTCACACCTTAAATTATTTATATTTTTAAGTAATTCTAGAGTACCAAAGGTATATTAGAAAACTCTTTTTTTATGCAACTGAAGCTTTAATCTGCAATATGTGAAGTCTTCCTGAAAACTTAAGGTCAAAAGTTATGACTAAATACACAAGGCCACATCAGTAATTAGGATTTTTCCTTCTGCATTAACTTTGCTGATTCAGAAAATAATAAAATAATTTAGTATAGGAGGCCCTCGAAGCCCCCAAACATTGCTTCTAAATAGCTTAATTTTTCAGAAGGTCATCAAATGAATCCCCAAGCAACTTCTGTGATGCCTTCCAGGCATGTCTGGTTTTCTAGACAAATACATTATGACACCAGACCTCCACACACTCTCCAGATTAACAATGTTGGGTGCTGAGGAAATGCACTAACCTCTGAGCTGAGTGAGAATCAGCTAGATTGAATTAGCTTTAATTATAATCACTTTTGAACGCTAAGTAATTTACAAATGAAAACTGACCTATAAGCATTAAACCCATCATCACAACCCTTCCTCAGATTAAACATGCATTATGAAGTTCCACTCTATTATTTACCAGCCACTTCCCTAAGGAGAAGCTCAATGGAATGCAGTTGCCCGGACCAGTTGAGAAGATTCCTCAGCTGTACTAAAATAAAACCAGCATTAAACAGTCTCATTTCTGTCTGCAAAGTTCTGCCTTCTGGTAAATGGCTATTAGTACCTCACAAAGACCAAAGCACTCCCATCTCATGGAAAAATCACAGAGCTGAAGTTCCACTGAATGTATATACAGATGCAGAAAAACAAATAGGCATTGAAAGAACACCTGCATTTCCATTTTCTGTAACCTGTCCAATTCCTGAAGTTTCCTTTAGAATCAGATCCTTAGTTAGAGATATGTCATGTTTGCAGCTGTTTCACAAGAACCTGAAGATGAACTGCATAACTACATTAGTAAAAACATGAAGATACCAGAGACAAGTCCATTATACCTGTTGTTCTACTGAATAAACTGCTTTTACCAAAGGATTGAACCAAAATTCAAAATAGAGGATTCTTGTCTTATTCCCCCCTAAGATTTTTCACTATTAAAATTAAAACCTCTATTTTACTTCCTGAAGGAATAGAATTTCTGCCATGATGAGTCCAGCTCTTCATGTTACAATTGCTTTAACTTTCAGAAGCCTAGTGAAAACACTTTTTTATCAAATGTACAGGGTAAGTCAAAGTTTCCTCACAGACGTGGAGTTCTGTATTAGAGGACATGGCTTTAGCCTGGAAGATCCAGGTCTCATTCAGAGTTGTGAAAACTCTGTTAACGAAGGCTCACAACCCCATGCCCACAGCACCTTGGTTTCAGTTTCGCTTGTGCACACATGCTCAAAGCTAAGAAAAAAACCACACCACTCCTTTCCAGGGGTGCTCAGTAGGCAGGTCACCCTAACAAGTCCCCCACCTGCTTCCAGGAATAGTCTGAGTGAGGCAGGGGTTAGATGATGCACAAGGATGGTGGGAGCATTACTGTGTGTATGTAAACAGACAGCACTGCAGCAGATCTGGCACTTTTGGCACTTCTTGCAACACTGGGCTGGCAGCACAGATGCAGCATGGTACTTCTGCGTGCTTTCAACACTCACTTCCTAGTCTTGTCAAAGTTGGAGAAAGACCAGGAGCTCTGAAAAACACCTGTGCACAGGACCAACATTCTACAATACTCTGCCCTCAGAAACCAAGAGTACATTTTTGCAGCAATCACAGAAAAAGGGGAGGGCAGTAAGACTGCTAACATATATCACTCTAAGTGGGACACACACATACAAGCTCAGGTGTCAGTGGCCTGTTCTAAGGACTTTATATCAATGTTTCAGATACCCAAAGCCTGAGACGCCTCAATTTCTGCCTGGGACAGAAGTATCCACGTCACTTAAATTTCCATGTATGTGTATTTTAAATGCTCTCTTCCCCTAAGGATTAATATAATTTCTGGATTTACAAGAGACTGGAAACCAGTCAGCCTGCTTCAATCAAAGTACAGTGCTTCTCTAATTCTTTAAAGAGTACCATTGTAGAATGGGCACAGCAGGGAGGCTGCTAAAAAGCAGTCAAAAACTACCTTCAGCAGTTCACAGCCTTAGGCCTTAACTCTTCCTTTAAGTTTCGTTTCACGACTGTAATTAAAATTATCAGGCACTATCTCCTGCCTGATTAATGCAGCTTCTAACAGCATACCTTAAACTCCCAAGAGGAGAGTATTTGTCACAGCTTATACACATCGTGCCCACTTCTCTTACCATCCACAAATTAGTTAGAATATGAAATGTTAAGTATATCTCAACAGAGCTTCAAACATACCTCACTGCAGTGAGCCTGGAGATAAACTGTGGAAAGTCCTGCTGTACTATTCCTATACCAGTTGCTTGAAAAAATGTGGGTTTTTTTCTGCAAGCAAATGAGCTAGGTTTTTTTACTCAATATTGAAAGTTTCACAAGTATTTGCAGTGTAAGGCCCCTAAACATTCAATACGGAACAGACAAAAGTATGTTTTATACGTATACAGATCTAGGTGAACGCCGAACACAAGGTAACACTTCTACCTGTAGTTACTAAACCTTCCAGGTAGTTTCTCAGCTTTCCTTGGGGACACGAATTTGGGTGACACCAGCTAACAGGCACCCGGAGAAGCGACATGTTGCACTCCCGGACACCACTGTACCCCGAGGCAGGACGCGGGAGCTGCCCGTCCCCTGGCTGAATCTCTGGGTCCCCCTGCCAGCAGCGCGCGCGGCACAGCACACCCGCGCCGCGGCTCGGCACGGGAGCGGGAACAGGCGCGGGAGGCGGCCCCAGGCCCCGGCGCGCTGCCATCCGCGCTCGCCGCCCCGCCATGTGCGCACTCACCGCGCGGGCCCCGCGCCGGGCCGGCACCGAGCCCTCCCGCGCCCTCCCCGCGCCCGGCCGGACGCTCACCCGCTCCTCCCCGCGCCGCTTTCCGGCCCCGCCGCCCTCCCGCTCCCCGGCCCCGCCGGGCGCGGCCCCGCTCGGGCGCCCACGTGTTGCGGGGCCGACCCGCCTTCCCCAGCGCCGGCCACGCCACGGGCCCCGGCCTAGCGCGGCCCGGGCGCTGAGGGCGCGGCGGAGGGGCGCGCGGAAGGCGGCGAGCAGCGCTGCCCGCCGCGGGCCCGGAGACGAGCAGCGGCGCGGCCGCCCCGGGGGTTACTCGGTGTGGCACGGGCACCGCCGGCCCTCCGCGTCCCGCCGGCCTCCAGCGGAGCCCCGCTAGGCCGGGCAGGCATCCACGGCCTCCCCGCGAGGGAGCGGGGACCCAGCGCCCCCGCCCGCCCCCAGTGCCCCCGCACCCCAGCCCGGGGCGGCGGCGGCGGCCGCGCTCCGGCGGTACCTGCGCGGCCCGCGGGCGGCGGTGACTCAGGAGCAGCGAGGCGGAGGCGCCGCGCGGCCGGCGGTGAAAGGACCCGCGCTCCCGCCGCTCGCGCTCATATAGAATTAACGTCACCACGTAACCCTCCCCCGCCGCCCGCGTCCCATGGCAACGCGTGCGCGCGCCTCGCGCCGCCCGCCCCGAGAGCGCGCGCCGGCCGTTGGCCGAGGGCTGTTGGGCCCGAGCGGCGGCGCGCGCCGAGCCGGAGCTGCCCCCGCTGCCGCCCCCGGGCCGCGTGCCCCCGTGTCACCCCCTCACCGCACCTCACCCTGAGCCGCGTGCCCTCCGTGTCACCCTCACCGCACCCCGGGCCGCGTGCCCTCCGTGTCACCCCCCCACCGCACCCCGGGCCGCGTGCCCCCCGTGTCACCCCCATCCCCGGGGAACGCGCCCGCAGCCAGCCCGCCGGGCGCTGCCCCGGCAGGAGCCGCCCGCAGCCAGGGTGTGATGCTGCTCCGGTGCTGCCTTGAGCCCGAACGCAATATGTGAAGGGGTTTCTGAAGGCACCTGAGCATAAACAGAAGTTACTGGGGCAGGTACCACAAAACCACAGTCAGCGCTAGCTTACCTTGGAAGACCGAGCTGAGCACCGTGGTGGTTCATCAGAGTTTCGACCATTTCTGCCTTGGCTGGATGAGCAGCCAAAGGCAGCAACAGCTCCAACCCTCCCATTTTAACTTGCCGTACTTGCCTGCCAGAGACTTGGTTTCCTGCAAATAAATGCCTGTCACGCCTGACTTCGAGCTCCAAACAAAGCCCTTCCTAAAACTAATTCCTTTCTAGAGTTTCTCTTCCATGCTCATGTAGCATGCCTTGAGAAGGCATCTGTGATCTACATTAAACTTACAGAAATGTAAATGTCTTTGAGACTTCTAGCTCCCCTTGGCTGGAATGAGCCAGTGCTCCCAAATATAATCAGGTGGGATGGCCAGACACATGGTGTGGTGGCACGAGAGCTCTTTGCTGAGGATATATTGCCAAATACTTACCGTGTATTCTTTGGAATTTACCAAATTCTTCTACATGTCTAAGCAATGTGCCGCCTAAATGTATCTATTTAAATAATGGAAATGACAACAGAAAGCAAGAGAAGAAGTGGTGGATCTGCCAAGTATCTGCAACACATTCTATATTAAGAACAAGGAAACTTTAAAGGATTCTATTCGGTATGGTGTCACACCAGCTTTTGCAGTAAAATCGCAGCCCCCAAAAACAGCTGTCTTTGTGGGAAATGAATCCCATCTGCAAGACAGAAATTTATGGAGAGAACCTAAGGATGCCCTCCTATTCCCCAGCACACTGAATTTTTGAAAGTAGGCTTCTTTATATCATGCAATTTAAAATTGTTTAAAACCACAAAGCTGCAAGGAGGAAAAAGAAGGATCCAGGACAAGGTTGCACAGCATAGTCCAACTGATAGGAATTAGGGAGAAACAAAGTTGGAGATGCCACATGAGTCTAAAATTAAAATACCTGTACTCCCACTTGCAACCCTTTTAAAAAGTGTACTAGATACTAATGTCTTATTTATATTAGGTGTCTGGTGCTTGGGAATATGAAGAGGGCGGAGATGTACAGAAGGCATTTGGTAAAAATGAACAATCGATTGCTATTATTGTAACAACAATTATATGCCATTGCAGGCGTTCCCTTTATTCAATCAGCTGAAGTGGCAATCAACTGTAAACAAATGATTGACAAGGCAGTGGCTCACCTTGCTTGTCTTTCTGAGATCTACCACCTCGTGACATGCAGAGCCCTGAGGTGACACCCAGTGGCCCCTGTGAAGGGGTGTAGAAGAAATGAGACATGCAGAAAGCCAGCAGTGTGGAGTAGAGAGCAAGTAGGTAGTCAACAGCCACACTGACTGGGCACAGATCTAAGCATGCCTAAGCTGGAAATTTACCTCTAGTTTGGAGGGAAATGCCTTTTCAACCAGAATTTAGAAATGTGTTTGGGGCTTTGAATTAGTCAAGTGTCCTTGTTTGGGTACAGGAAGGTGGTAACCTTGACAGTCAGCATAAACTGAACAGTCTCAAAAAATGACTTAACAGATTCAAAGGAGAAGAAGGAAAGGACAGGCTGGAAAGCCTCTTCCCCGCCTCCTCCTCTAACAAACTGGGTGCAATTACTAATAAACCCCCAAAACATGCTATTGGAACTGGGATGCAGGGTATGACAAAGAAACCATAAACCATACATACCTGGAACAAACTCCAGCAGCTTTATAAACTTCCTGTAAATTATTATCACCAAGCCCAGCACAATAGCAATTCTAATCCGTGCCCCTCTACTCACTGAGTACAGAGACACACTGTTTTCTCCCAGCTGGAACAAAGAACCTTGATAAGAGACACAAGGAGAACTGCCCTGTGACATTAAAACTGGGATACATCTTCTGGGGACAGTGACTTGAGGTCAAATTGCTACTCCAAATCAGCAGAAGGGTTTGAATCGGGTCCCTCACATGCTAGTTGAGTGTCTTACACATGGAGCTGTACAATACCAGGGAATCTGACCTCTCCCTCAGTGCCTAGCACTTAGGGAATGCTCCCTTCTGCATCCTGCCCTGGAGCTTGCATCGCTGGCTCAGCCACTGCCTGTGCAAGGGGTTCAAGCAGAGGCTGTCTCCAGAAGCCAGGAGGGCACTCAGGGACAGAGCACAGCTCTGGGTTTGTACATGGAGAAGCTCAAGCACTGATGCTGTTGCAGGAGGCTAAACCAGTATTTCTGTAACAGCTTGATGCAACAGATGAGTTTGCACTCAGATCCAGGCTCAGTCTTGCTAAGCACAGCCTACAGCATGCTTGTGCTGCATTCAGGCTACAGCCAAGCTAAAGCAGCTGTGTCTTAGCTTAGAAAATCTGTTGGTCTTGAAGCTTAGTATGCTTACTTCAAGAACTCCACTGTGGCAGGTGATTCATTGAACATTAAAGTTGCTTTCATTCTCTTTTGTACAACTAGAAAAATGCAGAAGGTCCTTAGTATGAACCTGGATGTGATTATCTGAACACCTAGACACTCCTTCAGACTACTAGGCATAGGTTTGGCACCTAACAAAGGCTCAGTTTTAAGGGATTCATGTTCTGCTCAGCACTGCAAACCTGCAATGTCTGAAAAGTTGTGACTACACAGTCTCTTCTGATCATGGCTGACATCAGAGCAGCTTGCCCTGATTGTTTTCCAAAGGACCAATTGCCCAAGGTTACCCTCTCCTGGAATCTGTTGGCAGATGTGAGCAATGAGTTACAGCAACAGGTGATATGAGTGCTCCTTGTCTACTTGTGTCTCTGGTAGCTGGCTGAACTTACAATCACCATGGAAGATATCTGTCTCAACTAGGTTGAGATGGATAGGGCTGGCAACACCATCAGCCCTTTCACTGGCATTTCTTACCAGTCTCCATTCACAAACTCCACACGTTTTCTTCTAAGACCTTATTCTCATACAACTCTGTCTCCTTTTCTTATAGACGACTCTTAATTCTGACTCCTTTCTCTTATTGGCAGCTTGTACTGATTCCTTTTCTCATGGGCAGAGCTATGACTCCTCCTTTGGTTCTGCATGGCTGGCTAACCCCAAGTTGTCCCTTTCCCAGCTGCCTAACCCTGACTGTCCCTCACAAAACATCTTCTTATCTTATCTGCCCTTTGGCTCCTCTCAGCACAGCCAGCAGCTTTCTGATCCACCAGTATCTGCAAGCACCTATATGTTGGGGAAGGCTAACCCACTCCTTTATATCCTCTAGACTGATTGGCCAGGCACAGATATATCCACTCCTTGATAATCAGTACAGCTGCAAGTCATAGGGGAGGATTCCCTCCTGCACTATCCTAGCTCTCCACAGATATCACCAGTCACTGGAAATGAGAACACTCACTGAACTATTTACAAGGCAAAAACTACAAGTGTCACAAAGAGTTGCCTTTTTCTCTGTACAATTTCAAACAGCACTGAAACCCTGTGTGGAACTACTAGGTTTATGAATACACAGTGAAAACAGAGAGTCCAGAGTATTCCTTTAAAAACACTAGATTGCTTTCTTGTGGCTAAAAGCACTTCTTTCAGCTCTTACTGGATGATAATTCCAAATTACATGGCTGGACAATGAATGACACAGCACAGACCTGGTTAGTTTTTCCACGTATTGTTTACTTTTTGAGAAGTTACTTTTTTTATAAAGGGAAACATCATCCCAGAAAGCAACTCATCGTTTAGAAACAGTGCCACAGGCAGCATAGAAAGTTCTGCTGAACCAACACGTGGCAAATCATGCAAATCCCCATGAAGAGCTGAGTGAACAGCTCTAACAGGTTTCTGGTTTGCACTTACTTCTGCTTTTGTGAATGAGTGCAAATTTTCCCTCAGAGAACACAGGGGTAGCAGCAAACTAGAGAAATAACAGTGTGTGTAACCTTTGACATACTGTAATAAAAGATAAAGAAAAATGTGACATCTGGTGTGGGGGTTCTTTCTGACCCCCAGGTGCTCTATAGGCACCAGACTCTGGAACTCCTAGGCTCTTGCTCTGGAGCTCTTAGGCTCCTACCTGTCGGGTAATCTTAATAAGCAAAGCAGCTAATAGTTAAAAAGGTTATTTATTACAAAGTACATCTGATTACAAAGCACATCAGTCTCAAAAGGCAATAGCAAAAGCAATGGCAAGCAGTAAGCAAAAGCAGCAGCAATAAGCGAATGGCTAGAAGCCCTGGCAAAAGCCAATAGCTAGAAGCTGAATGGCTAGAAGCAACAACTCTCCCCATACATAGTCTTATATAGCATTTTTCCAACAAGCTAAGATGCAAGCTCGGACCACCACTCTTTAACCTATTAGAATTCTAGTTTCTTAGCACACCAGGTTACGTATAACACTATGCATAGAATCTATCTTGTTCTAAGAAATGTAAGCAATATTCTTACTATAACTCTATTATGTCTAAGTCCTATCTACAACTGTGGGCTAGGAGCCTCTGCTGAAGATATCAGTATATTTGCAACCTTCACTAGAGCACAAGCTACTACTGTGGAATCCAAATCTTTTACTCACTAAAAACATCAGAACTTACTCTAAGACTTATTCAATCCCTGCACTCTGATTTATTTCTGAAGAATTCAGAGAGACCTCTAACTCACTGACTCCAACAGAAAAAATACATAGTTTGAAAAAAGGTGAAATGCTGAAATAACACTTTTATTAAATATGCACTTTTTGATACAATAAACCTTTAACATCTTTCATTTTTTTTTATTTTTTACTGTCCCAGGACTAAATTATGACTCTTTCTTACATTAGAGGTATTGCTCATAGATACAGAAGGTATAAGTGAAAACTAACAGAAAGGAAAGAAACCAAAAAAGACCCAGACCTAGAGGAGAAATAGAGAATACAGGGATACGATGTGTAGTGATAAACTGGGGGGGTGGGAGGGGGAAATTATTCAGGTATCTTGAAAACAATGAAGAAATGTATGTACAATTACTTTAGTCCAGAAGTTAAAATCCCAGGTACGGCACACTTGGTGTTTTTAGGGTCATTGCTGGGAGCTAGCACTCACTGCAGGATTTTTTAAATATTGTACTTACTGTGAAATAATTTTATTGGGGAAAAATCAATAATGCTAACTGAAATAGATAGTCACCGGAGAATAAACTTTTTAAAGAAGCTGTATGTGAAAACTGATGAATTATTAAATCATTACATTAGAAAAAATATTTTTATAATATATGTAAATTAGTTGAGTAATAAGAGGGAAAGAAGCTGTCTCTCTTGTAGTGCCTGCAATTGGTGCTAATGTATCTAAAAATAAGACAGTATCTAACCCTAATGTATCTAACACTAACAGTAAAACTATGTCCAGAGGGGTTCTTGTTTCTAGTATTACTGGTCACTTCACTTGATAAAATAAATGCCATGAAATGGATAGTTATAATCAAGGGGTTTGCTTTGATCTCATAAGGATCTAAGTAATGTATTGCTTAAAGAGGGTCCAATACCTTATATATATAAAAGGAGGAAGCTCACTCCCTTAAACTGCTCTGGTTCTCTGACCTTCCCAGGTTTAATGGTTTTGAGTTAGGTTTGATTTGGTTTGTTTTTTTCGTGGTAAGAGAGTATACCAGCCATGCAGAACTCTCTGGTGTTAAAGTGCCCACAGTAGCACCCCTGGATATATATTTAGCCTCACAGTGAGGCAGAAAATATGTAAAATAAATAACAAATCCCAAATA
Organism: Muscicapa striata striata; assembly: GCA_030060385.1. Classification (NCBI taxonomy): domain Eukaryota; kingdom Metazoa; phylum Chordata; class Aves; order Passeriformes; family Muscicapidae; genus Muscicapa; species Muscicapa striata. Next base: position 233,391 of record JAREIS010000218.1, on the reverse strand, counting down.
AGGGGGAAAACCAATAAACTGTTCTTGTGGGCAGAATTCCCTCCCTGCTTTTTCCCCCTCTAAAAAAAAAAAAAAAAAAAAATCACAGATAGAGCAATTACTAACATTCCATTCAGATTATCATCAATTGTTGTATCAAATGCTGTATCATCAACACTATCTCTTTATCAGCGTTAATTCCAATGTTTTCAATTAAAAATCATAATAAAGCCAAATCTTACATTGTATAATCTAAAAATATCAAAATAAAACTTTGACAGTATTAGCACTTTTGTCCCATACACACATCAGGTTGAAACATTTGCTAAGACTAGCCCTTTTGGACAAGCAATTTATTTTCAGTGAACTGACAATTACAAATTTAATCTATGACCTTGACCTTTAAAATAAAAATTCTCAGTGTCTCTAGTCAGAGTATGATCTGGCACAGGAGAGCTACTTCCTTCCCCTTCTGATTTCTCAGAAGATGATCAACCTTCAGTGAGCAGAGACACAGATGCTACTTGCTTTTCTCAGTGCATTTTTCTAAATCCTTTTTTTCTTCACAACATGAACAAAACTTTTTTTTTTTTTTTTTTTCCTGAAGGCAGGTGCCTTGGCACCACATAGCAGTACAGGATATATGTGGAAAGAATTGTGTGTACTCCAGTCAGCAAAAAGATTAAGGATGCCTCTAAATTACCATTCAAAACACAGCACTTCAAGTAGATGACATTCAGAGGCTGATTAGCTGCATGGCAAAAGCTACCTGAAGGGATATGAACAAGCTTTATCAAGTAAATTTGTGTGTTGAATAGGACTAACAAATGACACAAAAATGGCAAGATGCACAATGCTGTCTTTGCCTCAATTTGCACAGATAAGATTTGCCTTCAGGACTTCCAGGTCCCTGAAGACAAGGTGAAAGTTTGCACCCAACAACCTCCTGGGTTTCATCAGATCTAGGGAGGTGTTCCTTCACCTCTGGTCTGCCCTGCTGAGATGTATCTGTAGTGCTGAGTCCTGTCCTGGGCTCTTCAGTAAGACCTGGATAAACATACCAGCTCTGGAAAAGGAGCTGTTCTGATTAGGAGATTGCAGCTTCTCTCCTATGAGAAAAAGCTGAGAGAGCTGAGACTGTTTAGTCTTGAGAAAGGAATGCTAAGGGCAATTTTATCTATATTTATGAACACTTGGCTGGGGGTAATAAAGAGGACAGAACCAGACTGTTCTCAGTGGTACCCAGTGTAAAGACAACAGGCAACAGACACAAACTGAACTATGGTAAACTTCATTAAATGTCAGAGAAAACTTACTCACTCTGAGAGTGAATGGCACAGGACACCAATTTGAATCCTTGGAGATACTCAAACCCCAACTGAGAGCAGCCCTCAGCAACCTGCTATAGATGTTCCTGCTTTCAGCAGGAGTTTAGACTAGATGACTATTCTGTGATTCTATGATATTTGCATAAAAGCCTTGTTGACATTTGATGTTCAAGGATGTGAGATGGAAAAGCTGCAAAAAAACTCTCTGCTGAAGATTTCATTATGGAAAATGCAGTGTAATACCATTAGCTTAAAACCACCAGAACAGTAGCACATCATGCCTAACATACACAGTGCTCACATGTCATCTTATTAATTCAAAAATGTCCATGAAGAAGGCAAATCAAAATTGTTCACTATGATTTGCATGACAGATTTGCATGGGGAAAGAAAGCATTTATACTTGGGGAAGTTGAAATGGGCTGTATTCTCTGTTATTTATTAGGTCTTTTCTAGAAAGCCATGCTGAGTCCCAGTTATAAATATAGCATTTTAGTGTTCTGCAGGACAGCAGACTGCTTCTGCATCATTTGGCCTTATAATCTCTATACATTTCAAATAATATCTGTAGCCTAATTTAGGCTGTTTTTGTATAAAATATACTAGTATTTAAAAGCTGATAGTACTGCTAAAACTGCTTTGACTTTTTTGCTTGTCATTCTGTTTTGTTGCTTTATTTTGATGCTTTTGTTTTTCATCTTTCTCTATCTCCTGCTGCAATAAGCAGACTTGGGGTTCTTAAGAACTCTGTGGTATTGCTACATCAGCTGAAAAAGGATACAGGGCAGAAACGAGGCAGAAAAATAAAGGGAAGTTGCAAAGCACAAGAGAAGAGCAAAGGAGAGGAAGTTTGGTGACTGAAGTAACCAAAACTTTTAAAAATGAGGCAAAAATAATTCTACCTGACTTCAGGTGTTCTGAACTTCAAAATCTCCATTTTCCTTTGTTGCATTAACAAGGGAGAAAGATAAGCCTTTGTATTATACTGATATTATAATATACCATAATATACTGATAATATACTGATTATTATACCAATAATTCAACTGGGCTGTTTTTATTGTTGGAACGCAGGAGGACTTATGCTCTAGAAATGCCTCTTTCTATCTGTTGGCAATACAAGGTCTGGAGGATGATCTCAAATATAAGTGTGTGCATTTAATGAATCTACATAAATTCTCTAGCACTATTTTCAACATCTGAAGTGAAGAACAGAAAGCTGAACATTACAAGCAGTCTGGGCAGCTTGTACTGCCAAAGTTTAGTGCCCTAGAATGCCTGGAACACAACTTGCCCAGGATATTTATTTTGCAAGGTTAGTATTGTTTTTCCTTTCTATTTTCCACAGTGGTGCCTGGGTCTGAAAAGCAGAGAGTATACATACAGTCAGTAGGTTGTCTGGCTTGTGTTTGGGCCTGTAAGCATAATAACATCTCTGCCCAACTTCACCTGGCTCCCCGAGTCCCTTTTGCTCAGGTGCTCCAAAATTACTCTGCTTTATGGTGGTTGCAAAACCCTAGGTGTGGGCAGATGTGCAAATATTATATGATGTGTTTCTCCTTTCCTTTAGCACAGCTTTGTTGTTTTGGGGCAGATGTGGTGTTTGTCCTCCAGATACCTTTTCTCATTAATTACCTACTCCAGGAAGAAAGGTGTCTTAGTATTATTGCTGATGCCAAAAGAACAAGAAAGATGGTCAAGATTCCTGAAAGGTCTAGATGATAGCCTAGAACTGCTCAGAACAAATCTTGGGTGAAAAAATCTGCATTGAACTAGAAATACCTGGCTATTAAGAAGCATTTATGCCTGGAGAATTCTTCCAAAAAAGACACCATACAGGTAAAGAAGCAATCTGATGCAGCAGTCAAGCTATGTAGAAAGAAAAGACAGAAAGCAGACTTGTTAATCCAAAAAGTGCATCTGTTACATAAACAACTTCTTGAACAAAACATCACTGTTGAATAGCTTTTGCTTTTTTCTCTTTTTTTTCAGCTCAAAAGGAATAATAAATGGTAGGTAAAATAACAAGGAACTCAGAAGACCTCGTGAAAAGAGCCTGTCTGCAAAAGCCCTTAAGGGATTCTGAAAAAAGTTTCCTCACATGTCAAAGGCCAGATTCTCCAATTTCTTAATAGCTGATCATCCAGTCATTAATTCACTTCTAATGCACAATGAAAAATAATATGATTACAACATAAATAATTTATAAGCATTAGCCATCATTAGAAATACAGACATAGTTTAAAAAGATTCCCACATTTTATTTAGGAATGGACAAACATAATTACATTTGTTCTGTAAAAATCAGATGTCCTGTGTAAATTCAAGAGTATACAATTAACTTTTATGACAAATCTTCAGTAAATTCCAGAATTCAGAAATTTCAAGGGAAAATTTATCTGTTCACAAAGTAATTTTTACCCTGGAGCTCCTGTGATTTCTTTACCAAACCAGTTTTTTTACATTTAGGGTAACATACTGGTTTTAAATTATCCATAGCTACCCAAGTAGTGGCATTTCACATATTATGTACTATAAAATACTAATATAAACATTTTATTGTGCAGTCTATCAGTAAAGTGGTTTTTTAAAAATATTGTTTCCTATTAGATATTCAGACATGAATATATTCATTAAAATGTCATGGTATTTAGAATACCTGACACATTACACAGCATTTTATAATGTTAAAGTGGAATTACTTGTATTAGAGGAATAGGAATACAATAATTAAGTAATTAGTAAATGGGATATAAACTTATAGGCAATCAGTGCTCCAAATATTTGTGAATGTCTTTGAGCATGCTCAAAGCCCTGGGTTTTTAATTTTTTTTTTTTTTTTTTTTTTTTTTAATCATAAAAAATATGAGTTGATGAAATACTGCTTTGCAGATATATGCTCTTGACAGTCAATGAACTGGAGGAATCCTGCTTCATTAAATTGATTGCTTACTCCAAAAATATCTCCAACTACAGCTATTCCTCCCAAATCCCATGAGGCAGACAGCAACAGCCACCTGAATGCTTTTCAGTCTTGCAGGATCTCATTAGACGCTGAGTATTCCAGCCATGCTTCTGTTCCTGCTGTCCTCGTTCCTGCTGCTGAACAATCAGCCTAATCCCAGTCCTGACTGCTTGTCCTGTGCCCAAATGGGCAGCATTGCTGTGCTGCCCTCTGAGCTCAGCCTCTTGCTGTGCTCTTGTGTTCCTCCTCATTCTGGAGTGTGTGGCCTGCAGGCAGCTCAAGTCTCCCTGCTGTGTTGTTCCCCTTGGTGCTGTTCCTGCAGCTCTGTGGAGTCTCTGCCCCTGGCTCCTGGCTCCAGTTTTAGCCTTCAGTTCCTGTAATCAATGACTAGGGCTGATAATTGTTATCTAAGGTCTCACTGGCAGAACACCTATTTGTTCCTATACTCCTACCAAGGAACTGAAAACATCTTCTAGGTGATGGCTGGGAAAGTGGGTACAGCAAAGTGCAGCTGCATGGACCTGAGGGATCTGGAAGGAAAGATGTATAAGTTTTTCAAACCATTAAAACAGTAACTATTTTCTGTTTGAACTTTGGCACCTTAATAAAAGGCACTTTTGACAAAGCTAAAATGAAAGAGCACCTTTAAAGGAAATAAGAATGTGTGGCCTGCTGAATTTTAATTCATTTGCTTCAGCTATTTAACTACTTTCACTGTCTATGTGTATAAATGTGCTCTTTACTCTGACTAGTTTACTTATCACTGTGGGTTTTGAGGGTTTTGTTTGTTGTTTTTGTTCAAGGGTGGGTTTTTTTTTATTTTTTGCTGTCAGAGCGTTCTGGAAAAAAAATTGAAGCAAATGCATTGATAGGTCATTACAGACCTAATCTCCTTCATGCATTACTCAGCATCAAAAGTTATGAAGTTGGTTTATAGTCTATAAAATATTCACTTGTTGCTTTGGACTTAGACGGATATTGTCAAGACTGGTTGAAATGTTTGGATAAGAGTCTGTATACTGCAGGAAATCTGTGGAAAAAAGCAAGTATTGGAAGTCCTGCATAGCCATTGGAAAAGGATTAAAATCCCCCAGGATTAAGCAGCAGGCAGGGCATGCATCAGCAAAGGAGAGAGCTACACATCTTTGCACTGGTCCTTGGAAGTGTTCCTGCATAGGTCCCATCCTGAACAGCCCAGTATCTTTCAGCCATAGAGAATGGCTCCTTGCTCCTTGCTTTGATTTTTCATCCTCTTGGTGTGCAACTTTTGTTTAATGGGATTATTGCACTGGAACAGTATAATTGAAGTTCTTTTCTTCCTTAGTATGAGCATGTGTATTTCATTTGCCTCATCTGCATTAGCCATGTTTGCTGGGAATATGCAGCTGTTAAGTGGGTCACTTGGAGCTGCATGGCATGGCATCAACCACACACAGTCCTTCCCAGTTTCCTCCCACGTGCTGCTTTGCCCTCATGGATAGGACAGACCCCTCACAACTCTATTCCAGTGTTCCTGATAACAGAGAGACATTATTCTGTACTATTTCTTATCTTGACAAATTAGTTTCTTCCTCCTGAAAACAGAAATTTCTGCTTGCAGCCCTGCAAACTGCAGCTTGATTCTCCTCTTTCTGTTCCCTCCTCCTTTCCACAAGAGCCCAGTGCACTTCACAGGTTCCTCCAATAGGCTATTAATATCCATTGTTTAATTTTAGGGGAAAATCTTCGATTTGCAGGCTGTATCCCTTTCTTAACTTTATTCAGAACACTTTCAAGGCGTTAGACCTTCCATTTGATCTGCGTGTTGCATTCAGAATAATTCCTGTCAACCACAGGTAGCATTTTGCAGGTACCATAAATAAAATGTAGAGTTGTGGAAAAAACAAACAAGCAAACAAAAAAAAAAAAAAAAAAAAAAAAAAACAAAAAAACCAAAACAAAAACCAAAACCAAAACAAAAAAAAAACAGTGCAAATTCTAATTTAAAGGATCTATGATAAAGCCCCAAAGACATTTTATGTAGGAAGAATGTAATTTTGAAGTTATTTTACAAAGGGAAGAGATGAGGCAGCTGGGAAAATGAGGCTACTTTATTTTTTTCCCTTTTCCCTATCATTCCTTATCCTGCACTTAACCAACAAAAGGTGACTCTGAGGACAGGTTTTTCTGTTCCCTACAGAGTTGATCTGAGAGGCAGGAGCTCCCCTATGCAGCACAGTCATTTCATTAAGACACCACCCAGCCCAGGGCCTTCAGCAGAGCAAAACGATTAAGAGCATCAGCCTGAGCATCTAGCAAGGATTTCCTGGATTACAGCTCAAGCTGATTTTAAATCAAAAATGGCAGATAAACCTAAAGATTAAGATTTTCCTCTGTTTCTGGTGGATCTTACTAAAGCCATGCAAACACTATAAAGGGCCTAACCAGGTAGGATTGCTCATCCTGAAGAGTGAAGACATGTACAGGGAATGTGTAATCATCCATCCCTCCTTGATGGTCTGCATATTTCACAGATAAAGCAATATACATAACAAAGATAATATCAGGTCCCCTAATTAATGGACTACCTGGAGCTTCAAAAGAGAAGCACAGATTGCAGGAAAACTGGGGAAACTCAGGCAGGATTTTCATGGCCAGGAATCTACTTGCAGTCATAGCATCATCAAAGAGAATTCCATTTATAAAGGATGGTCAGGCCTAATAAGGAGCCAAACTCCATTCTTTGTTCAGCACATGATGTAAAAGGATCAAAAAGAGCAAAAATGCTATGAGTGAGTAAGAAATTTCTGACTCTGCTGACTTCATCAATGCGCTCATTAGCTCCTTTTCAATTATTAATTGCTCTGGCTGCTGCCATTATTACTGATCCATCTTAATCCTCCAAGGAAGACCGGATGACAACACCAGGTCATGATGACCTTGTCTTTCCATATGCTGCTGCAGGTCAGGAATTTTCCAGTGAAACAGCTGCTCACTGGAAAGTGTGAATTTTCAACAGGTATTTGTTTTTGTTGGAAATCAACACATTTCATTGATTTCTGTTGGGAAAGTGGTTTTCGATCTGACATGGCCTTTCCACAGCTGATATTTATGAAGAGGGTTTTTCCTGAGGAGGGTTGATAAATAGGCTCTCTTTCTTCCTGGCAATTCATACAAAGTGAATGAGAGGAGACTGAGGAATACCTCAGACTGTGTTCTAGGCTGACCCACCTTCAAGACCAATTTTGCCTACACAGGCCTTAAAAAAAAAATCCCAAACCTTAACAAAAAAATAGGGAAGTGACATCAACCTTTGTTATTTTTCTCATGAGTGTTTCAGACATTCTGTAAGAGTCACAGCTGTGTGAGAAGGAAACATCAGAGATTAACAGTCAGACACCATCAGTTCAATCAAATACTGAATGAAATCTATTGTATTATGAAAGAAACAGATTTTTTTTCATATACTTTAAAATTATTTGAATTATTTTTAATATATTTGAAAATACAGCTGTGTTATTTGGTTTAATATCTTCTTCCCAAAGTCCAACCAAGCTCCAGTAAACCTAGGAACAATACACAGTTCTGTGTCCATTGAACTGCTTTACAGTATTTTAGTATAATTATAGGGGTTTTGCCTTTCCTTTTCTTTTTCCATACTCCTGCATGGTTCAGTGCTCTTTCTGTGTTTTCAGCTGGGTAGTGGTTCTGAGCAACAAAGAATTATAAATATGTGATTAATGGTTATATTGAAATGAACACATTTATCCAGTTGGGAGAGTCTGCTGGAAGCCAACAAATCCAAGAAGATGTTAACTCAGGCTTTGTTATCATCAAAGTTTTTATTCATCTTTGCATGTGAGATTAGCAGTGGTCTTTAGAAAGTTCCAGAGGAACCAAAGAGTTATTCTTTTAGTGTGAGAAACAAAGCTCAGGAACAGCAAGTAAATGGCCAGTGTGCAAGTTACAAGGCCAATGTAGAATGAGGCAAAAAACTGCTAGAAAAGGGAATGTATGGGATAGCAGATTCATGAAAAAGATAGAAGGAAAACCAGAATAGAAAATAAGTGAAGATAAAAAGAGAAAGCTGAAATTTGGTTTTATAGACTGAAAGATGTAAGACATCATAATTTTTATTATTATTACTATTACTATGGTTGTTATTGTTTCCTTTTCTTTAGCAATAATAGTACTAGCAGAAATGGGAGGAGTTAGGACCAAAGTCCCATAAAAATTATAAGACTCTTAAAGAGGGACAGAAGTCTGTGTAAGTATTAATCGGTTTGGTTGTTGGGTAAAATTTCTCACACTTTCTATTCAAAAATCAGTGGAAAGTCAATATTTGTGCAGTGCCCTGGAGGCAGGTGTTGATTTGAATGAACTAGAATTAGGGCTGATCAAATGAATGTGAGAATTCTTCAAAAAAGAATTACCTGCTGAGAGAGGGAAGCCACTCAAGGTGTTTCATTTCCATTCCCAAGTCAATAGCAGAGATGGTCAGGAGAGGATGCTCACATGGCAAAATGCTCCCCTTGCTCTCCAGAGTAGCATGGTTCTTAGAGAAAGGATGTTCATGGCCTAAAATAATCTCCCAACCCAAAGCCACAGAGATTTTGAAGGTTGGCCTGGATTGCCTCCCAGGCACATCAAGAGACAGGGAAAGGACTGAGCTCTAGGCAGAAACTTGCATTTTGTATTTTTTGGAAGAGGAGATGAGTTGTCTTTATTTTGAATTTAGATATTTTTTAGAATGTCATTTTAATTTAGTTTTATTTAAGCAGCTGCTAAATCCCTTAAATAAATAAAATTTTAATTAAACAGACAATGACAGGAACAAGGGTGGTGGGAAGGAAACATGTTACCTACTTCTTTTCAGAGGAGCATCCTTTTTCATGGGAAGGAAAATGGAGCCAGAATGCCTTTAAGAATGCTATTGAGATCATAGCAGCTTAGGTGATTTAAAAAAAAAAAAAAAGATTTGCAGTAGAACTGTATATGAAAAAATATGGAGTGGCTGAAATAAAATGAGTATTTAGTCCTTAAAATCAGAATGTCATCAGCCTGAGCATGTCCTTCCTTTCAACTCTCACCAGGACACTGCTTTTGCTATTCACTCATGTTTTTTCAATTCTCTTTTATTCCCAATCAATGCAATTTAATAAAGCTGCATTGTCTGATAGGCCACAGCTATGTTTTCTGAACATTAAGTAAAAGGAAATTCCCTGAACTTCCAGGTTTTGTTTATGTTCCTTTTTCTACAGCTTTATATTGACATGGGTAAGCACTTCCAGTGCTGGAATTCACATTGCAAGTGGCCTGTACAAATGATCCTTCCTTATAAGAGAAAACGTAGCAAGGTGAGTCCATTCAGTAATAATTCTCTGGAGAAGCACCAAATAACCCTAAACAATAAAGAATTTTGCCTTTAGCTCTTTTCACCCTCATGGTTTCTAATGGGAAGAAGGAGGGAATGAAAAGTGTGTTTTTCTCTTATTCATGTGAGTTTCAGTTCATGCTAAATGAGCAGAGATGGTGTGCAAGTAGAGTGGATTTTTAGCAGTCAAGCAATTTGTCTGGGTAAGGTTTTTCCTCCTTAGTGCCATTTAGCACCATTATTTTTGTATGAGACATGCTAAAGAGAGAAGAAATGGGCTGTATCAAAATATGCAATGCCATGCCTAAATGCAATTTCCATGTGAATTATTTTAAATCTTCACTTCCAGAATGTCAAACATTAGGCAACAAATGCAGACAATCCTAGTTTCTTCTCTGAAGGAGATCATAAGTACAAGCTCATATTTTTTGGAAGGTCAGATGATGCATTAAAATCCTGTAAATTCCAACTTTGAGTAGGCAGTCCTTGCAGCAGTAGTAGAGATCATTCTGTGCTTGTTCCCTTTTAGGCTGTTGTTTCTATATCCACTCTTGGAAAGGAAAAATATGTTCACAATACATTGATCTGTTTATTTATAAATTGCCAGATCTTTGGCTGGAAGCATCCCAAGCATAAGGAAAAAAAAAAACACAACAAACTTAATATGGAATGCTATAATTTAATGAAATGTGTTTATGTTATCCTAGAATTTTTCTGCTAGTTTCTTTTCTTTCCTGATTAAAAAGAAAATATTCCATTATTAACAATGTACTTGTCTCTCATAGTTGAAATTAATCTTCAAAGAATGGAAGTTCTTACTAAAAATTATTTAAACTTAAAATTTTGATGCAAAAAAAATGACACCAGTTTTGAATTTAGCTGTTATCCTCACCATCTCCATTTACATTTTCAGGAGAATGTGGAGCTCAGAAAAGGTGCCAGACTGACAGTGCTGGAAGCCAAGGCCACTTCTTTCTTCTTTCACACTGCCACACTGGTGAGGGGACTGAGGGTGTGTGGGAGGCTGGGGGAGACACTGCCAGGACAGGTGACCCAAACTGACCAAAGGGGTATTCCAGATCATTTTACATCATGCTCAGCTGTATAAAATGGGGGAAGAGGGAGGAAGGGGATAATATTTGAAGTGATGGTGTGTGTCATCCCAAGTCACTGTTACACAGATGGGGCTCTCCTGGAGATGGCTGAGCACCTGCCTGCCCAGGGGAAGCAGTGAATTAATTCCTTGTGCTTTGCTTCTGTGTGTGGGTTTTGCTTTTTCTATTAAACTTTCTTCATTTCAACCCACAAGTTCTCCAGTTTTTATCCTTCTGATTCTGACCCCAGTCCTGCTGGTGAGGGAGAGAATGAGAGGCTGTGTGGGGCTTGGCTGCTGGCTGGGCTTAAACCATAACAGCTGATAACAAGAGCAAGTTACTGGGCTTGAAACTATTCCTGCAGGTGGTGATGAAGAGGGTTATCATCCATCAGGGTGTTGCTATTTAATCTAACATTTCTTTAGTGCATCTCAAATTAAAGGTCCTCTTGCAAAATCTCTGACTAGCAGTCCCAAAGGGGCATAATGGGGAGGAGGGAAAGGAATAATCCATCCTGAAACTTCACCCTGAGACTGAATGAGGGTACCTGAGATGGGACAAGGGGCTTCTAAAGTGAGAAGGCATTCAGAGCTACTCATTTTTGCCATGTCTCAGCATTATACATAGAAGATGCTTCTCAGCAGGGCAAATGAACCTGTGCAGAGTTCCCTGTTGCAGTGGTGAAATTGCATCCAGCATCCTTGGTCAGCAGGAGTTCAGTGCACCCCTCTGCTCTTCCCAGGGGGAACACCTGATGAGCAGCTATGAAAATGGTGGAATTTTGCTTTCTCCCCAGCAGTTTGGTATTCAGAGGGATAAAATTGTCAAAAGCAATGGTGCTGTTTCTTATTCTGCATGTGCACAAGAACTGAATGGCATTGGTAGGTGAGAATGAAATAAATTAAACGCTCAATCTGCAGTTCAAGGAGAAGAGCACACTGAGGGGCACAGGGACATCAGCCTGTGCATACCTCGCTGGATTTTTTGGCACTGGTTGAATTGGTTTCACATGGCAAGGTCATGCCAAACTGACCAAAATTCCCATTCCTCATCTCCCTGTGCTGCTGCAGGGGAGAAGGAACCAGGAGTTCCTTCTCCTAAGCCTGGGAAGAAGGAGGGAAAGGTGATTTATGATTGGGTTTTATTTCTCTTTAGCCTACTCTGATCTGATTGGCAACAAATTCAATCAATTTCCCCGAGTCTGTTTTGCCTGTGAGAGTAACAGGTGAGTGGTCTCTCCCTGTCCTTATCTCCAGCCAGGAATCTTTGATTGTGTTCTGTCCAGCTGGGGAGAGGAGGGGTAGAGCAGCTTTGAAGGGCACATGGCATCCAGCTGAGGTCAATCTACCACACTGTTACAACATCTCTACAAGGAAAAATTTTTTTTTTTAAATAGTCCACTTTTTATTGTTGGCTTTTTTTTTTAATGTAGCATACTATATATGGAATCTGTGTTGTCATTTGCTGTAATCCTTGCTGCATTAAAAGTTATGTCTTGCTCAGTTGCACATCTGCAGTTTATGACGTGAAACACAATGACCCAGCTGACTGGATGTCACCAGTGTAACCCATGTAATCCATCTCAGACACTTGTTCCAATGGCAAATTTCTGATATAAATCTATGGTAGTTAGTGCAAACAAAGTCAAGACAGATAAAATGACAAACACTGTGGTTCAGCAGCTCATCAAATTATTTTCAGGTATTCTGTGAAGGCTTTTTGGTGAAATTTTTGTCCAATCTTCTAAACTATTTCACTGAAGAATTAGACAGCAGGGGTTGGGCAGGATGTCTTTTTTTGGTGGGATAGCTTTGCAGATGGCTAAAATGAGGTGATACAAATGACCTTCTTGTTTTTCTTACCTAGCTGTTTAATCCAACTATTAAAAGCTGGATGGAACTCAAAAGCTGTTTGGTCAGGACACCAGAACACAAATTGTTTGGGACAACCCTTCAGAAGATTATCTAAAAGATCATTACTAATGAGTTTCCATGGAAATAAATTGTAAACTGCCATGAAGTAATGGTCACAATACTGTCACAATGCTATGTTTAACCACTACTATCTCCTTTTAGTATCTTGGGGCTGGGCCTATGGATGCTACATACAAAAATACAATACAGAAAATGAAAACAAAAATAGGAATAGAAGGTTTGGTGTTCACTTTTGCTGGGTATTTAAATGTCTGGTTTTCATAAATCATTTCTATCCCATAGGAGAAAAAATGCATCTCGACATTTCAGGAGCAGGTGAGAATATTGCCATTTTGGGCAGCAGCATAGTGGGCACAGAAAGCCTTAGAGCAAGGTCTTTTTAACAACTAGCACAACCTGGCAAGCAAGCAAATATGAAAGGCAAAGTGTGATGATATGGGCTACTCAGAAATGGGTACAACTTTGGATATAAAAGCCTTTTTATGAAATATATGTGGAACCAGTTACCCATGGACCTGAATTGTGAAAATCTCCTTATCCCTGCTATTATCACTTTCTGGCAGGTGAACTCTCACCTTTCTCACACCACAGCCCTCAGCTTACACAAGGGAAGTTACTGAGCCCATGCACACCAGTGAATCTGCAGATAACTCCAGTGTTACCAACAGAATTACCTTGTATTTCCCCAACGGGAAAAAAAATATAAAAAAATATAAGGTAATTTGTCCTGAATAAATAGGTGTTTTGTCTTTGACACAGCACTTTCTCAGGTCTCTTGATGTTGTTCTTTTTTTTTTTTCCCCATGAATTGGACTTCACCTACAACACTGGGATTCGGATCCTCACTTGTTTGTTACCCTCCAGACCACCAGCATCATGCAGCACAGTCTAGACCTCATTTTTTTTTGAGGTTATTTTGAAGTACCCAGTTCTAATGCAGTGTCATCCTACAAAGCACTCCAAGGTTATTATTTATTTCTTTGTATCAAGATAAGGTTAAGATACAGACCTTCAATAGCAGGCAAACTTAGTTTTTGTCCTTTCTTCATGAAATTTTTTTCCGTCACTATTTCTGTACCTGGCAGAGTACAAAAACATGAGACACACATTTGCCTGAATACATCTCAGAGGGCATTGCAGCAGCTTGGGTGGTAAACACAGGCTCTGTCTTCATATTGACAAAACAAAATAGGCCAACACTCTCTCAGAAGCTGCATAATCTGGAAGAGCTGCTGACTGTGTGTAGCAGATGCCTGTGATTATCCTGGATATGAAGGGAATAGGACCAAGGAGGTCAAGCCAGAAGTAAATAGGGGCCATAGGATCCAGGTATGCAAATGTAACATTAAAGATGACAAAACTAATGCAGATGCATGACTGACCAGTGGAAGGACCTGGTGAGGAAATTTGTAACACCAGCTTCATTTTTACCAAGAGGAAAAAATCTCAGAAAGCTACAGTGACATGCACAGAGCGACCCAGTAAGGTATTGTATAGTACAGAAGAAAGCACTTGGTCTCCTCATTCCTCTATTTTGCTCTCTCTGGGTTCTTTTGTAGCACTCTATGGGTCAGAGCCATAGCATCCTAGCAGGATACACTGCAGGACAAGGAGCTCTGCTTTTTCCAGGGTTTGTGAGCTCTGCTGATTACAGGGTGAGAGATTCTCCTGGCTGTATATTATGTGTTGTTTTCACAAATGCATCCTGAAAAAAAAAAAAAAAAAAAAAAAAGTGCTTTGACTGCTAAAGTGCTTTTCCTTTGAACCTGACCCAGATCTTTCTAAACTGCCTCAGCTACAGAGCTAAGTGGAATGTGGCAAAATCCCACTGCTTGCCCTGGCACAGAGCACACCTCCTGCTGCACGACTGGAGTGAGAGCTCAGAGGAGCGGAGGTGGCTCTGTGCTGCACACAGTCTGCACAAGCACTGGCAGGCAGGCTGGGCATCTGTCTTGTCCCACTGCTGGCAGGCTGTTCCTGAGTTTTTACAGTGGCAGACTGTGACAGATACCTTCAAAGAAATGCTGCATTCTTTAATATTTAAACTTGCCATTACTCTGAGGTGGGATTGCACTGTGCATGGTGTCCTCATGAAAATCCAGTGATTCACTTTGGCTCAAGGTTTTGCTGCAGTGTACTGGTTGAAGACCAAAGGCTATCTTTGTACTCCAGTGCATTGTCAGAACAGGATTTCAGAAACACAAGAAACAACTAAATAGGTGGGTTGGAAGCTGCCAGTGACCTTTCCCAAGGACTGACCTCCCCAGAAGTGTGTGGCAAGGATCCAGTACTGAAAGATGTGTTTCAAAGAGACAGCCAGCTGAAATCCTAGCCTGGTACAAGCACATGGAAGTTCTAATCAGCAGATTTCTACCTGGTTTGTGTAATAGGAAGGCTGAGGTGGAGCTAACATTTCAGCTTCCAACATTGGGTTTCAAACATGGTAGCCAAGCAGTGAGCAAAGTCTAATAATAAAAGCAGGACCTTGAGGACAGCAAATCAAGGTCTGTGTCTACTCTTACTCCAGGATGGTTGGACAACCTTGGCAAAAACTTGGTATCAAGATATTCCAAGGCTGTACCAGAGAAAAGTAAATGGAAAGATGGAGCTTGCAGGAGACAGCTGCTCAAGGACAGAGATAGGGCCATGGCATTGGTGTGAGACCAGGCAATGTGTGGGGGAGAGATGGCTTTTGGGGAAAGGCAATCAAGCACACTACTGTTCGAAGACTTAGCTGGAAAACAACAGGTATTGACAGGTGGAGGGGAGGCATATTTTTCCCCCTCAATATAGCAAAATCAGTGCTAACTAATGGCTGCAAAACATTGCTGAATATGCAGAGCCCCACTCAGGCTGCTAACAAAAATATGAGTGTATGGATAGGATTATCCTATTATTATTTTGCAACATTCTCAGGAGTAAGATCAAACGAAGGATCCCTGCTCTGCTGTAGATAAAAAGTGATTTTCCTTCTTAAATAAGAAGAGTGACTTTTTTTCTTTTTTGCTCAAAGAATGGCTCAGTAGAAATAATTCCCAAATAAGCGTCTAGAGGGCAAGGCTGGAAGTGCTCAAGTGATATCCTAAATTTTCAGAAAACCACATCAAAATCATATTCTTCATCTGGTCGTGAGAGGGTGAAAGGAAAAGAATAGAACAAGTCTGTCCTAACCAAGCACCAGAGAATCCTTGTTGAAAGAGCTTTTCCTAGTGGTTATTATGCTCTCAAAATAGGGTGGGGGGTAGAAAGCCAAAGAAAAAAATATTAAAAGAGGCTGGTTGAAAATGTAGCTATTTCTATTTCCCTAACCGTTATGAATTTTGAAAAGATGTTTCATCTTTTGAGCAAGACTAAATTACAGACAGGATGACAGATGGGGCTTGGCTGAGTACAAGGCTCTGCTGACATCAGACTGCAGGGCTGCTACCAGTTTAGGGATTTAAAAATGCTGCCATTCAAACACCGTTTATTGATTAGTTTGAATGAAATCACAGGTTGATAAGATGCTTTTTTCCCCATATATGACTATGTGTGATGTCCTGATCAATGCTGAGATGTGTTTAAGCAAGTGAAATTAACCAAACCTTGCCACAATGATGCAGCTGCTCTGCTTCTCTTTGTGGTCACCCCAGACATGTTTACTGCCTAGCTCCAGCCCAATCTCCTGGTTCCCTGCCATGCCAGTGTCCTCTTCTCCACCAGGAAGATATCACTGTGCTGGGCCATGCAGTGAACACGTGGGCTTATCTTAGCACACCAGCCCTACTGTGTAGCACGTTAAGTTCATGAGGGGCCAGAGCACAGAGAAGAATGCCTGTGCTGAGTGGCACTGAGGAGCCCAGCCACCTGCAGCTGATCACAGATCACAGGCAGGTTGGCACATGGGGCCGGGGGCTGGCAGGTGAAACTCAAGGACAGCACATACTCCTGCTTGCAAGGGACAGTGAGTCAAGAGACAACTGTGGGAGAGCAAGACTGGAAATCTCGGTCTTCCCCACCGCAGCCTTAGTCCTATTTTTGGAAAGATGCTGTGCCAACAAGGTCATGGTGTCATGCAGTCCTATTGCTCCCAGCAACAGCAGCATCTTCCTGCCCCTTTTCCTGATAGCTTTTTCTTCCTCATAACAAGGCCTGGAAATTACCTTGTCTTGAGATTCATTCTAATGCTCCCACTGGGGTAATACCTGGTTTTCACAAAGACCTGCCAAGGTATTATTCCTGGGAGGTCAGAAGCAGCACATTGCCAGTGGAGCAAGGCAGGAGAAGAGGCACATCTGAGACATGGAGCACAGTGTGGCCCAGCAAGTGCTGAGATCCTGTTGACCCTGTTCCAGAACTGGGACCTTCTCAGCTGTGCCTGCACGGTGCTGGCTGGCATAGCCACCTTCCTGGGAGGCTCCCAGGCATGAGGCTGCAGGTGGTGACAAGGTGCCAGGTCTGCACCTGCCTCCACTGCTTGGACGTGCCCAGCAATGTCCCAAAGTACTATTTTAGGATATCAATCCTGCACCATTTTTAGACTTTCCAAATAGAAAACCTGCTAGCTCTTCTGACAATCCTTCCTGCCAAGAAAGGATTAGGGGAGCCAGTGATACCTGAATTTGCATCAGTCTTTCCAGGGGTTCTCTTTGCAGAGGTGTAATCACGCTGGCTGCAGATTGTTCCTGACTTGCAGCTTCTGAATCAGACACACCACCACTAGCAGTGCTTAGGGGGAAACAGGGAGCATCTGGGTGCAGCTTGCCAAAGGACAGGGCAAATCTGCGAGCAGTAGTATTCATTCTTCCTGATCTCATAATATTCACAGACAAGAATAAGAAAGAACAGCCTAATGTGTGACAATGCGTGCTTCTCCTGCATTCACTCACCCCACTTAGTGCCTGCACGACAAGTCAGATTGCCCTATGTCAAGACAGGAAATGTTAAGCTTAATTCCTGATTTTGTCAATCAAGGAAAATATCCGGAACTATTAATTCCACCTCTGGAATGTGACGAGGAAGCAACCATCTTGCCTGTACATGCTTAAATATCATTGCCTCCCGGGGATTGGCAGAGCCTGTTTGATGGTTCTTCAATTGGGTTCTTAATTGCTTTTAGGAAGCACTCAGGTACTGCTCACATTGCCGAGCCAAGCCCTTGCTTTGTTATGCAAAAACTCAGATTAGAGGAAACAAGAACCTACTTGGAGCTCCTTTATACCCCTTTGCATCAGGAGTATCTCATCTGAGCCTGCAAGGGTTAACCTGGCCCAGAGCTTCTGGGAAGGAGAAGAGGAACAGGCCCCAGTGTCATACCATTTCTTTCTTGCTAGCAGCTACTTGCTCCTTTAGATTCTTGTTTCCCTACTGCAAGAAGTTCCCGGCTCCTGACAGAAGTTGCAGGGAACCTCATTAAAAGTACAGCCTGCTGCCACCTGCACAAAGGAGCCACAACTCACATAATGCTGGTGGGCCGGGAAGGTTTATAAAATATCTGAATGTGATGCTGCTGTTTGTTAAACACTGAGGGCAGAACACATAAAACCAGGAAAAGCGAGCCTGGCGCTCCTTGCTGGAGTTGCAGGATGATGGATGAGTGTTTGTTCTCAGTGCACTCAGCGCTTCCCACTCCCGTGCTAATTCAGCATTCCTGTGGGGCTGCCTTTGCTGCTGGAGCGGCAGACGGTGAGCGCTGGCAGGGCTGGCTCTGCGGGGTAGGTGTGGCACTGCAGGGACACCCCGGACACAGATCTGACAGGACCACACTGATCCTGACAATCGGGATGCTTCCACAAAGCAGCAATTCCAGCAAAACCAGGGAAATCGATGCTGTGTTCCTGCCCAGCAGCAGCTCTGAGTGCACTAGGAGAGTACCAGAAGATGACCAAAACCTTAAATTTTTTCAAAGAATAAAATCCCTTTTCTTTAATGCAATATTCCTTTAAATTTGTGTTTGATTTTCTTCAGGCAACTGAACAAACACAATAGCAGATGGAGTCCCTATTTTATCTTCTGGCATTTTCACAGCTGGAATATGCAAGGCCTTAATCTCCCTTTGTAAGAATATTAGGAAATATATTTACATTCAGTGTTGCTATGGAGGCTGAATAGTAAATAATTATGATCTCAATATATGAGATGGTTGGCAAGATGTTAGTAATTGGTACTACAATACTTTTATGTCATACTGCAATACTGAAAGATTTCTATAGGAAAAACGTGTTTGATGCATTAATGCATACAACAAATACAGAATTGTACTGGTATAATCTTACATAATACTGAGTCATTTATATGGATTTTTTTTTTTTAAACAACAAATGGTCACATTATTTTTTTAGTATGACAAGGCATAATTTGCCAGGAACTGTCTAAAGACTAGAATACTTTTAAGCTACAGTTTGGGAAAAAGAATCCTACAGCTTCTTTAAAATGTGTTCTGGGGTCAGCCCTTCAGCTATCACCTCAGTATGTGAGGGTGCCAATTAAATTTGGTGTTGACATAAACTTATGAGGTTTTGTTGGTCCAGGGGCAGATGGTGGGGTGGCAATCAGATGACCCAGAGGGCTGAAGTGGCAGGAATCAAATTGTATCTAGCAGAGCAAGGTGGAGCACCAGGTACCAAGGGATTAATAAGATGGCAAACTCAGTGCACATCATCTGGAAACTGCAGAGGAGGAAACACCTGGGTACAGCAGCCAGACTCAGGGCTGGTTCACTCTGTGTGATAGCTGCCAGTGTGATGCCTCAAATGGTCCCTGGGGATGTAGTTCCAGAGGCAGGGGAGCATGAGACAGTGGCTAACTTCAGGCACTATAATAGTTTGATACTGTGAACTATTAACATCATAAATGTTAGAGATTATCAATACATCGAGACCAAACATAAAACAGAGCAGCACAGCAAACTCTCCCCTGCCTTTGGTGTGGAGTTTGTCCTGTTTCTGGCACAGCCACATGCCATTGCACTGAGGTGGATATGGAGAGCCATCCCATTCCTGGCTGGAATCTGCCCACCTGCCTTGAAGGACAGCCCCTACATCACCCAAACCTCTTTGTCAGAGCCTGCCACCCAGGCCTGCTCTGAAGTTGAAAAGGAGCAGGTATTTTAGGAGCTGCAATGTGTCTGATCTATTTTAGACAACTACTCTGGGATAAGACATCCATGTCCTGGAAGTGCCTGTTTCACTCCCTTGCTAGACATCTACATCTGCTCCCACCCTGCCATCAGCAGGCTCAGCCCAGGCAGCCCAGATGACTGTGGGAAAGTTCTGCTAAACAGATTCCTCTCTGTATATTACTATTTTATTTACTTTTCAGGAGGGTGTTATTTACTTAGTATTATTTTGTTCAGAATCTCTAACTAGTTCAAGGGGTGAACTCTGTGTTTGTATTTTGAAGTATGAATTTAAATACCTACTTGTTTAAGAATAAGCATTTTTTGCTGGAGGCTTCTTTCCAAGAGTTTCCTGGAAAAAAAATAACAAGGGTTTTAATTACTGTGAATTTGTGCACTTGTTTTTAGAAACTGGATTTTTTTTTCCAGAAAATATATGAAAATTAGGGATTTCTAGCCTTGATCTAATTTAAGTAAGCTGGCTCTGAGTGTTTGTGAGAATCCCAGCTGCAGATTTTTTACTTCTTTTTGACTGACACATTCTTAATTTCAGTATGACAACAACTGAGAAAATTTTAACATCCACTATGGTGATTTTACACCAGCAGCAGGAAATTCAGTGCCTGTTTCAGTCATGCCCCATAAGTGATTGAAGACTTGTTTTTCAAAGTAGTATGATGCCTGTGTACATTCCTGGGCTGATGTTACCTGTTTGTGCATAGAATCACAGAATCCTGGAATTATAAATGGTTTGGGTGAGAAAAAAAACCTTAAAAACCATCTAGTTTCAATACCCCTGCCATGGGCAGAGACACCTTTCACTTGACCAGGTTACTCAAAGCACATCCAACCTGACCTTGAACACTTCCAGAGACAGGAAATTCACATTCCCACATTGCCCAGAACAAGTACATTTGGGAACTTGGAGCCTGTCTATTGAGGACCAGAGCCTGAAGATGTAGAGATGCTTCCAGGAGAAAGCCATAGGCAGCTTTTAATGGGAAATAGAAAAAATAATGTGTATTACAGGCTTCACATTTTTGACTGTGATTGTGCCCCTTCCTTCACCATCACTGAAACACCAGCCCTGTCCCCTAGCAGACAGCCATTACTCATTACATCTAAGCCTTGCCACTGTTTTGAGGCTTCAGCATTAATTTTGTTGGACCCTGTTATGTTGTTTGTGGTGTTTTGAGGTGGCTCAGGCATCCACAGTGATCTCCAGGCAGTGCAGACCTGTCCTGTACTCATGCAGGTGATTCCCTCTCACTGAAGAAATCCTGCTCAGGTAAACGTCAGCAGCAGCACAAGTACAGAGCTGTATAACCAAACTGAGCACCCTGGAAAATTTTGCCATCAAAAGAAAGACAGCTCTCTAGAGCTCTCCCTTTCATATTCATGAAAGGTGGCAGAACTGCAGAGGAGTGAAAGTAAACACCATGCATAATTTAACAAGTACTGGCTGCGAAAATATTTTTAAGATTACCTGCAGAAGACCCAGAAAAATGTGACTGATTGATGTTGTGTGGTGTGGAAAACAAGAGAGCCCTCATGCAGTTTTCCATGCTTCCTGCCTGATGGTACTGCAGAGTGATGGCACAGCTGATGGTGCTGCTCTGGTGCAGCTGCACCCCTCTCTGGTAGAGAAACTCCTACAGAGTGGTGATGGTGGTGGTGTTGTTCTCAGTGGTGATGGTGGTGGTGTTGTTCTCAGTGCCATGCTCGGGCTCATGAGTGCACCTGCAGTGCCATTTCCACTGGCAGGCAGTACATCTTCTTCCTGCCTGTCCTGAGAGCCCAGCCATGTGGTTAGGAGAGCTGGATTTTGGCTGGGTTTCCCTGGCATCTGCCTGAGTGTTATTTCCATCTAACTGTTCCTTGTCACATGGCAGAGTAAATGTGGCTGAAGACAACTTTTTGACAGCTTGGGATCTGGGGTGGAGAATGGATGGAAAAGAGTGGAAATCCTGTTGGGATGCCATGTCTACCTACATACACCTGTTTTGAAATAAAAAGCAAAAATACAGAAGACAGAGTATAAAGCACCAGTTCTTAGCAAGAAGCAGGAGAATGGCAATACTGAACTGGCATTGCCTCCTGAGCTGTATCCTCTCTCAAAAGCAGCCTAGAACAGCTGCCTCCAAGAAACCTGGACACCACTATCATTGGGTGGTTTCCTCTGGGTAAAATGTCTTTTGTACCTGTATTAAATGAAGGGGGTGTCATGGTCTGCAAAACGACTATTTACATCTATGTCAAAACTCAAGTCTTTTTATCCTTAGCAAATAACCACTTCCAAGGGTTCCTGCATTCCAGTCTGGGCATATGGTTTGATTTTATTCCAGTTTCAAGTCAGTGAAAATAAAGACTCATAGTGAAATGAAGACCTGAAAGAGGAAGCAAAACTAGACCAAAACAAAGCCAAAAATCTTCAGGAATTTCATTTCAGAAACCAAAGATGGGAGGCACTGTTGGGTGTTGCAGAGTGCAGGAGAGAGGCTACTGTCATTCCAATCTGGGTTAATGCAAAGCCTCAGAGCCCTGAGAAGGTGGTTTGCTTTCTTCCTTCTTTCTCTGCCATGTAGATATGACCTTTGGGTAACCTGGGCATACAGCAGAAGAAATGTCAAGAAATCAAACTGAGTTTATTTTTTGGGGAATACCCATCAAGCTAAAAGAAAGAAAAGGTCACTATCTATTCAACAGGGTTTAAAAATGTTCCCCAGATGCTATGGCTGATACAAAAGCAAAGATTGTCTAATTCTGGAGAAGCAGCAGTGCTCCTAGTGGTGTTTTCTTCCCTGTTCTCTGGAGAGAGAAACCAATTAGAAAAATTAGCTACACGTTTAAAATTATTCTAACTGCATAGGGTGTAAGCTTTTCTATTTGCTTTATTCTGTTGCAGGCACTTCAGTTGCTGGATGAATGGTAATCACCGTGGGATTTGTGGAAAATTTAACCTTACAAGACACCTCTTTCAGGACTGGTTGCAGGTAAGTTCTCCAGAGCACCATTTAATCAAATGGTTGTAGCCATAAATTATGTTTTCACTGGAAACCAGATAAATTCAAAAGAGTGAGATGCTGAATCTTGAACACTCCAAAAACAGTGAACAAAAACTCCCTAGCTTCTTGAAAATTGCCTTGAGTTACTCAGATGTAAATAAACATTCATTTAAATTATTTAAAAAAAAAAAAAAAAAAAAAATTGTTACACTTTTACAAAAAGCTATTTTTAAGATTTGAACAGCCTGTTTCTCCTCAGCATTTTTGTCTGTGTTGAATGAAGTGCTGCGATCCAAGCATCGCTGCCCTTCCTGTTCCAGGGCAGTGTGGGCACTGGGTGCAGGAGAGAACAGCAGGGTCTCCTGCTGGGTCTTCCAGGCAGGCCCTTGGGAGCCCTTTGCAAATACCACTCAATATCTGGATTTGAGAGCATTAGGTATTAACAGCTATGCTGGTTTGTAGATGGCACAGAGAGCCCAAGGGATTAAGGACTGCATCTCGTGCCTCCTCCTCGTGCACTGCAGGGATGCAGTGCCCAAGAAATGCATTTCCATGTGTGTGCACAGCTACCAACTCATATTGTCCCCAGCTTCTTCTCCAGCCTGGGCCAGGCTCCCTCCAAAGCGATAGTGGGCAGAGCCAAATGTCTGAGCAGTGGGAGCAGAGAACAGCTCCATGGGGGTGTGTGTGTGTGCATGGGGGAAGGTGGAGGCACCCCAGCACCTTCCTGGGATGAGGGCAGGGCAGGGGCCAAAGCTGGCATGAGAGGAATTGCCCAACAGCTGAGCCCAAGTCCAGATGCAAAGAACCACTGCAGCTGTGTGATTCACAGCCCTGCTTGACTCTGTAAGAAACACAGCTGATAAAAAAAAAAAAAAAATTCCACCCACACTTTACAAGGAGGAAAAAAAAAAAAAAAAAAGAGGCCTGTTTTTCAAAATATGTTTGGTTTCTGCAGGTTTTGTCAATAAACCAAACAGACCCTCGTGCTTTGGGTTCTCAGACACCCACATGTTTCCTCTGTGCCCTTGAGAGGGAGTCAGGGCCCTCCCTCTGCTGCTCCCTCTCCATGCAGGGAATGTCACCAGTTTTTATGTTGCAGGTGTATGGTCAGGCTAAGGGCACAGAGAGCCAGTCTGGCAGCAAAAATGCAGGCAAATATCCACTCCCAAATCCAAAGGGCAAAGCAGAACTCTTTCTCCAGGAAACCTTTGGCTGCAAAGAAAGCAGTCCTGCTGCAAGCCCCTGCATGGAAGGTGCAAGTGAGTTTCTGCATGCAAAGAGCAGAGCTCCCCTGGGAAAAGTCTTTTACTGTAATTCCCACCTCATCCATGTTTTTCTTTCAGCCTCTGTTCACTGTTAATTATTTTTTCAGACTCTACCAATTTCTCCTGTCTTTTTTCCCCAGGCAATTGCTTCAAGGTACTTCAGCGTTAATGGGCCATGTGTTTATTTTTAGCTCTGCATCTCTTTAGTGTTGGAGAACCTGGTGGATGGCAGAATAAGTACCTCCAGCCATCACGAACATATTCTGCCTCCAGTGCCCTTCCAGATACTATTTTGTCATTTTTTTCAATGAAGTGACAGTAAATACACGGTGAGCTGCTGCACAAGATGCAACATGTGCATCTCTGTGACAGGCACCTGCAGGCAGAGACTGCCTGGAAGGGCAGAGACGCTTCCAGCAAATTGTGGGACACCAGCTTCACCTCTCTGCAAGTGCACAGAGACAGCAGAGAATGGAAGAGCACTCCAAAAGGACACCATTCCCCAATACAAATTGCAGACTGCCCCTTCTACCCCAGCTGGAGGGACTTCATGAAAGGCACGTCAGTGCTGAAGCACCCCAGAAAACATGAAACTGTACTGAACGTCTAACTGGTGGTGAGAAAGGTGGGGACAAAATGCTCACACAGGCACAGGGACAACCCAGAATAAGCTCCTGGGCTTCTGAGTAGAATTTGCCAAACAAGTTCCTGGCTCAGGCTTGCTGTATCTGAAGCAGCTGTGTGCCAGCACTGCAGGTGGTGCAGAGCCCTCAGCACTATGGCCAGACCTAGAAACACAGCTCAAAGATCACAGCCCTAAGTGATAGGCACACACACTCTCCAAGCCATGAGAATTCCCAAAACAGGGACGGGGAGGGACCAACCTGAAATCAAAAGGTATCTTCAGTATCTTCAGGTACTACAGAGGGTAGTCAAGTGCCAGAATTACTGCCAATGAGGCAGAAAGAACAAAATCCATGAGCAGTGGAAGTGGGTAAGACTGACTCTGTGTTGAAGGGACTACATGGGAGGGTATAGGATGTCAGGGTGCAAGTCATCAGAGGGACTGCAGGTGTTTCTAGGGCATGGTTAATCTCACCCCAAAGGAGATGTCAGCATTCAGGCAGAGGAACTGTACCATCTCTCCATCACAAGACTGCAAAGGTGCCTCCCTTTGTCATCCTAAGGGAGCACTACCAGAATGGTTCAGTCACCAGTAATTGGGAAAAAAAATAATCCCCCAAAGAAGTACATCATTAACCACTGCCCACTGATAAGGACAGATCTGTTGGGCTACAGTACCAGAAATATAATCTGTATGATGGGACACAACCTTGCAAAATAATTGTCACAATGTTTGGCACTCTAAGGCCAAGGAGGATCCTTCCCAGGCCAGTTATGGCTATATGTTCTCATATATTCTATTTGCTATATAAGAATTTTTTAAAAGACATCAGTGTTCATTCAAAGGAGCTACAGGAAAAGCTTTTTTAAAGATCAAATCTGAACTTTTTGGTTTAGTTTAATTTAATTCCTGTAGTTTCCTTAAGGAATTGAGAAGTCTAGGGAAAGAACCAGATATATTTTATAGAGGTCTTAGATGAACAAAATTAATGATACATTTCTAAGACTTACTGTGCATGCACAAGAGCCCAGGGAGGTAGAGCAGGCCTTTCTGGGCAGCATCTGGACAAACCACATGAATGTTCTGGCAAAAGGATATGGGGGTTTTACCTTTCCCCTGAGCAAGTGCTGCTCACAGGCTGCTGTTTGGCCTTGGGATTTTTAAGGCATTTTGATGCTTCTTGAGGGTCATTTGAGAAGAGGTGAGCACACACAGGGTGCTTGGAGTGGCAGGTGTGACTCAGCAGTGGCTTGGTGGCTGAGGCACCACAGAGGGAGAGGCACCTTCATCCTGGTGTCACAAGGGAATGGAGCTCCTTGCTCCCCCTCCGCCCTCGCTGCTCCACCACCTCCAGGACTGCACTGCAAAACATCCACAGCCTTGGGAGGGCTTGTGCAACAGGCTTGGGACATTGCTTGTCCACCAGAAACTCACAGAGCTCCATAAAGTCAGTATGCATCAACTCTAGTTTCATCTCCTTGAAAACACATGTGTGGGAAAGGTTCACCAGCTGCACAGTTTCCCTTACAACTGTTTAACACATGGGTTTTTTTGTCTGGTGCTGTGGCATCTTTTAGTGGCCATATCTGCCATAGTCCATGCTTGAATATTCTATCTTGGAAGAAATATGCAATCCTGGAGCATAGTGATGTCAGATTTTCCAAAGAGTTATACCCACTCACACCAGAAAAAAATGAAGGACCTGGATGGCTTACTTAACTGGAACAGGGCTTTTCCCTGCAGTGTTTTGGTTAGTGTGTTCAATGTTGAGCATGACTTTTCACCAGTGGGACACTCTTCTTGGGCTGGCATTTATTTTATATTCTAGGCATGACATGTGTGATGCTTTTAAAGCTCAAGGCTTTTCCTGACCATTTCCTTGACTAGTTTTTCATACTGACAATGCAGAAATGACACCACCACAGTGTTCCCTAAAGGACTTCCAAAACATTTCACTCACCAGGTGTGGTCCCCTGCCAAGGACTTACCCAGCAGCTGGGAGCACTGTGGCTTTGCTGCAGTACAGCAGCCCAATTATATGAGATACACAGCTCCCATGACTGATTTCCCAGCCCTGGCACCTTGCTGATTGCACAAACAAAACCTGTAGATGAAGCCTGAGTGTCACACGACCTCTTTGCAGGATGCTGACACAGCAGTGTCCTGTGCAAGCAGCAGGAAAAGCAGGAGCCAGGGCAGGTCACCCCAGGACTGGGCTGTGTTTGCAAGGAGAAATGCCTCCTGATGCCTCTTTAGGACAGGCAGGTCTGCATGCTTATCTCTGGGGCTGAAGGCTTTCTTCAAACCAGGCAGCAGGGAAAAACACCACCTGTACTTTGAATGCTCCTGGCCTCCTTCTGACCTTTCCTCAGCCCCCCTCCAGGAGTGACATCTGGGTGAAGGCCAGGATTACCTCTCTCCTTTCATATCAGCAATTAAGTGCAAAAGGATAAGGAGGAAAACTCTGGGATTTCATCCAAGAGAGGCCAGGACAGGGGACTGGGAGCTTTGTGTGGGTAAAAGCGTGGAGGTCGGGAGGTCACCCATCCTGGTGTAGTGCTGGACAAGGATGGGTGAGCAAGCCCCATTCATCTTTGTTCCTCCAGTTGCAGGATTTTAATAATGCACAATGCAGGAAAGTGCTGCATAAAGCAATTACTCATAAAGTCCATCCAACTCATGTGTGAATGAATTCCAAAATATTCAGTTCGCCCTTAGCCCTTAATAAAGAACAGGTTGAGTCCCATTTGGATCATTGATTTTAAGTGAGAGTTCAATATCAAAATGCTTTTGACATATTTGGCACCTCTGTAGATTGCAGAGGCTATTTGCTGTTGCTGCATTTTGGATTTGTCTCCCGACTCTGGGAGCAGAGTTGGCAGGTGTGATCTCAGACAGGGGAGCCTCTCAGGTGAGCAGACAGCTGGTGGCTGGCCTCCAGGATGGCAAGGTAAGGAGATGTGCTGGCAGAAGGTGTCAGCAGCCCCTGTGCCACAGCCAGCCTCTCTGGGGAAGGCACAGGCACCAGGCAGGAGAAGGACAGGGGTTCACCCACTCCTGCCAGCTCCACCCCATTTCACATTGCAGAGGTCAGCACACATGCTAGGACAACGTGTATGCAACTTCATGATGGGACTTGAAAGTGAATGTAGAGCTTTTTTCCATCCAGGGGGGAAATTCCTCACTGAATTGGATGGCTTTTGACCCCATTTTGGGTCCATATCCTGCCATTAGTTTGTGGAACCTTGTTAAGGTGGAAGCTCTTCTCTGAGGGAAACCAGTAAATTCTGTGAAAACTATTTTGCAAAATTTTATAGTGCATTTCATGTCTTTTTTCATTTTTTTAACAGGAGTACTCCACACTAGATGTTCTTGTATCTTCTTGCTTTCCTTCCCTACTGTTGACAGTGATTCAGATCCACTGAGGGCAAAAAACCACACAAGTACTTAGATGGTGAAACATAAAGTTTAATACTTAAATAAAAACTTGCACAAAGATTAGGCAATTTATTGTAATTAATACCAATCTTTAAGTTTCATTGATGAACATTTCAGCCAAGAAATACATTTTCTACATCTATAAAGCATTTTATAGAGTAATTTTCCCAAGTGCTTTCATAGTCTTGTAATTATCAAAGTTTGATGTGTTTTTATCTCCATAACATAATTGCTGGCTGGGATCAGGAAGAAATGTATCTGTATGTCATATAGATGTGTTCTACTTTTCCCAGTGCATTCCAGCGTGGATTTGTTGTTTTGGAGGCAGTTTTTTGTGTGTTCTGTGGCTTCATAAAGAGGTTGCTGCTGAAGAAACAAGAAAGGAGACCATTGGTAAATCCTGGTGTCACAGTTCATGCACTCCTGTGCAATATGGGGATGGGGGGCATTCCCAGTGCAGGGGGGTTAGATCAGGTTTCCTTTAGAGGTTCCTTCCAACTCCAACTCTTCTATGATTCTATCCTGGCCTCTGGGTCAGTGACATCTTGGTCTTTATCCCCAAATCTGGTCTGTTTTGCTGAGGATTAGGATAACATGCTGGAAGTTTTTGCAGGGGTGTGTATCTGTTCCATGAAGCTGCTTCTCAGAGTCAAAAAGTACCCCTGCTGGTACAGGATTTGACTACTGATGATGAAGTATGATGCCATCTCAGAAACAGGGAAATTGAAGGAAGACATTCACACATGAGGTGTTGGCCCACCTGTTAGTTAGGCTACAGCTTTCCTGGAGAGGGGCAAGAAGGTGTTTATCTCCTCAAAGCTATGTGACAAGGAGAAGGAGAGGGCACACAGTGCTACAGAGACCAGCACCCTGTGTCAGATGGGACCGAGATGGGGAGTGGAAAAGAACCACGTTCCAGTTGGAGTTTTGAGTCAATAAAGCAGAGGTCAGGCAAGGAGAGGCACTGCCTGCAATTGGAAGCAACTGAGTTTGTGTGTGTTTGTGCAAAGGGAGGAATGATGGCTGTGATGGAAGATGCAATGGAGGCTCTGCCAGCCATGCTGGATGTCCTTTGCCTAGGGTCACCATGGCACAGATATAGAGCTGCAAATCCATGTGTCAAATGCTGGAGCAAAGCTGATGGAGTTCTGTGGGCAGCAGGTGGTTCTGCAGGCAGGGATCAGTGGGGGATGCACCTCTGGGACACAGGTGAAATGATGCTCTGAGGGATGCCTGCAGGGAAACACAAGGCAAAGCATGAAGAAGTGCCTTGCCCCACCCAAGTGTTGCACCCACCTAAAATCCCTTGTTGCCTTTCAGATGGAAATGAGCATTACAGAAATGCTTTGAAAATGCTGTGTCATAATTCCCCCAACCCAAAAAGACAGATGCTAAAGAGCACTTTGTGATGAATAAATGATGTGACAAAAAGGAATAAGTGAGTATGCAAGCACTTCCCCCTCTCACATGCATGGGCTGAGCTCTTCCCTGCTGCTTCCTCACAACCTCTTTACCCTTTCTATTTTGTGCTTGTACAAATATGCACCCTGTACTCTAATACACCCTATAGCCTTGCTTTATAATCCTCTGTTATCACTTAATCTTCCAGCACCTGACCCAGAGCCTGACCCACCTTTGAAATAACCCATTTGAGCTCTTTTTTCGGGGGGCTGAGTCACAGCACCCCACAGCTGCTCCGTGCCTTTGTGTCCCTCTGCACTGCAATGAGAGCAGGGCATGGCACCCACTGGGCTCCCTCCCACGGCTGGGCTCCTTTCCACAGCCCCCAAATTCATGGCTGCTCCTGATGCCTCTGTGTAAATGAAAGCTGCAGGATCAGAGCCCTAACGGCTGGAAAATACTGAAGTGTTAACATTTATTCAGTCTCCTTGGGCAGCTCAGCTGGCAGGTCCTTAAGTAACAGCTGAGAAGGAGGCAGCAGGCAGGAGGGCTTGAGAAGAGAGAGAGGCTGCAGTGGGAAGGAGGGGATGGATGGGGCTCACAGCACTCTAAGCCCTGAGCAGCTCAGGCAATATGTGCTGTGTGTCAAAGTAACAGGCAAGGAGACACTAGTGGCTTTCATTTAATAGGGAAACATAATTTCTGCAAAATGCTGCCTGCAATATTTTGCCTCTCTGCAGCATGAGTGGTATTGGGAGAGCTCAAGTGTTTGCAAGTCATCGAGCAGGAATAAAACATCTCTCATGTTCCTCCAAGTGCCTGACTGCCTGGGGAGCAGCCACTGGACTCACTGAGCCAAAGTCAATGGGAATTTGACACTGTGGGTCTGCTTCCCCAGGGATACAAGCACCCCCATTTCAGGCAGTGTGCTCCATTCCTAGCAGCTGGGCATGACTGGCACCCAGAGCAGTGCCTGGCACAGGGCAGTGCCAGGACACCCAGCTTGTTAGCCCCCACCCAGAGCCAGGTTCCAGGGCTCTGCTCACCCTGCCAACATCAGAGACAGGGCACAGGCAGAGCAAGTAAAAGGAGATTTGGACATCTCCCAGTTCCCCATCTGATTTTCCCACTTGGATTGCAGACTCTGGGTAGGGGTCATCACTAGAACACAACCCAGAAATGTTTTGGATTGGAGATAATCAGTAATAGCAGGAGATATTACTTCTTCAGAAAGTTTGTTGCTGGATGCTCATCTCTTTGGATGATTCATTATTGATGGTCTCCACATGACTTTTTTTCAGCAGTCTCTTTTAAGTTCAGTTATATGCTTCTTCATTTGTAGAGGAAGAGGAACTGAATGAACATGTCACCAGCTTGTCACTTTTTCATTCCTCTTTCTGCCACAGCCCTTCCTTTAATAGTCTGAGCCAATTTTAGAAAAGCTCTGATGTCACTGATGATCCATGGCCTCTGAGAGCTGGAGAGCCAGCTACCAGCCAACATGGGCTCACTGTCACTACTGAGGACAGAGCAGTGCTAACACAGGCAGGGTGGTGCAAAGCTGATGATGTGCTGTGTGACTACTGCAGCTGCTTCAAAAATTCCATTTTTAGTCCTTTTTTTATTAAACTGACAGATCCTACCACTGTTCAAGAGACATTTTAGGTTGAACAGAATGCAGCTATCAGATACAGAGGTACCAAATATGCTGCAAGAGAAAAACAGTGAATCTTTCAAGCCCTGGTGCCCTGCAAAGACACAACCTGTGATCTGCCTCAGTGCCCTTAACTCATGCAGTCCAGCACTGTGCTCAGCCCAAGCCCAGCAGTGGCATACCTCATCCTCATTGCAAAGAAGAATAAATAAGGGCTGGGGGGCTGGGCTCCCCCATAGCTGAGCAATGGGTCCTCATTCTGGCTAAACATGTCCTTGCAAGAATGAAGAGGCAAATCTAGTTCAGCTCTGTCTCAGCCTCACAGCTGCATCAGTGCCATGGGCCCTGCAGATGGAACCTGGGAGAGGCAGCTCCTGGCTGGGCAGCAGGAGCTCCAGATGGCAGCTAGGCTCTGTGCCTGCTTTGCCACAGCTGGAGCCAGAACTAATGAAGAAAAGCCACCCAAGGCCCTTCCAATTTTCCTTGAAGTCATTCCTGAACTTCCCTGGTTGGGCAAGAGCAGTAGGAGTGGGGAAGGACCAAAAAAACAAAACAAAACAAAAAAACCAAAAAAAAAAAAAAACCAAAAAAAACCCCCCAAAACAAACAAACAAACAAACAAACAAACTCCAAAACAATCTTTCTCCTCTCTGTCAGTGAGAGGGAGGAAAAAAGATGAGGATGGAATCACAAGGGTGAAATTAGCACTGTGCCAAAAGCCAGTCAGAAGTCCTCCATGGATTTCAGAATATGACAGAGACATTAAATCTAGCCACTCTTGAAAACAAAATCTTTCCTACTTAGATGCCAAACCTAAGCTGTGCTGAGAGACTCTTCTTGGCTGGAGGTTGTAGCAACACACTCAGTACCAGCTGCTGTGCAAACTGTGTTAGTGACTTCTGTTCAAGACACATATTGAAAGTGTTGTTCAAGCCACATAACTGTAAATTCTTTTTAGTTCTGGGCATAAAAATCACCCAGTGAAGGTGTTTCAATAATATTGCTTATTGCATCAGTTAGGAACAGCCTGAAGAAAAATCCCATTGTACTCCAAAGAGCCTGTTTACAGCCTGGCATGCAGGAAAGGCCAGGGGCAGGGCTGTACCTCACAAAGCCAGCAAAGCCACCTGGTGACTGCACATGTCCCTAGGAGAGCCTTCATCCTGCAGGATCAACAGAGGCCTGGTGAAAATGGCTCTGCACTGCCAACCCTGGAAGGTCTGGAGGAAAACAGCAACAGAACTGATGTATGGAGGCTCTGTGCCTTCTGCATGTAGGAGTAAGACAGGTAAAGCCATACTGGCCACTCTCACTGGCTGTGGCTGATACAGCAGCTGAGCCTCTCAACACCACAGGGGTGGCTCAGAGCAAATGTCCTGTCAGGCTGGTGCCTCAGTGCCCAAGCTGCTCAGAGACAAGTCCTCAAACCCCTAATCTGAATGCTCCTTGGATGATGGGGGTCATTCAGCACA
This sequence comes from Muscicapa striata striata, assembly GCA_030060385.1. Lineage (NCBI taxonomy): Eukaryota > Metazoa > Chordata > Aves > Passeriformes > Muscicapidae > Muscicapa > Muscicapa striata. The sequence goes on along the minus strand of JAREIS010000218.1, from coordinate 200,779 downwards.
TGCACTGGCAACTTGTCAAAGCCAGGCTGGCTCCAGCCTTGCAGGCTGTCCTGTGCCAGTGATGAGGACCTTCCATGGCAGAGGCAGCTCTGGCAAGGCAGTGGTTTATGTCACCATGATCACTGACCAGGTAGATGTTGCACCATGCCTGGTGAGCAACAGGGGCCAAATCACACACCAGGCAAATTCTCCACAAATAGAGTCCTATGGTTGTGCTAAATGGAATCTTCCCACACCCAGCTGGGGCTTTGTGTTTAAAGTGTCCACATGCTTTGATCTGCAGGCAGCAGAAAGCTTTGCTTGAGACACATCCATCATGAATTAGAGCTCATTATTTTATGCTCGACTCTTCTGATTTTTTATGACCACGAATGGTAATTTATGCCTGAAGAGATTTATTGCTTTGCTGTCACTCTCCTGTCACAGTGCCACCCAGCACCCAGTGCTGGCACCCAGAGGTGTGCTGAGGCGTGCACCAGCACTGGGCAAAAACAGGCTGGGCTGGTTCTATTTCTGTGCTCATTATAATTTCAGATTTACAGGTGGCCTTCGTGTGCCAAAGTCAGAGCAGGGTTCAAGCACATAAATTCAAATCCAAGCCATGCCTAATGTTTCCTGTGTTCTCTGCAGGAAGTTACATAAAGCTATAGAATGGAGGAAAACCCTCCTAAAACTCTGCTGCCCCTAATGCATTGTCTGGATGATCTGCTTAGACTAGTCCCTTTGGTGCTTTGCATGTCTGGCCCTGAATTTGGCTGAAAACGTGCTCATGTGACAAATCAATGAAGAGCATTTACTCCTTCTGGCCTTCAGCAAGGGGAGGGCTCCACAGAAAGCCTCTGAGATCTGGGGTGCAGCAGCCCCTCTGCCCAGCAGGACACAGCAGCAGCACCACGGGCAGTGACTCAGTACAGCAGAGAAGCCAGTGAGTGCAGCACCAATAAACCATGCTTTGGTGTGGCTGGAGAGACACTGGACTGATGCCAGGCCTGGACAGCTGGGAGGTGACAAGAAGAGCCTGTTGGGAACTTGCCATTCCTCAGCCCCATGTTTCTGCCCTCGTGCATCCCCAGTGCTGCTCTGAGACATTGCTGGGTGGAGATCTGCAGTTTGTGCCCAAAAACTGTCAGCAAACCATCAGCAGTGCCTGGGTGAGGGGGCTGGGGCAGCTTGTGCCAGCTAGAACTTTGTCCTCCTCCATGTCAGGCAGTCAGGACATCCTGCCCCAAAACCAGGGAAGTGGCAAGGCTGTGTTCTCATAACAGAGAGCAGATGACAGCTCAGGGATATTTTATTTGTTTTAATCTGTGGTATGCAAATTCAGATGCTGCAGCAGATGTTCTGTAGTCTTTAGTCAGAATATGTTTTCTGAATGTCACTTCAGTGATCTTTCCTGTTTTTTTTTTTTTGTCAGGTTGGTGATCCTCTGCATTAAATTTCTTTTTAGTGTTTCTTTGTTATTTAGTGGCAAAACACCCCACAAAACAAGCATTTATTCTTCTAGAGGTTAGTGTGATCTGAATATCATCTGGCCTATTTTATATAATTTGTGAAAATATCCACAACCTTCTGCAAAGCTTATGTGGAGAGACTTCTGACAGTCATCAAGCTATGCAAAAAAATCTTAAATTATTCCGTTTGGGGAATTTCTACCGGAAAGATGACACAGAGTGATGCACTTCACTCAAGTGTCCTTGAAAATACTTTTTATCACATCACTTTCATGTCAAGAAAGTGCTGAAAGCACTGATGGAAAAAAATTTAATATTCAATGTGCTTTCTGAGAGCTTCCCAGCAAACATACGGGAGTGCAGCAAAAGCCTTTATTTTTATTTTAATATTTGCATACAACTCCTCATCAGAAATCCAGCTGGACTGGAACTAGAAAGCTCCAGAAGGGCTGTGGCCAGCTAGCAAAGGGAAAAACATTCCCTGGTGCAAAAAAAAATAAACACAGTTTTCAAACTTACAATAAACACAGTAGCCCCTTTGGCTGGTCAAAAAGCTGGAAAAAGGGCTGGATGCTTTCCCCAGTATTTCTCCTGGGAAATCCATGAATCAAAGGCTGGGGCATTGTGCAACATCTCTATGGGTTTGTCATGGGTAGTCATGTGAGGAAAAGTTCCTTCCAAAGATGAGTGGGGTCTTCCTCTGTAGCTCTGTGGGGAGGCTGCAAAGCTCCTCTGTGACTGCCAGTTTGAGGGTTTTGTTGCTTCAACCTCTGCTCACCATCACCTCTCTCAGGGCTGCTTCTCCCAATAGGCTGTTTTCCCTCCTTCTGTGCTTCAGGTTTCATTTTGTGTCATTTCTGAGCCTCACCTGAGCAATAGAAATGTAAAAATCTTCTTTGTCAAGAAAATTATTGCAATTAGCAGTAATTTACTAAAGAGCTCTCATGTGAACAATGAGAAAGATTAACATTACACATTGAAAATACATTCAAGTGACAAATGTGTTTCTTTTACAAGACAACATTTGACTCATTTCAGTTTCAGTGGGTGCTGGGAGATTAGTCTCTAGTAAGTATGGTCCTGATCCAAAGCTATCTTGCTGAAGGGGGCAAATGTCTGTTCATCCAAGTGATATATTGATTCCTCTGACAAATGCTAATCTAACTAGGAATCTTAATCATCTGAACTGATTTCTACAGCAAAGTTAGGGTGACAAAGGTATGATGTGTTCAGACCAAGGGTCTTTCCATACTAGAAGTCTCTGAAGACAAGCCACCACACATTGGCTGTGCATAAGCTAAAATGTGGGCATTTTCATCCTATTTTCTGTGGCAGTGATCAAGAAAACTTGGAGGAATTTCTGAGAGTACTGCTTATAGCAGGGAGGGCACAAGGTCAAAAGCAGAGGTTGATGATTTTGGCTAGCTATTTGCATGGGTTTTGTTTGCTGTAGATCAAAGCAGGTACTCGGGTGGTGTGTACAACAATGTGCATATGTTAATGTGTGCTCTCATAGATATAACCTGTGGAGGAGTTTGATTGCCTCTGTGAGCAATTACTTAGGGCTGGGCTTCAGGAGGGGCTGGGCAGGATAGCAGCAGACTGCAAAGCAGCTTCAGCAGCAGCTTTTGTACATGGTACAAAGCTGTGAGGAGCTGCTGACTCCCTTGAGGGCAGGAGGGCCCTGCAGAGAGACTCCACAAATCAGGGGTCTGGGCAATCACCAACCACATGAAGTTCAAGGAGGGAAAGTGCTGGATTCTGCCCTGGGACAGGACAGCCCTGGGTGTAAGGACAGACTGGGGAGTGAGATGCTGGAGAGCAGTGCCTGGAAAGGGACCTGGGGGTCCTGGTCTATGGCAAGCTGAACAGAGCCAGCAGTGCCCTGGAGCCAGGAGGGACAGCCCTGTCCTGGGGGACATCAGGGACAGCATCACAGCTGGGAAAGGGAGGGGATTGTCCCCTCTGCTCTGAGCTGGGGCAGCCTCACCTGAGTGCTGGGGCAGGTTTGGGTGCCATGATGCAAGAATGATGTTAAATTATTAGAGAGTGACCAAAGGAGGGCAACAAGGATGGTGAAGGGCTTTGAGGCAAAGCCCTGTGAGGAGTAGTTGAGGTCATTTGGTTTGTTCAGCGTGGAGGAGACTGAAGGGAGACCTCATGGCAGCTGCAACTTCCTCATGAGGGGAAGAGGAGGGACTGACACTCATCTCTTCTCTGTGATGACAGTGACAGGACAAGAGGGAACGGCCTGAAGTTGTGTCAGGGGAGGTTTAGCTTGGATATTAGGGAAAGATTCTTCACCCAGAGGGTGGATGGGCCCAGGAACAGGCTCCCCAGGGCAGTGATGACAACACCAAGCCTGACAGAATTCAAGAAGTGTTTGGACAACACTCTTGGGCACATGGTGTGACTCTTGATGATGGTCCTGTCCAGGGCCAGGAATTGGACTCAATGGTCCTTGTGGGTCCCTTCCAGTTCACCTTATTCTGTGATTCTGTGGATATCTGCTGGTCAGTGATAGAAGTCAAGGAGAACAAAATGCCACAGTCTCAAGCCAGGGCATCCCAGTTGTTCAGGGGCTTAACACTGCTCAGTTCAGGGCAGGACTGGCATCATCATTATGGACAAAAATAAACCCAGTTGTTGTTGGAAGCTTTCAGAACAAAAGCAGGCTTGGAGCACAGCCAGTACCCTTCTTCTTGGCTGCTTCTCCCCCAAGAAATAGTTGGAAAGGCACAAAAAGGTGGGCTTTTGTTTTCTTAATTAGTCACAATGGTGTTTCCCCTCCATCTCACTTGTCCTCTCTGGAGCACTTGTTGGTGCCCACCATTTTTTGTTCATCGCTATATTTCTGTGAAGAAGGACAATGCCAAAAAAGCTGTTACCACTGCCATGATCTAAGGTCAAAGAAGAAGCAAGATTTGCAAGTAGGAGTCGTGTCTTGTAGACCAAACAATACACTCAGAAAAAAATTGAGACACCCAAATGCCCCAAAATTTGCCCACTCTTTTCTCCTGCTTGTCTGATGGTCTAATAAAAGCTATGAGCTCTCCTGACCGAGCCTGTCTCCTGATGCCAAGGGTTCACTTTGCTCTAAGACTTTTGGTGAACATAAAGTCTGCAGGGTGCTTTGTCCCTGCATTCAGGAGTCCCAGGATAGCCTTCCCACATCCTCTGGTGGGTGCAGACTCAGAACTCCCAAGCAGGAGAGACCTCCCTTGTTGTGCAAAGCAGTCCTTTGCACACTCAGACACACTGAGGGCACTGAGCCACCTGGTCAGCTGATTGTCTCCCAGTGCCTTCCAGCATGTATAGACAAACTCCAGAGCGAGGAAGCACTGTATGTATTTATGTATGTATGCCTTTAGTCATGTGCTGTGAGAAACACACAAGCAGCCAGCTGCCTTTGTCCCCACCAGCCAGCCACACCAGCTGATATCTCTAAGTTGAGCCTGTTTCAGCTTTGATGGTGTTTAATGAGTGATCTCTCTCCCTGTCCTTATCTCAACTCGTGAACCCTTCATTAAACTTTGTGTCCTCTGTCCAGCTGCAGAAGGGAGTGAGCGAGAAGCTTTCATGAGCGCCTGGCACCTGGCCAGCATCAAACCACAGCAGTCACGTCCCAGGCATGAGAATGGCTCTGCTGAGCTGGGACAGCCCTCAGGACCCAGGCTGGCTTAAGTGCAGAGGACAAGGTCTGCAGGGAGCTGTGTTTTTCCCCCAGGGCTATCCTGCTTTGGGCTGTGCAGCTCAGACTGGAGCCTGGTGAGCACAGGCTGGGGTGTCCTTGGCCAGGTGCTCTCACCCCGAGTTCCCTGGCAGGCAGGTGGCTGCTTGCTGCCCCAGGGAGAGGGGCCACCAGCAGGAGCAGCTGGATGCCAGGGATGTGAGAGATGGGACAGTATCCTGCTTTGCACTTTTGGGGTCCCTGGGAGCCTGGGCCCTGCAGCTGGGTTCTGAGTACTGAGGCAAGAGTAATTTCTCCTTTTGCCCAAAAGAGAGGGCAGAATGGTTTCAGGTCCCTGCTGGCACTGCTGACACACTGTTTGTTTGTTTTCTTCAGCAGGGATTAAATAGCTCACCAGAGCAGGATTGCTGTGGTTTCTGACTTATTTCAGTTTTGCAAAAATATCAAAAGAGGGTAAAACCAGGGAAAGAGTTCACTTGCTCTTATATTCAGATTGCTCTTTGAGGCTGCAATGACCACTCATCCCTGAGCTCCCTTCCCTCTCTCTGTGTCCTGGTTGAACAGGGGGACATGGGCTGCAAGGCAGCTCCTTTTGTGTGTGCAATTTTCACACTCACACATAAGCAGTTTCCTTTCACCTGTGGTCACATGTAGCATCACTCAGTCTTAGGACTGAATATTTTATCAAAATTTTGCAAATTGATGCCACTCCTCCCCCAAGCAGTCTGAAGTCTGGAAACTCATTTGGTTGCTTCTTTTACTGCATGATGTCTGCTTCAGTTCTGAATCCAAATAAAGATGAGGAAACTGAAGAGGTCTGCTAGGCAGAAAGGGTCGAATTTATCTTTTTTCCAACCTGACAGGGAAAGGCCAGTATAAGCAATCCTGGAGGAGACATGCTCCAGGGACAAGGACAAGAGCTGGCAGGGACAGTGGGTGGCCTTGGCAAAGCACCCTGCAGTGAAACCCAAGTGAAACCACACCTCTGCTTTCACCTCAGGGCTGCTCACCCTTCAGCCCTGCCTGAGTGGGGGGCCCAGAAACACCCCACATGCCCCCACACTCCCCTCTTCGTGGTCTCTGGTTTTCTCCTTCCATGTCTAAAGCGAAACAGGCAGCCAGCAGCTCCCAGGGCCTTTCCTCCTACAGCCAGGGGATATTTTTGGAGGTGGATTAGGTGGACTTGTTTGGTTGGCTTTTGCTTGTCTCGCACTGGATCAGATACCAGCAGCTCATCTTCCCAGGAGCAGAGTCTGGCAGGGAGTGTGCTGGTAGGCATGGCTCAGCCTGCTCTCCTCTCCTTGGGCAAACTGCCTCTCTGCATAATGAAGGCATATCCTCGGGGCTGGCATGTGCCAGGTAATCCATACTGCAGGATGACTCTGCTCCAGAGGTCCTGAGAGCAGCACTACAGCCATCAGCACCTGGGCAGTCAGTCAGGAGATGCAGCAGCCTCAGTGACCTCCAGTCACAGACAGGAGATGTCCTGAAGGAACCTGACCTCCAGATACCTTTAATTTTAGTCTCTACTGAGCTTCAGAAGGGTAAAATGAGAATCACTGTGAGTGACTCACCTCTCCAAGGGTGTGACAGACAGTACCTGTGGCCACTGCCCTCTGCTGTGGATGGTGCTATGTGCTGTCTGGGGTGGACCTGGAGCCCCTGGCCTGGGCAAGCAGCTGTGAGCCCTGCTAGCCACAACAGCATGAGCCCCTGAAGCTGGAGCTCCGGGTCAAGGGGCTGCATGCTGCAGGAGGTGGTGGCTGTCCCTGATGGTGAGGATTCAGAGCAGCCAGGGACACACAGAGAGGGAGCAGCAGCAGAGCTGAGATGGGGCAGACACCCCTGTAGGGTCTGATGCTGCATCACCAGCAGAGCACACCACAGGCTGTGATGCCAAAGAATATGCCAGCTGAAGCAGAAGAACCATATTCCTCCTGAAAGCCCAAAAGGCATAACAAGACCAGTGTGGCATTCCCATTTTCAGGTTCTGGAGGACACACACACATCCTGACAGTGGGGGCCTCATGCTGCATCACCAGCCTGGGCAGCTGCTTTTGGCTGATATGGCTGGGGCTGAGGGCAAACTGATGTCCTGAGGGCTCTTCTTTCCAGCAAATAGGAAGGGTGTTCAAGATGATTTTTAAGCATTTGGGCAGCAGCAATAGCACAAGAGTAATTCTTTAGAGGTAAAGGTAGAGAAAGAAAAAAGGAAAATTGGCAATGGCAAACACCATTGAGAGGGCATCTTTTCAAAACACAGCAAGAGTCAGCTGGGGCTCAGGACAGATGGGCTGCTTCTGCTCAGCTGTGATTTTGTTGTTTATGCAGCTCTGAAGCCAGCCCAGGTCACTGATCTCAGCTGTCAAGGACCACGAGCCCTTGCTCAGAGCAGTTCAGAGGAGACTGCTCTCAGGCCAGCACTGACACACTTCCACAGGCAGACAGAGGTTTGGTGTTAGGTGCTATTTCTTGGGACCAGCCTCCCAAGCAAGGGATGAGCTGCCAAGTACTCCATGTAGACATTCCATGGGTGTCCCTGGGGCAGTTTCTCAGGGGCTGGATTGATAGCTCTCTCAGTTAGAGTCAAAGCTGCTGTGGAACTCCTGCTACCAAGCTGGAGTCAGCAATGCTGAGGCTTTGCTGGAGCTTCACCACAGCCATGGAGCAGTGGTATCACACACTAACTCAGCAGAAAGTGAATGAAGGAGTCTGTGAGCCAAACCTCCTTTGGGCACCTGTGTGTCCTCACCTACAGAACATGCAAGGTTGAAAACTTCCCACACAGCAGACCTGACCTCCCAAATCACTTTCCCACTGCCAGTTTCTAGTCTCCAACTGACCAGCAATGGGAATGAGAGTTGGGTTTATTACAACCAAAATGTGCCAGCAGGCAAGCTGCAACCAAAGGGATTTATCACATCTGAGGTAGAGGAGTTGCTCTCTCCTGGGACCACCTCTGCATGGACTTTGCACATGCATTCATCTGGGGTCAATTCCCCCAAGTTTTATTTCAAATTCAGTTTCATGGGAGCAAAAAATTATTGCAAAAGATGAACTGACAGTGCATAATATCTGCTTGTTATCTCAGGGATGGGTGAGGGAAGGAGAGAGAAAGAGTTGTAGGTACAAAAGCCAGAATAAAGGGAAAGGAAAAAAAAAACCAAAAGTAGCCAAGATGAAAACAAAAAAAGCCAAAAACCACCCAACCAACTCCCCCAGAATTAAGCCAGTCAATCTGCCTCTCTTTTAAGCCAGTCAGTTCCTCTCTTTCACAGCTGATTTCTCGCTTGCTTGATGCCAATTGCTCAGGCAGGAATTACCTAATTATAGGTTGAGTCTTCCTGCAGTTTGCCTTACTACTCAACTGTGCATGATTCCCTGGCAGCATCTGTGCCAGCAGCTACTGTCCACAGTCTTCATATCTGGTAAGTGTGCTGCCTCTCCACAGGAGAACATGAGAAGTGTGCTCCCACCTTTCAGGAAGATTTTTGGTTGCAGACCACACATGGCTGATAGCTCATGATTCCTGCTGTTGTCTTACAGTCAGGAGAAAATGGACAGTGAGATTGACTTATTTCACTTTGTTTTCTTAATTTTTGCCCATGTTTAACATGGGCAACACTGTTCATCCTATAACATTTATTAAAGGCAAGAGAGAAAAAGCATGACAATTATTTATTCACACAGAGTGAATTTTACAGGAAGTCTTTGTTTATTTGTTGAGAAAAGGATTAAATTAAAACCAGAAAGGGTAAAAAACAAAATTAAGAAAAAATGGGTAGGCTGGGCAGGGGTAGTCAGAAGAGAGAGAACTGGGTTGGGTGGGAAGGTGAGGCACAGCAAGGCATCTGTTTCCAGCCATCAAAAATAAGCTGGAATCCACTTTCCATTGATTACATCATTCACACACACCTGAGGAGGCTCCTGCTGCTTAATCCATGGCTTTACCAGAGGAAAGGCTGGAGATTTCAGCAGCAACCCTGTCCTTGTGCTTTTCTAATGCCAAGGGCTGCTGTGGCACAGCAACAAGCCCAGCTCCCATCACACCAGCTGCCTTCTCACCAGCCCAGAGGGTGAAGCACAGGGGAAAGCAGGGTCAGTGTCTGGCAGGACCAGCAGGGGCTGGTGGCCAGGTTGCCAGCCTAACTCCTCCTTCAGGGCCAGCTCCTGATGGCAGCTGAGCCCAGTGAGGTTTCCATCCTGCACCACTTCACTCAGTGGATTTACAGACATGGGATTATTAGCAGATTAGTGCACAAGTATTGTAAAGATTTTTTCCTAGCAAGTGAAAAAAAGAAATGTGAAAACATGGCTTTAGCTTTCCAAAGTTAAAGCTGCTGTCCTGGGTACACCAAGGACAAAACCACACATGGGAAAGGCACTATTTTCATTCTTACTAGCATCACAGGAGCTGGCAGATTAAAAAGATACAATAAACAAGCAAATATATTTTCATATATTTGTGGTTTGGATCTCTAACAGACATCAGGAAAGTACCTCTTTTTGCAGTGAAGAAAAGCCACAGAGAGAAATATTTACAGCAACAACTTGCTTTATATGCTTGGACTGGGCAAAGAAAGGCCTGGTTTGTATCCTGCTGCTCAGTAACAGCTCATTTCCAGGTCTCTGACTCACTTGGAGCACAGCAGCCATGTACATTGTTTACTGAACTGCAGCAAAACTGTGTGCAGTGCTTACAGATAATGCCTGATGCTTTGTAGTGTAGCAGGCAGCAAATGCCTGCTGTGGGTGATTTAAAACCTGAAGGAAAGCAGGGGTACAGAATGAAACTCAAAGTTGCAAGGACTTGGGCTACTTCTGTAAGGGGAGAGAAGGCAGCAAACACATTAATTCCTCCTATCCACAGCCACTGGAGGTACAGCTGGACCAACTTCTTCTTTTCCAGCAGCATGAGTGGGCAGGCATAAACAGCAGGTTGTGTTCAAAGAAGTCAGCTGGGGAGAACAAACCAAAGTGGTATCAGAGAAAGGGCCAGTTCTGAGAATACCATATGCAATACTTTAAAGTGGTGAGAAGTGCTTTGGTTGGGTAATTCACCTTACCTCTCTTGAGAAAGACAGCAATTTCTGCTCAAGCTACCATGTTACTGCATGACAACGCAGCAAAAACATGCCTGCATTATGAGTCTCAAAAACTGGAAACATGCCAACCATTTAAAGGTTATTTGATCCCCTAGCTACCCAGTAATGTCTGGACATTAGAGGCTTGCTGCTCCTTTGCTGGCACTGCAGTACTATGCAGACAGCAAGATGTGAAGGCAGTTCCAGCACTCAAGTGCCATGTGCCATGGTGGCATTTGCCTCATGTCCCTTGACAGGGGTTTGGAGTGTGCTCTGCCATCCCTGCCCAGAGCCACTGCCACCACTGACCTCAGTGGGCTGGAGCCCCTGCAGCAGCTGCCACACAATGCACCTTCCTCTGCAAAACCAGGGAGCACAGTCAGCCTGCCTGGGACCACTGCTCTGCTCTGCTCTACTTTCCACGCCTGCCCAGGGCATCCAGCCTAAAATACTCCCTTTCCAAATGAATCCTGAGGAAGTGGGGCCCCTGCAGCCCAGTCCTGAGATCGATTTTAAAAGAAAACCATGCAAAAATGATCAACTGCTAAGAAACACCATAGTCTCCATGGGTTGCTCGTAGTCACAGCGCACCGCCTCTCAGGATGGGCTGGCAGGGATTTCAAACACTGACAAATGCAGTCAATGGGTTTGGGTGGGACTTCTCAAAAGTATTTTCTGAGCAAAGCCTTGTGACAGAACACAGCTTCACTTTCAACAACAATTTCTAATGCATTTGGGCTTTAATTATTTTCAGCCTTTTAAAATTCGGGTTTCAGCTTATTTCTTAGCTATTATTCAATGTTTTCATTACTGTTAACTAAATCCAGGGAGCTTTGGGGGTTTTAGTCTGAATTAAGCCTTTATTCCTCATTGTTTTAAATGCATGGAAGTCAACTGAGTTGTTTTGTTTGATATTCTCCATGCCACGGTGAATTCTGTGCTGGTAGGACTGTAAATGGGCCATGTTGTTCATGAATTACTAATCCCTGTCACTCACATTTTCTGGGGAACACATGCTATATTTAGTCTTTATATTTGGAAAAGCAAAGCTGGAGAACTCTGAGCCTTTTTTTTTCTCATTAGGAGTCTATAGAATATTCCCTAAAAATGATAATTCAAGTCAGATAATTCAGCCACCAAGTATAAGTGTTCTTCATTAACCATGGTGGAAATTAGACCCTTGAATTGAGAGGCTAATTAAGATAATTATATCTAAAGCCTGAAAGGAAACTATACAGACATTTCATAAAATCCCATTTGTCCTTATGTAAATCTGGACCAACTCCACTGTCATTTCTGGATTTACACCCAAGTAATTGAGAGCACTATTGAGCTCTTCTAAGCTCTCAATATCAGCAAAAGGCATTGAGGTAAAGCAATTAACAGTCAGGCTGTGTTTTTCTCTGTAACATCTAGATGAACTTAATATCACAATGCTCTTCTTTCCAAAGGCGTTTTGCCATTCTGATGAATTACTTATTTAAGAGAAAAACAAACCAAAACCCATGATGTATTTAGAGGGCTGTCACCAATTTAAATAGCTGCCAACTTTTACAGCATTAGCAAATGAAGAGAGTTGAAAAGTTCCAGTGTCAACTACTGCCTCCTCCAGGAGCGATGATATTTTTAACCTGTGTCTTTCCTGTGGAAGGAACTTTCATCTCTGCTGTTTGTTATGACTGCCAACTGCACTGAGGCCACCACTGAGTAAAAAACATGAACTGAATGCTGTACATGAACCAAGCAGAAAAGTGGACAAAGTGAGTGAAGAACATCATTTAATCATACATAGCTATGAATTTTAGCAGTGTGCATTTGTGTGCAGTCACCTGCCATGCAGTGGTCAGGAAGGGGAGCCTTTCCTGGCTTATATGTAGCAGGAGGGTTGGGCAGATTTCTGACCACGACGTGCTCTCCTGCCCCCCAGCCCAGCCCACCAGGGATATCAGCTGCAGACAGAGCTGTGCCACTCTGTCCTACACACAGCCATCGTGAGCTGAAAGGCAGCCTGCCTAGACAGCTATGAAACACCAAGCCCTGCTGTCTGCTTATCTCTTATATCCAAAACTTGTCATGAGAAATGGGGATAGCTCACAGCTCTCTCTGACCCAGCTCACCAGCACAATTCCAGGAAGCACATATCCTCACATTTAAACTCTGCAGACAGGCAGGCATCAAAAAGTTGAAGACCCAAACCATGTCCATCACCAAAACCACCATGTTATTCCATACTGTGGAGCTGGTTTTCCTCTCAGCCTCAAAAAACTGAAGGAACCAGGAGCAAGAAACAGTCTGGAGGAGCCCAGATGCTTCAGCTGCATACAGTTTACAAAAATGCATTAACAGGAAAGAAAGGCTCCATAAGATAACAGCAGGATTACCAGCTCAGCCCAAGAGGCTCTCCACTCTTTTAACCTGTTGGTTGGCTGACACCTACCAAGCAAATGCTTGCAAAGATTCTTGGGATTCCTGGTTCTTCCATCATCATTTGGTGACATTTCAAGCAGACCAACAATGGAGCAAGTGTGCACAGCCTTTACCTGTTTTCACAGGCAGTGTCTGGGATAGGATGAAGGCCTACAGGGAAACAGAAAAGAAAGAGGCTTCCTTTCATCTGGGTCAAAAAGATAGAGGGGAGCCAGGTTAATTTAGAATAAAAGCATCTAAACTGCTTTTGCATACAGCTCTGAAGAGTATCCAGGATACCTGAAGCAGATGTGGCATCTGAGGCCAACATCTGTTCTCATTGCTGATACAAAGTGTTGCTTCTTTTTAAAAAATTTACTTCTTTGGAAGGTTTTCTAGTGACACACACAGCAGTCAGAGACTGCCAGCCTCGGCATGGGAGGCTGCTGCATCACAGGGAATGTCAGCTTGCCTCTGGAAGACAGCCAGTTCTGTCTCCTGCAGTTCTGGCATCTCAGCAGGAACTGAGAGTCACTGCCTTGCAGACAGCAGATATCTTCAGCTCCATAAACATGCTCTCAACAAAACAGGAGACAAATGCAAATAGGCCCTCTCCATCCAGTCCCTGAGTCCCATTCCCATTTCACAGCAATTGCAATCTGAATTCAAATTTGAGGAGTCCATGCAAGCATTCCACCAGCTCTCTGGAGTTCAGCATCAGCCCTTCCCAAATGTCCCTTGCCTTATAAACCTAAAACCTTCAAGCTGCCATCCTGTGAGAACCCAGGCTCTGTAGAGTATCTTGAATTTAGGAAACAAGAGGTTTTCATTTCACCAAATGCAAAGGGGAGTTCAAGCTCCAGGACTGTACACTCTGGATTTTTTTCCCATTTGTACTTGGGAATTTGATTTTTATATATTAGGGCAAATCACTGCAAGTGACTTCTTTCAGCAGCAGTAAGGCAAGGCAGCTTTCCATAGCTCAGGGTATTAAACCAGTCTGCCCCTCTCTGTGGCACAGCAAAGCTGAAAAAACCTTCCCCCCCTTTCCCAATTCCATCAGTTCTCTGACATTTAATGTCACCTGTGCACTGGTGGGATTGGGCTTCACCAGTCAATCTCCTTTGCAGCAGCAGTCAGATTTTAATCAAAATCTGTTGCTTGTTTTATGAGCAACAATAGGCATCAACCTTCTTTTTTTTTTTTTTTTTTACATAAAAATGAGGTTTCAGTTGCTAATGGCATATGATTCAGTTCTCTCTGACTTTCCCATATAACCTTGAGGATAATTAATCAGCTTTTTAACACAGTCATGCCTCTCTGTCCTTGTCTTTGGTGCTAGGATGTGCCTATGGAAGTTTAAGTTCAAAGTCAGAACATCATAATAACCTGGCTACAACTAACACATGTAATTCTATGAATAGGTATCTAATGCTCATTCAGAGTACAAGAATTGCTACAGAAATGGCATTCTGTGAATTAAATATTACACAGCAAACTCCCAAGCAACCCAAATCATCTCTCATAACACCCAAACCATGTTGCTTTTGGTCCATTGGAACAAATCTGAGCAAAATTACTTCTTTCTCTTTTGTAGATTAGGACTGAAGGATTGAATGTGGATTAGGATCCCAGATAAGTACCTAATTTTGACCTAGCTGTTACCAGTGTAAAGTTAGAAATTATAACTTATTAGTTATAAGTTTCTAATACTATTTTTAAAAATGTGATCTCCAGTATCTATGGAGAAAGAAGCACAATTCAGTAGTTAAATGATAAATATGTAAGCATTGGATTCACTATTTTAATGGCAGTAATAAATCTTCCAAAGTGTAGACTATTTCATGAAGACTCTTAAAGTTTAGTAGTCAAAAGAGAATGGCAAGACATTTTTATTGTGCTGGTGATTAACAGAAGCAAATATTGGAATTATGTGATGAGTATAACCCATTAAATAGTCTCCATCTCCACGTTTCATCCTAATGTAATCACCCAGTGTCACACAGGTATCTGCTGCACACTTAACCCAGGCTCCTAGCAAACCAAGTGACACACTACGTAACAATTTGTTGTTCCCTAAAAAATTAGACCTAGACTTGGATTAAGGAACAAATAAATGAAAGATCTGGCTGCAAGGGGAGAAGAGACAGTTTCCCAGGCAGTGATTTTCCATATACCTTTCCTCCACTGCTTTTAGGAGACAGAGCTGGTGCCAGGCAGTATGGCAATACTCCTGGCTGGCTGACTATGGAGAAGGTTGTATCACTGACCTGGACATCATTACACCACACACTGGCCATGCCAGCTCCAGAAAGGAAGAAACTTGCCCTTGAAGGCTGGCTCAGCCAGGGATACCAGGGCTTCCTTTGCACCTTTTAGAAGTCACTGCTACCTGTCCTGGCTGGGCTACACAACACGTATCCTGATTTTCACAGGATCAAACTTTCACTTTTTCCAAGCTGCTTGGAGTTCAAATCACAAGCAATGGCTCAGAGAAAAACAGGGAGAAAAAGGGAAGGACTCATTAAAACCATGGCATTTTAAATACTTCTCTGTACTGTATGCAGAAATCCTTAGCATGTGAGGAAGCTGATTTTTTATTAGAAGTGAAAAGAATGTAGGAAATGGTGCCTGCTTCCTCATTAGCAACTGAGTTTTCCTACAGCAGTCATGGGTAAAGGAATACAATATGCAATATTCACAATCCTGGTAGAAACAGTTTTCCTCATTCTATAGAAAGAAAATTGAGAGACTGAGAGGATATCTAATACATTACTTCTTTTGGGTTGTGTTTTTTTTTTCCAAACACACAGTGATTGCACTTGCATCTATCCTTGAATTCCCAATAATTTAAAGCATTGTCTGAAACCTTTATGAATATGAAGTCCACTAATTTCTCATGATGAAAAATAAATCACATGGGCATTAACTAACTTACTGCAGGTAATGTAGTAAATCAGTGCCAACAATGATAAACCCTGGGGTCTTAAATTCTGCCTCCTCCTACAGCTGATTATTGTCACTCCATGGTATTTAATAGCTATTCCTGCAGAAGACCAACTGTTGGCTAGTTATTTTTACAATAAATGCCTGTTATTGTGAAAAGTTTGAAAAATCCTGGCCATTTGCTTTCTTTAAATTGAATATTCATATCTGCTGTTCTCTATTGAATCATCCAATGACTCTTGAACATAATTTTTGAATAGGGTGATTAAAAAATGTGAACAGATAAATAGTAAGTCAAGATTTTTACAAAACATGACAACTCTCAACCTTGAGGAAAGAATAAGGATAAAGAATGGCCAGTGTCACATGGCACATCAAAACAGTGCCAGGGAGGAAAATTATGGAGGGAAAACACATGTCACATTATGGAAACTAAAGAAAGGTAGATGCACTCATTTCTTCCAACACACGTGGGTGTTTTTATGAGTGGAGTAAATTTATTCCAAGTTCAAAACTGGAGCATTTGGAAAGCTCACGATGACAAGTCAAACACCATTAGGAGCTGTAGAGGCAGCATTGCAAGGCACTAGTATTTATTCTACCTTCTGACATGAACACCCACTCATTCTGACAACAGGAATCTAGAGGGAATAATGATGAGAAATTTATTTCTCTGCATTTTGATATAAATTCAGACTTTGTTATAAGCCTGAGCAATGTCAAAATGTAAAGGTACAGTTGTTAAAAAGCTGCACAGTTTATGAGATCCTAAATGCCATTTGCAGATGCTGCTAGTTCAGGATCAAATCCTAATCTCAGGCACAAATTGTCATAAAACTCCAGAAGAAAAAATCCACTAGTTCCCCCAATAGTTCATGGAGTCAGATTTCCAAGATATTCAGAGATATTTCCTATATTTTTATTGTAATTTGATCCTTGCAGTTAAAATGCTACAGCCAAAGTCAGTCAGTTACCAAATCAATAAAAGGCTTTTGAAATCATATCTTTATTAAATATATATATATAAAATATATTTACAAAGCCCTAGAGACACTGCTGAATAAATGGTTAAAACTCAAATATGTTAAATACAATAGCAAGAAAATTATTGATGATCTTGTTCATGCATTTTAATCCAACCATGTATTTTTTTCAGCAGGAAAAGCAATGTGAACTATTATTTTAAAAAAAATCTGGTATCAATCTTGTTCTGCTCTAAATTGCTAGGCAATTAATTTTACTGGTCTGGTACTCTGTCAAGTCAATATCTTCTGCTTATAATCACTTGAATACATTTGGATTAGAGGTTTGGGGTCTGAATATGCAGAGGCTGAAATCTGCTGTTTTCAGCAAGGGGACAGACATTTTTCAAAAGTGCTAGCTATTAAACAGATAAGATGCTACCAATACTGGATTGGTATTGGAGATGCTGGAAACCTATGATTTTTACAAGAACTGTTTCTCTTAAAATGGTTCAGTCTTATGAGAAGTCAGAACTACACAAGAAAATTCTTTTTTCCCTACAATTCAATGAGGAGGCTAAAAGCACTGAACTCCTGCTATATTTCACTATGAAAAATAAGCTTGGAGGTCCTAGACAGGCTTTCTGTGCTCTAACACAAGTAAATTTAGATTCATTATCTAAGGCCTAGCAGATGGCAAATTTATCAGCCGATGATCTATGACTTAAATAAGAGCTCATACAATTATTTTCAAAGCAGTAAACCCAGCAGCTTCCCCCTTCAGCCCTGTGCTACTCCCCAGGTGCCCTGAAACACGAACCTGCGTGCATTCCCCAGGCACAAGGCGCCACTCAAGCCAAGGCATGAGCCCCTCATCGCTGAGCCTGGGGAGCCAAACTGATTGCTGATACCAGCCTGGACCTGAGAAAGACCTAAGGATCAAAGCACATTCCAGAGGCTCAGGACAGTGAGGACAAGATGTGCTATCTAAATAAATGTAATCCACACCCAGTCATTTCTTACCCACTCCTAGACACTGAGCTTCAGGAACAGAAAATGTGAATCTTTATCTCAGGCTGTTGCAAGTTTACAGCCCAGGACACCTTGAGATACGTAGACAGACTGTCTCCATGGCTCCTAACACTTTCCAGGGTAGCTACTCCCCTACACCAGGACAGGAGAAAATCAGTTTTACAGATTTTATAATTTTCCATTTGGCAACTGCAATTTGCAACTAGTCTTCCAAGGGAAGAGGAGAACTTAATGTCTTCCCTTTGCTACTGCTTCTTCAGGGAGAGAGGTGTGGAAGCTGGGGCTGCTTCTCCCCATTCATGTACCTGAGACTGTATTCTTCCTTCTACATGACAGTCCTTTTCTATGTTCTATTCATCAAGCAACCTTCATCTTTCCTCCCTCTTCCTTTTGAGCTGGGCCTTCTTATCTCCTGTCTTCTCTTATTCTTGTCCCTCCTTCTCTCCACCCACACACCCATGAAGTTATTACCATATTTCACTGCCTCATGAGCTCTACAGTCAAACAGAAAGAAAAAGCATTGACACAGGAGGGGGAAAAAAATCCTGCTTTCTGTGTGATTACACATTGGCTTTTCTTGTAACTTCTGCAGCACTTAGGATTATAGCCCAGGTGGCAAACTTTTCAACAGAGGGGAGTCCTAGAACAAAATGATCCTGATACTACCTGCTAATTACTGCCAAGGCTTAAAACATGTCTCACTGAAAAATTCTGCAAGGTGACAAAAATGTCTGAGATTATGGGGAATGTAATTTCTCATACTTGCTGCATTATAAACAGTGGAAATGCCCCAAAACCCCCTCTGCTTACCTACACCACAGCTTGCAAGATTTACTGAGCTGCTGAAATTCAATCCTAAACACTCTGGTAAGGTGAACTGTACCACATCTAATCTTGGCACTGTGGGACCTGTCTTTGTGTGACTGCTGGAGTGCAAGGGCAGAGCTACCTCCAGTATCAACAGGAATGGCAGCAGCAGCAGCAGCCCTGCTGTGGGGCACTGCTCCTCAGGATTATACTCCTAACACTAGGACACTAAAAACACTCATGCCAGTAACATCTCCAGTACAGTCAACACTGATAATAGAGTTAAATTGTTTCAGCACTTTGTGACTATTTCATACTTTTTCAGAACTGCATCAGTAATTAAAAGGCTCAGAGTATTTCTGATTTTAGGAAAAACCTCTCAAGCAGTTTATTTGCTCTATGAATATAATCCAGCAGTTTCTACAATCACTTTCAGTGTTCAAAAGCAGTGGCATATAAATATAATCCTTATACATGATACCAGACGTGTATCAAATCTAAAGTTAATATCTCAGTGGATATTACTCTAATCTGGAGCTGTCTGTTCCCCCACACAGAGGAAGCCCTGCTATGTATTTCCTCTCTGCATTCCCATTTTAAGGTAATATTTAAGCAGATTCTTAGCCTGCAAAATGAAGACACCCACTGAAAGTAGGTCATGATTCTTATCAAAAGCAAGATCACCGTGCTGGATTTTTTTACCAGGAATCTCAAAATAAGAATAGATTAGAAAACCTGTTCAGTAAAACAGCACCATTTTTAAAATACCTTTAATGGAAATTTTATCTTTTATAGTTATTTCTGCTGTCGGTGGTTTAGGACACAGCCATGCACGACAGAGCATTACTGATGTGGCCTTAATCCGGCCCTGGACCAAAGCCTCCGTGTAACAGTTCTTTTATCTGCTGGTGACTTTGTGAGAAACAAGCTGTTCGCTGAACCAGCACAAATGGCGTCCCTATGGAAAACTCTTTTGTTTTCTTTTTGCCAGGACTGTTTCTAAAAAGAGTACACTGCTTAATCTAGTACAGAAATGAACATCGCTTACAAAGTCTGGTCCTTTACTGAATCAGATAATAAAGAAGGAGCTACTGTGTATTGCATCTATTACATTTTTGCTATTGTTTTTAGTTTTGGAATGCAAAAAATGAAATTCTTAATCCTGGAAGTTATTATTAGCTTAATATTCTATTAAGGGATAAGTAATTTGCATAATCCTGGATATAAACATCTATTTCTAGTCTCATTAACAGAATACAAACAACACCTTACACAAAGTGATACTGCAAAACTATAATGGTGTTAATTACAGCCAATGCATTTCCAAAGTGACTAGTGTTAAATTCAGACATTTACTGTCTTGTTTAGTTTTAATAGCAATAATGGGATAAATACTATAGTAAATAGAGCAACTATTTAATATCTGGGTTTACTAGTGACAAAACCACATAGTTCCTTAGATTTCAGGATCAAAATTAAACTAAACAGAATTTTCAAACTGAACATTGAAAGTTTCTCTTAACATGAGATTTAAAAGAACCTGATTAAAAGAAATATGCAAGAGGCTAGATTAACCTAAACAAGCATAGAAATAATTTGGCAATGAAAACAGAAGTTTTCATCCTCTGTCAAGTAACAAAAAGGAAATTCAGAACAGATGAATGCAATTCTAGTGAAGTCCAGGAGATATATGCAAGTGAAGAATTTAATCTTCCTTAATCTTCTCACATGGGCTCTGGAAGATGACTTCTAGAGACAGCAACAGAAACAATATAATTTTTCTGCATATAAAATATACAGAAGAATATAAAATATACGACTATACCGTTATGCTCCTGAACAAAATGTTGCTTTCTCCTATCCTCTCTTACAAATGTGATTCCACAGTGTGAGATTTATGGCACGACAGAACAATATTCCTTGTTGTGCCTGGTTCCTATTTAATGATGCTCTCTGTATGGCTGCCAAAAACGCTGAAGGTCAGCTAAGCATGGACGGAAATGTAAGGCCATAGTCAGGTTGCATAACTTCCACTAGAGAAGTTAAGCAATGCCTATTTGGTAACCAGGGAGCTGGTGTCATGGAGAGCAGCGAGCAGGGCCAGGGAAGGTGCTGAGCAGCGAGGAGCTGGGGGGTCAGCAGTGGGGACAGTGGCTCCAGGAGAGCTGGGGAACAGAGGCTGCCTCACTGGGGTCCCAGCACCTGCAAAACTCTGTTATGACTTGACCCCTACACAAATCAACAAATAAAAACCAGTGTGTTTCTGTCATGTAAATAGATTACTCCTATTCTCAGGAACTGCATGTAGAAGGCAGTTTCAATCTAACCTCACTGCACATTACTAGACACATATATTAAAAATGGGCTTTTTAAAATTAAAGAAAAATGATAAACTACCTGCCTGTATATGTGAATCTGCTACCTGACAAATAGGATTACCTTGCTTAAAATATACCTACAAATCCTTGTGGGTGGGATGCATGCCTTCAAAATATTCTTATGAATTTTATGTGGGGCAAAATCTAAGTTTGCTAAGGGCTGCAGAAAGGAGAGTAAGCACCAAGATTTTTTTAAAGCCACTCCTTTAATCTTGGGCTATTAGCGTCAGCATCCCTGAACTTTATGTTGCATTTCAAGACTGGATCTGAGTTGAAACACATGTCCATGTGTACCTGACTTCCACTTTGCATGGAGGCCAACCCATATAAAAATAACAGAATAATGGTTCAAAATAGAAATAATCCCTGTGAAACAGTGCATGAAGAAAAAGCCGTAGGCTGTTACAACCCCAGTGAATGTCCCAACCTACCTGTCCCAGTGGACCTGAGTGAGTAAACACGTTGTTCCAAACTGTCCAGGTAATCTCCTTGGTCCCTGTCACTGTGTCAAGAGATCACTTGTCCCCCTGCCAAAGGGCAAGCTACAGCTAGAGACAGCTTTAAAAATCGGGATAGGTGTGTGATGTCATGAATGATTGCATACCTAAGGCTCAGGCACCAAGCAACATTAACAGCCCAAGCAGCCTCTGCAATGCAGGGCCACTGCTGGAGCAGGTCAGAAACACCAGCAGAGCAGAAACGGCAGTGGCAGCACCTGAGCCAGAGCCCAGAAGACAGACCAAGCTGCTTCTCAGGGCTACAAGCAGCCTTTCAAAGGGTAGATGGGATAGCAGTGAACCCAGAACATCTTCTAAGATAGATCATGTTTACACATCCAGGCTAATTACTGGAGAAGACTCCTAAGGATAAGAAAGAGCTGAATCCAGCAGTAAATCTGCTCTTCTCTCCAAAGACTAGGTTAATGCCTTTTTTTTCCCCCTTGAGCTGGTGCATATCTTGTAATGAGCTTAAACTCCAGGACTGGAACCAAACAGCTGAACCCTGAACAAGCATCCACTTCTGCAGACCAGGACAAAGAAGGAAGGGACATTCCTCTCCAAGAGAAAAGCCTGCTATGTTCCCAGTTCTGCAGACAGAACAGGGAAACAGTAGTTCAAAATGGAAAACTGATCATTCATAAAATATAAAAGGACAGGGAAGCCAAAGAAATATAGTTCCCGCTTCAATGAATCTTCAGACTCAAGAGGTTTCACCAAAAACAGGTCAGAAGTTTTATATAACCGTCGTTTTTAAATTCTCTTTTGCATCTCTGGCATGCAAAAGTAAGAGTTCTATATATGATAAAATTTCTGGACTTTCTTCTTCTCAGTAAGAATGACACAATTTAAATCAAATGAACAGAAGGCTGTTCATGTAACAAAATACTTTTAACCGTTCAAAGAAACTGCAGTACATCTCAAAGTAACCAGATGTGCAAATGGCATAAAGAAATGTGAAATGACACAGTTCTCTCTTTATTTAGACAGCACCTTGATTTGGAATACAAAAGCTGCTTCTGCAGAGAACCCCTGCTGCCTCCAGGCTTCACATGTTCAGTGCCACAGCTGATAGACTAGCACAGAGCAAATCACTCATCTTTGGCCAGCAAGTTGGTGAGGGTTTGAAGAGAGTATTGGAGAAACTTGTGCAAGAGCAAAACTCTCTCATCAGCTCATTACAGCAGTAAAATGCAGACCCAAGTGCCTGCTGAAGTGCCAGGGCTGCTGGGAGCTCCCAACACCATCCAGGCAGAACAGGGCACACAGCTCCAAAACCTTCCACAACGCAGATTTCTCTTGGCTCGTCTTGGACCTGTTGCTTTAAGCAGCTTCCAAGAGCACATGGCAGCAACAAGAATGGGATTCTCTTTCCTCCCTGTTTAATTTTCCTCCACCCCCACACCTGCCAAAAGATTCTAACAAAAAGAATTACTGTCCTTAGTTCTTTATTAAAGAAATCACTCTAGTGAGCCCTGTGTTTCACTACTATTCATCTGCAGATGTCTGTAAGACTATATTAGTCAGGAAAAAAAAAATTACCGTGTTTTATATTACCAAGAATATATGTAAAATGTCAATGGAAAGCTGTAGTCAAACGAAGCACTGCTGAAAAATGCTTCAACAGCAAAACACCTGAAAGAACTTTGGTAGTTTGAGTCTTGTGAAGAAATTGAAAAAGGAAAACCACAAATTAATGGAGGGGAAAAATCTCTAGTCACAATCATCTCAGGTATAGCAGGTAAATATGGTTTATGCCTATGGTTTTAAACAGCCCCACTAAATCTTATTTAATGGTAGATTTTAAAAAAATAGCTATTACTCTCAGTATTATGCAACACTGGGAAACACACAGAGAACCAATTATCAGCTACAGCTGGTCAAGTTACTCAAAAACCTCCTCCATCAAACCTGTTGTTTTTAGGACCCAGCAGAAAGGGAGGTGCACGTGCAAGTGCTACTGGGCTTACAGCAAACATACAGTGAAAATTCTGGGGAAAAAAAAGAATTAGGGAAAAACAGAACCAAACAAAAAACAAACCCAGAATAAAACCTCTAATGATCAAAGACTGAACTGTGTCAGGTTTTTCACACAGAACTGCTTTAGTGCCTGGGTAAACTTTTCCCATAAGTACACAGCCTTTTATAGCAGAACCTCAACTCAACCCATGGTAGTTAACAGCTGTACTAAGCAATGTCATATAAACTATTTTCCAGAGAAATCGCCATAAAGTCATAGTATGAAAATACTCTTAACTCTTCTAGTTCAACTGAAATTAACTCAATGGAAGATAAAAATGCTGCATCTCCTATCAAAAAATCTTCATTGGGATACACAACAGTGGTTTATTGCTGCTTGCCCCAGTGCTCAACAGGTTAACAAGAGTTCTATTTTTCCCTTTATAGTCAAACTCATGATGTATGCAAAATACTATTATTTAAAAAACCCACTAAATCCAGCTAATTATAAAGGCTACAAAATCCACCTCTTGGTTTGTAACTTGAAAGCCCAGTGGCTCTGCCATACTGGCAAAATTTAACATGACAAGAAAACAAATCACATCTAGCTTGTGAAAATACTCAATCCACCAAAGTTGACCCTTGGCTTTAATGCACACAGGATCCTCAGCACATGGATGAAAACTGCACTGCACAGATTCTGCAGTGGAAACTGGCTACACTTCCTCATGCTCAAAATGTCAAGTTCATGTTGTTTACAACCCACTTTTCCACAGTCTCAGCTAGCTAGCCATCATCTTCTGAGAAGCAGCATCTTTTAGTCTCTAGCACTGACTTTTGAGGGTGTCCATTTGGCAAGAAGACATAAGGAAACAACACATAATCAAAATCAATCTTTATTAACGATTTCAAGAGTCATCTTCTGAGTCATGATCCTCAATTTTCTGGAGTGGCCGCCTAATACCAATTACTAAGTCTATGGAGAGAAGCTCTGTAACACAATGAAGAACTGAAATGACTAACTGATATTTGCAATACACTGACTCTAAGCCTCCATTGTTTACAGGCAGTGGCTGATTTTTTCGGAGTAAATTAATGGTTTCAAGATAGAATTTGGTAAAGCCATCTCGTTCTGTCTGGTACAAGGCCTTGGGAATACTTAGCAAAGCATCAGCAACGATGTTAGATACAACGATTACCTCTGACTGCTGACACTGTTTTGCATAGTCCTGAATATAATAATGTAACAGGATTTCAAAGTAACCTCCTACTGGCAAAACTGATCCTGCTTGTATGAGGCAGTTGGCATAATCCTGTGCAATACCTGCACAACTCTCCTCCTCTGTAAATGGAACTGTATGGCAACATGTTTTCTCTAGACCTTTGCCAACGTCCAGGCACTCACATGCAGTGACTGCATCAGTGTTACATGCCAATAACACAGGAGTGCTGTGGTTCTTTTGATTGTGGACCAGCAGATCGCTTTTATCAGTGTCTAGAACTTTTCTCTCTGTTTCATCACCAAGTGCTTTCAACTGACATTCAGAAACCTGGTTACTATTACAAGTATTTCCTATTACCAGTTGTTTCTGAGTAGCTGAAGAATGCCAAGTGCAAACATCTAAGGCTTTGCTCTGGCTTTCCCCTTCTGCTTTCCATTCCTCCCTCTGATCAACTGTTTTAAACAGCTGCTGCAGCATTGTGAACGCCTCCTGTACAGCAGCAGCATGTTGCTCATTAACACCATCCACCGGCCCACAAAGGATCAGGCAATGGGGCTGGAAGTCACATACACTGCTGAAGCCGATGTGCACACATCTCTTGGAGACGAGCAGCAAGGGCTGGCAAAACGTTACCACTGCAGTTTCGGTTATTTCTCTGTCCATGTTATCAGCGAAAGGTGTGTAAGGAGAGACACCGGTGATTTCCCTGATAAGGGCCATTTCTTCCGACGATAAGCACTCTACCACAGACACACCATATAATTTGGCATAGTAGATAACTACTTCTTCTTGCTTCGCGCTCGACAGTAACAGCTTCACGTTGTTACTCTGCAAGCGTTTCATTAATGCTTCTGTCCTGTCGGTGATCCAGCGCAGGGAAGCCTGATACTGAGCTTCGGAGTCTACAACAAACTCGACACCGGGGGCCGTCAGGGCGGGCCGCAGGGGCCCGGTGACAAGCAGGGCCCGCAGCTCCCCGTCCGTCGGGCAGTAGACAGCGAAGTCCCTTTGGAGGACGATGCCGGGCAGGACCCTGGAGCTCGCCAGGGGCAGGCCGGGCACGGCGGCGTGCAGCTCCGCGAACCGCCGGCCGAGGAGCCGCAGCACCCGCGGGCGGGCGGCGGCGGCCGGGGCGCAGCGGCGGCACATCTCGGCGCACAGCCGCGCCAGGCAGCGCCGCTCGCCGGGGCCCAGCCGGCCGGCCAGGTACGGCTCCAGCAGCGGCTCCAGCAGCAGCTCCGGCAGCCCGGGCCCAGCCGGCCGCAGGTGCCGCCGCAGCCCCCGCGCCGCCGCCCGCTCCAGCACTTGCGCCTCGAAGGCCCGCAGCGCCCGCCGCAGCCCGGCGCCGCCGCCCGCCGCCCGCAGCGCGCCCAGCACGGCCGCCAGCAGCAGCACGAAGCTCTTGGCGCCGTCCCCGTCGCGGCGCGGTGGCTGCAGGCGCGGGCCGCCATCACCCTGCAGGGACACGGGCAGCGTTAGGGAGCCGCCCCCGCCGGCCTCGCCCGGCCCCTCCGCCGCGGTACCTGGCCGCGGGCGGCTCTACGCTCAGCGCCTCCAGCAGCCGCCGCCCGTCCCGCGTCGCCATCGCCTCGCCCGTGGGCCGCAGCAGCAGCGCCCGCCCGCCCCGCGGCCCCAGCGCGCCGCGCACCGCGCCCGCCAGCGCCGCCGCCTCCTGCCACAGCCGCGGCCGCTCCGGCCCGGCCGCCGCCATCGCCGCCCGCCCGGGCCGCCCCTTCCGCCCGCGCGTCACGGCCGCGGCTGAGGGCGGGACAGGGCGGGCTGGGGCAGCGGGAACCGCGCCGCGGGGAGCGAGCAGCGGCGCACAGAGCCCAGACACGCGGAGGTGCGACACATCTTTATTGGAGGCGGCCCGCAACAGCTCCGATCCCTCACACAAAGCGCCGAGCCCGGTGTCGGACAGCGCGGGACGGGGAAGCGGGCTCTGTGGCCCGAGGGCTAACCTTCCCGCTTGGCAGAGCCAAAGGCCGGGGTAGGGTAGAGAGGAGAAAAAGTCAAGGAGAAAAAGTCCAAATAATCT
Organism: Muscicapa striata striata; assembly: GCA_030060385.1. Taxonomy (NCBI): domain Eukaryota; kingdom Metazoa; phylum Chordata; class Aves; order Passeriformes; family Muscicapidae; genus Muscicapa; species Muscicapa striata. The sequence continues at coordinate 174,305 of JAREIS010000218.1, read as the reverse complement.
TGCCCTGAATTACATCGTTCGAGCTATTTCTGTATTACCACAAAGTAGTGCAGCTTCACTGTAAACATCCCAAATCCTCCACTCTCGGCTCACCAGCCAGAAAGAAGGAATAGCGTAATGTTACAAGATTTGTTCCCCCACTGGACTGACTAAGCAGGAACATCAGTTCTCAAACACAACAGCCCTGACAAAAGGTCTAATATTATATATGGCACAAATTTGACAAATCTTTACATGTCTCCATACAGCATAGAAACCCATCAAGAAGGCACTGTTTACAATACTTGAATATCTGCTAAATTTTCTGTGATTTGCAGGTACTCTTGAAATAAAAATAATCAAACTTAGAGATGTACAGAATTTTTGTTACACATTATTTACACAAACAATGGTAATAGCTGAAAATAAAAGTCTTTAAGAAACACTGAATTACAAGTCTCTTTCATCATTACGAGTCTAAGAAGAAAAAAAAATTGCCAAAGGCACAGAAGGGCAGCAAACAACAAACTAAAAAGAAGAAACCTCAACCCTTACATTTTACAGGACAACCTTGCAAATAATTTGTGAGATTTTACAAGTGGGAGGAAGGACACAAAAACCGGGCTATACATCCTCAATAAGTAATATCAATTATTTAAAGGGAATCAACACATGAAATTCAAGAAACATCATCTACTGAAAATGATACTTGTTGCATTTCACATGGCATATTTACTTTTTCTTAGCTTAGGTTATCTGTACCCAATTAGGCAACCTGTACCTAAATGGCAAATTAAAGGCATAGAGTGCATCTGAAAACAAACAAACCAACCCAACAAAACCACATGGCAATAAATTCTGCAGATATTTCCTGTACAAGGAAAAAAAACCCAAACAAAACAGGTTTTGAAAATCAAATGTGAAAACAAGTGCTGTTATAAATTTTAAAAACTAGAAGGCCACAGCCCTCAAACATCTGCAAACTGTACAATCAATTTTTATATATGTGCAGAGCTCAGTCTTAAGCAGGTAGTAGTCAAGATCTGCTGTACATCATGGCTGAAGAGGACAATGGTGACACACTAGAGAAAAGGATCCATACATGTCTGTGACCAACTGTACAGTAAAAATTAGGGAAGAAGTGTCTTTGTTCTGTTCAAGTGAGGGAGCATACAAAACCTAGCAAAATAAAAATTGCTAGGTTTTCACTAGCAAAGTTCCATCACATCACCTTTACCTTTCCAGATCATCACTAAAACCCCTTTTTCAACAGAATTCAACTCTAAAAAATAACCTGAAGATGAAAATAAGCATAAGGATTTTTTTTTTCTCTGTTCAAGTCTTTTACTCATCTTGAGCTGAGCATGAACTTCAGCTATGGAGTATCTTTTTAGTCTGACATTGTCCAACACCAAGCTGCCAGCCAGCCAGCTGACTGGGTCAAATGCAGTCACTACCATGTGGCCCACGTAAAAATGCATGCAGACTCTGTTATTTCACTGCTCTTGAATAAAAGTGATTGAAAAAATCAGCATGAAAAGGCAGAAGGACATTTCTATATACAAGGAAAGTAAAAGCTTTTAACTATTGATCAAGAGTTTCAGCACCACAAATTTAGCAGAGTATTATTTTAGGGGATTTAAGTTATTGCCCAAATCTCACTCATTGGCTTATTCTCATGTTCAGAGTATGTTTAAAGGCTTGTAATGGATCTTAAGACAGGTGAAGCTTTGACATCTGAATGCAATAATGAACAGCCAAATTCCAGGCTAAGAATGTTAAAGTGAATGCTGTAATACTCTGCTTTCTTAATGCCTTTTCATACATGGACAACAACTTCAGTTTCCATTTAGAGACGGAGGCAGTTGTAATTATTTTGTCTGTTGATGAAGGGACTTTCTATGCTCACAAACCTTGCCCCATCAGCTGTAGATTTAATAGAAGTCCAACCAGGTTTGGTCTTGTCCATGGCTACAAGATCTGGTTAACGTAACACGTTCCAGAAAAATTATTCAAGACCAAACCATGCTAAGGTGAAGCTATATGAAATATCTAAAGTTCACTGCTGACACAATAAACTTTTACATAGCTGAGGCCCAAGGAAGAGGAAAGATTAATGAGGAGGGGAGGTGCCTGAAAGTGTCAGCCACAGAAATATATAAGCTGGACAGATAAACAAGTAAACAGTATTTTCACTAAATACTAGTGAGACTGATGCAGAACAGAAAGGCAGATCACCTGGAGAGTCAGGGAGGCTACCCAAGGCAGAAGCATAACCTGGCCACTTTAAAAAGCCAAACATGATTTTCGAACTGTTCCACTGCCCAGGATGGATTTGATTTCTGAGAAGACCCTCTGAAATCAAACTTGGCTGTCCTTCACATTGTACCACTCATCCTCCTGTTGTCTCATCTGGGGTACTGAAAATACCCTTTCATTTCTACAGCCCCTTTTTGCCTTAGTATGCTTGACTGGCACAGGGAACTCACCAGCACTACATTTTTTGCTGGAATTTTGCAAATTCTATACATGCATATATTTCTTCAAATAAAAAAATGTTAGAAACCCTGGTTTTTAATTTAAACTTAAGCTTTGCATGAATTTGTATGCCTACAGCATACTAAGAAGGTGCATAATGTATTCTGGTAGGTAGTATGTATTTGCAGTAAAGAGGGATTTCACAAACACTTGGATTTTCCTCTTATTTGTTTTGAGATACATGGTGTTAGCCATCACACAATTACTGAGCTTTCCCTGTGTAAACACACATACTTTCATTTGCAAGTCTACTCATCACAGTGCCTGAATCCTATTCCACACTGCCTTCTGGAGATTCAGCTCAAGCTACACACTAAGCACATCTCTTCACATATTGTTTCAAAAATAACTGTGAGTCCTAGCATCAGCAGTCTGTCTGCTTACGGTGACGTGGCCATACACAAATGTAAATCCAAAGCTGTAGATTTTTCAAGACTTACAAACATACCAGAAATCCATGACATTTGTGATTCATGAGAGTAGACTGAAACTACCTCCCTGGCTGTTGTACTGCTAAAAATGTGCTCTGTACAGTAGACGTAGGAATGTTTTTATGATAAATCTGAAGTTCTAAAACTATAAAACAGCTGGCTTACAAGCCTATAGCAATTCAGGATAAAAACCTCATATTTCCAAAACAAGTCAAGGACATTATGTTGCAGATTTCCCAAATACTTTAGCTTTTTACTTGCCATTTCCTAACGCTCACAATTTTTCGTATAATAACCTATTTGTTTGACCTTAAACAAAAGTTCACTTCCCAACACCCAATGCCATTTACAAAAGCTGTTGGCTACTTCAAAAGTTTCTTTGTTACAAAAATGGTATGTTTATATGTAATGAAGTATGCCTGTTTATCATTCTACCATAATAGGAATCACATCCTACCTAGGGGGTCTGACCTCAGTGTTTAACTTGATTTATTCTGTGGTGAGGATTCACCAGTATGACGCAATATAAACACAAGGCTGATATCATATGACTGCGAGACAGAGGCACACACCAGGAGCAAGAGTGTACTGGCACTTACACAATTCTTACTGCAACTGGGTAGACACAAGTATGATTCTGAACCATGAACGCTGAGGCAAAGTTCTGAAAGTTGTTGCTACACGGTTCTTTTACATAATATTGCATCATTTAAAGTCCAGCTTAAAATATGGTCCCCAGTAACAGTTTGATCATTCCAGTTCAAGAAGGCCCTTGTTCACACTTCTTATTTGAACAAGAAATTAATGATAAGCTGTAGCAGAACCATGAGTACAATGAAGACATAGTGCTTAAACTGCAAGGAATGGTAGTCCCAGGGTGATGAATTAGAAATGACTCTATTTCGTAGTGCCATGATCTCCCTGTAAGATAGAAAACAATATCCAGTAAATTACAGACTAGACAATTTGACATTTTCTACTATGTTAGGGCTCCCTTCAGAAGGCAGCTTTAGAGGAAAACTATGAAACATCAATGAGCAATCAATATTTGAGAAAAGATACATACCAGCCTCTAAGAGAAAAAAACAAACCCAAACCTATGAGATAACTATTCTCTAAACCATTTTAAAACATTTTAATTAATACTACCTCTTAATGTCTTCCTGTGTCTCCTTTATAGATTCAATGGCACTCTGCAGTTCACCGAGCTCTGCCCCTTTTTTCCTTATTCTTGTGCTATGCTTCAGTTGTCCTGGAAGGAAACAGGAGGCAGATGTAATGGCCTGAAGTGGCTGCTGCCATAAAAGGAACAAAGTACAAATGACAAACTAAACCTGTAGTAAAAATGAGGAGAAATTTTCTAACTAGCTTCTATTAAAAACTTATTTCAGAGTCACCTATACCAGAGGACAGCAACTGAAGTGCGTGAAATATCATTTAAACACTCATCATATTGTTTAGCTTCTGCAAACATTACCAACAACAAAAATCTACTCTCTAGTCAGATACTAATCTACAAATTAAAACAATTAACCTTTAAAGAAAGAAAACAGTTTATGAACACCATTCTTTTTCTCTAGATATTAAATATGTGCAGCACTTAAGCAAACCTACACTGCATTTAAAAAGACAGGAAAAAGTGCAATTAAAAACATGAGCCATTCTTCTTTTGTTTTCCAGAATGTGCTTCACATTGAATAGAACTAAAGCACAATAAAAACATTGAGATAAGAGTATGTGTGACACTGAACTCTTCAGATTATTTCTGTATATAAATGTATCTTTTCGTACCTTCACTCCCAGAGGAATCCTGGTTATCAGGCTCTGGGGATGAGAAACCACACTCTGCCATCTTCTGACTGCCTGGCTTTCGTTTGATTTTTGGAACAGTAACCTAAAAATGATAAATTTATGTTATTTCCAGAGAACCAGAACTGTAGCGAAGCAGCACATTCCAACAATGAGAGTTAAAAGCACAATTATCTAATAGAAGTCCAAGTTAAAATTTTTGATGTATTAGCAGTCTGAATTTTGTGCATCTTCCCATTTAAGGGCAAATACACATTAAACTGCTGAGCTCAAGTCTGCGTATTTTATATTCCTATTCAATCCAGTAATTTCTACCACTTAGGATGCAACACAGAAGTGAAAAACATTGTATGGACTGTGTAGACAACATTTTTGTAGGATAATAGCATTTCCCATCAATCCCAATGCTCTGAACATCTTTATAAACATAATGTATAATATATACAAATTCCTGGATCTTGCATGAGCTGTCAGAACCAGAACATACCATTGGTGTCCGATGTCGAACTTTTGTCTGGATTGTGCCATCTTTTTCAAATTGGATCATATCATTCAAAGGGTCCCATGGCCTGGTACTAGACAAAGTAAGTATTATTAATACTACAGCAATTTAAATAAGAAATATTTCCTTGCTCAGAAACTACTCAGTATGAAGAGGCTAAAACTCTTCCTTTATTTAGAAATCAGACATGGCATCATGATGATCTATCTACGGTCCAGCCTTAACCTGAAGGGCCAATAGAGCTAAAAAATGAACTTTAAGTCTGGATCAAACCCCCAGCCAGCTGATAGGAGTACAAATTATTACAGTAGCCAACAATATCATTATAATTTTTTTTGCCAGTCATATATATTTGCAAATGTGGAAAGATTTACTGTTTCAGATAGAGTTATTTTAAAACTACAGGAAAATTAGGGGAATTAAAAAATATTTAGACTGCTTTTTGTTGAGTTTTCTTTTTTTCCTTTTAAAAGATGCCTATGAAGGAGATTTTAAGAATCAGTTACCTCAGACCTGCTTTCATCCCGAAGTGGCTAATGGTAATCAAGACTGGTTTCATGAAACACTTATGAGCTACGCACAGTTTTCTTATTCTGATTTTTAAAGAGTGTTTTTCCAATCAGTCTGATACAGAATTTTAAAAAACCACAACAGCGTAAGACACACAGCTCACTAAAGAACAGCAAGCAGCCAAAGGAAAACACCAACATCACCACTGATTACAGACTTTTTCAGGACAGAAACTGCAAGTGAGCTGCAGGAAGGATGTTCTGTCACACAGCTTTATAGTGAGAGTAGATTAAGCATGGATTTACTTTCGTGTCTTCTATGCCTTTTAAATGGCTGCAGCTGTTTCAGATGTTGTGAACACAGACCTGCACTTATATCTTAGCTTAACCTGACTTGAATTAAGTGTCATCTGAGGTAACTGGGTTAAGAACTAGGCATTGCTCTCTTCTCTATTTGTAATCCAGAGGCCTAAATCCATAATCCAGATATCTTAACAAATGCTCCAGCTCACTGAACACATCTTTCACAGTAACTGTAGAAGACTGCTCTCTACATGGACCAGGTGGTGAGCCAGCATTATATGCCTGAAAGGAGAGAGAGGCTTCTTCCAGGGAATGCTGTCAGTGCAGACTGCTTTCTGATACATAGCAAAATTTCTGTGGCACATCCTTGAACCACAAGGCCTCAAGGACATCAGAAATAATGCAGATTAACAAAATAGGTGTCAAAGCGGCAGGGGACAGTCTAACAGATTTCAAGTACAGTTCTCTTCCTAATGGTTTTGCACAGAGTTCCAGAGTATGGGCAGTCAGTTCAGCTGGACTGTTCACAACTACTCCAACAGGAAGAGGCACAAAAAGCACTAGAGGATTCAAACCAAGAGAGGGTGCTTCACTGAGCATTTAGTGGGGGAATTTCCCTGCTGTGAAACTCTGCACAAACTTAATAAGAAACCAATGAAATACATGGAATATAAATTTACTGAGAGTTGTTAAATACACAGATTCCTTGTTTGGTTCCAGGAAACTTCCAAATTGCAAATTTGCTGGAGACATGTAGAGTATTTGGGATTCTTGTTCTATTCCCTGTGCATACACTTAGGCCATGACTTCAGTATCACCATTCTTGTACAGAGAGGTAAAGGCCTCCTAGGTTTAGCCATGGGAATATGCTTCCACCATCTATGGATTCAGTTAGTTAACTTTGTGTGTATCATCTTTGGCTTTTTTGCTTTTACAATCCCTACAATACAGAAACATGCTGGGTACTAAAAAAATAATCAGCAGAACATGGGTGCTCAGTGAAAGCCATCACTATAGTAAAGGGCTCATCTTCAAGCTGACATTTGCAACATTGGTGAGGACACAAAATGCATCCTTCCAGCTGTCAGGGAGACAGCTGTATCTTCAGCTTCTGACCCAGAAGCATCACACAGAGATTCACAGACACTCATGTGCAGGACATATTTGACAGCCAGGCAGAGCCACCTGGTCCCAGCATTAACTACTGCTGTAAACCAATATTTACATAGTTACAATAACCAGAGTTATTCTAAATGTAACAAATTAAATGGCTCAATACAACTAAGCACAGGCTTCTCTGATTTTCAGACACTAGTTTTTCTGATTCCCAGTTGGTATGCCCATATGTACCATATTTTCCAGTTTGGGAAAATCTGTGTAGATGTTCTGGTCAGTCTAGGGGGCTAAAAACAGGAGGACAGTGCACCCCAAACTGCCACGCTCCAGAAAATCTAGAACATAGCACAGCTATGTCATTATACATAAATAAGCTATATGGATCAGTTCTTTTGCTACTGAAACCACAGGAAGAGGCTCAGCAATATTACCAAGCACTCCAGGACTCACTCAGCATATTTGTAGTGCCATTCTCCTGTGACTGCATCCTGATCAAATAGCTTGCATGTCCATGCTTCACCCTTAAGTTTCCTCTCTTTGGCACTCCTTCTCTGAGCTTCTTCCAGAATATATTTCTCCTGAGTAGCTTCTGTTTGGTCTTTATTATTTATTGCTTTTGTCACATGCTGCCAAAGCCTGACAAATGAACAATATACAGAATCACCAGTCACAATCTGGCTGACAGAAGTAATTGCAAACAATTTCCTCAATTATAGGCTAAGTAAATGAACCACCTTCCAAAGAGAATACTACCATTTTATCTACATTTCTATCAAGATTTCCTTGATTGTAAGGTATAAAAATAATGATCTTATATTTAACAGTGTTACTTTCTTTTATCATCAAAGGCTAGTATCATCAAACATGGGAAAGTAATGATAATTTGCTTCTAATTTGGAGAAGATTGTAAGTTTTATTTTGGAAAAATAAATACATGGTTCTAAAGTGAACTTACTTCTCTGACTCAAAGTCATCTTGCTCTTCAAACTTCACAGTGTATCTATGTAATCTACGCTGCTTTATATCAGATGTTGGGTTCCAGAATGTCTCTGAAACACCTGTCCTCTTGTCACTAATAGTAACTTCACTGTCCTGTAACAGACATGATTGGTATCTTAAATGTAATTATCTCAAAGAGTGACAAAATAACAATAAAGGAATAAATTTTTTTTTTGTAATAAGAATTTATTTTCTTTAGAATGCATGCAGTTAAGAACAATGAGATACACTAACTTTAAAATTATATTTCCACCCTCTGTGCTAAGTTCTAGCTTGGAACAGAGATGCAATGGAATCAGTACTACATCCAAAAATGAGTGATGCCATGCCACTTCTCAAGAACTGAAATAACCATAAATATTTCATGCTGGTGCCATAAAAATTCTCCACAGTACTAATATTCCAAAATACTTTACAAGCTTCACTGTGAAGCTTCATTTCACTTTCTTCATAAACTACTTAAACATGTACTTTTCCACCTTTTAAGTGCTGTAAATAAAACAACGTTGATTCTATACTTTCTTGAATACTTTCTGCAAAAGCAGTACTTTTTAAAAACATGAGTCTTTTTGTATTTAAGTGCTATTTTCACCTGTCTCAACGGTGAGCCAGAATTTATAAAAGAGCCTCACTCACTACTTACCCAGTGGCCCTCTAAAATAGCCAGAACTTCTTTGCCAAGCTTAATTCTCCCTGATATTTGGTTAACACTGTCATTGTTACCCAAAAAAGGCTGCAAAACAAAAAGAGACAGTTTCATATTTATTTTATTAACTTATTATTTTTGTCTATATGTTTAGTCTTAAGGAAAAATGTGAATTTATGAAATGTGCTGTAAATAGCCCTCATATCTTTAATATTGTACCTTCTACCTTTTAATCTTAAAGAAGTCTAAAACCAGAGTAAGTAGTTTCTTTTTCCCTTCTTCTTAAAAGATTTTATGAGTAAAAGTATTGTCTAACATATGTGGAAAGAAAACATAAAATAATGCAGAGAACAGTGACACGATATGCCCAAGGACACAGTCATTTGCTACACTAATTTCACAGCTTTGACAAGGGCCATTTGTCACTAGAGATTATCTTTTGTAGAAACAACAATTGCCAGGGATTTTCTCTGGCCTTTTGACAGGCTGCACATGGATCCTGTGGACTGACAAGTAAAACTGTCATCTAACATAGCCTCCCAAGTTTCATGTTTCCCCTATAATTTCAACTAAATACAGTTTCCCTCTCTATGTGCACATTTCTTAAAAACTGTTTTTTCAGCTTTAAATCAGTTTCCACCTCAAGGATGGCAACTGTATTTTTCAGAAGCCATCCGAAGTAGTTCAGGAAACTTTGTTTAGCTTATGCAAGTGGACATGATGTTAATTCTCCTTCTTATGCCCACTCACAGCGGTCACTAACCTTGAGTTTGAATTCAATTGTTGCACTGTAGCCAGTTTTCTCACAGGTGATGTTGACTATTCCTCCAAGCTCTAAGGTCATTGTTCCATAAAGAATTCCTGCAAGAGAAAAAAAAAAAACAAAAACCCCCAGCTAAAACGAATGTTTTTAACTGAACAAAGCAAAGTTTGTTTAGGGTTAACAAAACCTAAGTTACTTGGGCACAATTCCTAGAGTAAGCATGCTTGTGCTAGAGGAAAAAATGTATTTTCAGATGACCTTTCCTGTGTGATTCTGTGTATAGTGAAAGGGAATTCTGTAGTATATGGGTAGACAATACTGATTAAGTTACAGCTTAAAAATCAGCAATTCTGCAATCTATTTTGTGCTACTACTGACCTCCCAGAAAACTTTACAAAGTACTGGCCTGATTTCCAAAGTGAAACTAAGGACAAATGTTCTTGATTCACAATCAAATCACACTGTGGTGTAGATACTACATTGCCTTTCATGTTTACAAGAGGAAAATAGTGGAAAAGCTCCTGCTCTAAAAAAAGGCAACTCAAACAGTAAATTAATGTAATGGAGTGACATAACTAGATACATATACTCTTACTATTTCTTACTAGTTATGAAAAAAAAAAGCTCTTCCTGTGTCAAAAATTAAAACATGGCTTACACCAGATGTATTTTTCTCCTGATATAATATGTGAAAGCCTAGAGCCACCAATTCTGCTAATGTTCAGAACACTCTCCTCCAGATGACAGGCCTGAATCCAACACAGCACATTATTTAGAATAATGAACTATTTAGAATAACAGACTTATTTTCTCTCAACTTTGCCATCTAGAGAATGAAAAAACCCACTACCTTTACAATGGGCATATGGCATTGTCATTACGTAATCTTCTCCCCTATTTAGAAACGTTAGCCGTCCTTCTCCGTCGAGTATGGCAGATAATGAATTCCCTGAAATTCAAAGACAGACTGTCACATTTCTCACCCTGCAAGACAACAGTCAACATTCCCTTATAACTAAGCAATACAATTAAGAACACCAGTACATTTAACACTGCAACCTATCCTGTCCAGTGAAGCCACTATAATACACAGTGTCCCCAATTAAAAAGTAAAACTCTCCAAAAATAGAATTTAAAATTCTTAAGACCAGAAGCAAAAACTTTGTAAGGAAAGGACAATACAACAACCCCAACACTGACCCTTCTAGCAGCCTTCTTTCATCCACAAAACACAGCTCACGTGCACAAATTTTGCATCCCTCAATACACGTATAACCGAAAAATCCCCATTGTTTACCATAGAATTTTGATTTGGCCAGAATGCTACCACTAAGGCAAAAACCATCCTTGCGGTTGCTAACATAGAAGGCAGATATTGGAGGATGATGTGACACCTGTTGGAAAAAACCACATATTTGAGAAAAAAAAAAAAAGCAATATAGTAAATATAGTATAAACTTTGTGCTAATAACAACAATGCAAAATTCAGGCTGCAGATATTAGAATGCAGTTCATATATATGAAGTTTGACTAAAATCTTTAGAGATGAAGATCAAGCAATCGCCTACTGAATTTTAAGAATTAAGAAAATTAGCATTTGAGTTATTCCAGGGGTAGAGGAACAGAAATATTGGAAAAACCTTCCTCCCCCTCTCTTTTTAGGAAGGTACACTTAAGAGACACCTGTAAGAAAATTATGCTCACCGGGAGATGTTTTAGGATACTATTTGTACATTTCAATAAATTTTCTGAAACTACCATAACATTTAACTAGCACAAATATACAATATATTTATTTTTCTTAAAATTATTTTTTCCAGTCATTGCACCTACCTGTTCTGCAATATAAAAAGTCTTGCTGTTTGTCCTTGGATGAATCCACATGCAGCGGAAAAACTCTCCAAGTATAGGATTGTACGGCTTTTTTAGTCCCTAAATAGAAATTGAATAAAGAGTAACCATACTGTGCAAGTCACAAAATACTTATCAGTCTGTCACTGAAGGTAAGACACACAGGAAAGTACTATGCTAAAGTACATGGTACTTAATCCAATCATTTGAATATTATGCTCAGTTAGTCTGCTCTTCATTCTATGGAAATTTTTGTACATTCAGTAAATCCACTAAACTATTCTACACATTAGGACACACAGAATATAAGGATTTAGCTTTTTTTGCAGAATTATTACAGAGCTTTTGTCTGAAGTTAGGTAGTAAGTACTTTCTGTCAATACTATTTCCCAACAACATGACTATGAAGAGCATTTAGGGCAAAGCTAAATGAAGTGATGGAAACATTAGTCCTCCAGTTTCAGACTGTTATCACTGAAGAATGGTAAATATAGAACTGGCTCAACTTTATCAAAAATATTTAGTTCACCTTCTGCTCCAAGGGACAAACACAACTGAATATAGAGTCTATTTTAAGTATGGCTAGGGACCAAAAATTTCCATGATGTGTTTGTGTAAGCAATGAAAACTTAACTTTGCTTTTTAAAAGAATGCATTAAAATATAAATTTAAGAAGAAAAACTTACTCCAGCATATCTCTAAGTCCTCTAACTAGACATAGTGACTAAAGACAAAATAATATGTGAAAGTATACCTTTGGCTTTTTGTAGAATCCTGACAAATACCACTTCACCACTTTTTTCATGCGATTGTAAGCATTCTCTTCAAGAGCAGCTCTGTGAAACAGAACATATAGACCAAGTACCAGTACTGCATCATTTATAACATGCACAACAATTGTTGTGACATATCTTGAATCTATGAGCCGACTAAAACAGGTCTGTCATTTTGCTACTGTAAAACTTTCCGCCCAACCTCACCAAATTTACTGTTTTCAAATAATTGTCTGAAAATTGAACTCAAACAAAAATGCCTGAAATAGTATTTCCATATTTGAGTCTGTTCTTTGTAATATTAAATTCTGGCCCACCCCCACTCAAGTTCTTCCATTTATAGGTTACTACTTTTGTGTCTTTTTACTGCCAGCCTACTTACATGCAAAGCTCTGAGCTGAGTAGTATTTCAATTTACAGTCTTTAATTTATTAGCTACATTTGAGTAGGCAACTGTAAATCCGGACAGAACTTAACATTGTATTAAAAAAAATTAACTAATATTGGTTTCTCATTTTAAATGTGCTTCCTGGAGAAAAAAAATTTAACTCATTTCAATCATCTTCAGAAGCTAAACCAGAAATGCCTGCAACATGACCGCTATTAAATTGTCTGTGGGGGCAGACTTCAAGATGCACATATGAGCTCTCAAGGCAGTTAGCTTTCAGAAAATGACAATATCTGACACTGTTACCTAGTTTAATTTAAAAAATTGTAAGAATGAAAAACCAGAGACAGGATCAACTTACTCAGACAGAAAGTCTGCATGGTAGTAGTAATCAGACAGCTTGTCCAGGAAAGAGCGAGGTTCCAAAATAAATGTAGGCAGTACAACCTTGGACAAGTCCATTCCTGGTCGGACTTGCTTCAGTAGTGTCCAGATGAAACTTTTGTTTTCTTCTGACACTTCTTCAGTCTGAGCAGCCTCACCTGCCTGGGATGAACCAAAAAACTGCTTACAGAAAGGAGAAAGCAAACAATCCTCCAGAGCATATTCTAAGGTTACAGTGAGAATGGGAAATGGATACTTAAAATAAACTACTCTGGGATGCTGAAGCAGCTATGGAAGTTAGATCAAGTTTCTATAAATACACTTATGATACATCTTTAATTAAGTATGATAGATATCCTATTCAGCATTAAAAACTGCATTTGCTTTCATCATCTCTAGGCTGGAAAAATTTGAGGTAGAATGTTGCTCAGAAATCCTTCCTTAGTCCTTTCCTAGGCATCAAATGCATCACTCTCTTCTCACATGAAGGACTTATACACCAAAGAGATGTTCATTATACCAGCTCTTCCCAACCATAAATGCTGGCATGTCTATGCTTTTCACTGCCTTGGATCAGTCAGCAGCATCAGTGGTTTTCCTTAAAAAAAAAAATACATGACTTAGGGGTAACTGAGCAAAATCAGCAGCCACACTCCATGCTCCTTTCTGTTCAAGAAGAGAAAAGGTATTATCCCATTTAGCTTCTGAAATCAAGAGCAGTGGTTGTAGGAAAAGCAAGGAAAGGCATCCCTTTTTCCATAACAGTTCTAAAATGCATCCTCAAAAGTTTGTCCCTTAAAAGTTCTCTGCTTTTCCTAAAATACTGCTTTGTTTAGACATGGTACTAGAAAGCACTAAGACATAAGATATTCAAGTTCCATGAGTATATAAAAAAATCTCATAGTCATTTCTCTTAAGGAGAAAAATTTGTGAAAAGACTTATTTCAATTTCTGTTACCAAGATTTTTGGTTTACAAATCCCTGTCATATTTGCCTGTATAGGCAAGTATATAAAACAACCTGCAGAAGTGGAATAGCAGCTCTGGGGAATCATTAGAATGCAAGGTGACATCCGAAGCACAGCAAACCTTCCACTAAATTCTGCAGATTATAACTACCTAACTTCTCTCTTGGGGGGAAAAAAAAAGGAAGTGTCAGGTTGCATTCAAACCTTCAACTCAAAGATTTTTACTTGAAGAAAAAAACAGGACTAAGTTAATAAAACCCAAACAGAAGTAACAACAAAAGAAGTAGTCATGAAGAACTTCTGCTGCAGGTGGCCCTTTCTGTACCTTCTGCTGGAGCAATAATTACCACATAATTTCATTATCTCTGTTAAAATCTCATGCATTAGCACAAGAGTGGCAAGGCAGAGCAGAATATGAGTGAGCTGAACCTTTTCTATACATTATTGCTGAAAATATGAAAGCCAATCCTGTAAGTCAGCTTTCAAGCGTTGTCTGACCCTTAAAGTATCAGCTTACTATTTGGAGAAGCTGCTTGCTCAATACATCAACAGCACTCTTACCTCCCCAAGTTCTTCATGACTCTGTTCTAAGTAAGTAGTTTCCCTGACATCAGCTGGTTCTGGATCGACGTAAGAGTCATCCTGTCGCTCCGATGTGTCACTATCGCTTTCTTCACTTTTCCCCAACGCATCGTTATCAGATTCCTCATGGTCATGGTCTGGTTCATTTTCCTTATCAGACTTGTCAGAGTACGTATCTTGATCTTTGAAGGGATGCTTGTCAATTTCACTGTCATTTAATCTATTAAAAACAAAGGCTAAATGAATCTTCAACTTTACATAATCATTTCATTGTTTCCAAACCAGGATCTTAATAAAATACACACCAAAGTTGCCAGTATCAAGCCTGAGGTGGCAGCAGTGTCAAACTAGCCTTGCTGGAAACATATAGGATGTATACTCCTCTCACTGAACTGTCAAATGACAGCCTGGAACATCAACCACCTCTTTGACACTAAGAAGAGACACCAACTTAAAAGTTTAATTTTTTTCTTTTTTGAACAGTTTAACTGAGTACCTAAAATTACAGATGCAATACTCCAAGTTCCTTGGGTCAAACTTTCCCCTGGATCCACTTTGTTTAAAAAACGGATTTTTAAATTTTATGTGCAGGGCATAAAACACACTGCAAATAAGGCATATAAAGAGAACTCAGGAGGAAAACAAACTGCAGCCTTTGCCTCCCTGTGGTAAAATTATCACTACAAGGTTCTGCCAAAAAGCAATCAGGTTTAGTAATTAATTCACTTACTGTAAGTTTTCTCCACTGTGCAGGTTGTTAGCACGAAGCAGACCATAGAAAGAAACATGAGCACTGTCGGCTGAGGAGTTCAAATCGTGTTCTTTACCATCCCTAATCATTGTACGTTTAAGGAGACTTGAACATTTCAGTGCCAGCTCCAAAGCATCCATCCAACACCTGCCTAAAGACATACTTAGTATTAGACTAAAAATTAAGGATTTAAAAGAACTATACCACTTCTGTTTCCTAACTAGGAAAATTAGTCCTTTGCACCTGCTTGCACTGCCTTTGAAGACACACTTCAGAGTTGTTCCCCGTTACATGCATTGGATTTTACAGCCTGGTGGGGACATAAGAACCACTCACAACCACCCAGATTCAGTACAAGGGCTGCTTCAGGGTAGGACAAGCAAGGTAAACCATGATTTTGGTAGAGCATATTCCAGTATTTCTTCCTTAATGCAAGTCTGGTTCCATCCAGGCTATGATTGTGGAATGTCCCCAGAGTTGCCTGCAGTTCTGCTCTAGTTCTGAAGACTAAGTAACTGCCTCATATGTCAAAATGTGCCCAAATAATACAATAATAGTGTGGAAAAAGAGCTATAATGATAGTGTGTGACATTTCAAAAGACAAAAAGTAGATATTCTAATTTTCTTTGGCAAAAAGTAACTGAACAAATTTGTGCATTCTTTCCCCTTCTAACATCTTTTCCACATATCTAATCTGTTTCTCAACACAGAAGACAGAGTCCTATTTTTAAAGTCTGCAGGGGTTTGCTTAATTAACCAGTAGATGAAAAGCATCTGCTAGAAAGAGCTACACAACAGTCTTAATTTTTTTTTCACATTTTAACTTGAGAAGGCAGTTGCACTGATCACCACCTTCTCAGTGAATGGTGTTTACAGAACTACATTTTGAAGGAATCTTTACTATTGAGCTCTGTGCAACTGCTGCAATTAACACAGAAATGCTTTAATAAGAATACGCCCGTATTTGCACTTTACAAAGGCACTTGATATTTAGAGCTTGATATTTAGACATACATTAATACAGCTAAATCCCAGGTAACCCTTTCCTCTTTCTCTACCCAGTCAACAGTAAGAAGTTCAAAAACTTTTCCTTCAGGTCAATATTCTCCTTTAATAACTATGAAAAGTACTACTACCAACATAACTGAATGCTCTAAATTAAAGGAGAACCTTAACAACAATTAAACCACAATCAAAGTGCTGTAACAGACATGATAAGACAATTGAAACCATCTTTCTCATAACTAACTATTGTCACTGCTAAAAGTCAAGAAGTATCTATTTACCATCTGATTCTGAAGCAGCTCGGACGATCAAGTAACTGCCAGGCAATGGCAGAGTTATAGCACCAACTGCTTCACCTCTAGGACCCTTGAAATACACAAAACAAGAAACAGCATTAGATATTTTAATTCAGTTTTACAGTTTATCATTCAATGTAGTAAGAAGCTGACACACTGCAGGGCTATTTACTGTCACTCAGCAACATCTAATGAAGACATGAATTGAAAGATGGACAGCCCTCTTTCACTGGATTTCTTCTTCAAAGACTTAATTTCTATAGGACCCAATTCAAGCCCACTTTTCAAAAAAATGGCCTTTTTGGTTTGGGTGTGGTTTTTTGGGGTGGTTTTTTTTTGTTTTGGTTTTTTTTGGTTTTTTTTTTTTTTGGGAGGTGCACAGTTTTTTTGGTGTATAAATCAGACTTGGCCAAAGTTTTATTTTCACTATGAAGTTCTTAACACTTCACATTAAAAAAAAAATAAATTCAAAAGACTTTTCCATTTCTGTCAATCTTCATATTGGAATAAAATGTTAAATAACCATTTTAAGTCCCTTCCAAAAAAAGTTTATCTATGGTAACTTTAAGACACTTGATTGGCAAAGAGGGCTGTATTAAACATACTTGAAGCTATTGCTGTAAGCTGGGTTAAGCCTGCCTAACTGATGAGTTAACATATTTTGATCTTTACTCATTTCCCCCAGAGAAGCCTAATGGAAAGCCAGTATAAGACTTAGAAGAGGGAATTGGAAAGCCAGCAGAAGTTCTGAGCAAAAGCAGATAAAGGCAGGTAATTTTAGAAGCAAGCAAATGAAACAGCCAGAACGTTTCTGAGGGCAAGAAGCGGGAAAGGAGTGGTCTTGGTGGCACTTAAATACCAATACAGACAAGCTAGTGCTGGTGTAAATGATGTTCAGAAACTCCCACGGAATCAGTATAGAGTAACAGAAATTGGGTGCTAGAAACAAGATTCCAACCTCAGTCTTCTCTGAGAGAGTGGAAAGGTGTGCCTACAAAAAGTCCTTGGTGAAGGAGCAACACTGGGATTAGGAGTTAGTGGGCACCAAGAATCAAGAGGGAGAGCCCCAATGCATGACCACTCCTCACCCCAAGGGTGGGAAGGAAGGTATGGAAGAAGCCCAGTGTCGCCTGAGGAGGTGAGAGCACCCATGGCACTACACCAGGCAGGGGTGGCAGAGATGCTGGGGTGCTGCCAGCACCGTGCCAAGGCCTCAGCCACCAGAAGCCTTGGAACTCTTGGGTCACAGGATTCTGGGGCAGCCCAAGGGCATACTTCTACTCATGAGATCTGCCCTTGGGGTTTATACTGTGGGCTCTTTAGGGCACCCTACTTACTCTGTACCAAACAACTACAATTTAGAGATGAAGTGTGTTTTGCTTTTTTTAAATGCAAGAAAGTTACACTCCCTAAGTGTTTTAAAAATATATATATTAAAACCAAGTGAGTAATTTTTAGCAAAGATTTAAGGAAGTTGACTTATTTTATATAACTGCTCATGGACCTTGATTTACTCTAACTGGTTAGTGTTCCAACAGCACTGAATACTTTCCTTTGGTATCACCCATTATGGTTTCAAAACCAATTTCCAGTAGTTAGTGATCTGTACAAGGGGCACATTAATTCCTGCTTGCTGGGTGACTTTATTTGGATTGTTTCTGTTTCTGATGGAATGATGCTACTACACCAAGCCAATGGTCAAGTTAAAAATTCCATTAGATTAAAAAAATGTTGAAGTTTACTTTTTACAGAACATTCATGCCAGGAAAACTGAAATGCCATGAACATTGTTTCAAAGACAACAATGACAACTTCTATGCAGTCAACCACGACTAAATTTACTCAGAAAAAACTATTTGCATTAATTTTTCTAATTATTAATTGCTGAAAACTGAAATGGCATTAGGACCAGGCACATGAGGAAAATGAACAAGGTACAGTGCATCAGCTACCTCAGAGTGCAGGAGGAACATCAAAGACCACAAGGCTTAAGGGAGCATGTGTGAAGTGACTGGCCACAAACTACTGCAGAAGAGAATTTGCAGTCTGCCAGAAGGACACACCATGGGTAGTGTGTTCAAGTGAGAAAATCTCCTGCAGTATTTATACCCCTATACATGTTTTTGCAATGCTATCTTTCTGCACTAACTGCAAACAAGGCTCACTTTGTCTTGGACTTGAAGCTCTTTCCGGTAAATCTACTCTAGATCAGTCAATTGCTATTACACTTACCCAAGTCTGCCTCATGATAATAAATCTGTAACTAGGACATTATGATTGACTAGGTAAACAAGGCAGAAAAGGGTTTCAACTTAAAGGCCTTTTATCTAATGGAGTCCAGTAATTCTCAACTGCAAATAGCCATACCAAAATGAACGAACGCCACTCCAGCTCTCAGCACATTTAGAATGGACAATACCAACTTGTTCAGGTTCAAAATTTGACCTACCTTAAAAAAGTAAAAATCTGGTAGGGCATGTCCTCTAAATTCTAAATATCTAGTTAAAAAAACAAACAAATCCATTTCTCATTGCCAAGCAATAAAGAAATATAAGACTGATTTGTGATCTTCTGCAGACAGGCCACCACTTTGCAATGTATGCATATATATAAAATAAATAAAGCACATTAACACCAAATGCTATAGCTTTGGAAAAGGATATGGAGTTTGTGTTCTGCAAATGTGAGATCACCACTAATTACTGAAAAGTTTGCCTAAGCAACAATATAATAAAATTATTCAAAAGAAACTTCCAGTGTTTTGATCTAAATTTGGTAAATTTAGATAACACTGATAAATAATCACAATCCAGAATGACCACAAGCATCAGGAATTATACTAACTTCCTTAAGAAAAGGATGACAAATTTAACACAGGGTATTCTACAGATGTGACAATACATCTTATCAATTTAAGATTTAGAAGAGCTACTAACTGTGAGATTGTAAGATGTATATTTTAGAGGGTATAATTAATTAATTACAAGAAGGTACTAATATTGTACAGTAATTTCACCTAAAGCAAGACATTATTTTAGAAGGAAAAATATGTTCACTTGTGCTGTGCTTCCACATCCCCTCTCCATATGTAAGTACAAAACAAGGACTAAAAGAGTTTATCAGATTATAAACAGTGAGTAAGAGCAAGCATTAAAGATCCTTATAAAATACTGAAATAAACCTTGGCTCTGCAGCACACACCTGTGCTTTTCAACACAGGTGAGAGCTGCTTTACAATATTGTGCCATGTATGACAAGGCAAACACATCAGAATCAAAGAAAACATTTACCTTCCTAACATCTTAACAAAAAGGAACAGACTTGGCTAACAAGTTGCAATATGAGCTATTGTTGCACAAGCAAGTAATCTGCTTTTTGACTCTGACAAGCAAATTGAACTAAGGTAACATTTTATTACAGGAAAACAGAGTTGGACACCAAGAAATGTTTGTAACAAAACTCTTATTCTGGCAAATCTCACCTTAATTTCTCAAATTTGACTGATGCAAAATATAATGTTAAACATTCTTTCCTTTAATTTATGTGATTGCCAGTGATGGCATCAACCTTTTTAATGGCAAACCTTTGCACACCACACTTCTAAAGCTCTTTAAGTACACAGAGCAGCATAAATCAAATACTTTTTCTGATGAATGGGACTAGATGTCGAGGGCTTCTATTCACAATCAACACAAAGTTGAAATCAACACTGAAGTTGAAACAAAATCACAGTTCAGCTTTTCATTGAGGCTGTCTTTACTTGCAGCTGATTAATGCTAGTCATCCCTTAAGAACCATGCATGCTACCACTAACCTTTGTAGCCCATATGGTCTGCTCCAAAGGATGAAAAAGCTTGAAACAAAAGCCATCTTTTTTAGAAGGCCTCTCGATGAGTTCACAAACGTTCAGCAGCACTGTTCCTACCCACTGGTCATTTTTGGGACTTTTGTAAAGAAGCAACACTCCTGGTTTCAGTACACACCACAGTTTGGTCCAGCTTTTCAAGGTACCTCGAATCTAGAAGATAAATAGCTACAGTTGTATCTCAGTGAAGTCAATACTAAAACCATACCCCTTAAGAAAATTAAATTTGAAATTTATTAGCTTTTATTTCAAAGCAAAATTTATCAGGTCTTTCAAAAGTTTACCCAGGTTTATTAAAGAATATAAAGGTATGCTGCTTATTCTGTCTTGATGAATACTGTGGGTATGCACACATCCAGATATAGGAAGTATGACAATTCAACTACTGCACTACTGTTCATAATATGAACTGCTATCTTTAGGATAGCAGTACCAGCTAGTTCTTAAAAGAGGAAAGGAAAATTACCAGCAATACACAAAGAAAAATTCAAATATCTGACTAAAACATTTTTTGCAATTGTTATGTATGTAACAGAGCTACTTCAAAGGGTAAAATGAGAAGGACAAAAAGAGAATTGCAAAGCCAACTCATCCCAAGTTGATGGCTATGCACATAAGAATAATGTGTCTAGGGTGACTGCAGTAAGTGGAAACTGAGTTCCACTATTAGTCCCCTAGGATATGAGCACAGAGACCTTGGGATGCAATTAGTGGCTGCTGTGCCTGTAGAAAAACATTAACAGCAAGTAAAAGATTGAGTCTTTTCTATTCCAGCCAGAATGCTGCAAGCAACTAACTGCTCCATCTTCAACTCAGGTTTCACACTTGGATTCTGACCTTCAACCAGTCAGCCATAACAATAACTGCAGGGTCCGTGATCGTGCTGAGTAATTCTCTCGTGGCTCTCTTCTTTTCTTCTCTGTAGTTTTTCTTCTGAACCTGTAAATAATAATAAAAGTGTTTACAGTGTCATGGCCATAAGCCAGTTATCAGCACAAAAAGGTATCCACCAATACAAGCTGAGGAAAAACCTGCTAAATTCAATTTGCAATACAGATACAAAAAACCAGTTTTAAAACAGAGTATTTGACCTCAAAGTGCGAACAATTACTTCAAGAGCAACTATGACGTAACAAATTTCAGATTTTTCTGCAATTTTCTTTTAAAACAGAGGACTTTGAAACTCCCGTAGGAATCAAAGGGGAGGAAAAACCAACCAAGTTCACAATGTACAGGTACATTGTCTGATCTATGGTCTTTACCCATCAGTTATGTTCCCTGTGGGACAAATTCGTAGCAGTTTATCTCCCTCATTTAAAGCCAAATAATTTTACATTTCTCCTGAAATGCCATCTACCAAACAGTGGAATTTTGTCTTGCTACAGTGCAGAGGGAAGAAGGTAGTAGAAATGCAATCAAATTACAAATTTTGATAATTCCATTTCATTGCATATAGATGTCCTGAGGTCCCTGCGAATCTGAAATAATCTTTAATCTTCTGAGTTATTCTACAATATTGTGCCATCTTAAACACTCTATTATAGAAGCCATTATTCAAGTAAAAATACAGTAGAATTTGAAGAGACTCAACAGCACAACTTCTCACAATACTTAAATATTCCTTAAGTCTCATCATTATCTGGCATTTTTGTTTTCTCCTTAGAGAATAAGTTAAAACTATGTGAATGCATTTATAGCTCATGAGGATTTACTAGGAAAATAACTCACCTTGAGAGATTCTTTCTTTGTAAGTTTGCTTGCAGATTGAGAGAAGTCCTTCTCAGAGCCATTGAAAAGCTTGGATTCAGACTGAAATTCACAATACACATAATAAATAAATGACATTGATAAATACAAGAATATATTACTGATGCTGGCACTTTAGCAAGTGTTTGAAGTGCAATTATGTTTGCAAGGTTCCCATTCCCTCTCACATCTCTACTGCTTCCCCGTTAAAAAACCCAAACCAACCAACAAACCACAACTTTTAACATGAGCTGTTTACCACCTATTCATGGAGTCTCTTTCTGTAAGGGTTTTAGGGGAAAGAAGTCTGAGGTTCCTTCAGAAGCAGCTGACCTATACACAGTAAGTATTTAGCTTGTGTAGACTGTTACTAGACAGAGCATGCTAGGAGAGTTAGGCATTATTTTAGCAGAGAGAGGATGTTTTAGAATAATCCAGGTGCTTTAACACAGAAGTCCTTCCCAAGATATATGAATCAGAATACAGGATCAGCTGTCTTCTTCCACAACTTGACAGCTATAGAGGCACTTACCCTGTGACTCATGAAGGAAAATACAGCCTCCTCAGTCTAGGATTCAGTGCTCTGTAAATCAGAGTACAACTGCCCACTAATGGCACTTGTTCTGCTCCTTGCACCCTAATTCCACGCTCTGATTACTTTGCAAGTCATCTCCAAGAAGCTCAGGGTGGCGTCAGGCAGGAACAAGACCCAGGTTTGTTAGTGACACTCAAGTCTTGCTCATGCAGGACACTGAGCTGCCTCAGCACCACATGATTTCTCCCCTCCCTTCTCCCCCCAGGTCTTGTAAGGTTCAAAGTTTACTCCCAGGGGTTTGTTGCCTACTAGTTGAAAGGGAACTCAAGCCACCAAATACTCACTTTGGGAAGAGCACTCTTTAGGGAAAAAAAAAGGTGGGGGAGAAAGACAAGTCTTAGAGGAGTCTATGAGAGAGATTTCATACCATTCCTATTGGAGGTCAAAGAACATTGAGTGGGTATTCACTATACACAAACTTCAGATAAATTACAGAGTTGTATTTCTTTGTGCACTGTAACATAAGCGTGGTGGACCCAAAATTCCTGCATTGCCAAAAAAAAAAAAGCCAACAAAAAACCCCCAAAACCAAAACAAGGTAACATTCAAACTGTGTATTCAATTCAAATTCAAGGATATTTTATCAAAACTGACCCTCAAGATGCTCCACATTTCAAATCTCAAACTACAGTGTGAAGCCTATTCAGTGAATTTGTATTTTGGAATACTATAAAATGACAATCAAAAAATACGCAAGCTTAGAGTAAAACTTACAGCAATAAGAAAAACAGTGCACTTGAGCATTCTCTTAACTCACAGGCTGCTCAAACAAAAGAAACAAAGCCTAAAGAGTCACAAGCTGTACAGAACAACTTAACCTGGATTCTACTTTACATCTTTAATTCAGAACTAAAACTTTACAGGAGTCTACTTAGTCACTGTAAAAAAGGTATGTGCACTAAGTGGCAGAAAGTAATTTTAGCTCAATTTTTTTTAAATTGTAAGCAAACATTCTTTAAGTTATGTATCTGTCTTGGGAAAGTGAAGGAAACATCATGTAATAAAGGTATATTCTTGACACTCAAAATTTCACTTTAAGATGAGTGTATAACTTGAAACTAAATGCCTCTCTCTAGAATTTAAAGGAAATACAGTACGTTAAATGTAGTAACAGAAGAGGGGAAAAATGATCATCACTGTCACATAAGAAGAGGTAATGAACTCATTATGCAAGCTATAATGGAACAACTTAAGCAAAACATTCATAAATATTCTAGTTGCTCACTAACAGAAAGCTAAGGCAATCTAAAGGTCATGCATAGAAAAGCCCCAAACCAGTAAGTTTCCTAGGCTACAAAAACTCATTTTTTTATTGTCTCAGTTTAAAAGCTCATTAATATAACACTGAGTAAAGGTCTACATTTAGCTGTTCAATGTTACGAGAAAGGTCAGTGATCTGTACATTTTTAAGCCAGTAACCTTCTGTTATATCTACACAAAGCAGATGAGATAAAAAATTTAGAAGAAAACATCTTAAGAGAACCTGCTGTAACTCCCAGCAAGGTACATTCAGTACAAGATTCCAGGCAAGTCCCATCACTGCTTTTTCCTTCTCCCTTAGGAAGAAAGGCTGCTATTTCACTTCCATTAGTAAAATCAAGCCCCACATGCAGCAATTAAAAAAAAAAAAAAGTGAAGAAAAACATATTAGCAGAACTAGTAATATTGGTCTCATCTTTGACAGACAGACACAAAAAATGTAATAGCAAAGAACCCAAAGACTTCAGATTGTGTTAAGACAAGAACTAAGAAAAATAAATATAAGGAAGAAAAAAAAGGGAATTGGATAGTGAAAGATAAATGATTCTTGAGAGCCTGGAATAAACAGAAGTCAAAGGAGATCATAATAACTTGATTTCCAAGTCAAACTGGTTTGAGATTTCTAGACCAATATAAACATTTTGATCACAAGAAAGCTGGATGGCAAAGTATACTTCCTTCATATCCCTGACAAGTGAGGCTCTAGAATGCAGTAAAGCAAAAATATACAAAGTTTTGTGATTCCAAGTCACATGTAAGACACCAATAGTTTGAAATGCTTAGCCACACACAAAACTGCAGCATCAGCTGCAGAATCTAAACTGCTTATCCCACTGCAATTTCAATGACACCATTTAAGCCTGGAAATGCTACTATAATCTTTAAGTCTCTGTTTTCCTTCAGCATCTTTGTAATGTTTCTCTTTATGGCTCTGATATATCAAATATCACAGAAAAATTTGTGTCCAGACCTCGAGTGCAAACCCTGTCTCCAAGGGGTGTGGCTGCCTGTGCCCAAGACAAAGTGCTGTGGGAACAGCTGTGTGCAAAAGCAGCAAAAAGCAGGAATTTCCCTCTTTCCCCTGGGAGCTAGCTGTGCTCTAGATCAGGTCATCACCTTCCAGAACAACCCACACCCACTGCACCCCAACAATCTGTTTAAGTGTCTGTTACCACATTTGCCTCTTTAAAAGATAGTGGACATCCTAGCAGAAAATAGAAAACCACACAGCTGGATAAATTAGAGCCTTTAAACTCTACAGCAAGGCAATTTAAAATCTATGGCAAGGCAACATCCCACTCCAAGACAAAAGCAAGAAGACTTCATATTTAAATTTCACTACTTTGAACCACAGATTTGGATGTGATTTCATCCTGGGAACTATATTAAGAGATTCCCTTTAATCTTGATCTATAGCTGAATCTGAAGAGTAATCTTCAAGATTATCTATGACAAAAGTTAAATACATTTGCCTTTAACTAAAAATGTGTAACTCCTTTTCACACCAGCATTTTTAAGACAGGTTAGGAGGTTGTTTTCCTTACCTTGCTTTTTGACATGGAATACGCTGAATCGTCTTTACTTTGTAACGCATCATCCTTCCCTTTGTCAAGACCTTAAAGAGAAAACAGTATTGTTGCAAATCACTGAAATTCGTTAACAAAATGTATGTGAACTAGCTTTTGAAATAGATTTGCTAACTTGTTTAGCATAAAAAAGTGCAAGTAAATCAGATTTTCAAATAACATACATACCATCTGTCTCATCAGCTGAAAACAGCAGCTACTACCATATACACTAATTCAATACTTGCCAGTAAGAGGCAAGAACAGTCCACTGTATTTGGATAACACTGCATCTGATCCAATAACCCAATGATTTGCAAATATAACGTGGCAACTTTTGTCCTCTTATTTTCGCATTCTCCCCTACCTATATACATGCAGGTACAGAGAAGAGCACTAAATAAAGCCTTTTTTTGTTTGTTCATTTCTGTAGCTTTCTGTAGCTAGTTAATTGTTAAATACCACCAACATGAAAGCAAATCTGATCAAAATCATCAGTCAGGATTTTTCTGCAAGAAAATGGAAAACATTAGCCTTGAATTTATACTTTCAACTTGACACTGAAGAAGCATAACCACAAGGCTTTATATTAAAACAGTTGTCAAAATTCCATGTTTCTCTTGTGTGACAAACTCCACACTTCCCCAGTATCCAAAAAGCAAAATAGGTCGGTGTTCATGTGACAGTGGAAAACAGGGACACAGCAGGTATGGGTGCTGCCACACAGCTGCTATGTGCCAGAGAACATACACGGAGAACTTGGTACCCTGTCGCAGTAAAATCACCTACTGTATTTACAAGACACATCTCACTCGTTGATCCATTTTATTTAAAAAGAGTGGTGGCAGCACAAAGCTTTTATGAACAGGAATAAAACAAACTGCACAATGCATTAATCTGAGTAAGTCAGCATGCCATCATTTACACACTGTCTGCAGAGGAGGCAGGTGAGACCGTGAAGTCATGCATGGATTTCAGAACAGGCACAGGGGTGCCTAAGATCTGTGCCCATGAGAGGGCACTGCACCAGCAGGGACACCCTGCACCCATGGACATGGCACCAGCAGGGCAGTGCACCCTTGGACACCACACCAGACATGGCACCAGCAGGCACGCTGCACCCATGGACACCACAGTGCCTTGGAGCATCCTTATGGGCATGGTGCCAATTTTGAAACAGAAATTGGTATTCTGATCCCTGAAATGAAAAGACTTACCAGAGAAACTCCTTGATTTCACATTCTTTGGGGAAATGTCCATATGTCAGGGGAAACTATGAGCTTTGAAAGAATTTTTAACTTTCTGTAGTAGTGTTGGGTAGTTTGTCCGTAGTAGGAATTTTTTTTTTTTTTTTTGTTATTATTATCTTCAGCCTTACACAACTTACACTACCTACAAGTTCTAAGACAGAACCGATTAATTTGTCACAATTACACATCCTGGGAAGATTCATGGAGTTAAAGGAGCATTAGGTTGATCTCCAGGTTACATGAGAAATCTCAAGATTCCTTTTGATTTTGGTCTGGTAATCAGTCTTTTGGAGAATTTTTCTTCCTTTAAATTTGTTACCTTGTGCAGACATTCCTTTTTAAGACCAGGTTTTTAAAAAATTATATACTGCACAAAATATCTTATTTTACATTCACAGAAAGGAAACTGTACATGCCTTTACAAACAACTTCTACACATCTTCATGGGCATAGTTCATTAAACCCTTCATTTTTAAATTCTTCCAACACACCTACAATAGATTTGTTCAGCTTATGAAAACCTATAGTGTCAAAGACCATTTGACAACAGGGAAGAAGTACCTAGACAGGTAAAGATTTGTAGTTCTAGGAAATTCACAAAAAACATCCAGACACCAGAAGCCACATTTCCTATATAATACCAAATGCAAAAGCACATTTTCTACAGCATTAGTTATCAGGCATGAAACAAAACAAAGGTTGTTTAAAGCCTCAGAGGCTACTCTTGCCTGAGTTCACTGAGAAGTTACTGGATTCCATGCCAGACTTAGGCAGTCAAACACACCTCAGAACCATAGTGACAGCTTCCTCTTTATCCAGTGCCCAAATTAAATTCCTCAAAAGAAATCAAATCCCATTGAGAAGGCAGTGCAGGCCTTTTCTAATGACTTTCCCACTTTTATTTATTTAATGGCACATATAGAAGCCTTAGTGAGGGGGAATCAGCAAGGAAGTGCTAAGTCAGGATTGTTCTTACAGATGAGAAGCTGTAATTTCAAGCTTGCTTTCTAAGGCACAACAGTTTTAAGGATTTTATACACCCTTATCCAGCAGATATACATTTTTTATTTTCACAAGCAAGCTTTGCATCAGTATCATCAAGAAGAAATGAAAGCAGAAAGAACTATTCCGTCACAGAGAACTGGACATGAAGAGCAAAGTTCAGTTCAAAATTCAGGAAATTCATTTCCATGAATTCCACCTCCTTGCTTTCAGTGTCTTGAGCTGGAGAGGTGTGTGTTCCAGCTGACTGATAAACTTACCCACCACAGGGACTGTTCCCCTCCTCACCCACAGCACAGAAAAGGGCTTTCTCAGGGATTCATTAGCAAAGCCAAGTCAGGGTGCTGCACCTCCTGGAACACCTTGCACTGTCCTATCTCAGTCTGTGAGGAAACCCAGCCAATCCTGCTTCACATCCCCCAGCATCCTACTGGTAACCTCTCTCTGTGTAGAGGGACAGCCTCACAATTCACACAGCTGTCTGGAGCAGAGACTGCCAGACCACAAGAGGTTAGAAGTAGAATGCAATACAAAGAGTTTCAAGTTTTTCAATATTTATCAGCAGTGGTTTTGGGCTTAATATTTTAACTTTCTTGTTCTTTCCCACTTTGTAAGTCAATCAGTAGCTCTTTAATGATATAACCTGACCCCACATTTCACAATGTAGAAATTCAGGTGTTGAAGATAGTCCCTTTCTGTAACTTCCTCTCTATTGAATCCATTGAATTTATATATCATTTTCTATCTACAATCCTGAAAGCAATCTTTAGAGTTAGGAGCACCACTACTGTACTCTCTAAGGCAGTTCTGAGCATCAGTGATGGCATTCAAAGCAACACTATATCTTAACAGACCTTCTCCCAGTGTGACCTTCCTTATCTTAACAGCACAGGTGCCATGGGCTCTGAAAGCTGATCCCAATGCCAGAGCAGTCAGCCATAGTTCATGGTATGACCTCAGAAGCCAAGGGAAACTGTCCATTAGTGCATTCCTACTGTAAGCACTCTGCATGTTATTCCAAAATTTGCAAGTTCTTCCAAAAAACGCAGAAAATCTGCATTAAAATTCATTAGGAGCTTTCAGAGAGATTTAAGAGCCTGACAGAGGAACCAGAACCCTTGCATGCAAGAGGCCAATGAAACAAAATCAAACAGTCCTGCTTTAGAGATTGAGACAGGTTATGTAGTCAATACCCCCTCCCCCCCAAAAAAATCTTCAAAACACTGTTGTTGACAAAAACCAAGGCTATATACAGTGCAAAACTAAAGATTATTTAGGATAAAGACTGTGGCAGGGTACAGTTTCAGAAAAATCTAAGTAATAGATTTCACTTTTCAAGTATAACATACACTCTTTGAAGTTGTACCCACAGTCTGTCCCTTCAGTCAATTTTGAAGGAAGAGAAAAACCAAAACCAACCACATAACTCTTACATCTTGAATACTGGTTTTGTGCCTCTCAAATGCCATCTGCAATTATGATACGTGAGAAAAAATACATCAGAAAATAAGCATGTTCCTTTTTAATGTCAGATCTATTTATCCATAAAAGAAATCATTACTATCCACTGGAGGCTCTTTTTCAAACATACAGAAAAAACAGTAAAAAAGCAATGCAATGCATGAAAAGATCACAAGTAGCAATCCAAGCAACAATATTACTGACTTCCAAGTGAAAAGAAAGGAACAGCCTGATTTGATTACTGGTGTGCAAGTGCAGTTTTGAGGAACAAATAATTGAGCTGGAAAATGCTTCTGGAAGAACTATGAGGGAATTATCAATACTGGTGCTATATAATAAATACCTCAGAAAAAAAGGAAAAATCTTTTAAAAGAATTGAACACAGGGAACTATAATCTTTTTAACTGACTGACTTTCAAAAACTTATTGACAACCAGATTTAAGAATACAATCCCATATTAACTAATTCAGATTCCTCCATGGACTTCAAAAGCAAAGTAATCAGAAAAGTAAGCGAAGTCCTTTTATATATTTTCTTACAGTAGTGTTTTCTTTTGTAAGCACCATAAAAAATTTAAAAAAAAAAGCAACAGACTGTCATCACTGTAATTATACATTAATATATTTAAAACAGACAATTACTCTTTGCTTAAACCAATCTGAAAGAGTATATAAAGAATGCTCATTAAGCATGTTAGGAATGTTGAAATTCTTCAGAGATATATGGAAGATTCCAAAAGACAAAGCAATTTTTAATTCTATGTACATACTGGAATTCTTTCATTAAAACCTGCTTTCCATTTGTTCTGCATTTTAAGTAGTCATTCATTGTCTGCTTATGAACAGTGATCAGCTTTAATTGCAGAATTCTACACAGAAAGGAAGCAAATACAAAATGAGACCCCTTTATCTCCCCCACTAATTACCAGACTACTCATATTTATTTCAAAGGTATGAAGCACCTGTCTAGTTGCCAACCCCATACTTTCAAGCTTTGAGATCTTTTATTTTGTAAGCAGCTTGAATAAAACTCAAAGTTAGACTCTTCGTAGAAGGCTAAGCATTTCCTGAAACAGAGTGAAAGGAAACATTCCAGGATAAAACAAGTTTAATAAAACATGGTGTCTGCAATCTCCCCCATGCTCTGCACCCAACTCTGCTCCAGGGCTTCAGAACCAGGGTTTACAAATTCAGTGAGCCACGCAATAGAAAGCGAAAACTCTTTTATTCCCCCTTTCCTTCCCCCCGAACAACCTGGCCCTGTGGGACTACACAATAAAGTGCATTTCTGCACATGCACAAGACAAATCACACATCCAGAGCAATTCTGGAAAGAATGCACGATTTGTACTATGTCCCCCTTCAGGAATGGGTGACCTTGTAACACATTTTCAAGCACTGAGGCTTTCTGAAATAAATGGCTGAAATTCAGGTACCTACATCAGAAGTGCACATTATGAACAATGACATGCAATGATCCACAAATTCATTTCAATATTCCAGTACTGATTTTCAGGAAACAACAAATCTGAGCTAAAGGAGATTAAAGCCCTTTCAGGGGTTGTAAGTAGTCAAATCTTGCACTACAGAGTTTAGCAAGGCTATGTTTTTAGCTCTCATTTTCCATCTTGTCATTTTATGTCAAACCATTGATGACCAGCCTGCAGATTTTCCTGTAGTTACAGCTAAATGAAAACCTTTGGCTGTACCTTACAATTTTAAAGCAGATCTATTATCTGTGTGTGGTGGAGGAAAGGGGGAGGGCAGTGGAAAGTACCAGAGAGGAAGGCATTTATAAACCACATCACAGAACCTCAGTCCTAAAAGCCCAAACAACCAAAACAAACATTCCAGTCAGTCTCAAATACAACAGTGCATTTTCAAGTGAGATTTGTGGCAGTGTAAAAGCTACCTTACAGCTGCCCTGTCTGCAAATCTTGCCACTACAAAGAGCTGTTATCTAAATGTGTACAAGCGATACTCTTTCTGATTTCTACCGACATCTCAGTACATTACCTTCCCTGAAGTGTAAAAATCTGAGGTGGAAATTCTATTCACTTCTGTACATTTTAAGAAACGCAAGACGAAAACAAACCTGGTAAAGCAGGAGAGAGCTCGTTATATCCGCCAAACGAAGCATTCCGGATGAGCTTTCGGCCATCAGCTCTTGGAGAAAACACCGATGAAATCCCAGCACATGAAGAAAACCTACGTCGCACTGGACCTTCTTCCTTCATGAGTTAAGGTGTTTGTGTAAGGATTATGCTCTCTCTGAAAGCTGGTTAGCATAAGCTGCTTGGAGCAAGAGTGTTGCAGTAGCAGCCTTTTACCTCACATTCTGATGAGTAAGACACAAAAGCAGAAAAAAAAGAAACAAACGAAGGGCGCACATGAAAAACGCAGTGAAGAGACAGAGGCTGCCAAATCAGCAGCAAGCCAAGCAACACTATACTCCTCTATTAAAGCCCTTAGGATGCTTAAAGTGGAATGGCTTTGCTTCAGCTCCTTTTTTCTGGGAAACACACCACATCTCATTTTTTACCTCTCAGTTTTGGTCCTACTCATTTCTAAGCACACAGAAATGGTATTTCTGTTTTAAGGATTCCTTAAATCAAGTTCCTGTTAGTCTTTCAAGTCCCAAATTTATACTGCACAAAGGACAACTCATGAGCTATGTAGCTTCCCTGTTTGATATTGTGGTATGCTATGGGAATCTGAAAAGGGAGTCAATCGTTTGTATTACACTGCCAAGTTGAACGTTCCTGTTCAGGCACTCAGCTAACTCGTTTTTATCAACTGACTGCCATGGCCTCTACAACTTCATTTCTTATTTTTCTTTAAAACATGAGGCAATTGCTATTTCTTCTTAAAATTCTCCCATATTTTTTATACACAAACCAGCCTGACTCATGGAAGAGCTGCCCTAAATAACCTCCACAAAAAAGGCTTTTTATTATTAATGTCCCAAATATATTATTCAATGAATAAAACACTTAAATGGGCCAGCTTAAATTTTAAACATAATAAATACTCCAGTAAACTGTGCTTCAAGACTAGAAACCTGCTGATCCAAACTCCTCCTGCTGGCAGCTACCAAAATAAAGTCAAATAATCTCTCCCTAACCATCTTCATCCACTGCTTGTCACATCAGCAGCCCCTTTGCCACAGTGACTAGTGTGCACAGCCACTCTCTTGGAAATGTGGAACTTCCCTCTCATTTTCTGTTTCTCTGCTGGTCCCATTTTCCCCATCAAACCTTACTTCTGACAAAACAGGTTTTGAAATCTTCTCTACTAAAAAACAAGACAATAGGACACCAAAAATTGCCTTGAAAATAAGAACTTGGGTTCTTACCTTGCTCCATACTAGAGGCCTCCTTTTCTTAAAAAAGTGAATCACATGCTATAAATTAAATCAATAGTAGCATGAATGTGATTAATCCTCAAATAATACTATTTACTCCACCTCCTTATAAAAAGGAGTGTAGTTAACCTCCCAATATATAACAAGGTAAAAAGATATACCAGAAAAAAACAAAGATGAGGCATAGATAGCCATCAACAGAAACCATGACATGCTATATGAAAAACAAGATTCACTTAAGCACAGGGAGTAGGAAAAACTGGATAAGCATCATGTATTCAGGCTTGTCTCCATTTATCCAATCCTGTGCCTCACACTTCCTTCAGCTGAAACAGTCCTTGTCCAGATGTCCCAAAAGGAACAGAAAAAGCAGCTAAAAAACTAAAGGAGTGGCAGGGCAGGGCAATGAGGAGTAAATGCAAGGAGGAAGAACTACATTTTTCTCCTGTTTGGTTTTGTTTGCATTGTTTTGTTTTGTTTGTTTTAATAAACACAGCTCCATATCACCTCTCCAAATCTGTTTTAACTACAAACAGCAAATACCTTGGTCCAAATCTATTCAGAATAAACTTTTTTTTTTTTTTTTTTTTTTAATTAAAATCAAGAGAAGCTGCAGTGGAACTCCCCTTACACACAGAAGGAACTGTATCCTCTCATTACAGACCTACCTTGCCCAGTTAATGAGGCTGTTATCTCCCCTTTCAGAGTCAGGGCTGTGACCCTGCCCAGAACACTCTGCTGGCATTGGTATCCAGCTGTTTCCATGTCTCTCTCCTACTGGAATGGCTGGGTCACACAGACTAAAGGGAGGGGAGGGAGGCTCCTCCATCAGACACCTGCACATCACTTGGTCTGCACCTGCCTCCAGCTGCTGGGCCCCACTTGCCAGCCCACCAGCTTGTTTCACAACTTGGTCTTCTCTGCCACCCTATGTTCATGTTACTAAGGAGTGGCTGTATTCTCAGGGGTTTTGGGAAACAACATAATCCTGAAAGCCTTTCCCTTACTTCTCTCCATGCCCTCTCAGGTCCCTTGACACTGCTCATGTAGCCAAACTGTAAACAGGAAGAGATTAAAATATCTTTTTCTCCTTCCTATGCCCTTTTCTCCATATAGAACTGAAAGTGAACTCTTTGGGTAGATAAAATTAAGAATTTCAATACGGATAATGTTACATTTCCCCTCTCCGATGCTCTCTCCAGTCAAGGAAGCTGTTATCCAGGTATTCTAAGCACCTTCTGCTTTAACTCAACAGTAACAGAAGAGAGCCAGGCTCTGAGCCTTTTACCACAATACGACTCTGTCTCACCACTACAACAGAGGAAGAAAAGAAAAAAACCCTAATTTAAGCTACCTCCATCTCCTCACCTCTTCCCCCACCAAAGACGAAAAAAGTCCCATACATCCTTTTTCTTCTTCTCTTCTTCCTGAAATTCAGACAGAATAGGTCATCTACAGATGAAACAGACTGATCTTAGACTAATGTCCCAGGCACCTTTCTATCCTTTTGGTATTAGTTTTGAATGCTTTAAGAACTTATATACTTAGAGAATGCACTCTCATACACAGCTAAGAAGTTTACACAGTTTCAGATACTCACAAATAGAACTACAGCCAAGTCCAACTGCATAAGTCAGATATGGCAGAAAAGCCTGCATAAATAGGGAAGTATTTGCACTTTAGCTTAGAGGCATCAGGTGTGTGACACAGTGTATCTGTACATGAATATATGAGTTTTTTCATTAAAAAAGTTTAAGTCACGATATGAGGCACTAGACTAAGTATACCACTGAAACAGAAAAATAGTTTCCTGGTTTCTCTGTTTTATAGAGCCTCTATCAGCAGGAAGACAAATCCCAACATGACTGAAATATTTAGTTCATGTATCTCAGAGCAGGAGGGTGAGGGGGGAGCACCAGAGGAAGAATCCATTCTCAGTCAATCTCTTTAGAGGAGGAAAACTTATTTAATGTATATATTTTTCTTAAGGACAGAACAGATTTCTCACATCAGATATTGAATCAGGGCTTCTTCAATAGTAAACGCTGGCAGAAAAACCAGTCCTAATCCCGTGCTTAAGACATTCTTCCAGGATATTACCTGGAGCAAAATGTAAAATCTCAGTGTACTGAAGTCAAATAGAACATACATGAAGTTCCAACAACTTGTGAACATTTTTGACAAAGTCTGGTTTTAGTTTTAAAACATTTCTCCAATGGAAAAATACTTACAGCTGAAAAAATCAGCCTTAACAAAAAAGACCTCTCTAAGCTGTAAAGGCATGAATTCAATGAAACTGAACTCAAAGCAAATCTATCTGGACTAACCAAATGAGAAATTTTCACTATAATAATCATTTTTATAGAGATTTTAGAAGTTTAGAATAACTAGCACATTCTACAAACTGATACTGACACAGTAATACAACTAGACTATGTCTAGTGATGCAAAGTAAAAAATAATCCTTTTCCCCTTACAGATACCCAAGGAAAAGCCAAAATCTTCTCAGAACCAAACTCTGTGAAAGCTAGAGAAAAAAGAAAGAGGAATGAAAGCTTGGTGTAGTAGGGGAAGCCAGAAGCTTTTTAGAGTTGCCCTGCAATTGACAGTAATTTGCCCTGACATTTCAACATTACTACCTTGTCCAGAAGAATTCTCCCCCCAGTCCATGAAAAGGTCATAAATAATTCTCTACATGCAGTATAAACACACTCTTTCTGCAGCATGCAGAAAACAGAAAAAGAAAACACATGGACTATCATATCTATGAAAGTTTTATCCAACACCTGATTTTCACATGCAGATTTGAATTAAAATTGTTTTTTCCTATTTAATAAAAAGGGTATTAAAGATATACTTGCCTTCAGCACTGATATTTGATTCAGAAAAAAATTATACCTAAACCATGAGGTTACAAGTTGGAGAGTAGTTAAGAGAAGGCAATTTCTTTCACAAAATATTCTTCTGTTCTCTGGTATTTCCAAGTCCAGTGCAGTTTAGCTGAAAATTCCACAGGCAAGCCTGAGAGTGGTGATGAATGACCACCAAGGCTTCCCAGGCACTGCTGGCAATTGTACTTGGCCGCACCTCCTCACCTGCTAACAGCCTGCTCAGCTCCTCCCATAGGGAGTAAATAGCTTTGCTCACTGCTCAGGTTTCAACATTGCCATCCCAACCCTTATGAAATTCTCAAAGTCACAGCTCAGGTTCAAGCAGGCCAGTCCTGCAGAGACTGTCATGAAGAAAGAAAACGTGAGATGCTTGTTTCACAGCACTCAGCCCTGCTGTGTGCCTTTTAAACCCAGTACCACACTTTCATAAAGCTACAACCCACACAGAAAGCAGTATATGCAATTTACCCAAGCCACAAATACTGGGTGGAGTAGCATTTCTGAAATGGCAAGTTCTAATAAACACAATGACTTGCAGCGAGGAATGTGGCAGAGTACACATGACAGTAAGAAAGCAGCATGTCAGGATAATGTATTCAGGAGACTAACAACACACAGCAGAACTTAAAACATTTTACAAGAAATTCAGTTTTAGAACACAGCCTAAAATCAGATTATTTATGGCACAAGCTCCTTCATCCCACTGTGACCAGAGCCTCACTCACATCCCATTTAAGACAAGCATCACTAAAGCTACTCCAAATAACTAACACAGTTTTGTGGAATTAGGGCTTCACATCCATACTCTGCTGAAAAACTGAAAAGTGACCAGTTGTGTCCCTAGGCTCAGGACCCTGCAGCAGGACAACAGGCATAAATCCAATACCACCTAAAGAACAACCACTGCCCATGGCACCCACACACTATTGATTACAAAATACTTGCTCATCATCAAAAGCAAGGCAAGACAAACTAAAATACATCCCAATAAAACAAGAAGGACCAAGAGTCTCCAAGCATGAGGACTTGCAGGGTTTTAGAAAGAATTCTTATGTGACAGAAGAAAGCAAAAGTGTTAATATTTTTCTAAGACATTAAATGCATTTACTCTGTAGAGAAGGTGCCTTACTTCAGAAGCAACAATTACTGTTAATACCGAAGTATTAATAAAAAAGCTCAGGCATGGAAGTAATTTCATGCAGTCTCCTGTTTCCCTTCACTATATCTGTTCTTTGAATAGAGAAGCTGAAGAATGGCTAAATAACTTACTATCTTGACAATGTAAGAACAATTTATTACTAAGGATGTCGTGCTTTGTTACTTCACTCAAACTTCCCATCAGTCTGTCTCATTGCCTCACTGCTAAAGAAGAAACTGTTAAAGGTCTACTTGAGGCTTTGGTAAAAAAAAAAAAATAACAGTACTAACTGGCATTTAGGCAGTGATCAGCTCCCAGTGGAGTTACAGCCTCTCCTGTGCTCAATGCATCCATCTGCTGTAATTAGGGGCAGAGGGATTGCCCTCCCCAGCTCTAAGGCAGTTCCCCTTTGCTGTGGCTTCAGTCTCATGCCTCCATATGAAAGAACAGGCCCTTGTGACCTGTTGGCAGAAATGTGCCAAGAGCACCACAGCCAAAGTGCCTGGCTCAGGTAGAGTTGCTAATACTTTGAAAAGGCTTTGAGTTCACTGTCACATTTTTCCTTCTGCTGGTCCACAGTAATGTGTCTTCCACTTGACAACCGTGGTTAAGAGGAGATGCATAGCTGTATCTCCAGAGCTTCTTGCACACTGACCACCAGGAACAGGGATGACGAGTCAGGAGTTCCAAGACCTTTGTTACTGCCCAATGTAACAAATTGTGCTCCAGTGTCAGATGAGCCAAACAAATGTGGGATTTTTTTAAAAGCTGCAAGTTGCACAGGTTAACAACAAATCAGCTTTAACTTGTTAGCTGCCTTGGGTACACAGTCAGTAACATCTGAGTTTGGTATTTTCTGAGTCATTAAGGCTCCAAAGGCATCTCATCCCTTCAACAGCTGATAACTGTTCTTTAGGACCTACTGCTTGAAAATGCCTATTCTTGCCTTTCCGCCTTCTCTCACATGCAAAAATAGTTAAATTCCTATTTTCTCCAAAAAAATGCAGCATTCTGTGGATTACAATCC
Source organism: Muscicapa striata striata (assembly GCA_030060385.1). NCBI lineage: Eukaryota > Metazoa > Chordata > Aves > Passeriformes > Muscicapidae > Muscicapa > Muscicapa striata. The sequence goes on along the minus strand of JAREIS010000218.1, from coordinate 136,549 downwards.
GAGCACTAGCACATCCTTCAAATGTTTCTTTGGCAGCTGTTTAAAGTACAAGCTTAGAACAGCTGAAAATGCCCTCACTCTTCCCCAAAATCACCTTCACTTCCTTCCAATTCATGGTGATCATCATCATCATCACTGGCAGACATGGGATTTTGTTTTCACTGTCAACTCTCCTCCCTGCACCTAAGCCACTTCTGTTTCTCACTCACATAACACAATATGTTTTTAATCGCATTGCAAATTGAATTAACAACTACTACTGCTCTGCTGGAAAAGAAAGGCAGATCCTGTTTCTTATCTTTATCTCCTGCTGGCCTCACCTGGCCAGCACACACTCACATTTTCACCTCATCTGCATGTCCCTGATGTTTTAAATAAAGACAGGAAGAATAAAGAAAAGTCTGACATTTTCAAGCATTCTATTACAAAACTTTTAATAATACTCTCTTAACTAGATTCCTCTATTCACCACAAATATTGCTATTTAAGCATCTATGCTGTCTTCATAAAAAGTTTGAAATATGTTTTAAGAAAATATTGGTACGTTAAAAAATTATTAATCATTTATAAAGAGACTGCTGACCTTTGTCATAAATTTTATGCAATCACTATTTCTGCATTAATTCATTTTATGGAAGAAATAAATCAGTATGCCCAAATTAATAAGATTTACAAGAATTCAATTTACCAAGGATAATTTGACATAAACAGATGACATCAGCAAGCAGAGTTCTGCTCTACAACTTTTGAACATGCAGTCTTGTACTTGGTATTTTTAATGCTAATTTTTAAACTGCAATAAAATAATTTTGGCAATTATTCCTTTTGGTCATGCTTATGCTAGGTTAAAGAAGGAAACATTCCAAAACTAAGCTCAGTAGAGGTTTAGCTGTTTGTTCATTAATAGTTAATAACATTTTTAACCACTGAACGCAAACACAGAAAATGAGCTCAATTAGCATCATACTATTTGTGTGTCAGCTGCTAGAACTGAAAGATGACTTAGCAGTACTAACATGTATATGCACTACACTTTAAAAATATAGTCTTGGTGAGTTGGCAAGGCCATGCTGCCCACTAGATCCTAAATATACACCATCCCACAAACACAAGCAAAGCTTCATGGATAAAGCCAACTCCCCAAGCTCATTAAAGTTCCCATCAAAAGGCTATGGAATTATTTAGGTACTATTCCAAGTCTGACAACTCTAAATAAAATATTGAGCAAAAAAACCCCACAGTATAATAATTTAGTATGTTCAAGAGACATTAGTTGTAGCATTATGATCAGGATAGGCTCTTCTGACACTATAGTTAACTACTTGATGGGCAAGGCAGGAAAAAATTAAATCCATGAAAATTAAAATTAAAAGCCCATCTCAGGATCAACGTAATATATGGCTAAGTTAGTTCAGCCACTAAAATTCTAAACTTCCTATAGAAACAAAATCCTATAGGAAAAATCTCCAGCTTCCTATTGAAGTGAATGTGACCTCCACACCTATACATGGCAGTCTGCAGCCTCTCAGGTAAGCTACTTCAGCCTCAGAATAAAGGCCAGTGTAACTTAAGGATCTTCAAAATATTTTGTAAATCAGTGCAAAGGTTATATAGAACATATTAGAACATACATAGAATATATTAACATAAACATATTAAATAGACTTTTTCTGAACAACCACTAGACAATACAGCAAGATCAAACAGTACTCTACATTTATAAAATAAATCTGTATTGGCAAGAAGACGATCCCCATCTCTGTCTCAGACAACATACTAAACTCCATCTCACAAGAATGACAGGAGTGAGGGAGGAGAAGACATGTCTTAAAGTGAGAAACCAAGTACAGGAAAATAGAAGCTTTCTGAAATCCAGAGCTATGGTCAGAAATGAAAACAGTATTTATACACAGCAGCACCTAAAATGATAAAATATGTAACATTTACAACTTTACACTGATGTATTACACGGTTCTCTTTGTTCCGAATAGGAAGTCAGTGGCTCAAACATGTTAAATGTTTACCTCCCTTGCATTAACACTCATGTAGTTTTAACCATATTTTTAATACATGTCATTAGGACCTTACTTTAAACACAAGCAGATGGCACAAATTTAACTTGTTCCAGTAGATTTTCCAAAAAATGGTCACTGAGCTTGCTTGTCCCTAGACAGCTGCTAGACAGCCACCATGGTGGTTTCCATGCAAACACCAAAGTTAGTGCTGGTTGCTCCAGAGACTGCCCCATCACAGGCTTTGTTTCATTCCTGGTTTTGAGCTACAAGTTCTATGCCAAAGTGGCCTTGCAACACAGGTGCTTTTTATTCAGGCAGCAGGAAACAACCTAGGTGAAAGTGGCCAAATAGAACTGTACAACATCCTACTGCCCAGCAGCAAAAGCTAACTACCTGTGTCACAGCTCTCCCTTATATATATTTAATCACTTCTTTGTAGATGGTATCATGCATTTTTCTGTTTTGACTCTGTTATTCTGTGCCTAACATGATATTGAATTCTTTATTTACATTACTCATCTCCTAAGGATGACTTCAGGTGTCAGCGACTAAAAGTATTTTTATTTAGTTCCTTATGAATGCCTTCAAATTCTCGATCTAAACACTTCCTATCTCATTATACCACACCACAGGCACATTGTAAAGACCTTGGTTAACTGGATTTCAGTTACAACAGTCAGCCTCAAGTACTCCATCACATCAAGCTCTGTTCTACTTCATATTTTTCAGGCTTCCACTACATCTCTTCTCCAACGTAATAAGCTCACATTTTCACCAGCACTGTAATTTTGCCATAGGAATAACTACCATTGAATATTTACTTGATTTTTAAATCACAAAACTCATAAACTCCAAATCATAAACTCCATAAAATTCACCTCTCAAGCTGTAGATAGTAGTAATTGTGAGTGCTGAAGCCTAGTCCACATAGTATCATTTCTCTACTAAAATCAAATACAAGCCAAATTTCTTGTTTCATGAAAGCCCGGCATTATATCTAGTAGTGCTCCTGGAAAACTAAGTCCAGTGATGATTGATGCTAAAAAAGGCCCTAATACATTTAACTGGCTTAAATTCACTTACAGAAACCCTAAAATATTCAGAAGGAAAAAAACTGAAGAGAAAACTTAGTATCTGCAAGGAGCTTGATGTAGGACAAAAAAGTCTTAGTGCTTTTCAAGTCCATTTTAATGATTTTCCTATGAGTGAAAGCCCTGAAAAAACCCAACAGTTTGACTTTATAACTCAGTGGGAACATCAATACTAAAAGGAAGAATTTATTAGAATATTCAAATACACTTACATAACTCCAGCATGTGTCTAGTAAAGGATAAAACGCAGTACAGAGAGAAAACAACCAAAAGTTCTTTTAACATAATAAAAATGAAACAAGTTATATTTATGTTATACAGAAAATATTTTCAGACTAAGCTTGACACAAGCCTGAGGACATCAAGTGCTGTTCCAGGGAAATAACACCAGGAATTACAAAATGTCTGAGCTAGCCGTGTGTAGTACCAAAAATACTACCATAATAACTTTAAAATACTATCAGATTCAGCACAGCAACAACTGTCTTTGTTTCAAAGTTTTTTTTCTTGTCTAGTAGAACAGAATGGGAAAACTGGAATAGAATTCAAAGTTACCTAAGACACTGCCTTTATTACTCTGAAACACTGTTATCATTACTTTGACAAAGCAAGCTATAGCAGGGAGACTCATACCAAAAATTTAAAAATAAGACCATGTTAAGAACACTACTCATAACAAAAACTAAAGGAAGCATGAATGACTAGTATGGCTGCCAACAGTAAAAGGGAAGAGAATACTGATTTTAGAAGCCTGAAGTTTTCACTAAGAGCTGCACACACCCCAAGAAAGATGTCCAGTGATTTCCTAAGCAATAAATGCAAGTAGTTTCAAATGCAAATAGCCACAAGGAGAGCAACTATTGCTTGTTTTCTTGTTTCTTGAATAGTCTATCAGCATGTTAGGTCTACTAATGAGTTTCACTTTCCATCCAGTCAGTTCTCATGATCCACAGTTTGTTTTCAACAGGTTTAGCAAGGCAGAGGAACCACTTGAAAGCTGACAAAAAATAGTGTTGAGACTTCTTGTTTTCTTTTTCTAAAGAGAATGATCTTTCAGTAGAAGTAATTACTGAAGTATCTTTCCACGAAAGTTCCACCTGTGGTACATCATAACACAGCTACATAAAGACAACTTGAATACTGAGAGAAGAATTTTACTGTGGGTTTTACAGAACTACACACAAATAGTCATTTATCATCATGTGGACTGTTCTCCTATCAAACAAATCATAGCATGCCTTAACAAACTAGTGCATCACACATCATGCAATTTTCCTGTTTCAGATTAACACATAAAGATACAAATAATCACATAAAAAATTTCAGTATGCTTTCCTACTTACCTCTTTATTGTAAAAGGCAGTGATTTTGAACCAATATTTGGAACAGATAATTAATGTCAGAATTAAAGTACTTTAAAACATCTGGAAAAATAACTTTGTCTTACCATGACTATGGGCAGGTCCTGGACTGAGACAGGGTTGGAATAACTCTTTGGTTGGAGTAAAATAGGCTTCTTTCCCCTGGTGCTGGTTCATTTTCCCTGGAGTTATAGGCTGTTCATCACTGTTTGCTACGACTGCTGAAATACAAAACGGATGCTCATTCAATGATGTTATTTGCTTGTACATAGATTTCTATTAAGAACTTCACTGCTATTTATGAAACTGGTATTCAACTGCTCTGTTGCAAAACATTTCATTCTAAAAGCTGAGGTTTTCAAACCAGACAGTTGCTTTGGAGAGGATGGCAGAAAGAAGCCAGTAAGACTGGTCTAAGACATAAGGCAAAAGATGAAAACAAAAATTAGCATAAGCTTGGAAAGATTGACAATAGATCAGCATTGAGCTGTTGTTTATCTTCTGAAATACTTCTTTTCTTTGCCACTTTTGTGGTAGCTTTTGGTTTAACTAGCCACAACTCAGCCAACCCACGAAAGAGCTTGCCAGATCAAGCTGTACCAACATCTCAGAAAGCTAAGATAAATGTCTGTATGTACATCACAAGAAACAAGTCTTAGCAATACAAATCATGTACAAATTCTGTCAAGGCAAAGGCTTAAAGCAGAAGAGTTACTCTCCTTGCACTGTATCAGTCTGAAAGACTTGTCTGGTGTCTTCTTACCTATTTCTAGGATCACCTAGCCAGCCGTCTTGTTTTACAGTTTCTGTACATTTTGCTAAGCTGCACACAACAAAACTGTACCTTTTTCACAGTCAAAGAATGACTGTCTCTGTAGCACCTGTCATGTGAAAGCAGATATACTGATAACGTGTTCAAAGAGGGAAACAAACAATATTTACTAAAGAAAAGACTGGAACTTACAACATGGATGATTTTAAGAGTTCCCAAGCTTTCCTTACAAGTTCAGCAGAAGATTTGAGTCAAACCAAACAAGTTCTATTCTCTGGATGGACTCTGTAAAGTACAAATGCCTTCTTAGCTTTATCACTACTCTTATTACAGTAGTGGAAACATTTTGTAGCAAAACCTGGAATGAACACAAAGCAGTATGAAAAAATAAAAAAGGTGCTTGACTGTCCAGAAAAGGGCAAGGAAGAGGAAGATAGTGAAGGGTCTGGAGCACAAGTCTGATGAGGATGGCTAAGGGAGCTGGGGTTGTTTAGCCTGGAGAAAAGGGGATTCAGGGTAGACTTCACTGCTCTCAACATGTACCTGAAATAGATTCACAGGCCCAAATAACTTCTCCCACATAACAAGTGACAGGACAAGAGGAAACAATCTCAAGTTGTAGCATGAGAGGTTTAGACTGGATATTAGAAAAAAATTCTTCACCACAAGGCTTCTCAAGCATTGGAAGAGGCTGCTCAAGGAAGTGCACATTCTTGAAGGTATTTAAAAGATGTATAGACGTAGCACTTGGGGACATGGTTTAGTGGTGGACTCAGAAATACTGGGTTAACAGTTGGATTTGATGATTCTGACATGTGTTTTCCATCCTTAATGATTCTTTGAAGAATTTAAGGATTGCACTACACTCACCTGTATTATTTTTCTACATCAATTAAGCTATCCAAAGCTCTGCTCCAGACAAACTAGGCTCTAAGTGAATGCTGCTGAAGAAAAATATGTGAGGAAATGGACAAGGTGGGCAATTGTACCAGCTGAGTTTAAGTCTATCAGTGCCAGAAGGCTGGTATTTCAAAGCAGTGTCTGATTTTGCTCTTCTTGTTGTACCAAACTAGCTGTTTATTGTTCTGCAACTACAAGTAGGGAAAGAGGGAAGCAGGGCAGCTGCTGAAGTCTTGGGAAGGGCCTGTACCACAGAAGGTCTCGTATATGAAAAAAAAGGGGGTAAGGAAACAGCTGCTTCGCAGGTTTGCGCAAAATGGGTCGCTGCAAGGAGAGTGAGCTATACTTGCTTTAAAGATTTAAGGTGTACAGTGCACTGAAGGAGGACCAACTTTCAGCCAACTAGCTGAAGGCTCCTTTGGATGAGCTGCTGGCCACTTAGCTTCTGCAGGGATGGGATTTCTCAGCCTACTGTGCTCTGCAGGTACCACCAGCCCCTGTGCCACCGCAGCAGCTGACACTGCAGGCTCCACAGCAGGAGGTGCACCAGCAACCCTCTCCTGAGCAACCTGTGCAGAAGGCTTGCTGGTGAATGGGCAGCATGCAGCACTGCTAGCTCTTTGAGCTTTAGGAATTCCAAAGGTTTCTTTAAGCTGTCACAATGCAATAATTTCTCAGGCAGCACTTGCAGTAACCAGAGCGTAAGCAAGCTCTGCACACGAGTGTTACTAAAGCATGAGCTACATTCTGCAGTGGTGACTTAGTCACACAAACAGGACAAGCTTCAAGCTCACTGTAAAATTCATATTCCTTCATTAGGAGTCAATTAGGTCCTGCAACAACTCCTAGAACTGTCAGAAAAACTGTTCAGTTGGAAAAGAGCCTGTGTATCACCTAATATAGAATACCATGTGGCAAGCACCTCACCTGCCTGCAGATTCAAGGTGAACTTATTAAACACCAAGTGAGTTTTTGAGAAATTCCACCTATAAAAGGTGAAGAATGATTGTCAGGAGAGTTTTTAAACCTCCTTATTTATAGAAAACATCATAGAAGTACTAAACAAATGAAAACAAATCAGTTAACGTCATAACTATTTATCCACACTGTAGCAGCCACTAGGAGGAAGTTGTCCCTTCTCCTGCAAAATGCCTCATCCTAATGCTCAGATGTTTGCTGTGAGGTGAGGGAGAAGACAAGGCATTATTTTAGAGAAGAAACAACAGTAAACATCAAATCTTCCATGTGACTTTTTAGAGCCTATTGAGAGTTGAGAATACATACTTTGTTCATGTTCATCATACTGGTCATCAAATTACTAATATAAAAGTTATAATATAAATATAATATTATATTAAATATAATATAATATAAAAGGTATAATTCATACCTTAGAAGGCACATAACTTGGGGTCTCTACAGCCATTTTATTTCAGGTAAAGCTATAAAAATAATCTGAAGTGTCATATTCCCACTTCTGTTTCTATAATGAGGCTGTGAAAGTGCCTACACCACTGAAAATAGCACAAAGACACCGTATACAGGAAGAGGTTTATTACAACTCAATTCAACATTGTTTCTTAATATCTATAATAAGCCACAACAGGTAAGACTGCAGCTTCTGCACAGACTTCTTACAGAAAAAAAGAAAATTTGTGCCTGCACCTTTCTTTTTCCCACATACACAAGCTCTTAATCCCAGGAAAAATTACTCTGTCAATCATACTAATGCCCAAAACCAAAGGCACCAGTAAGTCTTTGGCTGTGTGTAAGCACATATATACATCTGAAGCTGTCCTCAGCACCTCACCAGATCCAGTCCTGAAGAATTACAGTATATATGCACCTGTTCAATTCTGAATATGTAAAATTATTGAAATTAAGTGAGCCACACATAGCACTAGAAACTGACAAACTCAAAAATAAAAAAACTGTTTCTGAACCATTATTTCCATATCCTTACTATCTATACTACAATAGCATTTGAAAGTTTCATATCAAACTGCAAAAAAAATAGCTTTTTCTCTTCCAGATAAATAATATAAAAGATTTTTTTTCCTGGCCATGGACTACGAGAGGTGAAAAATAAACTTTCCCCTATAAAAAAATAAAGGCTACAGTAGGGAAATGTTTGGATGAGTGGTATGCCAGGCAAAATACTTTTCCAACAGCAGATTTTCATCACACTTCAACACCTCAATTATGATACAGAAGAAAACCAAGTATTTATGCCAGCAACTATATGCAAAGATATATGCTAACTACTATGAACATATGTGCAAACATAATGTAGCAGAGAGGAGTCACTTACTTGATGGTCCAGGAGAGTCTGTGTTCTCACCAGGATGCTGTGTACACATACAATTGAGGAATGAAGAACAGCAAACATAGAAATCCAGGCCAGGAAGAAGCAAGTGCACAAAAAGCAGCAGCAGCAGCGGGAAAGAAGGACAATGAAAACAGTGTTAGTTCATAACTAAAATACAACATGCACCTCAATGCCAAAGGCAAGATCTCAAGGGACTCCACAGTTCAGAAAAGTTGAAGCAACAAATCTGACAAATATGCTTATAGAAAAGCCATTATTAGAAGCCATCATTAGTAAACAGCAACTGCCTCAACCACTTCTTCTGAGTGGAAACTCTCCAGCAGCAATTTAGCTCTTGTATGACTTGATACACAGCATTTTTAAAGAAATTTTAAGCTGGAGTGGTTTCAAAAGACTGAAGCCCTGAAGAAAGCTCAAATAACACAAAATGTTTCCAAAACCACTCCACTTTCAGATAAGTGTTTTGGAAGAGAAAAAATACCTTTAAAGCAGTAAGTAATGTGCAAGCACCTACTAATGCTAGATCCAAGCCTAACTGCTTTTGCGTACAAACACAAACTTAAAAGCCACAGATTCTGTTCATCTGCAAACACAGATAACATTTGAAATTGCTTAGGATATAAGACAAGCAGTGCAGTTTTAAATCTAAGAGGATATTTTATATCTAAGTATTTCCATAGAACCAAGTTGCATACAATTTCTCTCCCACTGAATGCATCAAATACAGGCACTAAAGGAGGGTAATTACACAGTAATAGCCTGTACACTTTTCTGATACTTGATCTGCAATCTTTTTCAAATCCTTGCTAACCAAGACAACAACCAACACTAAGATCCCACTGTGCTCAGCCACGTACAGATAAAAGGCAAATTCCACTTATGTCTTTAAAGCTTTACTACATTTGAAATCTCTGAATAATAGAAAAGAAGAAAACAAGAACACTGATCAGCATGAACATTTCCTCCTTAAAAATAAAATAAATCCAAACACAACATATCTATCTATATCCCAAATAAAAAACTTCTGCTCCATAAAGTAGCAAAATCCTTGCCCTGCTTTAAAGAAGATCCAATCTTGCCTCTCTTATCAAGACTCAACAGCAGGAAATGTAAAAAAGAAAATATCATAATCAAAATCTTTGCAAGCAGGAATCTCATCTTGCACTCCTAATCTCAAAACACTGATTTTTTTTTTATGCCCCACATCTGCCTAAGGGTGTTAAATTGTAAATTGACAGTACAATGTACAAATGTGAAGTACTGCAATGATATACAGCAATTGCAGTATACATCATTCGAAAGGTGAGGAACCCTTCTTTCATAATTCTACTCTTTCTGGAACAGGACCTTACTGAACAGGAAAAACTGAAAATATAAGCACTGTTGGCAAATACACTTCTATTCCTGTCAGAGACTAAATTGAGGTCCAAGAGCGAAACCCATGAACTTACCAGACAGGTTTGGGTACTAGCACATGAAATGTGTTCAAGAATTCAATGGTTTTCAAGGCAAAGTGTTTAGTGTTAATGTACAGATAACATACTGCAGACTAGGAAACAGTTTATGTTCAGACTGGAACCGTCCTACCCTATGCTGATTTTAGATTCAAGAGAATTGCAGCTGATAAGGACAAGCCTGCAGAAACTATACAGAGATCCAGCAACTGACTGAAGGACTGGGAGCACCTATCCAGCACTGGGCTGGCTTTATTTGTCTCTGGGAGTTGGAAAGCAAGAGAATGGGACTGGAGAAATTCACAGACACAAGGGATCAGAGGTACCTGAGGCTCGGCCACTGCTCACTGGCAGTGTGCTACTGACGTGTGGAAGAAAGAAGAGTGAAAAGACACCACAGCAGGTCCTGTCTCACTGCTTGCCCTGCAAGCAGCCCTGGCCAAGATATAACATGACACCAGAGAGCAGGGCAACCCGTCACCTGAGATGGTGCAGGGGCTTTTCATGTAAATATTTTAGCATTGCATGGTTAATCCTATGAACTGGTACAAACAGCTCCTATGCCAGAGGCTGAAACACAAGCCTGTCTAACTCTGTCCTCAATCTTCTGTTTAATTGGCATTCTGTTTACACACCAAACTCCCTCTGTTGCTGGTCAATCCCCTCTCTTCAGAGGTATTTGGGTCTGTGCATTTACCTAAAACCTGCAGAATATATATTTCTAAACATTGGTGCAAGACATTAAGGTACTGAATGAAACTATTTTGACCAAAAAAACTTTTTTGTTTTCCAATAGCCTACTGCAGCTCCATCATCTGCAATTCATATCACTGTAGACTGGGGTTCCAAACAACTAAGGGAAAAAGCCATGACAGTTTTACTACTTCAGGGCTTTCTCTGAAAAGAATGCTCTCGGGACATTCCTGTCCATTACCACCCACAACTCTTATTCCAAATATACAAAATTAACAGAAACATAGACATATTCCCAGAGGCACAGCCTAGCCTTATTTTCATATTATATAATTAATGATTTTGATTACAGACTACAGAAAAGTCCTTTGACAGTTCTCAACACTACGTGAGCAATTTAATTTCTACAGAGGCACAATTACTTCAAAATGTTGCTACCAAAACAGATGAAGCCTAGTCCTCCTCCCAGTAAAGTTTTTGACTAAGACTTAGAAGCAAAACCAGCAATATAAATCCAGCAATATAAAGCATCACATGAGACAGCAAGTGTAATTGTTTGTACACAAAGGCAGCACTATTTTTAGATGTTCCTTTCTCAGAAACAAAGTTTGTAACAACTGCTACTAAACTTTAAGTTATATCTGCCAAGTTCTTCTAAAAAACAAAATCCTTTTCCTGTTGAATATGCAAAAGCAAAAGCATAGGTCACACTAGCATGACTGAATCTCATATTACGAAAGTTTTCTAAAAACACTGGTTTTACAATCAAAACATGGAGCTAAATTTTTAATAGTTTAAATGAACATTCTAAAGCCAAGTTTGGGTCTTCACCTTGCTGAAGACAGACTTCCCCTGAAAGAATCTCTGATATGTGTAAACCATTAAAATTAACCCAGTTAAATTTAAATTCAGGATAAGTGACCCAACCTACAAATCTGATCAATAAAACGTACCTCTATTCAATGGTTCAAGGAAAATATGTATTTTTATGTCTGTTGATGCATTAAGTAGCAAGGACTGACACTGACTGAACAAGTTATATCACAGGCAAATAATAAATTAAATATTGGTCTTAGCAAAAATTAGCAGTGACTAAAAATATATTTCAAAAAAGAATGGTTTATACTCTATGTTTCCACGTAATGTTCTAAGTTCTGGGGCAATGAGACTTGATTAAATTATTTCATAGAAAAGTAGAAAAAAACCTGTTCTCAAACAAGAACTCAAAGCATCTATTATTTTGCACTGTTTTAATGGTGCCAGACTACAAAAAGTGTTTGCTGAGCTGTCACAGCCTTTGTCTTCAAATTTATATTCAGAACATATCAACCTAATTGTTAGACAGGAAGAGCATTTAATATAAGACTTGACATTGTAACTGCAATTTAGACAGACAGTTACTCCACTGGCTGATATTTTGATAAGAAGAGCTTAGAGTAGCCTATAACAATATATCATCAGTTAAAAAAATTATTCTGAGATGACATTTCAAAAACACATAGGATGAAAGGCAATCTATCCTTACACTGAGCATTCTTCTAAAGGAGTCTTGGTAAAACAGACTTATTTTGAGGTACCTTCTTAATATCATGCTACACTGAAGGCATGTCACAAAAAGAAAAGCAGCACATTTTATGTTACTTTGAAGTGTCTTGTAAACTGGTACTTTTTAATATATTTTGAGGAAACAAGGAGCACAGCAACTGAACTGACAGCATTTTTTTTTAAATTAAAATACCCTACTGCACAGTTGACAGTTGATACTCATAGCATGCTGGATCTGGGATATAAATGCATGGGCCACACAGCAAACCAATGAATTCATTCATTACAAAAAAAAAGGCAAAAATTTTCCTAGTGTACTGCAAAACAATTTGTCTCCAAACTCACCACTTAAGATAAAAACAGTAATAAAACACTTGATCAAATCAATAGCTCCATGTAGTAGTTGACTATCACAAATGAAGTTTGTCAGTAATGAGGTGCTAAATTTGACCTTCACCTCAGTTACAGAAAAACATATCCTATTTTGCCTTTGGGAGGTAGTGCTTTGGAAACTAAAACATTTCCTGCTTCAGCTATTGAAGTGCTTCTACATGACACAGCTTGTGGAAAAACCAAACTCTTAAATAATTTCAACATTTATTATGATGATGAAGCACAATAGTACCACTAGCCTTTCCTGTTTTTAAATTGTGCTTAGAAAGAGCTTCACTGCCTTAGAAATTTTATAATCAATACAGATTATCAACTCCTACATCTCAGATTACTCTGAAAACATAATTAGCACTTCTTCTGTCTTTTCTGCTCCTCATTCCACCAAGAACTATGTCATTTTTTCTATTGTCCATAGTCACTAACTAGCAAAGTGCCAATTAGACAGAGAAATACCTTTTTCCTTTGGAACTCTGAGACAAAATCCAAAAATCAAACCCAAAATCCAAGAGTGTTTTGACATTCAGCCCTCCTGCCATGAGAATCTAGTAAATGATACATGATACTACATCATATTCCAACTGCATTCACCAGAAAAGTATAAATGCAAACCCAAAGCGAACAGATTCACGTCATTTAACCCTCTCCCTGCAAAAGCATCTTCACATCCATTTCATTACACAAAGGCACACTTAAGCTACTCACTGAATTTCTATCCAGTTCCCCATCAACTGGAACGTTCTCCATGTTGAAAAGGCCTGCTCTCTGTCTCTACCACTTAGAGTTCTTCCATCCTGCTACTCGAGATCCTAGAGGGGAAAAGAAAAATGCAATAATGTAATCACAAGGGCTCAAATCCAGTAAAGATCTACACTTGCTCTTCGCTCCCTTTTAAGAGGCTAAGTAGTCTTACACAGTAACCCCTGCGTTTGACAGTACCCTGCAAAACATGAACATTCACCCAGAGAAATCACCTTAGGAATGGAGAGAAGAGTTTCAGCTAAAATGGCCAAAACAAAAACTACTCACAGAGGCAAGCACTTGCTTCTACAAATAAAGGAAGAGCTTATGCAAAAAAAAAGAAGCCACAGGTTTTGCCCTGTATTTCCTGCTGTTCCAGAGTTCCCAGCAGCACACTGCTCCCACCCCACAGGCATGTGCACGCCAGATGTTTGGGTACAAAACAAAGCTGTCCTGGGGCAGCCAGAATGAGGGCTTCCCAGCATAACTCCAGAAACAGCCATGTATTGCTTTGTGGAACCAAAACACAAAATTAAATATGTGCAAGCCAGCACCTTCTGTGACACAGCAGGCACTCATCTGGGGGTCACCACACACAGACAAAAAGCAATGCCTCATTCTCTAGCCATTTCCTATTTAGTTTTGTTTGCAAGAGAATGAACCCTATAATGAATTTTAGTATTCACAGCAAATTAAAGTCATTAGTGAGACAAGCACACACTCCAGAATCAAGCAAAACTTGGTGGAAAAAAAGCACTTTAACCATTGATTTGTTAAGCAAGTTTCAGGAGAAGCGCAGATCAAACTGGGATGCCCATTGAGATGTCCAGCTACAGCCCATTGCTCTGCCTCTCCCTCCAAGAGCTCCATCAAACAAGACAGCAGTGGATGAGCAGCTGTGTGCTTACCTGCTCAAAACAGTAGTGTCAGTATGGAGCAAGGAGAAAACCCTGTGGTCCCACCCTGGTCACTCTGCCCTTCCCGCCAGCCACAGCAAACGTTTGATCAGAGAATTAGCCCAGGGACAACTTTTCTTCTTTCCTTTTGTCTTGAGTGGGGTGAGGGGGCAGGAAGCAGCTAAATTACAAAGTCAATTGCTAAACCAACACTTGTGCAAGAACAGGGGTAGCACAGACGGTGATTATTTTTACACTATAATGTTAGCACACGTGCTTTAATCTATGCATCGAGCTAATGGCAAGGTTCAATAAAATCAGATTAAATGAAGACATAAGGGTGAGGTGGGAAGACACGTTATAGTCCTTCCAGGGAACCTGAGGATCATCTTCAATGCAGGAAGATGGGAAAAAGGCAAACAGATAACCAGACTACACAGGATCTTCTGGTTCAAGGTCTGTCTCAGGAAATAGACACGAAAAAAAAATCTCACTAAAAAGAATAACCATTTATTCAGCTGCTTTCCATGTTTTATTGTGATTCTTTTTTTTGTTTTGTATTATGTAAAGCAAGTTAGAATTTTCCTTCAGGAAAAAACATACAGTATTAATACACTCTTGCTAATTACCATAACATATGCCAGTAAACCAGGAAAGAAACCATTAACAAATAGTTAAACAAAACGACTGTGTGCTAAAAAAATTGCAGAGTTAAAAGTTTTCTATGACTTAGTCCAATGAACTGAGGAGGACCTCGCTCAAGCAGCTGAGTGATTGATTGAGGTGGCACATAACTGGGCAGCATGGCTAGATGTCTCATGTAAATTAGAAACTGTAGGCATCTGAAAGGAGATAATCAAGCTAGTAATTTCATTTCATAAAAGGAAAGATGCCACTACCACAGAAAAGGAATTCACCCTAAAGCTCTGTCTCCCAGAGCAGCAAGCACTTTGACCCTTACCTTCCACACCCAAACATGAGATGTAGAACTGGGGGATGATTTTTGATGTCTGTTCTCTGTCATCTCTCCCCCACACACCCATTTAAGGTTCTCTTATTAGCAGAAAATTCAGCAACACCAGACTGCATGCATATTCAATTTGCAGAAACACTAAACTCTTTTAAATGGGATGAAAAATGAGTGGCATTACAAACAGATGCGAGCGCTGGTATTTAAAACAGTTTTTCAGCTTTTTTTAGTTACACAAACTTGTAACCATACTCAAGTTATCTGAAGGAACAGATCTTTGCTGACAGGACCATTCAGTCTACAACACTTTTAACCCATTTTTGTATTTAACATTTTTTAACTCTTAATTTTATTGTCAATGCTCCTGGTGTATTCTGCTCCTCCATCTGTTCACATAACCACAGCCTTCCTTATGTTAGTCTCAAGAGCAGTACCATCAGACAGGTACCCTAAGGTTTAATTCTTAGCATTCATGATCACTTGTGGTCTCAAAGATTGCTAATCCAGCATGCTCCCAAAGGCTGCAGAGAAGCTTTCTGGGAAAAGGAAAGAAAAAATTCTACCTGGTCATGTTTAAACAGTAAAGCAGGTGTAGAAATGGTTAAGAACTACCTTCCCCCAAGCTGTTTAGCTTATGAGTAGATAGCCAGCTTGCCTTATTTTTCTTGGCAAAATGAAGGCTGAAAGTGAACAATATTGCTTCTGTTACATGCCAAAATAAATACAAAGGAAGGAAAAGGGCTCTCTCAGCAAAAGGATATTGCCAAAGAGTCAATAAGTATGAAACTGGAGAACAGATTTATTTTGAAAATTACAGAATGCTTCTAACCATCTGAGCCCCAAGGCTTTGAAACAATTTTCCAACCAATGTAGGGAAGGGGAATTTTCTTATTTGTAAATGCAGTCAGGTTATTATGAAGAGTGCTTCTAAAAGCAAGCAAGCTCTTTTCTACTTTAGTTAATTCAATAATTAAATTTGAAGATACAACCCCAGATGTATAATTTTATTATTCTGGGGTTTTTTTCAGCTCTTCGGGAATGCTCATGACATGTTTTTGCTGCTCTCTATACATTAACAAGTGTTTACAGTTTGGTCAGCTTGAAGTTTTAATCAACAAATACTCCTTCACAATCTTAATTCTTAAAAGCTTAAGTGTTCAGGAGGGCACATACAAAGTGAAATTATTTGAAAATAACTCCATAATGGCATCCAGCTATTTTTCCTTTATAGACGATGGATAAAATCAGGCACTCACAAAGGTATTACTTTAAAGCACTTTACCAATCAGATAAATGCTGCCACAAATCATCAAGAAGGTTGAACAAGTCAAAAGCATGTATTTAAAGCAGAAGGGAAATGTTTTCCTCATCACACAATCTATAAGGTGTCCTGTTAACATCTGTATTCCATCTTATGATGACACCAAACTGTGTGGTGCAGCTGGCAAGCTGAAGGGAAGGGGTGCCATCCAGGGGCACCTTGGCACACTTCAGAGTTGGGTCTGGGTGAACATCAGGATGCCAGTTCAACAAATCCAGGTGCAAGGTCCTGTACCTGGGCTGGGGCTATCCCCAGGACAAATATTTGCAAGCACAAATACCCAAGGCTGGGTAGAGAATGGGTTGAGAACAGTCCTGAGGAAAAGGAATTGGAGATACTGGTGGATGAAAACTAGACATGACCTGGCAACATTTGCTTGCAGCTCAGAAAGCCAACTGTATCTTGGGCTGCTTTAAAAGAAGTGTGGTTAGCAGGTCAGTCCACCAGGTCATTCACAGATCTACTCTGCTTTCACAGTGTTTATATTTGATATCAGGTATCAGAAAGAAACTCTTTACTGTGAGGGTGGTGAGACACTGGAGCAGGCTGCCCAGAGGAGCTGTGGATGCCCCATGCCTGAAAGTGTTCAAGGCCAGGCTGGATAGGGCTTTGAGCAATCTGGTCTAGTGGAAGGGATTCCTGCTCATGATACGAAGCTAGACCATTTTTAGGGTCCTTTCCAACCCAAACCATTCTGTGGTTCCATGGTTTTAACAGATTGCTTCAGCCATTCATAGTTTTTCTAACAATTTGGTTTTCAGTTCATTGCACCTTGAGAATAGGAAAATCTTCCTTAGGTGTTCCACAGAAGGAAAGAAAAATATGCACCAATGAAAGCTACTACTCTGCATGAACTGGATCTTTTCTAACTATCTACACATGTGCATGCTGAAAAGTCCTATGGGAACTCAAAAAGACAACTCCCGCCCATTAAAAAAATATTTCAAATGCCATAAAATGGATGTCTCAGTACTAGACTGTTACCCAATATTCTCTTAGATATAGTTACACAGACCACAGATCAAAAGTAGCACAACTTAGGTGCCTTGGCCCTGAGAGAAACTGTGGCAGCAAGCTTTTGTTCAGTCCTACAGAGATCAGTGGATATGGTGGTGTTCTGCATTGACTTACATATTCTCTATGTTAACTAGATTACATAAGCTTTTATTGCAGAGTATGTTTAACTAAATAAAGGGGTCACTAGGCAATGCAAGGCCCTTTTTCTGCCAGCATAACACGAGCTCATCACCAAACATGATATTTGTTCCAGGCACAAGAGAGTTTAGCCCTGACACAGTGGCATTGGTGATATATTTATAACGTTAAATCACAATCCAATTCACAAAAGGACTCTTCTTCCCCTTCTCCCACACAAGGTTAGCTTCAATTCAACCACTTCACTAAATTTCAAGAGTTTCATCAAGAGTTCCCACTGTCCCCACACAAATTCCTGAATTTCAGCCAAGATGTAGCCACAGAGTGCAAGTGGTAGATATGACCCCTGACTCTAATACAAATTCTTTTTAGTCAATGGACCAAGGTACTTGAACACCTGCATACTGTACTATATAAGCAGGTTTTAGCTTTCTTCCTAAGGACTATCACCTGCAGTCATTAGATAGGGCACTTGCACTGCAATACCGTTCTGTGATCTGTCAGTGTCACAGTGCCCTCCTGCACTCCAGCACCAAACCTCAGAGGCAGGGCCCAGCCTCACCCTGACCTGCCACTGCACACAGGGCTGTGTGCTGAAATGGCTGCTGCCTTCTGACACAGCCTTTCCAGAGAGGAAGTGCTCTCCCTGGGCTCTCCAAATTGACCTAAGCTCTGCTGGATGCCTACCTTCTTTCCCTAAAGCCTGAAAGAAGTAGAAGCATTTAAATTGCCTGAGTATCACATAAGAACATACTGTAATTTTTTTAAAGATGACAAGCATAATAATACATTGACTTTAAAGATTAATTAAAATTAATTTATTAATTAAAAACTCACCTAGGTCTTTGCTGGAAAGCAGAGTCACAACAGTACCAAAGAAATGTTATTTCAGAGGGAATCAGAGAACAGTTGAGGTAGGAAAAGACTTCTGAGGTCATTTTGCCCAAGCCCCCTTTTGCAGAAGGATGTCTAGACAGCTTTTGAATATCTATCTCCAAAGATGAAGACTACACAAACCCCCTGGCTAATCTGTACCAATGCTTGGTCGCCCTTCAAGTCAAGAATGTTCCTAATGTTGAGAAGGAACTTCCATGATTCTGTTCATGCCCACTGCCTCTTGTATCATCACTAAGCACCACTGGAAAGAACCTGTATCTGTCACCTTTATACCCTCCCTTCAGGTCTTTATACACATTGATGAGTTCCCCCTTAGCCTTCTCTCTTCTCCAGGCTAAAGAGGGCCAGCTCTTTCATCCTTTCCTCACAAGAGATGATCCAGGCCTCTGATCATCTTCACAGCCCTTCACTGGACTCTCTCCAGTACATCCACATCCCTCTTGTACTGAGGAGCCCTGAACTGTACCCAGCACCCCAGATGTGAACTCAACAGTGCTGAGTAGAGAGGAAGGATCACTATTCTCAACCTGCTGGCAATGTTTTGTCTATAGGATTCAGGAACACCATACATCTTCTTTATGGTAAAGGCATGTTACTGACTCATGTTCAACTATTTGTCAGGATAAACCTGGTGAATTCCAGGAATCAGCTCTATAAGGTCCATAGCAGGTTTACAAGGAAGTTTAAGGGTATCTAAGTGCTAAAACAAACCAAAAAGAAGACGTTTCCTAGATATTAAGGGCTAACTACAACAATTATATCTACCTGTAACTCCCAAGAGGTACAGGATCAGTTCTAAGAGATTAAAGGAAATCTACACCCTAAATCTAACCAGGGTGATCAAACCAAGGCTTTCAAACAATCTAAATGTCTTTCAGGCTGTCGTATGAGTGCTGAAGGCACTTTCACTTTGCTCTACGTATGCAGTGTGGAGCAGCAATAGCCCAGAAGGTAACAGAGGTAACATGTCTTACTCTCAAGGTTCTTTGAATACAGTGCACCAGAGGAAGAGCAGCCTCTGTGTTGTAGCACAAGGCCACAGATCATCTTTCTCAGCTAACAAGTCTGCACACCAAGTACACTTTGTTATCAAGCTACAGATCAGGCCAGCTTCTTGCACATGACACAGTGCCTCTGCATGCCAAGCACCCTGTGTTTGTTGGGTTCCAAGAAAGCAGGAAATGAAGCAGAGTTACTGGTAAAACGGAGGAGGGGCAACAGGGTCAAAAAAATCAGCAAAAGATGCCGTAAACAAAGGAATCACAACTTTTTTCTCAACTCTCAAACTAAGCATCTTACACTAACAAGAACTCAGAAGAACTAGGAACTGGTTGTATTCTGCAATTCTAGAAGAGAAATCTTGAGAGTTGTGTAAATCTCTAGGTTCAATTCCTTCTACTGTGAAGTCAGTCTAAACAGGAGAGCTTGACAAAACTAGTAATTATACAGAAGTCATAGATGACAATCTGCATAGTTGCATTAACTCTGAATTGCAATGTTTGAATGCTCAAAAGTCTGCTACAAGTATAAACACCAAAATCAACAACTGCCTCAAGATCCCCAAGTACACTGTGATCACTTAATGCTATCAGCCACCAAATCTACCCTTATGAAACACTTCCTTCCATCCTAAATTTCATCACCTGCCTTCTCATTTCCTGAATAAACAGTCCACATGCAAAGCAAGCTGTTTCCTCTGTTTCTGTATTGCTATTTTCAGAAGGGAAAAAATATCAAATAACAAACCACCAAAAAAACCCAGGAAAGTTGAAATGTTTAAGAACAGGACTTGAAAACATCTCTCATCTGGAAAAAACCTGGCATAGTCCAGATATCTCAGCTACTTTTTAAGAGAGTTAGATGGCAATGAAGGCCAAGGAAAGTATAACAGACTTCTGAATGCCCACCACAACTTTAATAACTACTACCTTAAACTGGGTTCCACAAACAAAACCTGTCCTGAAAAAAATGAAGGAGTATGGAAAACATGGTAAGAGCTACCTACAGGTACTAAATCCCAACATTCTCTCTAAAAGCTTGTCTTCCTAGGGTTCTGGAGCCCTTTGGCCATTGAAATATGCTTCAAAGCTCCCAAATTTATCCACTCAGTCTTCATGATAAGTATTCTACAAGATTGTTCCATGACTCAAGGAGTTTTTTGTCTTAATGGTAAAAATGTCTATTTCTTCACCTAAAGGTATCTAGTTACCTGCAGCATAATACACTTTGCCTTCACCACTGTCACCTAGGGCTCAGTCTAACTCTGGAGCATAAAAATGAGAGGCAATAAACCATTGATTTTGTTCATTTAGGAGAGAACCTATGAAGCTGCATAAAATATTCAGATGATTTTTCATTTGTTCCATTGTGAAGGAGGGAAAGAAGATTTATTCAAACCTTACAACACCAAATCTAGCATTTTATTTTCACATACTTTTTTTTGTTACTTTGCTGCAGTACTAACCAAACAAATAACTAAGTGGGTGGCATACACAACCTTAATACAAGGTTAAATTGGCCAATGACAGTCTTGATTTTGAAGAAAAAAATATGGACTAAAACTAAGTGGTTAGAGACATTGCAAACTATATTCCTTTTAGAACTCCACCCTGTGCTTTTCTTCCACATCTGTCAAGTTACTAATAATAGTCTCTCACCACATGGTACTCTCTGTCCTGCTCATCTCTCATTTTGGCAGCTGTATGAAGAGGCAGTGTGACACTCTGCTAGAGACAGCTGGAAGGGATTAGGAGATTACCAGTCCTCCACACCTGGTCCTTACCATCTCTTTCCTACTGTGGCTGAGGTTTTTCTGAACTGCCTGCAGACCTCTCTGTGCAGGTGCTCCCAAACCCTCTTCTGTCAAGAGGAATCCCCACTATTGCAAATTATTTTAAACAGACACTCACAAATTGTATAGAATTTCAACTGAGCTGGGTCATGGGACTTCTGTAGGCCTGGTGCTGCAGGGGTGACAAACAGCTGAGGGACATTTCTTCACTCACCTCCATTCCAGCCATAACAGCCTGGGTAAGCAGAGACTGTGTTTACAGCTACAGACTCCCCCAACACCACCTGGAAACTACTTCAGGAAATGAAGGGAATCAAGCCAAGGCAAAAGGAAAAGCAATGTTGATGATAGAGGTTTCTCTGAAATGAAAAAGTAAGAGAGCAGAGATGTTTCCACAGACAAGATGGACAGGTGGCAGAACAAATCCTTCTGATGCCAAAATGGAATCAGTCGCCCTACTGAGAGAGCAAATAGACCTGGATTTCTTCTGCATGGAAAACACAAGATTATGAAAAACATTTTAAGAATATAAGAAATTCATTGTGCTGAAAAAAGCCTCAGTAAGAGGATCTTAAAAGTCTAATACATCAAATTATGTAGCTAAATATTTCGGTTATAAGAAGATCATTGATAAGAAATATTTTAAGTCTCATCTGCAGGTCAAGAATACAATCTACTTCATAAGGAATAAAGTTTCAGAAAGCTATTATGAGAGTATTTATAAACTATTGCAAGCAATCATACTATTACAGATCAATGAATTATTAACTGCTAGATAAACTATATGTGACTTAGTGAGTACTTTTTACCTACTACAAATAAAGTAAAAAAGTTAGTTTAAACTACCATAAAGTTTCTGTATCTCAGAAGCTACAGTGATTTTGCTTGGACAAATAGGCACCAACACACAGACAGCTCACTGCTACATCAGATGCTGTTGCAGCCAACTTCCTAAATGAGCCCATAAGATTTTCCATTAATTAATAATATATCTCCAAAACTGAGCCAGTGCAAAGACCAATTTTCTAACGGCAATTCTAATAGGTTTTTAGTCCTTCCTCTGCACTGTGTATTTTGCCACCTCTGAGAACTGAAAAGAATGTCCAAACTATTTTCAAGGGTAAAAGAGACCTTAGGGCCTCATTTAAATTCTCATAGTTATTGAAAGGACACTCTAAGTGTCAGATGTCCCAAAGATCTACCAGTACAGACCCATTTTCCTGTACCCCACTGGCTGTTTCAGCAAAGAACTGAGATTACCACTATAATAAGCAGCATGAATACACTTCAGAGGAACTCAGTTAAGAGTAACTACAATCCTCATTTCTGCTCAAACCTGAAATAAATAAAATAGAAAAATCTATTCAAGTTCCAAGATTAAAAATATGAAAGAAATCTTAACACAGACAAACAAGTTTCAGTTGAGCTGTGCTGGCTGCAATACAGTTATGTTGTGCGACAGGTTTCTAAAAAAAAAAAAAAAAAAAAAAAAAAAAAAGGGCTTTCTGCATGTTTAAATGTGGGTATTTCAGACAGGAACCTTATGTTTATTCTCATGTGCAATTTAAATTTCTTATTTTAGCAGCAGTGTCTCTTCTTGATATTAAAACAGAGTTGATACATAATAAATTGCCTTAATTTCCATTTCTTTTGGCAAGAGCTTGAAAGTAGTTTATACAAGTTTAAGATACAGGATATCTGTACAAAAAAAATAAGAACAAAAGGTCAGAGTAGCCTACTGCATAGGGAAAACCCTAGAAATCCTAACTTGAAGCAGCAGCAGGTTCAAACAAGCAGCAATAGTATCTGGTTTACATATCATGGTTTATTAAAAAGCTTTAGAAAGTCTAATTTAGATTTCCATTGGTTTTGCCAAGTTTGTTTTTTTTTCACTCTAACACTAAAGTACAACAGGTTGATGAACCCAACTTTGCTATTTAGATGTTAGTGCTGTTGTACATGATCACAATTCAGGATCTTTCATAGCTTTTTTAGCAGGGTTGTTTTTTTATTTGGTTGTCTATGATTTGCGAGGATTTTGAGGGAATCCTAGGGAAGAAAAGCTGGGGGTTTTTTGGGAGGTTTTTCATTGTTGTTCTGTGTTTTTTTGGGTTTTTTTTTTAAATACAGGAGAAAAATATTACAAAGCGACCTCATATAGGATTAAAAAGAACTAGTGTTTTTAGCACATCCAAGCTTGCCTTCTGAAGCTCCTGTAACAATCTTGCATAGCTTTTAGTTTAATAGCATGAACCAACAATACTTAAACAATATAGCCTGATCCACAGGAACTGTACAATATTATTGCATTGCAGACTTGCAAGTGACCTAACAATAAACCTCTTGTCTACCTACCCATTTCTATTTAACAAATTACAAACTCCTCTATGAGTGCTGAGAAGCACCCGGCCTGCCACGACAAACAGCTATGGATGAGTTACAAGAATCATCAAGTGACAACTTAGGTGCAATTCACAGCCCTTGAAATCAGGCCAACATCACTGTCTAATGTAAGTAAGGTGACTGCTCACACTATTTGCAACAAACAAGCAACTTACATATAATTATTTTTGACAGAGACGAAAATAGAAGTCAAGCCTTTCACAGATCAAAGCCAGCCCCAAGAACAGAAATTAAACATATTTTTTTCCAAAGCTATCAAATTTCTGAAGAGCAGAATGCTTTTTGCTCCTAGTGCTGCAAGAAGACACTAAGACTTTTCATAGCAAGAACCATATATTATGAGGGTACTTTTAATGTTCTGCTTCAGAGACCAATGTAGAAGATAGTATTTTTTCTGCTTCAATCAATTGAGAACATGTCATGGTTGGGCTAAAGGGCTCTGTTCCTTGACAACCAGGGAGGGGTGGAAAGCACGGACAGGAAAACAAAGCCCTGACACTTCCTTGGAAGTTCTTTGAAATGCTTCAGAGAAGAAAACAAAGAGGAAAAAAATTACATCCTAGGCAAAGTATTATTCTGTTCAAGGCTAAACAAATTTTTAATGGACAAGGAACCTACTGCTCTTCCACCCAGTCTGCTCAAGTACTGGGAATTCTCTTTCTCATAAAATGGCTTAATGGGGCCATCAGACAGCTCGAACACCTGATTTAAAATGAATTCAATCCTGTCAGCTGTGCAATCCCACAGGACTGTGTGATACAAACTTTTGAATCCTGCCTCCCTACCAACCTCTATCCAGCCCCTTAATAATCAGCTAGTTAAAGGAGGTAGTAAAGAGGCAAGAGCCATCACATAGTTCAGGAATGCAGAAGACAGACACAAATGCTGGGAAGGAAGGATGCAATACTTGTAAGCTTAAGCAAATTCAATTGCTATTTTGACAATAAATAAGGGAAAGAATAATTCCAAGAGGGAATGTATTTCTTTTTTGAAAGGAATAAACCTTCCCTTTAATAGCATTACAATATTCCAATATTGTCTCCCAAACCAACAAGAATTATCAGTCAACAGCATTTTATAATTTACTTTCATATTTAAAATCACACACAATACCAAGATAACAGGAGCTTAACCACCAAGATAATATTAGCATAATGCAATTCAATACCCTCTATCTCTGCCAAAGCAGTTAACTACACCTCCATGTATAATGTTACACATTTTATTCCCTTGAAGGCAGCTTACACATGTATTTCCAAGTCTAACATGTAGGAAAAGAATGAAACACGAATTTCCATGCTTCACAAAGTAAATGGAGCCAGGCAGCCATAGCTCCGAAGCTGTAACTGAACGAAGATGTGTGTCCCAACCTAGCCAGAGGGGAAGAATGTGGTCCTGGGGCACATTCCATCTGTGACACTCACTTTCAAGCACTGCACTAGGATGTCAGAAGGAAGAAAAACTGCAGGTTTTCCCATTTAGACTCCCTGCAGGAGCAGCTATAAGAGCAACTGCCAGTACATGTGCAGTGCTAAAAGGGGCAACTGGAGGAACCTTGTGTCCTGCACTTCCAGTCCATTACTAACTGAGTATCCAAAAACAGCTGTCACGCATACAAACCAGTCAACTTCAGCAGGTACAGTGTAGTTACAACTAGAGTCTTTAACTTTTAAAAACTGATTTGTCCAAGGAATCTTATAATGAACATGTAGGAGAGTAAAAATTTATTGGTTTCAGGGTTTCTTTTCCAAAACTGTACAGCAAAAGCCCATGTAATACTGATTTTAATGACAGCAACAAGCATGCAGAGCCTCTGATCTCAAAACCAGCTTGGGATAAGAAAGATTTGTTAATCTTTCCCATAAGAAACAACTTCATTCCTTCATTTTGCAGCCCTCAACAGAATTCAGAGAAGGATGAGCTGTCCTCTGATGATCACAACCTGAGAAAAAATTCCATATGCCAGTAATTCTTAATACAGTGGCACATTTTACACTAACATGTCAGCTTCTAGAAAGTCTGTGAAATTCAAAACTTCAGCTTTTTCATATCCAAATTGTCTGCAACAGACATGGGATATGAAATTAGGGTTTGTAGCTCCAGAGTGCTATTAACTTTAAAAAATCCAGATTAAAATGAATAGCCAGTTAGGTATTCCAAAGCCATTTATAAGCACCAAACAGTAAAGTAACTGAGAGCCCATCAAAACCACCTAACCAAGATGAGCACACAAACATTCCAG
Source organism: Muscicapa striata striata (assembly GCA_030060385.1). Classification (NCBI taxonomy): domain Eukaryota; kingdom Metazoa; phylum Chordata; class Aves; order Passeriformes; family Muscicapidae; genus Muscicapa; species Muscicapa striata. Next base: position 110,583 of record JAREIS010000218.1, on the reverse strand, counting down.
TTACAGCATGAAGCAATTTCCCCCCCAGAGAAAAGCACTATGCCAACCCTTCACATACAATGAGTTGACTGTTCCCAAAATGTTGATAAGTATAATTAACCTTCTAACCCTGTCTTTGGCCTTGAACATTAAACCTGAATTCATCTGGAAAACCAATTAAAATGCTAAGCAGTCTATCTACTTTGGGATGGGAGAATAGCATTCAATTAAGAAAAAAAAAAGAAAACATAGCACAATTGTCTCCTTAGACATCTTCAAGGATCTGATAGCTGTTTTAGTAAAAATTGTAATTCATAAATAAATCCCATTTTAACAAGAACTGAAAAATTCTTCAATTGTTTATGAAGATCCTGAAACATTTAAGGCAAAATTGAAGGTTTAACAGGAAAAAAAATAGCCACAGAGAAGAAAGATTATCTAGGTGAGCTATAGTTTGATTTTGCCTTTTCATGCTATCTTTGACAACAGATATTAGTTGTACAGTATAGTTCCCATTCAAAGAGCTTAACTTCTTTCTCTCTCATTCATTCTGCCTTTTAGATTGACTACTGACAAGGAAATTTACTTATAATTTATGTCACCCAATCTGCTTCTTTATGTCTGCCATTTTGAAATTAGAAGAGCAACTAGATAGGCAGAAGGAGCTGGAATTCTCATTTTTCTAACTTCTTTCCTACATGATAGATATTTCCTCTTACAAAAAAAAAAAAAAAAAAAAACAAAGGAAACATGCCTACTTGCTATGAAATTTAGATGCATGTGACCGTGATTATCACGTTTCTTCTCATAACTTTACGTGTTCAACAGAAGGAAAAGTAAGTAAAGTGATTTATGATTCTCTAATGAATCTGAACTGATGAGTACCATTTTATAGTTACTACTGAGTTTTAACATTTTTTTCCAGTGATATATTCCAGTATTATATTTTCATATCATTTCATTCACTATGTCACAGAGTGGCATTAATTACTTGTTCTTCCCCATTTTTAGAATTTAATTTTAAATATACACAATATATCTGCTTAACAGGCATCTGGTTCAGTATTACAACAAGCTTAAATTAGCTCTTCATTTTGAAACCAGGTCCTTTGTGAAGCAGCTGCAAGTCAGAATAATCTTCATGTCACATTTCATGCCTTGTACCTGCCAAGGAGCTCTCTCGATGCTGTTCAGCTGTCCTTGACAGTGCTGTAGATGGCAGTATTTCACAGAGCTCACCTCCCTGCCCTAACCTGGGGCTAAGGACTGCAATACACGGAATACACTCCAAGGGTGCTTCCAGAATCTTCGGTTCAGGCACTTCCACAACATACCATACACAGTAAGATAGAACACAAACTGCTTTAATTTGAAAAGCAACCTCCTCAGATGACTAAAGAAATATATCATAACACCAGACAAACAAAAATATTAAAGTTACCACAGGTGAGATCATCCTTAAAACAGAGATCCACAATAAACTGTTCCCATGCATGGGATTTGAGCACACTCAGACACTTTGTTTCATATTACCAGAAGAAAAACCAATTTTGCCATTGTAACCTCATATTTCTGATTAGAAAGTGCTGTTCTGCAGGTGTACATCTGGATCACCTGGGCTTTCACTTTACTTGAAATTGAGGCACTTTCAGAAAATAATTGCCTGCACAGAACACATCTCAGTTTCACACTAAAATATAGTTCTAGTCTGTCAGCAACACACTTTCCAAGCAGAACCCCCAAAAAGCAGTCACTTTTGTCTGGGAGCTGACTGTTCACATCATGGCATGCACAGTACAAGCTTCACAGGAATGAACAACCACTCACTCCTGGAAAACATAAGTAACATGAATCCAAGTGTGTGTATATATATATATGTATATTGCTTTGACTTCCAATTCCCTCTCACCCCAAAATTTTGACAAAAGCAAAGTATGCTATATCCCATTGCTACAACTCTTATGTGCTCTGCTGCACATGCCAGAAGCAGACTGAAGCAAGCTGTGCAAATCCCATGCCACCATCATGGCAGGTTCACTTTATTTCATAATGGGTAAAAGAATTACTCCATCACTAGCAAGTCAGTAGCTTTAGGAACCACCTCAACAGCAATTTCAATGCTTCCCCCAGATAAAAATCTATCTCCTAGCTGTCAGCCTCATTATGCAGCTCAAGAAAAGTACATAACACTAACTCCCAGGACACTGAGCATGCAAGCTTGTCTTTCACAAATTAGAATTCATAGGAGTCTAGCATTTCTATTCCTTCTGAGGAAGAACAGCCTGCTGAAGATGCAAATTACTGTCTTTGCTACTTTTGCTGGGAACTAGAAGATGCATGAGACACCAGAAACAGCAATGAAGGAAGAGCAGAAGCCAAGACAATAATATGTCATCCTAATTAATTCAGGAAACAAAGTCCAAGGCTGTAATAGAGAGACTGATACCACTGCATTCCACCAGAGTATCAGCAGCAGGGCTCCTACAAGTGCTGGTCAGAGCAAATAAATTTGTGCTGATAACAGTCTCTCTGGACTCAGTACAGGGAGGAGAGGAGTGTTACTAATTTTGCTTTATAGCTTATGCTTGCTGTAATTTGTTTGAGGAGGGAGGAGGCGTTGACATAGGCACCTGAACTGCAGCTTCTCCCACACTGTTATAATAGCATGATCTTTGCAAGGTAAGCAGCAGTCTGTCATGCATGGGATTCAAGTAGAGATATTTAAAATTTTACAACTGCAAAATATTTATGCATCATGCAAGCTTCCATCAGTGAATACCTGTATTTTTCTCCCGAGAAAGTGAATCAAAGCACAAAAACACAGAGGAATGCTGCTAGGTTTCTGAATTGCTAAGACAAGCAGGACAGCAGCAAAGAAGAAAAAACAAATATGCTACTTATGCTGAAATAAAAGGAGAGAGGTGCATGAAGCTAAAGATAAAACTTTCACGGACATAGAATAAAGCTAGGATGGACAAAAGATGTTGAGAACTGTCAGACAATTATAACCAAAACAGTTAATGACACAAGACCATCACATAAAGGACTATGGCAAGACAAACATGGAGATAAATGTATTCTTTTTTAATCACTGAACAAATTTCAAGCAAATGTGACCCTGCAACAGGATGGCAACTAGGGCTGCCAGGACTCAGTGGGAGCTTTCAGACCCAAAGGTAAAACCCTGACAATACATGCACACATTCATTCACTCAAGTATTTTTTAAGACTTCAAATGAAACTTGTTTAGCAATTACTTTTTGCTTCTCCACAATTTCCCCTATATGGGCTGCCCTGCTGCAGAACACACTGTGCAGATTGCAGGTGGTCAGCTATAGCAAGTTACAAGTCATTAAAACACCATCTGCTTCCTGACAGAAACAACAAATAAAAAAACCAAAACAAAACAAACAAAAAAACCCCTCACAAACCTTTCTTCCTTCCCTCCATCCAAGTTTACAGACAGAGGTGCAAAATCAAACACCATCTCCATGAAGGCACTAAACTATATTTAGAAAACTATTCAATGAGCCAAAAGATTGCTTCCATAACATTTCCCCCAACACCTTAAAGCCAAATGAATCACAACAGATGATGCTCATTTGGCAAGAAAGACAACTCATGCTTCTTAAAATCTGCATTTGTAAGATGGAAATATCTGCTAAGCAAGCAGTTTGTTTAATCACTTACAAGAAATTAAGTCAAAAAACCCCAACCAAACCATTTAAATGAAATTGTTAGCTAACAGTGGAAACTAATGCATTTTTTAAACCCACAGAAATGTCTACAAAGTGCCTACAATGAATCACAGTTCAAATTTACGTGTGATACCACACACACGTTTCAGCCATCACTTTTGAACAGCATACATTGAAATCAACACCACGTCTCTCTCACTCTAATTTATTTTCCTTTCCTCTTCCTGGGTTGCCAGCACAAATGCTATTTTACATATTAAATTCACAAAAAGTCAACTGCCAGACAATATTCTGCATACAGAATTAAAAGGAAAAACAAGTTAAAATCCATTGTCTTCAATTCTTAAGAACGATACACAATGAAATTACCCTTAACGCTGTTTTCTTAAAATGCAACAAGCCTTATCTTCCTGAAGTTTAAAATTAAACCCAAAACCCAGAAGAGCCAGCAGTTTGAGAATCCTGAGCCTCCTGCTGCTACACAGTAATTCCAAGTTGTTACAGAAAAATTACTGGTTTCTTCTCCCAAAAGCAGACTAAGCCATCATTTTTCTGCTGGATCTTCATCAGCCTGATGCATAATACACTGTTGCAAGTTCTGATGAAGAAGACAGGAAGATAGGATTTTTAACTATTCTCAGCATGAGAACTACCATGCTGGTAAGTATTTCAGAAGCATAATGAATTCTTGTACCTGTTATAAGAGGAAGGAGGAGTCCACAAATCATTATTCAGAATAATTAAGGAACAGAGTTCAGAAATAAATCCATGTAAGGGAACAAAATGAAAATGCAGGAAGACAGGCAAAGCTACTTCTGCAATACATTTGCCTGAGATTCCTACTGGAAAATATTTAATCTATAGAGGATATAAAGATAAATAATTTCTTCTCTTTTTGAATAAAAAACTACAGGTGATACTTTGAAGCATTCACAGAATGCAGCAACTGAAACAGTACAGCTCAATGTTGACTTTTGCCTTTTCCTGTTCATGCCTCAATTCCATCTATGCAGCTAATATGGCAATTAATAAGATGGAGATTATTTCAGTATATTTACACTAAGAGATAACACAAGTCCTGTTCATAAGTAGGTTATATTTACAAAAACAATCTATCAATCACAGAGGAAAGTGACTTAAGATAAGCAAAAAAAGGCCAGTTTTCTTCATTTCATAAAGAAGGATGAAATACAATTCCATATTTGAAAAAATAAACAGTAAAAATGTGTGTATTGAAGTTCCTTTCTGGTAAATTAGTAACAAAAAATAAATATTTAAACTCAATCAATGGTACAACATGCAGCCATCGATTTGTTACGCTTCAAAAATAACCACCACCTACCAGATCTTTAATCTTTTTTTTTTGACATAAATCAAGCTCTGTTTAAGAAGGTGGTAGAAATCAACAATAAGATATACAAGGAAATTTTTTAAGTCTACTGAAGACAGATATTGTTTATAAGCCAAAAAAAGGGGAAAAGTACAAAAGCTTGCTCTAATTCAACAAGGATGGTCTCTGAACACCAAACCAGCACAACCTGCAATATGTGATCTAACAGTGACCAGAGCAGAGGTCTCGACAAATTTAAAAAGAAAGCAAAGCAAAATCACCAAAACCTGAGCCCTCTCAGACCACAGGCCTCGTTTCCTTACACCAGCTCTTAGCTTACTTAAGAAGAAAGGATGTTTCCCTGCTCCAAGCTGACAGCCAAACAGAGCTGATGACACTGAAAAAGCTGATTGTTAAGCTTCAAAGAAAAATATCCTTGTTAGTGCATGGAGAGGAATATTGAGCGGTGCCCTTTGAAGCACTGACAGTAAGTGGGTATAGTTAATATTTAATTGAAGTAGCTGACATGGTACAGATCCATCTGTACACTCTCTCAGGTTTATTTTTTGCCAGTTTCTCCTTTACTTTACAGGGCAGCCCTCTCTTCTGCATTCTATCTTGATTAGAATGTACAAGCTTTCTGCTCAGTGCTCCTTTGCCTTAGCAGACTTCTTTTTTTTAATCAAAGGAGAACTTTTTTCATTAAGGAAGAACGTTTATTCTTGCTGATGATTTCAGAATTGTGTCTTAACTCTGTTTACGCTCAGTAATTTTGTGAGTTATTTAAACACATGGAATTGTCATTTCTGTAAAGGAAATGCTTTCTGCTTGCCAGTATCACAGGCCTTAAGTCCATGCTTTCCTCTGATGACTTTCTATCCCAAGTACTTTAATGTAGCTGTTTGCATTAAGGTTTATCCCAATCACTTTCAAGGCAACACAGGTTTGTAATAGTTAAATACAATCCTGTTTTCAAACTGGAATCAAGGCACAGTTTTTAAAAACAGCAAGCAGTAAATCTTTATAGGTAGCTTAGTGTGGGGTCCTTAAATCTGTGTACAAAACAAGATCCAAATGTTATCTTATTGGCTTCTCTGCACAAAGAGTACATTTTAATTACTGATGAGAAATTACAGAATTGTGATTCCAGCAGAGGAAATATGTATTGTAACAAATCTTACAGACTCCAAGAGATCATAAGAGACAGGCCAGCAAGACCCTTAGTGTCAGAATTGTAACTTTTAATGTATTATGCAGATTCAATTTAGAGGTTTTTTTAAAGACACTAATTGAAGCAGAGATACCTTCAAAGTCTGCAATTTCCATCATACAGATAAGCAAAACTGCTTTACTTACCCATACCAAAAAGTTCTTTTTTTTCTAAAGGAGTCTGCAAATAAAATGAAGGACTGCAGGTCACAGCTACCCTGACTTGTTAGGCTGAAGACCTAGCTGGGAGCCTTGCATTGAGAATTGTCAGCTCACAGTTTACAGGAGGTTATCTCCTTCTAATCTACTGCTAGGACACTCTTTCCTATGCAAATATATACATGCACACATGCAAATTACATTTTACAGGTTCAGCAAGTCCTTGCAGCAAAGCAGATACTACACAGGCCCTGTATCACATCCAGACAGCACACACCACTGTCTAAGTAACACAGGCAAGCATATTGCTCAAGGAAAAGAAAAAAATAACCCTCCTCCTGCTAGTGTTCCTCCACAGTGTGTGATCTATCTGGAGAGAATATAAGGGTATCATCATGCCCTCTTCTAAAATTATTATCTCCTGAAAAACAGATAAAACCACAATTAGTCAGATGGTGCCTAGAGCTACAAGAAATCAGACAGAAAAATCAGACAGAAAATTCCCTTCAGCACTTTAGTGATTCTTGTAGAAGACTAAGGCAGGAGACAGATGGTAAGAATCCAGTGAAATTGGAACAGGTAATGTAGCTGGAACTGCAAACGAAGAAGACAGGATATATCTCACAAGAAAAAGCAGCAATCCCAGATGTCTTTTCCTCAATGAAGCTAACAGAAGGAGGCCTTCACCATCCTACTTACACAGAAAAAAAGGATAGAAGAGAAGCAAAAAGGCCACTTCAACATTGGCAGATCAGATGTTATTAGGTTAGGAAAGTGATGCAAGTAGTCTTCACTCACAAAAGATACTCCTCCATTAGTAATGTGCACATGACATCCACTTTATGTCAGCTAAAAAAGCATGGCCAGATGTTCAGTCACCCTAAATTAATCCTATTTACTACTTTAGGTAAGAATTTAACTAACAGTACTCCTCAATCGTCCTCCTTCCCCTCTCCTGCATATTACCATAACTTTTGGGACACTGCCTAAATTAGAAAAGTATATTATCAGGGATAAAAATCAGAAGCCAATACAACATTGTAAGGTTCTCCCATAAGAAATGGAAAGAGGAGAGCAGCAGATTTATTATTCAGACAATCACTCATGATGAGCCATCTAGAGAGTTGGAAAATACGCAAGTCTAAAACCTAATAATGATATGGAAATTTCTCCTTGTAGACCTTGTCCTTTGACTCCCCAGTACAATACCTAAATGACTTCTCCTGTTGCAGAGACCTCTCTTTTTGTCTCCCAAAGTGGAAAGAGAGCATTGAGAATAATGAGCATTAAGAGAAGTGAGCATGCCTGCATTATCTTCTGCTGCAGCATAACCAGTTACTCAGCCATACAATCATAGGGGCAGTATTTAACAGGTTTTCCAAAACTATATTGTCTGGCATACTATACCCAGAATAAATGTGTGGTGGATGTATAGTATATGTAACAAATCTACTCAGATGAGTCAAAGCCAAATTTTCCCTCCACTTGGTCCAGGTCTACAGTGCAGATTATTAACCAAGTTTAGCTGGTGTCTAACATCTCCACGTGCCAATGTTGTTCAGAAGGAGAACAAGCTATTAGAAACAATTGACACTGAGCTGATGCCAATTTGTGGCCCAAGTCTAAAGAACTTTTCCTTTGCAGTTTTCCCTCCCAATCACACTAGCTGTTATTTGCCATCTTCAACAAAAAAAATTTAAGCTTTTTTTGGTATTTAACTCTGCATCTGGACAAAATTTGTTTCCTCTAGACTTGGATTAAACACATGCATAATTACTCAAGCACTCCTTGCTATAAGAAGCAATAGCTCCTTAGAATACTCCTTAGTGGCAACAGAAGTGCCACTTGCAAGTCTTGTCATTTTCATCTTGTTCATGTTTAAACTCAGAACCACTTCTCTATTTCTAGAACTGGTATAGTAGAACACAGTTAACACTTCCCTTAGGTACCAACCTGATGTCTTTGGCTACTTTATCCCATATTTGGAATATGGACTTTGTATTAATAAAATCATCATGTTTCAAGTACTTAAAATATATATCCTTTTTAAAAAGTTACTCAGTCTTCTTAATAAAAAAAACCAAACCAAAACAGTAATCTTGAATGTCCAATAGTCCCCCAAAAAGTACAGTACAGCAGCTTCCAAGATGTGGGAAAATGACAATGCTAGCATTAGCCATATTAGAATATTCAACTTCTACCAAAAAAAATTAAATTATACATCTACCTATTTGGAGAAAAAGAGCACTTGGTTGACTTCACAGGTACTCTTCACCTGAAAATGACCAAGGTCTGAAACTAGGCAGTACTGGGGTTCGCACCATCTCCACCCAGCACCACTCCTATCATTTACATCTCATTTAGCTCCCAGTTGCAGCTTTATGGAGCCAGTGTTCAGTACAGCATGCAAATGCAGTTTCATGTGCAGCAGCCATGGTGTAGGTGGCAAGGAGTCAGCACAACTGACATGTTCCTACACAGGAAGCACAAAGACTATCTGTGCCTGTCTACAAAGTAGGAGATGCACCAATGGTAAAGTGCCTAAGAACAAATAAATGCCTCCATCAAGAAGATGAGCTACCTAATTTCATAACTGCACATGTGAGGGTGGCCATGAGGCAGAAGAAAAAGCTAAGTGGTTCACTCTTAAAAGTCAGGCACAAGTAACATAGACTGCATTATATGCATTGCCATAATACATCTGTTCAGACCAAAACATTCTCCTTGCATTATGTAATCAATTGCACTGCTCTAAATAGAGATCTAAACTGGCTCAGTTCCGTTCAGAGACACAAATAAACTTGTACTTGTGATTGCTTTCCACTGGAAAAAGTACTGAAAGAAATATCACAAGAGCTTAGAATACATCAAAAGCCTTATAACAGAGCTCTCATTAGACAAAGGTAAAGTTACGCAAGGAAAGAGACTGGTGACCTTTTCCAGCTGCGTTAAATATTTGTTTTCCTATTTGTTATGTTTTTAGAGCCTCAGACTGAAACTCTAGTATTAAGTTTCAGTCCTTCTCTTAGACTAGTTCTCCAGTGAGGAACAATAGGAAACCCGCTCTCCTGGTACGGTATGGTGTTGCTGTATGCAAGTCCCACATTGACAAACAATGGACTGCAGTTTATGCAGACCCACTGCTTTAATGCCTAAACAATATCCTAGCTATCTCTTCTGTGCTAAAGAACAATATTTGACTAATGCACCATAAAGGTGCACAAGTTGTGCCCAAACCTCCACCACAAATAAACTGCCTCCTCTCCTCCTGGCAGCACCAGCATCCCACCACACAAAGAACAAGCCCCACCCTGCTTCTCTCCACCACCAGTCCCCATGCACATGGCAGGTCTCTCGGGCAGCCACCTCTGACAGCAAGGAACAGCTTGCACAGGGAGTGGCAAACTTGGGATTCATTCTGAAAGCTTCATGTGGCTGTGAATGGTATTTTCCCCTAACTCCAGTCATACACTCTGCAGTATCTTCATGCCCTGCAGAAACAAACCACGATGTGGCCTGCTTCAAAGAAAAAACAGTGACCCATAAACAGCTATTTACATCAGAACTAAATATGCAAGAATAAAGAAAAATATGCTATTTAGTATTGAAACAAGTCAGTATTCATCACTATCCTCATACCAAGCGATCTCTTCTACCACACTGCAACCAGGGAAAATTAATGTTTCATGTTTCTCAATTCAGTGCCATTTAAGGAATATCTATTCACAGATTTACAGCATTGTCACACTAATTTTTAAAACTTGCAAAGATTGCAAGACTGTAAAATATTAATAGATTAACTAAAAAATTTGGTCAATGCAATACTGAAGCAAATGTCATCCATATTTTACCTAAAAAGAGTATTCATTTTGCCCATAAAGAATGCTTTTTATTACATGTCTTGAAAGTAATTAGAAAAAAATTCACATGAAATTTCAAGCAAATAAACTTACTGTGTATCTGGCCAAGTGTTTCACAAATCTTAATATGTCACATTTCACCTTTAGAATAAAGCCAGGAATCTTTTATAATTTGTGAACTTGACACCAACTAAACCTATAATTTACTTTTACAAATCTTGTATCAACAATATGAGTCTCTTTTTAAGTATTATCATCCAATTATAAGTAATAAATTGCTTGCCTTAACTCTCCAAATCATCTGTAAGAAATACAACATCTAAAGAACATTTTTGAGGAAAAATATGTCAATCACTGAAACATGGCCCTCTTAGTTAGAAAAAGATCTGTACATGAGACAAAGCCAGGTTTGGAATGATGCTGCTGCCACTTGAAGAGTCACGGACACCATTCATGGGTGTTATCCATTACTTTGGGGTGCAATGAGAGGTGAAAAGTATCCTTGAATTTATTAAGCCTCGGGAATACTTAGGAATAGATAAATAACACCCAAGCCACAGTTAAGTACCCAACTCTGTTACTAGACCACCTGCTTACTATCAGCTTTTAACATGTGAATTCTAAAAAAACCCACTTATTTTCTCATGTGTAATTCCTTAAATAGCTAAAACTGTCAACCAAAAAAAGTCTCCCTACAACTCACACGCTTCCCTAAGCTAAGCAAGAACACTCAATTAAATAATTTTTTTTTTTCACATGCTTAAATGACCAGCATTATATCTGCACTTCCAAGCCCAAGCCTATACAAAAGAAACTCACTGGTCTTTTGAAATAACCTTCAAAAACCATGGTTTCTGTTTGCAGGCAAGAAAAAGATAGCTTTAGAAGGAAACATGCTGGTTTTTCTTATCTCAACTGAATAGTCACATTAACAGTTTCTGCAGTACTGCAACACAAACACTGGGTGACAGGATTAATGCACTGGAAAATGGCTGAACATACAGATAGCATATGAACTAGCTCAAGCTTAGATGCAATGAGAACTTTTTCAAATGGACGAATGAATGGTTAAAAAAAAACAAAAAAAAGGAAGATCAGATAAACACATTCCCATACGGTGTCAAAGTCTCTGTAACCTTAAGAACTTCTTGAGAGACAGATGTAGCATTTTTAGTGGATGAATGGTAAGTGCTGCACCATGTACTGAGGGAACAAGCTGAGATAAAATCTCATATCTACAATTAGGAGTGTGAAGAAATTGAGGTTTATTTATTCCTCTCCTAGCACCAGAAGTCCAAGCTATTTCCTCAAAGTGAAAATCTTACTTCCCAAATGCCTCCCACCATCTGTCAAACAGTTTTAGCTGTTCTCAAGAAGCTTCTTATGCTACTATACACATTACATCTGCAACAGATTTCCTTCTTGTAGAGTACAGATGGGATTAAACACTGTTTTATAACAAATATAGCAAAATACTGCTCCAGATTTCAACTGTGTACAACCCAGAACCAGTTACTCTGAATAAAACACTTTTAACATATCTGCTCCTAATCAGTGGCCTATTATGAGCATGGTTTCCCAAACTTCACTTGCTGCATTTATAGAATGCAACATTCTATATAGGCCTTCCTTTTAAAAGCCAATGCCAGTCCTCACGACATCAAGATCCACCATGGACTGAAATTACCAAAATGAGACAAATCACCAGAAAAACATGCAATTTGCTGCTCCCACAAGCTGGACAAGCATATGTTTCAAGACAAAGCTACAAAGAGCTGCTTCTACGGCATCTAAGCTGATGGAGCTCCTTAGGCAGAGAAACTACCTCCATCAGCAGCTGATTTATAAAAACATCCCCAAAACAATGCAGATTTTTTTAAGTCCAGGGTCTGAATTAGCCCACAAGGGAGCAACAATACATCTCCTCTACTAGTTATCAGTATCATAAAATATTTTTCCAAGTCAGTAACTCATTTTTTTCTAATTTCTGATTACTAGACCTTCCAACACCTAGAAAACTTGTGCAAGCCACACTGGTCTCCAGAGAAGCAAGAATCTTACAAAGCCCTTCACATTGCTCCAGCTTTAAACTCAGAGCATGACTCTCCACACTGCATTTGTGGGAGAGGTGTAGGCAGCAGAGAAAAGGAAGGGAACTATGTACCAGCTGAAGCTAAACACAGAGGATATCAACTTTACCCAAGGGCAAGAGAACAGCAAAAGAAATCACTCAAGCAAAACTCAGAGACAGTCCTCTGAAATGAAGCAAAGGCTTTGGGAAAAACATTTTTTGTTGCTGCCGCATTTTTTGTTGGGCTGGGATTTTTTTAAACAAAACAAATGACCAAGACTGTGCCCATCATTTCTTCTATCTTAAACAAGATTTATTTCTGAACTATATCACCATCAACCACCAGTTCTAATAAAAGATAATTGTAACTGATGTCTAACAAACCAGAAAAGATTAACTAATTTAACATCATTATGACCACATCAGAATACTGAGAGGGGAGCAAAAGAAAGCTAAACGGTAAATGCAGTTCACTCAGGAAATCATCTACAGAATCATTTCACACTTAGAAGCAGTATTTTTAACTTCCACACCAATTCACCAAAACAGCCTAGGCGAAGAACTATGCTGTTCCACTCTTCCTGTGAAAACAGTGATTACACAAATACCTCCCTCAAAAAGCTTTCTGCTACTGCTCCTCCGCTTCCCAACTGTACATCTGCCGTAGAAGCAAGATCTTCATGAACACCACAGTCTATTATGAAACACAATTTACCTGACCAAGATGTTGCCCTTACAGTTCAGAGACAGGATCAGCAACTTCTGTGTTTGTGCTACTTTAATTACATTACATAGACTGGAGAAAAACTCACACTTACTGGGATTAAGACTATGCTGTTTTCTACAGCTATCACTATTCTTCACTGAAGATTTTTTTTTTTAAATTTCCTTCACAATTCTCTGTCTTGTTGAACAATAAAAATTGTTCTTCTGTGTTTAATTATAAATTTGAGTAATACAGAGTTTGATGCATGTTCATTAAAAAGAAACTAACAACTAAAACAAACCAAAATGTTTGGCCCATTAGGAAGTTTTAAGTATATGACATTATGTATATTCCCCAAGAAATTTATTTTCTGTTCTGTAGACGGAGAGACTTAGGGATAAGTTAGCTGACAGACAGCCTAAAGCAACAGGAATTACATAGCAAAGGAAGGGAGAAGGGAGAAAGGCCCTTAGAAAACTCTCCTGCACGCTCCAGGAAACAGAATTTGTGGGAAATGCAGTGGGGAAGCAGGTGGTAAAACAGTAATCAGTGAAGAGATGAAAGCCTAATAACTGACTCGACACAGTTCATTAAAACTTGGCTGAGTATTCTATGCCAAGATTTACTGGACGGAGAGGAAGCTGGAACACAACTTCACAGAATACAAATTATTCATAGTTTTTTCTTACTAGAGAGTTGCAGAACCATTTATTTCAAAGTGTAACAGCAGACCAGACAAAAGAAAATGGGTAAGGGCTGCATCACCTCAGACCCTTCTTGATCACTTCAACAGAATTTAAGAAAAGGCAATCTAAAAATGAGTCATCTTCAATAAACTTCCCTTTCCCCTAGATTACTTTCCTTTCATTTTTGCACTTTATTTCTCTTTAGAGAAAAACCTGAGATAATGCAGTAAGCCCTATTAAAAGCACAGGAGCATCGAAGTCCGACTTTCTGCCCCAGTTCAGTTCCTCATAAAAAGTGTACGAGTCCAACATTGTTTGTTAACATCTACAACATGAGGAAATTTCTGATGTCACAGGAAACATCAACAAGCATTTATAGAACAGAGTTTAAGGTACTCTGGATGTTTACACAGGCAGCAGAGATATGAGCTAGATAGCCCTTTACTAAAAAGTAATTTTTTAAACTAATTTGACAAAGTAGCATGTCTAAAAGGAGTTCTTTTCCAGCCCCATGATTAAAGTAGAAAAAGGATTATGTATTGCTAGGTCTAAGCTACCTCGGCCTCAAAATATTTGGTCTACTTACGACATGATTTTAGGGTCTTTTCCAAGCTAAAAGATTCTAAGATCTTCACAACTCTATAATAAAAAAATAAAAATAAAGAGGAGCCAAAGGGTCCACAAGTGACCACAATCATACATCTCTTTTCCCCACAGCTAGTTTCAATTCTGAAGTAGACACATCAAATCAGCATCTGGAAAGGAGGGCTTTATGGCCAAGTTTTGGAAAGTTACATAATCACAAAACAAATTACTTCAAAGCTCGGGAGTTTTGATTAAAAACTAGTACTTGGCTGAAACAACAAATTACCTCTGAAGTTTGCAGAGAATTCTAAAACAAAACAGCACACAGGAAATTTCACCAGTCCTTCTACAGTTACTTGATAGCTAACAATGCAACTGTGCTCCTCTCATATTTTCCACATCATATAAAACAAGAACTGTATCAACTCTAAACTCTCACTCAACAGATCTGACAAAGACAACGGGAAGCACTGCTCCTTACACAGCTCTGTTACTGCCCATTACGCTCACTGCGGGCTAACAACTCAGTACTAACTCCTGTCTTTTCAAAACTTCAAAACTGAGATCGATAACGAGCATTAGCAGGGCTCTGATTGCATTAACACTTAACAGATCAAACAGATTTCTATTTCCTATGATTAAGTTGGAAACGACTGAAGATGTGAAAGTTGCCAGATGAAAATCAACTCTTTTTAAAAGGTGTCCTGACCTCAGTCCCAAGAACTCTGTTTAGGACAGTGGCAGAACCAAACACGTTAGAAACATTTTCAGTAACAGACTGAATTGATAGCTTTCCTCCTCTTAGGAGAAGAGTTCTACAGCGCACTGCTCTAACACACAATAGGTGCACACTACTATTCCAAGCAACCGTGCGGACCCCATCTGAACGACCACCGAGCTCGCTGAGCCAACCCCCGGAGCCCAGGCTCTTTCGGCACCGAGCCACTGGCAAGGCCTGCTAACAGAGATGCAGCAGTGCCCCACGGGACTGGGGACGGTAACTAGGCTTCGCTCCCCAGGGCACGGCGCAGCGCAAGGTTATTTTCCCCGAGCGAGGGGAAGGAGGTTACCGGCAGGCACAGGAGCTACATTCTAACCGCATTTAACGGGACCGCTTCCAACGGCGGCGTGCGGCCGGGCGCGCCCGGGGTGCGCGCACGGCACCACCCGTGGCTCCGGAGCCCCGGCCGCGGTGCCCTGCCCGGCGGGGCCGTGCTGGCGGCCCCACACCGCCCCGAGCCGCCGCAGCCGCTCCGCCTCGTCCGCGGGACGCAGCAACACCCACCGGCCCCGGCGCTGCCGGCACCCCGGGCTCCCCAGCATTGCCCTCCTGCCCGGCAGCCGCGGGCAGGCGGCACGCACGGCAGCGCGGCCCCGGCGGGGAGCCGGCCGGCACCGTGGCACACGCCCCCGCCTCCCGTCCGCAGCTGCAGTCGCTGCGGCGCTGCCCCGGAGCCGCCGCCGCGCTCACCTCTGCAGCCCGCGGCAGGTCTGGGGAGGCGCGGAGGGGCGCCCGGCCGGTGCGGGTGGGCGGCGGCCGGGACCCTCCCCTGCCGTGCCGAGCCGTACCCTGCAGACACGCCGCGCTCCGCCGCTGGCTCCCGCTGCTGCCGCCGCGGCCCCGCCCGGTCGCCGCCTGATCCGCTCATCCGCCGCGGCGGGAGGCGCGCGCGCAGGCGCGGGCGGCGGCGGCCCCGCCCCGCGGAGCTGCGCGTGGGCGGCGGGGCGCGGGGGCGCCTCAGCGCGGGAGCGGGCCCGGGCCGCCGGGAGAAACCGGGTGTGTGCCCAGAGCAATCCGGTGTGTTCCCAGAGAAATCCGCTCTGTGCCCAGCTAGTCCTGCCGCTGGGATCCGCCAGCTGCGCACGGTGCCGGGGAAAGTACGGGCAGAGGCGGCACGGCAGCAGCGCTGTAACATCACCCAGCGGGGTGACACGGGATAGCTTAGGCAGCCGAGATGTAGTAAGAGTGGAAATAAAATGCGATCTGAAGCATGCCCGAGAAACTGCGAGGTGTGGTCTCTGATGGACATCACAATAGGAACCCTGCATTGCTGTTTTTTCTTTCTTCTTTAACACCTCAAAATGTGACTTCTCAGAATCACGGAATCAGGTTGGAAAAGACCTGTGAGATCATCGAACCCAGCCTCTGACCCAGCAGCACGGTGTCAATTAGACCATGGCACCCAGACCTTTTCTTAAACATCCAGGGACGGACGGTGGCTGCACCACCTCCCTGGCCAGCCCACTCCATGTCCAATCACCCGTTCTAGGAAGAAATCCTTCCTGATGTCCAACTTAAACCTTTCCTGCTGCAGCTTAAGGCTGTGTCCTGTCTCCTTGCTGGCTGGCTGGGAGGGAAGGCTGTTCCTCATCTGGCTGCACCCTCCTTTCAGGGAGTTGGGGAGAGCAATCATGTTACCCCTGAGCCTCCTCCTAGCACTTCTCAACACGGTAATAAGAGCTACCATGAGCAATTTACATATATATATATTTACATATATTACTGTATTTCAAGTAAGAACAGCGTGTACCGTGTACATTATTGGCAGCTGACAGTGCTGAAAACAGTTGCAAAGTGCAGAACATCTTCACTTATTTCAAGGGAAAGCACTGTCAGTGCATTCAGAAGGTGTCTGGCACCTTCAGTACTGACCCCCAATGAATGACGCAGAAAAGTTGATGACACAGGATTAATGTTTCCAGCTCCAAAAAGAAGTCTTTTTGCTCCATCCAATTTTCATAAAATCATCTGCTGTATCTCAATTATGTAGCAGTGCTACCAGGAGTCCATTATCTTGGGCTAATGTTCCACTCACAATCTTTTCATTCCGTTCCTTGGAATCAGAGTTAATTAAAAGGCTGGCTTTTCTTTCCTCAGTACTTTTTAATGCTTCTGTAGAAAGATGGATATATATTCCTGGCTGTGGAAGATTGCTGTGTCTTCTCAGCACTGAGGTATAAAATGTTGAATAATACAGAGACAAATCTAATGATAAAAACAAAATTGAAGTTTCTTTGTACAAAGCTTTTTATAATTAAGCAGTACTTCTTCCCAAAGGAGGGCTCTAGGATGAGATAATTCACTCTGACAAGAGCTGCTCACCCAGGCTTTCTAACTGTGGAGCTGTAATTCACAAGGGTGGTTGCAGCCTACAGAGCAGACTGGGTCTGGCTTTGGGAAGCAGACCTGCGCATGTGTGCAGTTCATGACTCATTTATGTCTTGCATTGTGACAGAGCAATGCTTTAAAAGCTCTTTTCAAGGACACCATATTTCACACTTTAACACTTTGAGAGCTCTATAAAAAACATGGATTCTTCAAGTCATGCTAAACACCTATGGAGGGGTCACAGTTTCAGATGTACAAATGTATGTGATATCAGGCTGTTGTGTGCGTATGCCAGGTGAATCCACACCATGCTTCTTGCTTCTCCTGGAGGGCACTGGTAAACTCCTGTTACTTACTCCTCAGAGTGCTTTCCTGGCTTTATGGTGTCCTTGTATTCTTGTCTGAGACAGAAGGGGGAGACTGGCAGCACACCAAAGTAGCAAGAGTTTATGGAGAACTCAGGCCTCTCCTCACAGGGCTTACACTGCATCATATACATGCTGATGCTTTCATGGGTTGCACAATGCTGAATTATGCCTCCAGTATTTTTATTAAAGGATCTCCTACAGGGTAAGTGGGGGAGAAATGCTCTTAAAGTATCACAGCTTCAGACCTGAGGACACAGAGAACTCATGAGCAGTGGGAGTTTGCACCTCACTCCTTAGCAGATTATCAGGTGGAAAAAATACTTAACTATTACCACAAAGAGAATCATAGATGGTTTGGGTTGCAAGGGACGTTTAAAGATCATCTAGTCCAAACTCCCTGCCAAGTGCAGGGATGCTTCCACCTAGACCAGGTTGCTCATAGCCCCATCTGACGTGGTCTTGGATACTTAGAGGATGACCCTTCACAGTAAGGGATTTCTTTCTTATATCTAGTCTGATTCTGCCCTCATTCAGAAGGTGCCATAAGGTCTCCAGAGCCTTCTCTTCCCCATGCTGAACAGCCCCAGCTCTCACAGCCTCATAAGAGATGCGCTCCACGCCTCTGATCCTCTTCATGGCCTTTCTCTGGACTTTTTTCAGCAGGTCCAGATCCTTCTTATGTTGGAGATCCCAGAGCTGGATGCTCGAGACTAGGGAAAACATTTGCCTGCACTGTATACAGCTGTGACTAGGAATAAACAAGCAGGAAGCCCACAGCTAGCAGAATACAAGAACGATCTTGGTTTTTTCTGTAGAAACACCAGAACTACCAATCCTGTTAATATGAGGGTCAGAAAAAGGATGGGAAAATTGCACCATGAAAGGTGAGAAGCTGCTTTCCATCTTTGACATAGGCTTTTAACTAGGACATATTTCCAACCCATTTAAAATAGCAGGGATCTTAAAGGAGGACCTGATTTTTGAGGTTGTCAGGGAATGGCAAGCACAGGACTGTTTCCTAAGGGAAAGGTGAGTGGGGGACTAAAATTGGTTACATACCTGTCAGGGCAGGTACCTCACCATCCAGGACCTGCTCTCACATTCAGTTGAGCCAGACTGACCTAGAGACAGTCACAGTCAGCCAGAAGTCCAGATCATAAAGCAGTATCACAATGAAGAGAGAGATGTGAGGTAAAGCCAGGAGCAAAATCCCTTAGTTGTGTTTAGGATGAGATCCAGCAACAACAAAGGCGACGAGACCAGGCTGATATCAAGCCAGGAAATCAGACCAGAGGTTGAAGCTTGAATCAAAACCTACTGTCTCATAGACTTAATACTCTTCTGACACAGCTCCAGTAAGGAGCAAGGGCCCAGGGCTGTGCTTAAATAGAGCTCTTGGGCCTATGGGTATAAGTAGAAGCTGCAGATGAGGCTGCTTAGAGCTGTTAAGGCTTATTAGTTCACTCAGGACCACAAAGCGTTCATCTAGTGCCTTTTTTCCTTACAGGATAAATTTTGCAATAATAGATTGAAGCAATCTTTTCACCTCAGCTACCCACAGCTGCTCCTTTCTGACTCAACTCTTGCAAAAGGAGGGTGAAATGGTGACAGAAGAGCTGTGTGCTAGACATGAAGCTGAGCCACAGGAAGAGCAACTTCCACCTGAAGTGTGGGAGCTTCTGACAGTGCCACCATCTCAAGGTTCATTCCCAAGTGCATCTGTTCTCAGAAAACTAGATAAAATACTTCAGAGTTGAAGGTGAACAACAAAAAGGCAGAGTGTTTTGTTTTGTGGTTGTGCATATCTTTGATTTTGCTATGCACATGATTTGGGCTGGTAGGTACTATAGGGACACAAACAAGCTCTGTTCAAAAAGAAGATAGGAACATTTGCACTATTCTCAGATAACAAGCTTGCAGAGTCTCTAGAGGATATTCATTGTAATCCTGCTGGGTGTTGTCTTATTATCTAGTGTGAATACACACCACAGGGGGTTTTACTGGTAAAGGAAAACAGAAAGACTAAAAGCAACAGCAGAGTCTGAAATAAAGTGAGAATTCTGCAGTCCTGGCAAGGGAGACTTCTGCACATACTCACTTTATTTTTTTTGGTTTTTCTGAAGTGGATAGTAGTTTCCTGTTACATCTACAGGTGTAGAGGACTCTGACAACATGGGATAAAGTAACAAAACCAGAAAAAAACCCCCCAGAAATTCTTTATTCTAATTTTTAAGAGTAAAGATACAGCAGTTTTGTGTTTTCAGGTAAGCTGTCTTCTTTGCTCTTCCTGGAAGTTTCAGCTTCCAAGATCTGTCATAAAGAACAGAGGCTTTAGTTCTCAGCTTAAAAAAAAATAATTTTTAGTAATAGTTAAAATTGGGACCTTCATTCTAATTAACAAAACTTGGTTTTAATTAAAAAGCAGCAGGGGTTTGGCAGAGAAGCAAAAAGCTTCGCAGATAAATGCTCACTTAGAATGGTTTTAGCCTGTTCTGTTGGAAAGAAGCTCAGTTTTGTGTCCCTCCTTTGTGGGAGAGCCTTAGTGCTGGTGATAGAACCATCAGCTCTGTGGCCTCTGAGCTCTTATGGCCTCACTGCACAGCTTCATGTTTTGGAGCAATTACCTGCACTCTGATATTAGTGAAATCAGAATTTTTAATTAAAATTAGAAAGTATTATTATAATTGGGTGGTGAGTACATAGTACATGGTGGGAAACAATGTGTAGTAGTAGCCTTTTTATCACTGAGTTTGGTAATGCACAGTTGGTTTGGAGCAAATGTTTTGAAGCTTTAAAACTACTGACATCGTTAATGATTTGAGTCTCTAATTTAAAGTTAGTAGGTTTATGCTAATTAAAAATGAGATTAAAATATTTCCACTTTGATTCTAAAAGCTGTATGGCAGGTATCTGAAGTATTTCTTATTTGCAGTACAGTAATTCTCACTGTTTTCAATTTCTTCACAGTTATGAATGCTATCCTTAGGAAATTACTTTTGCTGCAGTAATCCATCATTTACCCCAGTCATTCATGGGGCTACATAAAAGAAACAAAACCTAGTTTTCCACTGTTAGATACCATTTTAATTTTATTAGATGCAGAACTACTCATTCTGTCACAGACCTTGGCACTGCAGAGTGTTCCTCCCTCCTTTAGATCTAAGCTTGTCTCTATGAGATATGTCAGTCCTGATTTTCTGAATTATATTTAGTTATTTAGGACATGATGTTACAGGGTTTTTAATTCAACTCAGGCATTTTTCAAGTACCCGCATATTTTTATTCTTTCTCATCACCAGTTCAAGTATTCTTAGCCCTGATCTGGTTTGTCATTTCTGCAGCTTTCAGTATGCTCGTCTGACAAGACCTCTTTAAATATCTGCTGTATCAGCTTTTCTTCTGTCTTAGAGAAGCTCCTTCCCCCCATGTGTCTGTTTTTAGCCTCCAACTTTCATGTAGAGAGCTTCACATTTCTCCTGTACAGTGAGCAGAGCTTGATAGGATTATATTTAGCTGTATCAGTAGGATTTTAATCCAATAATCCTGTTGAGAGGGAGTTCTTCCAGCAAGGAGACCTAATGCACCTGTTTCACCTGCCACTTGCTTACACACCTTTGCAGTCAGCTTTCTCAGAACCCTGTATTAGTTTTGGTATTGTGAAGAAATAGAAAACAGCAATGCATCAATTCTTGCACTAAATGGTAAACATGAAGGATGTAAAACATTCACATGGTACAGAATGTCAGTTCTTTCTGCCTGCTGCTGGGATGTAGTGCATGAATTCCTTATTTCGCTTTGCTTATATGTGTGGCTCTTGTTTTCCTTACTAAAATCTCTTTATCTCAACCCACAAGTTTTCCCATTTTTACCTTTTGTTGGATGCTCTCCCCATCCCACAGAGGAGGAGGGGGTTGAGGTGGGGAGTGAGCAGTTGCATAGGGCCAAGATGCTGCCTGAGGATAGCCCATTGTCACAATTCCTTTACCACATGAGAATTTTTTTAGGAAGGAAGGAAGGCAGGCATACACACATTAAGATCAGTATGCTCCAGGCTGAACCTTCTTTTCCAGAATTTCTTGCTGATGTGTTAAATGTGCTGATGTATACTTAAAGTCATAAGGCTGTCTTTCAACAGGACAGAGCCTACTTGTGGGAGGAGGAAGGGACCTCCATAGCTGTGAGGCTTCTTACTGTTCCCTTGTCAAGTCAGTGGGTGATATCTGGTGGTCCCTCCATTACAGGCTTTCTATCAAGGCTCTCAGTTTCCTTTCAAGAGTCTTTTTGTTTCCTGGGATGATTCGTGCACATATTTATTTTTTTTTAATAACTTCTATATATTGGATGCAATACCCTTCTATAGCCTAAATTTGGAAAAAGAAAGTTCATTTAACTCAGGGTGAGTCCAGGCCCACCCTTTTCTCAGACCTTTCTTGGATTGCTGGCTATGCAAGCCCGTTCTGCTGGACCATGACATGTACAAATGTGGTCCCCCTGTGACTAGCTGTTGAGTTTGGTGGCTCAGTTGAAGCAGCAACTGCAATTGGTCCTTAGCAGATGCTGTCTCTGTAAGCTTCCTTCCTGACCCTTGACTGCCAGCTTGACTCATACACTTAATGTATGTAGGTTTTATGTCTTTCTGTTGTATGTCTTTAATGCATAACCCCCAAAACATATTCTATTTCCATGCCTCACCTTAACCTTCAGCAGTGTTGATTATGTCTCATTCATTATTTTTGGCAGATAACTCTGTTCAGTTAGCTTGTAAATGCTTGGTCTCCAGCACATCATTACTGAAAACAAAACATGCATTCACCATTCAGGGTAGTTAAATAGTCAGAGCTTGGGGGATTTTGTGAGAGAAAGTGTACTGTCACATTTGATTTCCTCTCACAGACAAATGTTCATTAATTCAGTGTAAAGCACAGACATCTCTCAGAGTCTTGTTTGGATTTTTATTTAGCAGTGGGGCAATTGAATCAAGACTCCATCCACCTCTGCAAATGTGTGTTGTGATTACATGGTCTCCAGCCTGTCAGAACCTTATGAAACATTTTATAACCTAGGAAAGGCAACTCAAGCAATTGTCTCTCTCTCTCTCTCTCTCTCTCTCTTTCAGCTCTTGTACCACCCAGCTTCTGTGTTATCTGACACTTTGTTTATATTATAAGAAAGCCTGATACAGAGAAAACTATGTAAAAGTAACACACTCCATGTGTTTTTAGGTCCTTTCCATGTCATGCAGTTCTATTTTGCATCCTTCATCGTATTTTTCTTATCTTCTTAATATAAAAGGCCAGTGTCTCACATCTGGTCCTTGACAGGCTGATGTTGATATGCTGAGAGCTGTGTTTACAGATGTAAACATCACAAATGGAATCTGATGTGTATGTTCACCATTGCCCAGCTACAGGAAACTTCTTGTCATTCCTCTCTGCTTGTAGCCTTGCTGTCTGCAAATCTAGTTGGAAGTTGCCTAGATGGCTCTGCATTTCTGTCTTATGAAATATCTGAGCTGTCTTTTCCTCTTAGGTTTTATTTGTGTTTGTACAGTTGTCAAAAACTTGTCCATGAGCAACAGCCTGAGCTCTTTATTTATTTGCAAAAGAGAATATACATAATCAAGGATAAGGGAAATTCTGGAAGTCTGTGAAATGGAAATCACAATGGCCACTTTGAAAGGATGGAAGGGGAGAAGAAAACAACCAAGGAAAATACACTTAGCCACTTTTTCCTTCCTAGAAATAGCCCAGCATATGTTATCTATGTGTGACCCCTAGAAGATTACAAGGTAATGAGCCACAGCTGGCATTAATAAATCAGAACAAATCATGTGGAATTACCCTCCTTTTCTCCACCCAAGGAATTTTCTGAATGAGACAAAGTCAATGTGATATATTTTAAATTTGTTAATACCTTAGTAAGTACAAGGATACAGTCTATATATAACATCTGTAAAGTGGGAAGATGATATATATTGAATTTTCATTTTCTGGCTTGAAAAACAGAAAAGTTGACAGTGGCTCCTGTGAATTTTAGAAACTGGTTAAAGGTAATAGAATAGTAACCTTAATTCCATGTACTTTTTTGAAATAAATGTGAAAATTCACGAAGTCCAGCCAGTCCACAGCATTTATTTGCTGAAGGAAAGCATTCCCACAGTGAAAGTTTTCTTCGATAACCATGAACACATGAGTGAAAAAAACCACTGCAGTTGGGCACTTTATTAAATTATTCTCCTGTGTGCATTTCTGACCTGATTCTGCACTGTAGTACTTTTATACTACAGAAATGAATCTACCTCTTCCTAATGAGCTTCACCAGAGGGAATTGGTGTGGATTCAAGCTAACTGCATTCTGAAAACTGAAAAACATAGTTTGAAGGTCTGATTTTTTTCATGAAAGTTTTAACTGACCAAAGAGCTCCATTAAATAATTCTTCTCATAACTAAAAATGGCTGAGTCTAAACCTAGATGATTATTTCTAGTAAATTGTAGTGATTCTAAATTCAATCCTGCCTCCATGGGTAGGGTGCTGTAAAGTCAATGGAGTGATCATAATAGCAGGACTGTGAATGGGACTAAAACCACCTGCTCCTTCCCCAGCACACCTCATAAAAGTGCTCCTTGTTGGGAGAATGTGTTCTGAACTGCTGTACTTCATACAAATGGTACAACTGTGAAGTCTAGAATGAAAATACAAACAGCAGAGGGAGGCATATGACTAGGGACAGGAGAAGAAATGTGGACTTGAGACCTGAAATGAGATGAAAAGAGAGAGCTTGAGGTGCAGGGAGACAGTGAAGGGCATGGCTGCACAAGTGGGAGGTGGGAGAATGACTGCTGGTGGGTACCCAGCCTGTGAGCCTCTGAGAAACCAGCCCATTGCTAGGATTAATAAAAAAGTGGGGGCAGGCAATTTTGAATTTCCTGGAATTCCAAGGAGAGGGGAT
This sequence comes from Muscicapa striata striata, assembly GCA_030060385.1. Taxonomy (NCBI): domain Eukaryota; kingdom Metazoa; phylum Chordata; class Aves; order Passeriformes; family Muscicapidae; genus Muscicapa; species Muscicapa striata. The sequence continues at coordinate 85,873 of JAREIS010000218.1, read as the reverse complement.
AACCGGGTTTGGGGGCTTTTTTGATCTTTGTCCTGTTTCAGGTGAAACACTCTCAACTCAGAGAATTTTTACTTTATTTACTTCCAGGTACCACCAGCTACTGATCACTGATTCAGGTATTGGGTAATGCTATAACAGGTCTTGAACACCTTTTATTTATGGTAAATCCATGTTTTTTTCTGGTACTGCAAAAATGGCTAGGCAAGCCATAGGATTGTTAATATGACTATTCATATACATGCAAAAAATTCTAGAAAGAAAATGTTGCTTTTAAACAATTTTAAACTGAAAAATTCTAAAATGTTACTGATAAAGTCCAAACCAAATCTAAGTGAAATTGCATGTTGTGCCCCTAAATGCCCTCTCCATCAGGTACAATTTTTGTACTAAAAGCAGCCATCAGCCTATTGATGATGGGGAGAGACTGCCCGTTACTAAACCTATCTGCAGTGTGGCCCTACGTGGTGAAAACCAAAAACAAGGCAAAATACTTCCAGGTACTCCATCCCTGCTAGTGCAAACACTTGTGAACAATAATGTAATCAAGTTGTAGCTAAGTTATTTTTGTCCCAGAAGTTCAAGTTTTTTCTTGAAAAAGAGAGAAAGTTCTCACATACGTGTTTTTTTTCTAGCTCTACAAATCATGTTCTGCTGCAAACACTTAGTTGTGATACCAGCCTGTAAAGATGGTGATGGGTTGTGAAAATGCCTTGTCTTCTTAAGCTATCTTAATCTAAAGCTCAGAGGCACAGTTTTTTCTTTCTATTCTTGTATTTGCAGAGACCTTAGATGAAGAGCAGTCTCAGAAATATTTTTCCCAAAAGTATATTCTTAGGATGTTATTCAGGGTTTGGTAAGGGGAACTTTTTCCCCTTGCTAAGTTGGTATCTTAATGCCATAGTGTTTGTATTTTCTCATTTCCTCGATGTCAGGACTGTCCCAGCTTGCTCAGAATAATTCAAGAATATTTGCCTGCATTAATGAAGATACGCTTTACATCTGGGCCCTCCCTTTGTGTTTGAGTTATGGGACAAATTGTCTCTCTGATAAATTTCCATATTTGTTTCAGTGTTTTCCAGCCTGTAGTTTTCAGGAGCTGTAGGGATACACTCCAATAGTCCTCTTGCTGGTTTAATTCCCAAACTTTATATTGCTTACCCAGATCCACGAGCCAGGGGCTGAGGGATGACAAAAAGATGTCAAACTTTCCATCCTGAAGGGCTAAAATAGGATCCCTGTCAAACTTCTGATTAAATTCCACGGGGCCAGGATTTTACCCTTATCTGAAAGCCATGGTATTTCTCCTTCATGATCAATGTCTGACCCTGAACTCCAAGTCTAAACAACTAAGCCAAGTGTTTCAGTACAATGTGAGTCTTGCCTAAATTACTACAGTTTGGACTCATCTCTCTTGTGCATAAGAAAAACAGTTTTGAACATATGCTTTGTGTGTCCCAAAACACGGGCTGGCAGCCTTTCAGAAACATTATGCATTGTATTTCACTGTAGAGTGCAATTGCATATTAATAGCAATACAATAATATAGAAATATTTTCACAATATCTCCAAGAGCTAAGTAAAGTATCCTATTTCTTTTCATAGATTGAAATATTGAAGGAGAAAGTCAAAGCATTTGACCCAAGTTCAAAGAATAAGCATGTCAGGACTTATGGCTGTTTCTCTAACAGAGGAAATCTTTACCCCAGAAAGGCTGTTATGTCTGTGAGTGATGCCCTGGGGGTACCTTCAGCAGGAGCATCCTGCCTCAGCAAGGCTGAGGTAAACTACTCTTCCCAGGGAGCTCAAAATCTTCATTACAGCTGATCTTATTGCACTTCCACTATAGCTCACAAGGAGCTCAAAATCTTCATTACAGCTGATCTTAGTGCACTTCCACTGTAGCTTACAGGGAGCTCAAAATCTTGATTAGTAACTGATCTTAGTGCACTTCCACTAGAGCTCACAGCTGTGTACTGAAGGCTCCTCTTGCTGGTGTCAAGCCCAAATATAATGAATGGACTGTAGGATCAGTGTATGAAGCAGCAGATGGCCCCTATAGGCACTCTCACTTAGCCTCTGTGCCTGATGTGCATAAATCACTAGCACCATCTGCCTGCTATTCCTTTCAGCGCCTTGGGCATTGTAACTCATTAGGAGGTGGCAGGGAAATTCATCTCAAACAACAAGGAGTTTGCCAAAAAACACGAGACTTTAAACTCACAGGAAGACCAATGCTTCATCATTTTGCTAGCACACTGTTGCAGGAAGAAATACCTGCTTCATTTTGTACTTTTATTGAGATAGAGAATGGGCTATTCAAAAGCCTGAGGTATCAGGCAGAAAATCCTCATTCCCTGTTTTTCTGTGTTTTACAGGGAGAGTGATCACAGGTTCATATCCTGGCAAATCTCACCATCATTCTTTTTGGCCTGGAGTCACTTGCAGTCACCCCTGCTTACTATAAGTAACAAATAGACAGAAAAAAAGAAGAATTCACAGCTTCTTACTCTGTTGCTGGCAATAGGATGCATGTTAAGTATTTTGGGCTTTAGCTTGATTTCTACAATCATGTCTGTAATAAATCACATTAAAAACAGGCTACTTATGCTATGCATTGAGTTTTGTTCAAGGAAGTTTTTACTTGAGAGGGTGAATGAGGCAGCAAGGTACTAGATGAGGGGAGTATTCAAAATTGTCTCAGCTGTAGAGAGCAAGCAGTGTGGGAAGATGCAGTCTAAGAGAGAAAAGACTATAGGAAAAAAATATGATGAACAGAAACCCTTAGGGTTCGTGAGAAAAAGAACTCATAGGTGAGAGGAAGACATCTTAGCTGGAGCATGACTAAACTGAGTGGCTGTGGGAGACCGGGGCTCTAAGCTGCCAATTTGGTAAGGGTGGGTTCAGGTGAGAATTCTCATTTCTACTGGTGGGTGCAGGGGCTTTTTTCTAATTAAAAGTATTTCTAAATTTTTCATCATGATGACCTTCTTAACATGATTTGGAAATTGAATGAACATTTTCAGTGTCTGAATGTTTTACTAGCATCTGTTGCCTTTAAAATTCTCCCTGTTTTTGATCTTTGAAGGCACCTTTTGTTTACTTACTGCTTTTCCCAGGTGCAGGTACATTCCTGTGCTGTGTTCAGGGAGCAGCCCTGATTCAGATGGGTAATTGTACTGGGTGAGGACTGCCTGTGGCCAGGCACCAAAACAACTAGCAAAGGCACCCTTCTCTTGCTCATGTCCTGCCTCTGGCTGCATTTCTCAATGAAGTGTTCTTCCAAACCCAGTTTTTGGGGATGTGTGGCCATGCATGCTATGAGTGGTGTTGAGGTTCATAGGGGTCTAAGAAGCAAGAGGGATCAAAGAGCTATAAAACAAGGATGTGCTTAGTCATTTCACTCAGAGACCTAGGAGAGAGGATGAATTTTTCCATAACCTTGGTTTCTAGAATGATGGAAAAATTAGCAATTAATTCCTCAAAAGGTATTTTTGCTGTTTTGAGCACTACCCAGTAAACTATTTCAAGTCTTGTTGATAAAAAGAATTCAATGACATTTTTAGAAATTGTTTAATGATGCCAGTGTGGGTCAATATGTTTATAGCCTCGAGTTGTTTTATGTTGATTTTTATCAAGTTGATGATCTAAACAAATAGCTGATAAAATCTGTGGGTGTCTGTTTAGGGGTGTTACATCAGATAAACCAATTTAAGTTTAAACTTTTTTGGAGTAATATAATATATATATAATATAATAATATATATACTATAATATGTAGTAATATATAATATATCTGCAAGCAAGATTCTAGTGTGGATTTTCTGTCCTTGCTTAAACATCATAAGAATTACCTGTTCTGCTTATTCCAGTTTTTTATTTTTTGCATCTTTCCTGCATTTTCTTGCATATATGCATTTTAAATTATTTACAATATTTCTTTCTGATACTCCCTAAGAAAATCAACTATGTTCTTATTTAGAATACCTTAGGCACACCAAGGGACTTATTTTGGTGCAAGTTATTTTTCTAGCATTTTTTTCAATTCTGTATGTGGCTTTAGATCAGAAGAACCTATTCCCTTTAAAAAGTAAAGCATCAAGAGACTCCAGCATTATATTCTTACCTAGTTGTACAACGAAAAGAAATTCTAATCTGCAGCAGTATCTTATAAAAAAGAAAATATCCTGCCTAACGCCAATGCATTTTAGTCAGGCAGAAGTTTTATGGTAACTGCTGGGTTGCTGCAAGTACATGGAATAGAAATCAGTGGAGGCACATCTGCAACTACCACTCCAGGCTGTAACTTTGTAATAAAATCTCCCAGAGCCCTCATTCCCTGCCAGTGTGTTCTTGATTTCCATTTTGCAGAAAATTCCCTAGAACTCAATGATCTGCCAGAGATGGATTATCCCAGCTTGGATACATTGCAGAATGCAGATCTTTCTTTCTTTCTTTCTTTCTTTTCTTTCTTTCTTTCTTTCTTTCTTTCTTTCTTTCTTTCTTTCTTTCTTTCTTTCTTTCTTTCTTTCTTTCTTTCTTTCTTTTCTTTTCTTTTCTTTTCTTTTTCTTTCCCAGCTGTCCAGGAAGGAATGGGCTGGATGGATTTTCACCTTTTCAAATAAAGGATTTTTGGGTTGTTAGATAAATGTCCTTTTACATGATTCTGTTTTATTGTTCTAGGTATAAGATGCACAGGATACAAAGTGAAACCTACTGTTTTCATTTATGTACTTGAGGAGAGAAATAATAGATGAGATCAAAGATACTTTAGCTACCTTCCTGGTTTTTCATGTGCTGCTTTTTGCTTTACTGTTTGATAGTGCAAACAGCTATATATTAGGCTATAAATCATTCTGCTTCTTTTGATGATGTTACTGCAGATGACTGAAGCAGAATAACCATGTTCAAAATAGGGGTCACGTTGCTTTTGGCTTTCTTGCTTTACACATGGTAGAAATAATAAAATAGTATTTTTTAAACCTGTGACTTGCAGAGTTGTCTCCCAGAGTTTGACTCCTAGATTGTACCTCATTATAAATACTGCTTAAAAACTGGCAGTCTAGATAGGTATATAACATTGGGGTTACATTTGGGGCTTAAATAGTGAAACTGAGGAAGAGGAGAGGAAACAACTTCTGTCTGCCTAGCTTCCTGCAGGTTTTTGTTGCTCTGCCTCCAGCCAATGCATCCATCAAAGCCTTGGCAGATGGAGCCAGGATGCAAGGTCGAGCTCGTGGGCAGGTATGTGTGCTTGCATTTAAGAGCTGGTGTCCTGTGTTTACCACAGGGCACAAACACTGTGTGGCAGGGATGGCAAATGTGCCAGCCTTCTGTCTTCTTGAATCAGGGTCTGCCATTGAATGCACTCTCATAGACCAGAGTGTCACCATAACAGTGTCTGATAATATGAATTGTGTTGAAACAGATACCAGGCTGGCAAGATGGACAAAGAGAAACCATTACCATGCTTTAAATATGTAATGGGCACATGTTCTGTACTGGTTTGGGGTCTTGAAGAAGGCTGGCTGTGAAAAGGATCCAAAGAATCCAGTCTTGAAAAGGATCCAGTTCTTGGTGAGATATCTTGGCCCCCAACACAGCCAGCCCATGTTAGTCCTGCACAGCATTCCTTTCACTGCAAGGGACAGGTGGTGCATGGGTCAGCATTGCATTTACTGTGTACTTTAAGAAAAAATGGTGTCAAACCTCCCAGCAGGTGATGGCCCTCAGGGGTTTCTCCTTGGTTTCAGTCTCAGATGGCCTCTAAAGTGTGAAGAACATCTGCTGTGACAAGTGCTTTGTTCAGGTGGCTCAGTTCACATGCAATACTGACCAGGATTTGAAGAGCTGACTAAAGCCATTTCTGTTCCCAGACAAAGACACAGGGAGAATTACTGGTCTTGCTTCCTAGGAACAAGCTAGTGGGAAGTTGCAAAGTGATAAGTAATGAGCTCTACCGGATTGGAGTACTACCATTGAGTTAATTTGCTTCTATTCTATTCTAGTCAGCATGAAAACCCTGCTTTCCAGAAATGTACTATACCAAGTCACACCTCAAGAAGTAATAAACTACGCTGAAGTAAACTTTTTTCCTTGCATGCAGCTTCTAATTAGTACAAATGATGTTAGATTACGTTTGCCTCACTGTGAAACAGAAGTGGGAATTGAAAAACAGAGTTAATACTCAAGATATTAATGTATGTATGCACACAAAGGACTTAGATAAATTTTTGTGCACACAGGATAATTAAACCACTTTAAACTTTTAAATAAAATTAAAAAATAATAAAAAAAAAAAAAAAGAAGTACTGAAACATCAATGAGACGAGAGCATGAGATGCAGGAGGAGTAGTTACTGCTGCAGGAACCAGAGCTGATTTTCTTCTCTCCAGCAGATGGCAGGATTTTCTCAGCTACAAACAGGCAGCTGCAAGTTGAATCACCTGAAACCTGATCTGCAGAAAAGCGACATCCAGCCTTTTTTGATCTGATGGAGTAAGGAGTTCAATAGATAGCAAAATGAATAATCTCTTTTGATGGAAGAGATGTGGAAGTCACCTGGCAGCACAGCTAGCAATAATCCATGTAGCTCAGATTTGTTCTACAGCTGAATTGTCATACCTTAACCACAATACATATGAAAGCCCACAGAGATTTTCCACATAGCTTTGACATGCATTTGAGGAAGTTCCGACAAGCAAATGTGCTGAGTAGAAGGGTGGTGGAAGGCTATTCCAGCTTTTGTGACAACTCTCAACATCTATTTTCAGCCACTGATGAAGGATGGATGCTGGGCTTTATAGACATTTGATATGACATCATGTGGCTACTCTTACGATATTCACTATGCTACTTACTCTAGAAAATTATTTAAATAATGTGAAAAAATAATATTTTGCTATAGATGTTTTTTAAGTCCTTATTCACCACTCTGTGGTAAAGGAGCTGCTGGGTTTAAACTCCAGGCATCAATACCTTATTCTCTGTACATCTTTAGGCAAGTCACTCATCAGTGAGTTTTTTCAACTTTCTGCCTGAAAATTTGGTGCAATGCCCTCAAGAGATAAGGTTACATTATTTGTATGAATTTGTCTTTATTATGTGCTCAGATACAATAGAGTTAGATTGATGACTAGGAAGATGGACTGTAAGCATGAACTCTTGATCCAAATACATCCTTTTAGCTAAACTGTGAAAAATTTTCTAGCAAACACTGCATTTTAGGTTTTTTAATGATAAGAATTCATTCTTGTTTTGTTGTTGAAATCGTTGTTTGAGGAATTAGAAACTTCTTTTAATAGCCCAAGTATGAAGGGTTTACTCATTCAGCTTGTGCTGCTTGTTTTTGGTTTTTTTTTTATGATAAATATATAGAATGTTTTTTAGCTATAGAAATATGTGGTCAAATAATCTTTTTTCAGAGTCCGATTCTGGCACATTTGTCATCTGATGTCTTATTCTTCAGGTCAATCCATTAGAATTGATGGTCAGAGTGCTGTTCCCTGCTCTGCTACCAGCTTCTGTCTTCCTCAGATTGTAGCCCAGCCGTGAAACCCTACAATTAAAGTTAATTCTTCTGCCTGTGCTCTCTTAATACAGAGTTTTAAATAGATGAGGATTCAAGAACTTTTCACTGAATGCAGTGTGGTTCTGTATTAATTCATACAATCTATTCAAAATCAAGGTCAGTGGAGCAGACAGAATGTTGCTTAAAAATTGGCTGTCATGTATTTCTTGTTCTTTGAATGAGCCACGTTAAATAAGAGTAAGGAAGTACTAATCCATGTTTTCAAATGTGTAGGTTTTATTTATGCTGCTTGGCTTCTGAGTTAACCTTACCTTTTGTGCAGGTTTAAAATTTGTGGATTAGCAGAATTCAAGGTTTGTCATAATACTTCTATTAGCAACCCCTGAATAGATAGATATTCAACCATCTGTCACAGGCATTGTTTACAAGGTGGCCAAATCACTCCTCCAGCTCTAGGATGGTAAGAGACCCCGAATAATTTTGCTGCAGCTTTTACTATGCTCATTCCCAGCCATCTGCAGTCCCTGGAGCATCATGGATGTCCCCAGAGCATATAAACCTATTTTCCATCTGTTTCCTTCCCACCTATCAGCAGTACTAACATGCCCCAGAAGATTTTGCTGCTCTCACTGACAGTGAGAGCAACATTTGATGCCTTCTGTTGTATGCTGGTGCTGCTGGGAGCTGGCAGGCAAGCATCAGGAATTAACAGCTCCAGAGCCCTGCAGGTTAGGGTTAGACTCAGAATTAGACCATGGTCAAAGCCATGTACTGGTCCTGGGATTTGAAAAGTTCACCTACAACTTTAAGAGTGCTGCTGGGACCTGACACCTGAATGTTAAGAGCTGTTAATGTGATTCCCCCTCACTGTGGGTAGCCAGGCAGAGGGCAGAGCCTTGATTGCATTTTGCTGTACTTGCTGGTCAGACCAGCTGAGGCAGCAAATCAAAAGTTATTTACTGCCCTGAGATCTGGGAAGAAGGAGGAAGGGTAAAGGTGAATTTGATGAGTCTTCTGGCATAACTACCTGCAAGATATCCCCCCAGTTGCTCAGACCTAAAGCCACAAGCACAGCTGACCTCTCTGCATGGTGCAGAGGGAGTGGAGAATGGAGGCAGATAGCTTCTCATGCTTTGAGGGATGGGATAATACTGGAGATGGGAAGAAGATCTCAGAGCTAACAGAGGGAGTGAATTGGGAATAACACAAAAAAAATAAGTAATATCTATTGATTTAGTGATCTTACCTCAGGCCTGGGAGAGAGTCCTAGAATTTATTAATCTTCCAGCTGTGTGTGCACTTTGGTCATCCATGGTTTCCACATAGGCTTTCCTTTCCTTGGTGCTTCACCTTGTAAGTTCTACATCAGCCACATGGGAGGAGGACTGGAGAATGTCTCCATACATCCTTCTCACACCAGCCTCCCTGCCACAGCTACACTCACATATCCATGTTTCATAGAGAAATTACTGGTGATTCACAGAAACCAGTATTTAATACTCATTCTTATTTTTCCCTAGGTACTATGGTGCATCAATGAACAGCCAAACCATTATTTCGTAACTCCACTTTTATCTGTAAATTACAGGAATTGGAATATTACATGATTGTGTTGAAATGATGGGATGGCATTAGGAACCATATCTCTGCAGCAGAAAGTTTCTTTATGAGCGAGTCTGAGGCTGAGTAAACCTAATGATAAGAAAGAAAGAAAGGAAAGAAAGAAAGGAAAGAAAGAAAGGAAAGAAAGGAAGGAAGAAAAGAAGGAAGAAAAGAAGAAAGAAAGGAAGAAAGGAAGAAAGGAAGAAAGAAAGAAAGAAAGAAAGAAAGAAAGAAAGAAAGAAAGAAAGAAAGAAAGAAAGAAAGACAACCACGTACAGTTCCAGAAGCCAAAAAGGTGAAAAAGCAAGAATAGAGTAGAGCAGAACAAAACTCTTCAGAGAACATAACTGAAAGTGGTTTGGTAGGGAGGTGGTGTGGATCTTGTGCTGTAGAGATGCAGCAGTGAGTGTTGGGTGATAATTTAACCCTTCATAGTGACCTTCAGAGCCTCTTTAGGGTTATGTGAACATACCCAAGGTCAGGGTAACGCAGGTTGTTGTTGACAGATCCGTAGATCCTGCTTCTCCTCAGCCGGGGGTGCAAACCCAGACCCAGCAAAGCACCCTGCAGCCTCTGCAAATGGCTGATTGAGTCATTAACCTCTAATATTCCAGGCTCTTACAGCAGATACTTCACTGGAAGGAGCCCTTTCATTCAGCTGAACTTCAGAGCAGCTGCCAGGACCAGCAAGGCATGGAGGCTCTTCTGCTGCCACCTTGCTGGTCACAAGAAGTTTCCCCATCCTGGCAGCTTCACTTGACTCTTGGCATGAGCCAGTGCTTCTCTATATTAAAACAAGTTCTCTGCTGCCTCCCTGCTTTAGAGATGGAAGTTGATATTTGGCAGGGGAATGACCTCATGTCACATATTAGCTATTTTCTTGTCTCGTGGCAACAGACCATTTTTGAAAAGGTTATGAGGCACTCTGGTAGCTCAGTTATGTGAACTCCAGAAAGACTTGTCACAGTTTGGTACCCATTCTCCCAAGAAATCTGATCTGCAGTAGGCACAGATCTTGCCCAAGCTGAGACACAGCAAGTAAGAGCGCTGCAGATGCTGATGAAGACTTTGTGGTCCTTGGTAAAACAGCTGAGAGCAAAGACCTGGCCTATTTGGGATTTTCAGGGCTCCTTCTACTGCATCAATCCTGGCAGCAACAGGACAAGAAATGTAGTACAGCTGGGAGTGATGGGGAGGTGGAGTAGAGTGGTGAAAAGGGGCAAGGTGCCTAGAAAGAAGACTGGAGAAGGGAGTTTTTGGAAGAGGGCAAATGCTAGAACCTGCATAAAACTGGATAAGGGACTTGATTGTTTCATGTACTTTGAGAAAGGAGTCTGGGATGCAAGAAAAATGAGTTTCTCCTAAGGAAAACAAACCACATTATGAAAGCATGAAAGACCAACAATATATTTCTAAATAAGATAGAAACAAGATTCACAATAATTAATTGATAATGGAAATTAGGAGGTACAGGAGACAAGAAAGAAAGAGGGACTAACAATAAAATAGACCTGCAAAGATATTGCTTGAAACATTTGGATACTGAGAGGGCAGAGGGAAGTGAAAAAGAAAGTAATTTAAAATATGTTTATCCATCATATATTATGATGGATAAACAAAATAAATATGAAGATGACAAGAGCTGTTGTGAAGCTTTACAGAACAGCATTAAAACCAGAAACAACAACTTCCTATGCATCTACAGGGCTTTACCACATAGATATCTCATTCAACTGTTCTTTCTAGAAGAGTTTGCACTCCAGCTTCCTACACTAATTGTTGAAGCACTGTTATGCCAGTGATTTATTTTATACTGTTGAAAATTTAGAGGAGCTGGTAATGTTCAGTCATCAACAACATCATAATAATTCTACCTTCACTTCTGAGTGTTCCTGGCATAATTAATAAAGGGAGGGAGTTTAATTAAAAGCATACTGGTAACTTCATTATTTTTCCTCTATAGAGCTCCTGGAGAAAGGCTGGACAGGATTAACTGCAGAAATGGAAGAGGAGAATAAAAGAAGAAGAACAAAGAGAAAAGTGAAAATGGACTCCTTAGCAAACAGCTGTCTAATTAGGCACTGTCTTGCACCATGAATTAGATCAAGAGAAATTTCATCTCTGCTGCCCATCCATTGACTCCACCAGAGACAGAGCAGTACAGAAAAATACCTTGGCATTCTCAAATATATGGTTCCTTTGTAGTGAACATCTAAATTAATTGAGCCTATGTAGAAGAAGAGTGGAAGAAAAATGAGATTCTGTTTCTAGTTTTGATACTGACTTGCAAAAAAAGATACTGTTTATGTGGTTAACTTCTGTGTAGGATTGTTTTTCTGCACAGCTTCTGAGCACCAGGAGTGAGACTTTGTTCCTTCTGCCAGGTCCAACTCTTAGACCACACAGGTGTCCTTCAGGAGCACATTGCCTGGGATTGAGAAAAACAGGGATGGACAGAGCTCTCCATACAGCCTGAAACAGAGTGAGGTTCCCATTCCTGTTGTGTACAGCACCTCCCTCTGCAGCCATTATGTTTTGCTTGCTGCTGGTAAAAGCCCTCCAAGAAACCACAAATGGACACACAGCTCCACCACGCCTCTCAATGCAAGCAGAAACTTTGAGAGTCTTTTTTGCTGCTTCTCCTGTGTTTCATCTTTGCAAAGCTTGTTTCAGTGGAATACTGTATGGTCTCATTCATTAATGACTCTGAAGCTCTTTTATCTTTGGAGGAAAGTCTTTACAATGACAACTATAATATTGCAATCCTGTATTAATCTCTGAATGTCCTGCACAGATGGGACTAGAATTTGTGTGTGTTATCCAGTTCAATAAAGAGCAATGTAGTGTTCTCAGCAGACCCCTGAATGACCTTTCTAGGCTTTAAAAGTTACATATCCAAGTTTGTTATGCTTTTGCAGCATCGTCTTCTACTAATATTTTCTCCTTGACTGGAAACCAATACCAAATTACTCAAGTAAAGGGAGCTGTATGTGTTTAATAACCCTAATCATCCTTGTCTACCCTATCATTCTGTAATCAAAATCTCATTTCAGACTGTAGAACTATGTGAAAATGCTTTTCTTTTTTGTTGTTGTTCTTGTTTTTGTTCTTATTTTTAAAAGTGCTTATTCGTTTGGTTTTTATTATGGCTGTATATTTCCACTTGGCACTAAATGTCTTGCAGCAATTATAGTATCTACCATGAACCTAACACCACAGATGCCAGGTTAAATCAACATAATGCACTGGATGATGTTGTTACACTGCTCTCTAAACAGAGAGGTCCCCTTGGTCTCTTTACAAATCTGCATATGCAAATTTCCTGATAAACCTCTATAGGTGTCCAAGGAGTACCAAAAAGGTAATACCTTAGAAAACTAAGCAAGAGGCATGCACCTCTGAAAAGAGCAATTATTTCTAAACTAGCAATTGTCTGCAAGAAGTAGTCAGTAAAGAAAGGCCACATCTTTCAAAAGAATACCTCCATAGGGCACAAGTTTGGGTGGGTAATAACCAGACCAATAACCTAATGTGGCACTGATGGATAGCTGCTACCCTCCTGGCAGAGATAAGGAGCAATCCATGTTCATTTCAACTTACAGACACACAAGTAAAACTGACATGCACCAGAAAGTGTAATGGAAGTACAGCAAATCAATGAAAAAATTAATTATGATCTACAAAAGTGTCTCTCTCAGTAACTTTTAACCCTTTCTGATTTTTTTTTTTTTTTTTTGTGTGTGTTTCCATAGACAGATCAAGGATTTAGACAGCAAGGATCAAATTAAAAGACACTTCAAATTGTAGTCTAACAAAAGGACCTGCACTTTTCATTCTTTTCTTTGCCTCACATATGTGATTCTCAACTGGGAGGGGAGGGGGGAGGAATTATCACCTCCAATGCTTTCATTGTACTTCTGAGTTTATTTTTTGAGCCCTGCAGTCAGCAAATGTGTGTCTGCAGTGTGCCACAGGGAGCTGCACTTCCCCAAAGCAGACCAAGAGAAGCATGTCCCTTGGGGAAAGAGGCTGACTACATTTCACAGTGAAGGAAGCCAGAGAATGATTCCAGTAATGTAATGAAGACATTTAAATTCTCCTTAAGGGGAGTGCACCTTTGGGTCAGAACTGCTGGATAGGGATGTATTAGTGGAAAAACTGTAAGAAGCTGTCAGGCACCGAGACACTGGCACTGGCAAGGAAAAGCAAATTAGAAGAATGTAATTGGTCCAAGCAAAATAGCACTGGCTGAAAATATGGATAGTCAGACCAGCTACTGGAGTGAATTTATACTAGTAATTTGACCCTTTCCACTCATTAAGAAGTGATACATAAGGCAGAGAGCAGCTAAGACGTTGAATAAGACTCCTCATTGTTCCAGTCAGTTCAAGCAGGATAAGGAGCTGGAATGTATTTCAGAAGAGTGACAAAGAAAAAGGAAGAAGCACGAGAGCAGGTGTGCTGAGGTGTTGCCTTCTTTATAAGTGCAACATGGATATATTCACATAAAGGAAAAGAAATAGAACAGACCAGGAAGGTCTGAAATGACTCTCTGCTCTCAGGTGGGTGAGTGGCTGTCAGTAGTTGCTGGATGTTACTTTTGGCAGATGACTAAAGGGAATGAAAATGACCTCTGATACCCCAGTAACTAAACAGTATGTCCTCTTTGATGTACTACTTCTTACTGGTTTGGATCCACAAAACTTTAATGCTGAAGCCAGATCCTAAAATCCATATGTGGAAATTAACAACTTCTTCTCTCTGTGTGGTGAGTCAGAAATGAGACGAAAACAAGGCTGTCTGCTGATGAGATGGGCTGAGGGAAACACAGCCATGAAGAAAGCATACTGCATGGGATGTTCCCAAATTCAGCTCTCCCCTCATGTCAGGATGAACTCCCTTTTTCTCTTGGGCACCTAACCTGATTTTGGGTGCTGTCCCTCCCCACTCTGCCTTCTAGAGGGGCACAGCAGAGAAGGAAATTTGATATTTTTGGGTCAAGGAAGATCTTGCTTAGTGAGGAGAGAAAGGCAAATCAAATCAAGTTCTCTTTTCACTGGGCTGCAGGTTCATGTTGCCTCTTGCTTTCTGGTTTCCCTTTCCTTGGAAATCTTCTTTGCTGTATGCTGGCCCAGCTTTAAGAGGCAGGATATATTATATTATCTTTTTTCTTATCTTCTTTGCTGTCAGTATTTATTGTGATAGGTAATAGAAAAAATGGTTTTCCTGTTAGGGTGGTCAGGCATTGGAATGGGTTGCCCAGGGAGGTGCTGGAGTCACGATCCCTGGAGGTGTTTAAGAGGATCTGGTGGTGGATGATGTGGTTCAGTGGTTACAGTGGCAGTGCAGGGTGGATGGTTGGACTTGATGGCATTAATGGTATTTTCCAACCTTGATAATCCTGTAATTCTGTGTGGGAACACCAAGAATCAAGTTGCATACATCCTACTCTGCTGCCCCAGCAACTGAATTGCAGAAACCACTTCACTAGGCATGTCCTAAACATTTGAGAAGCTGATTTCATTCTTGCAAAGCTTCTGCTGACTGCTGTACAAAGATAAAACTCAAATTTAAATAAATTTTCTTTGAAGAGTACATCTATGGAACTCTAATACACAAGATTGATTTTTTTTAAAACTTGATATCTGGAACAATTAAAATACCACTAGAAAATAATAATAATAAAATAAAGTGTTAATAAAATCATTGAAATACCATCTTATTGGTGATTCCATCTGTATTAGTGCACATTGTTGTTTTAGTAACCACCTCATGACATATGTTCTACCCTCTGCTTGGAAGAAAACACTCCTTTTCTGCAGAATCATTTATTTTAGCAGGACCTCTAGAGATAAAATCAGTTGGGCAATGTTTCATGAAGAAGTAACTGCTTCTCAGCATGGAAAACAGTAGCAGACTTGGGCTTTTAATAAAATGCACATTTAACCAGACAAGAGCTTGGGAAAACTCCCCCAGATCCCAACTATCCTGGGCTAGAGCAGCAGAAGCATTTGTTAGAATTACACAACCCTTTGGGACATGCAAGAAAAGCCTTGAGATGTGCAAAGAGTAGGCATTGAGTTTATCAGGGATGGTAAATGAATCCCTTTCCAGAGTCACCATTGCAATAATGTCACTTCAGAAGGGTTACACGACTTTCCTCTTGCTTTTTACCAGCATTGCTTAGCCATGGAGGCTGTACAGCATGCACTTACACCAGAGCCTAAAGAAAAGGAGCTCTTGAAGGTCCTTGGGTTTCATCTCTTTCACATTCCCTCTGCAAACCTGACTGAAATTCTTTCAGTTTCTCTGTGTAAGAAAGCACAGTGCCTTGGCTTTGTAACCCATTGCTCACACAGAACCCACCTGCCACAAGCAGTGCTCTGCTGATCTGCTGGGACACCTTCATCCTTCAGAGGGGAGGGATGCTTCTCCATGCCTTGGCTGGGGGTGCCTTGCAGGCCATTGGGTTAAAAGACCAGAAGAGTGAGGCATAAGTGACAGCAGAACCACTGTCAGAGCGATTCAGAGAGCTCAGTGGTGCACACCAAAGAGTGAAGTTAACCCACTGTTGAGAAAAATCCACCTGTTACATCTTTGCAGACACTTTCCTGAGCTCTTCCACTATGCTTCCCTGATGGGAAGAGAATTTCTTGCAGAGCAGGGGTATTTTTCATAGAATCAAAGCTGAAAATTTGTTTTCTGCAACAATAATGTAGTCTATCTATTATGCTACAGGCTATTCTCAGTCACCTTTACACCCCTGCTGCTTTTCTGCATCCCTTTCTGCCATTTGAAAGTACAAAAT
This sequence comes from Muscicapa striata striata, assembly GCA_030060385.1. Lineage (NCBI taxonomy): Eukaryota > Metazoa > Chordata > Aves > Passeriformes > Muscicapidae > Muscicapa > Muscicapa striata. The sequence continues at coordinate 69,935 of JAREIS010000218.1, read as the reverse complement.
TCCACGAGAAGGTCATAAAAAACTGTCACAATATTGCAGGCCATTGTACTTAATTATGTGTGAACATAATTTAATGAATTTGAAAACATTAGCCTAACCCCCACACTTTTTTTGAATGGAAAATTCTCCTTCCCAACTGATCAAAGAAAAACCAATTTAATTTTGTCTTTATAGTTTGTGTGATCAATTCTTGCTTCTTAATGGGTGAAAAGCAATTGTGGTCTTGCAGAAGCAGTTTACCAGCATTCATATGTCCAGAAATAATTGGTGAAAGCAACACCTGTTGAAAGAGAACAGAGATTTTCAGGGAGACTCTTTGTAATACAGAAAAAAGAGAGAATATTTGATGTGACTGGCAGGTAAGGTTTTGTGTCACCAGGTCACCACCATAATGGAAATGAAGTGGCAGGGTTTGTTGTTTTGTTTTGTTTTTTTTTTTCCCCATGGGTGTGGTTAAATCAATGCAATGATACCTAACAACATTAATTCAAATAAAACGTTAAAAAGAAATGCAAAAAATGGAGATCAATCTTTTGAAAGTGGCTATAATATTGGTCTTTTATACATATCTTTAATGATAAGTTGTCATAAAAGATTTTGGTGGAAACTGTTTATTTCTTTTTCAGGCCAGGCATTGAGCATCTGCTGCCCTAATTGCACTAGAATATAATTCTTTATCATAAAATGAGATTTCTCCTGTGCACAGCACGTAATTTTTACTGCCTTTTATAAGTCCAGCGCTTACTGCGTATTTATATTTTTGATTATTCTGTACAGAAATTAACAATATCATAGTTAATAAATAAACCTTTGTTTTCTCACTGGGCATCTGTGGCTAAAAGAAGAGATAATCTTGATATGTTGACCATGTTACACGTGAATGAGACCAACATGCAGAATGCTCAGAAATATCCAGACACGTTTAACACTGGCAGCCACTAACGAGACTGTCAAGTGCCTGTCGAATTTCAGATGTTTTCCTTGCAAGGCTTGGTACTGCCTATGAGCACTGCCAACAGATTGTTAAAATAACCCCAGGAACACACCCTTTCTAGGTCAAAACCAACTGTGAAGCTGAGAGCACTGTAATTATAGTGCACTAAATGAGTTACAGCTTGAGCTAATCACACCCCACTGAACTAAAAAGCTGTAATTACACAGGGAGATAATGTGAGCTTGGCAGGATCTCCTATGGCAGTCTATGGCTTTGAGGGAAGGAAGCTTCATAGCTGATATGTTGGTCATTGCAAGCTGGGGCTCAACTGGGCAAGTTTGTAATTCAAAAGGTGGAATCAAGTTTGTGGTCAGCAGAGGGCAAAACTTAGTAGCATTTACCAGCTAATACAAAAATGTTTCCACTGAATGTTTACTTTGAATTCGTGGTTTTTGTCAAAGCAGCCAATGTGATACTGGGTTTATGACAGCATTGTGCTGTTTGAAGGAAGCTAATAAGATTTATTGATGTAACTAAATAAAGAACTGGGGCCTCTGTATTTTTTTAGTGTTATATCTGTTCCTCTTGTGTTCCACCTATGAAAAAGGTGTCTGGATGAGTTATTAAACTTAGGGCTTCACATTTACTTCCTGATTTTCTGAAGGTATCAATTTTGCCTTATATTCCTGGAAAGGTACTACTATTTAGGCAAATTTAACTTTATGCTACTAAATATTTAATTACTGGTTAGATCTTCATGAGTGGATGGATTTGGTTCTGTTTGTGATGAATATGGGCTGTGTTACAAGCAGAACATTTGGCATACAGGACCTCCTTAGCACCACAGAAGTCTTATAGAGAACAGTTCACAGATACTAATCTTCAGTGAAATGCTAGATTTTTTTGTATTTGAGAACCTCATGGTGACCTTCTCTTTATAGAGGAGCAAAGCTGTGATTAAAACAAGAGGTGTAGGTGTAGAAGAAGAGATTACAGGCAACCTCTGGATCACCTGTAAGGGAAGGGTTTGGGACTGGAATGCTAAATCAGTCAGCCTCAGGAGTAACCAGGAGGCAGAACCACGCTCAAATCCTTGGGCTAGGAGCTGAGTTATTCTTCAGAATCAGTGAATTTTCTTGTCAGCACCTAGGCCCAAGAGGAAAAAGGCTGCTGTGTGAAGCCATACAACGATCAGCTATTATCAGCTGGTGAAAAGCAATTTTTGAGTCAACAGGTTTGCTGTAGGCATAAGGGAGTGAAGTTTCTAGAAACCCCTCCACAGCCCCTCAGTCCCTGCATGATCAGTGTCTGCATGTCTTTGGTGAAAAGCATGCCAGAAGAGAAAGGGCTATGATAAATATTGACATTTTCATGATGCCCACATGGAAAAGAGTGCCCATGAACTCACATGCTTAGCAGAAGTGATTGGTTAGGACTTTGGTTCATTTGATTAAAGTTTCACTTGTTTATATGTATGAAGGCAAAAGAGTCAAGCTGAAAATCTAAAGAATGGGAAGTACCATATAAATATTCAACATAATCAGATATTTATATTTCATGTGTTGCATTTATAAACCCTGTGTTTGTATCTTGGCATTAAGGCACTGCATTAATGTAAATATTAAGCTAGTTCCAAAACTTATACAGGTATTTCTTATGCTTTAAAGAAGGTTGCAAAGTGGAGTTTTCTTTTTTAAAATCTCCACTACAAATACCTGGCTTCATTTTTATATTCTTAATTTTGTTTGCAAAGCCATCAATGTGTGAACAGTGGTGGTTCTGCACTTACCTTCCCCAGGAGTAGACTCTCATTAACCTAAACAATAGCAGTTCCCTGGGGCCTCAAAGTGCTACAGCAGCATGGGACACTGCTGAGACAGGTGATGCAGGATTAAGCCATCTCCACCCTCTGCATCCCTGGAGACCTCTCTGGTTTTGCAGAGACAACTGTGTGTAAGATGCCTTTCAAACCATCACTGTAACACAGGAAGGCCATGGTCACTTGGAGGCTTTGAAAAGCTTGATTTTTTGGCTGGGGGTCAAGGTGGTCAGGCACTGGAAAATGGATCCTCAGATATTACAGGCTCTCCTTCCTTGGGGATGTTTAACTAACTCTTGATGAAATTCTGAACAATCTGTTTTATCCAGGCTTTCTTTGGGCAAATGGTCTAGGTGACCTCCAGAGGGCCCTTCTAGCTTGAATTATTCTATGACTCTATGATCTTGGCAGAAAGACCCTCTCTACTGGGTCATATATAGGAATTTGCATTATTTGTAGATAGCTAATAAAAGATGCTTTTATTGCCTTACTTGTTGAAAATGTGTTTGGTTTCTTGTTACTGTAACTCTCAACAGTGTCTGTACTTGTTTGACCCCACTGAGAAGGTAATAGAGGTCTCTGAGGCACACTATCCATATATATTGTTTAATTTAAACTCTGCTGCAGGATGGTGCTAGCCTTTCAAATTTTCTCCTTTACCAGGGCCTGTAAGTGTTTATGTCCTAAGCTATATAACATAATAAGGAAAATAGCAAATGAGTTTCTTTAGGAAATTGTCAGCATTTTAATGACAGTACTCAGGCTGGAAATGCTTTAGAGCATACAGTGAAAGATATTTGGAGTCCAAGGCCATCATGAGAATCAATGACACAGGTTTGAAAGCATGAAAGACTTGCATATTGTTTAGATCATTTTCAGGAATTATTTCCAATTCCCTTAAATGCATGGAAGAATAAGGTATTTGTGGTGTATCACTTCAGTGGGGTTACATCTAGGACAATGTTGTCTATCTTTCACTGTCAGCTGGGGGATATTTCAAGCCAAAACCCCAATTAAGTATACAATATTCATGAGCTATGCCTGTGTTATTTACAGGATTGCACTTCATAATAAACACTATTCTGTATTGCATGGTAAATGACAATCAACATAATTACTGTAACCTGGGTAGAAAATTGCTTCTGAGTTATAATGAAGCATTTTACAAAAAAATAGAATTACTCCAAGACTTGAGATAACAGCTTTAATGGAACATTACTGGTTTTTTTTTTCCTCTCCCACCCGCTTTTTTTTTCCCCAACTTCAGTATTTTTAAGGCAATTCACCTCAAATGTGCAATTTAGAAGACCATAATCAGCAAAGTGGAGGACTGGAAGACTAGAATTTATTAAGATGCTATCTTTAATGTGCTCACATGTCTCTATGGTTTGTCCTTACTACAGCAGTAAAATCATTACCAAAACACAGGGAATTCTGTGCATGTATGTAAGAGTGTATGTATGTACACAATCACCCAGACTTATACATGCAACAGCATGACCAAATCCCTGTGTTGTATATTTTAAGGAAGAAAAAATGTAAACTTTTTGGTCAAGCTATTACTAGAGGTCTTTCAGTATCAACCCAGGGGGCATTTGACATCTGCAGCCTAGTTTTTTGACAGGAAAGGGAAAACTAAAGGAAAATGACTGGTTATTGCATTCAGTGACATGGTCATGCAAGATTTGGGTAGCATCAAATGGTGTATCAGTACAAAGATCAATACAAAGAGCACTTCCTCTCCTTGGTCATGTTGTGCAGCCAAAGGACAGCAGCAGCAGTGTAATCCCCTCAGCCAGCAAATCCCTCACATGTGGAGATGTCACCACCTGCAGCTGGGCCCTGCAGCTGCCCCATGCTCATACAGCTTCTCTCTTTGCTTTTATGTCTCTTATCACTTTCACTCATCTAATTTTTCCAGAACTATTCATGTGTTTTAGCATCAATTGCTAGGTCCAAAACTGTATACCAACAGACATGTTTAATTTTAGCTACCAAGATCCTAAGTTTATAAAAATTGTTCAATCCTTGTTTCAATTTGCAAAGCAGATGATCTTCCCTGAAATCCATTTCTCTTCCTTTCCCCCTCCTAAAATAGTTAATATTCATGCTTCCCCAATTACTCCTTGTTGCAAGGAAGCAACCCTGAGACCTCCTGTACCAGTATTAGGCATTAACCACTGCCAAACATAACAGTTCTAGGCACCTCTTAAAAAATTATTTTATGGAAATTTGGGCTAGATTCCTCTTTTTGCTTTAGTCAGCATAGGGCTTACTTGAGAATGATGCATTTATATGTTTTCAGGATATATCATGAATGACAAGCTAAAAATCTTTCATCTCTTATTTGTACATAGTTACTGCAGGCTTGTCAATAAGTAATTTGGATTTTGCCCAGTTCTTGCAATGAAAGACTTAAACTTCTTGTTTAATTGAAAAATATTTACACTGTACGAATAATGGTATATTAATTACATATGGATTCTGAGCATGCTCATTTTGATTACATTGATTTTCTTCCACAGCCTAAGGATTATTTTATCTTATGTAGATGTCATGCATCTACTATAATTTCTTTTCTACTGAGTCACCACTGAACAAAGCTATCTTAGGAGCAGGAAAGTCAAACTAGACAGTTCTACCAGTTGATGAGGAAAAAGAAATTCAGGCAAGATACAGCTTTTCCAGTCTAATTAAGCACCTTGTTAATTAGAGAAAAATTATGGGAGAGATGATACCAGTCCTGTAGATAAAGAAAAGTACAGACTTGGACATTGCTTTGTTCACTGATGCTTTGTACCAGAAGGAACTAGATTTTTAAGACCCAGTAAGAAAAGCATTGAGACTCTGATTGCTATTTAATAGCATCAGTGTTATAGAGAAAGACAGGTAGAATAAATAATCTTATGTCCTTCCAGATGCTGCTAATGCTGTGTTGTGCAGCTTCAGATTGACCTTCAGGTCCCATCCATGTAGAAGTTTACACTACTTTATATTTTTTGTTAATGCCTGCTCTTTCAGGATTCTCTTGAAGCAAAACTCTTCATGGCTTGTGCTGTCAGATAGAAGGGATGTTTACAGAAGAACTTGCTGCTGCAGTTTCAGATAAAGGTGAGGACATGCAGGTGGTGTGTGTGCTGATACCAAGCTGCTTGCAGGCTCCTCTGTTACAAGCAAGCACCCAAGTCTACCCTGCAGCAAAGGGACCTGAGCAGCACAGCACAGGTCAGAAAGCCAAGCTGGAGCAGGGCATGCCTGCTCAGGTTAGATGCTGTGTGCATCACTCATGCCTCGATGTATAGTGATCTTCTGGTCATGAGCACAGCACCTGCTTGCTACACCTGCTTTCTAAATCAATAGTTAAGTTTAGCATTTCTGTTACCATATCTTTATATAATTAGGCAAGTTTTATGAGCAAATCATTAAAAAAATTACCACCAATAAGAAGGAATGCAATTGCATGTTAAATAGAGAAGGTAATTGCCTAAGTCAATCTTACAGTTCACTTGGCAGAATGATGTATTTGGCACGTGTGAAGGAAGAACTTTAACTGAACCATAAAGGTTGGAGAGGTTAAACCTTTGAAACATGTTTGCTGGCAGGTTTGGTTGCTTATCTCTGGAGACCCTTTAATAAAAAGCCCTGTATATTGGTCTACTTGTGCTGTGACAGTCATAAATATGTCAAGTGAAATGCAAGCTAATTAGAAAGCACTTATTCGAGTCCTCCAGAGTGTATTAAGATGGCAAGTTTCACTTTCAGTCTACAGCTTACTCCTTTCTTATTCAGTCCTAGTTTTCTGTTGTCTTGCTAATATTGTCATCTCCATTCAGTGACAGGGCAGTATATCTAGCAGACTTTTCAATGTAGATTCCTTTCTGTGGTCCTACTGAGCACAAGTCATTGTCTGGGGAGAGTCAGTCACAAAAGTCCTTGAGGAAGTGTGGCATCAGCTCTTTTTGTCCATCTGAGATTGATTACCCCTTTCTCCTCCTTCCCCAAATCAAACACACATGTCTCTTTGAAACTTAGAACTGGTGGAACTGAGCTACCTCCAACTGGGGCTATGGGATTTATTAGACTTGCAAATGGTATTAAGTTCCTGCTGGTGCTATATTCTGCTCCCCAATGGGATGACATGGTACTGACTCCCCTATGGCTACATTAAGACTATTCAGTAAATTTACTTGGTGAATTTGGTAAAGCAAACAATCTAATGAGACCAGGAATGTTTATTTAATGGCAAGCAAGTTAGTTGGAGATAGGATGGTGAAATTACTCAAAACTGAACATTTAACTGAAGTTAAATGAAATTGTATCTTTACATTACTGACATTTTTGAGATAAAATATAAACCTCTAGAGTTCTTATAATTAAACTACCCTCTTCTAAAGCATTATCCGTCCTGTGGATAAGTTGCTCGAGTAATACTTAAACTTTGGTTCTGTCTTCAAATTAATTCTAAGACAGACTTGCTTGAGCTACTCCTTACAAGTGAAAATATTGGCTCTATTGAAGAGGCCTGGCATTTCACTGCAGGTGCAGTTTGAAAATGGGTTGCTTGTGCACTGATCCTATTTCTCTTTATCTATAATTATGACCAATAACCTCATCTCACTTGGCCTTGTTTGAACACCACCAGTTAGAGAAGCAGAAAGTAGCCTAGATTGAGCTGGAGTGTTTTAGTCTTAAAGTTCTGCATTTTCAAATGTAGGGAAATGGAAAGGGACTCTGGCCCTTTTCGCTCCTGTTGAAGGTTATCTGGCTAGAATTTGACTGGGGTTGGAGCTGGATCTGTTGGAGGAGGGGTGTTGCCAGTAAGAGAAGAGAGAAGCCTTTGAGATGGATGGTCTTCAGACTGGCTTTTGGGTGCATATGAGGATGGGCTGCTTGGGTGAATTTGAGTCCTCAACTGTCTGGGTGTGGTAGTGTAAGAGAACACAGAGATTAACTTTGTTATTTCAGTGTTACGTATTGAAGGCCACACAGAAGAGGATCTACAGAGGAGAGGGGTAATCTTCTGGACTGGGTCAGGTGTAGGGACAGCACAGTAGTCACTGCACTGATCATGTGACTGGGTCAGGTTTTTGGGGCTGATGCACAAATTCCCAGTCACTTTCTAGGCTGCTGGGAGAAGCAGCTCAGAGGTCTGACCTTGAGCAGGTAAGCAGAGGACAAATGAGGGAAAATGCTATCTCATATATGTCACAAAATTTGAGTTTCTTATTCCTGATATCCTCTATTCTAGGGGATATTTGGCAATGCTACCACCAGGTATTGGCACAGAGAAAGGTCTGTGATCCACTTACTCTGACATGTAATAGGATTGACCACAACAAGGGCTAGGTCAGGACCACAGTCTGACAAATCTCTCAGGTAGCTGGCTGCAATATCTTGCTCACATTCCCAGGGCCAAACTAATTGTCGGTTTTGGTGTTTATTTGAGGGTTATATTTTTCCTTCATGTCAGATTGGCAGAGGCTCAGCAGCTTTTCGTTTCCTATAGGGCATAGTGCTGGGTCCATCTGCTAGAAATTCTCCAGGGATGTTTCACTAATGGCAGTGCTGTGCCTCTCTTATTCTCTCTTTTCAGTGATGCTTTAGTGTAATTTTTGAGGCTTTTTGTCTTCTGCACTAATGATCTTCCAACAGTTACATAGTCTCAGAGATTGCTTTGTGACGAGGCTTAGGTGAGGGAGAAGATACACCAGCACCTATCTGATCCTAATGTCTATGCCATGACAGTGTGATTGCAGGGAGCTGAACTCAGTGATGCAGAGGCTCTTTCCCACCTGCTGCCTCACTCACTGCTAGCTTACAGATATTGTGTCCTCCTTTCTGTATAATTTTCCTTTTTATCTGCTGTTCTTCAATTTTCTCTTCTTTACATATATGCTGCTCTGTCTGGTTAGAAGACTGCCTAACAGTCTCAACAGAACATTTCTAAAATAATTGAATATGGTTAATAATAGCGACCTTGGAAATTGTACTATTGTAACCATTCTCACCTATATCTTTAAATTCCTGAATTAGTTTTGGAGCCAGTATTTCCACAAAGTGCTGGAGTTGGAGATGAATCTTTATATAGCTTGGAAGCTGTGATTATATGTTTTCAGATGAAACATGGCATTTTTTCAAACATAAATCACTTGGAGGCAGCAGCCAGTTAAATTGGGTCAGAACCAGTGAATCAATGCAAGTGGAGAGGATTTTAGTGAGAGTAATGTGATTTTTATCATGAACCACTCAGCCTAGAAAACAAACTGCTGCACATCTTTGGAAGGCTGGACTGAATGATTAGCCTTCTAGTGGCATACCGCATTGATTTTTGTTCTTAAAGATATCCTGAGTCATCAATAGTCAATGAATTTCCAAATCAGGCAAACACACAGGCTTTTTTTCTTGGGCACAACAGGATGTTCTCTGCATCTCAAGTGTCTTGAACCACTTACCGGATATCATCCAGCCCTGGTGAAATAAGGACTACCCAGCAGGAGTCAATTGATCTTTAAATAAATAGGTTTTGTTCTCACAGTGTGGGAGAGTAAAAAAAGCAGACTTAGATCTATACCTATATCTAATATATCTATATCTATATCTATGTCTATGTCTATGTCTATATCTATATCTATGTCTATATCTATATCTATATCTATATCTATATCTATGTCTATATCTATATCTATATCTATATCTATATCTATATCTATATCTATATCTATATCTATATCTATATCTATATCTATCTATATCTATATCTATATCTATATCTATATCTATATCTATATCTATATCTATATCTATCTATATCTATATCTATATCTATATCTATATCTATATCTATATCTATATCTATATCTATATCTATATCTATATCTATCTTTCTATTTCTATGCTCTTCTATGCACTTTTTAGGCAATGGCTCTAATGGCACACCATGCATACACTCATCAGTTTTAACAGCAGCTGCTTGGTTAAAGAGGAGGTTCTGTTGCCTGATTTTCAAATTCTGTATGCATTGTTTTTGGAAATATCCTCTATCTGCAAAACCCTGGGGAAGAAAGTATATTCTTTTCCATTTTTGAGTGTGTGGGATTTGAAACACTAGAAACAGGCCAAAGCTTTGATGCTACTCTTGACATTTCAAAGTCAGATAGGCTAAAAGTCAAACACTGCTTAATCACAGAGAAAAAAAAAAAAAAAAATTATGGCTAGTATTGCACTTCAGATGAATGAGACCCCAGGGCCTTGTTCCCTTGCTCCAGACTGCAGGCTGTATACATTCTGTAGCAGATTTAGTACAACTGAAAAATTATGAAGCAGCGCCTTTATGATTAACAAACACTTCATGAAAAAGAAAACTTTGTTTCAAGAGAAGATGGGTGAGAAATCCCCTATTCTTTCCCAAGCCACCCTTCTCTTCCTCTTCAGTACCCTTCTTTCTCTACCATTTGCTGCCCGTTGTAATGATTTGTCTGCAATTCTCTCTATTTCCTCCAAAGCTTTACAGACTCATATTATTTCCTTTCTACTCAAGGGTCTTCTCCTGATTTCTCATGTGCCCCAACCCACTCCTTAATTTGCACCTTGCCTGTTCCTCCTTTTATTGCTCAACCTATTTATTAAGATTGCTGCCAGATTAAGACAAGGCTGCTGTCAGAAGGCAGGACCACATAGGTGAGCTCTTTAAGGAGCAAACAACTTAAGAAGCCATTAGGCTTCAGTAATCTGCACTGTGCCCTTGGAGAAAGCATTGAGGTTCATTAGTGCCTAATGCAGTAAGCACAATCACAGAGTGGCAACTTGTCACTGCAGCAAAAGGGAAGAGCAGATGCTGATCCCAGAGCATTGATTAATGGAAATCTTGAGTAATTTAATTTATATTAATGTTATCATCCTGTCTACACCAGTGTTTGCAAAAATACCCACTGATCCATTTACTTAATAAAAGACCCCTGCAAATACAGGGCCTGATTCACAATTATCATCTGCAATTTTGCACCAGCAGAACTTCAGTGCTCTCAATGGAGGTAGGCCAAGTCTAGTGGTATGAGACCAGGAGCAGCAAATCTAGCCTGTACATTTTCTGAGTGTTTTCCAAAGTCTTCAGTTGTGTTTTCAGACTCTCTGCATTTCTGTTCAAATTCAATTATTCATGTTTGACAGAACCTGCTCTGGCACTATTGTGCTTTTAAAAACTGAAAACTCCTCCAAGGTACAGTATAGAAAAAACTCCCAGAACCACACTATTGTCCTTGAAGGAAACATTGCAAGGCTGCTGATTCTGTTATTTCAAGCTTTTTGATAGCTTTTTGTCCTATTGTATCCATTCATAGTTGCTGAATATATTCTAAAACAGCTCAATTACTCTCTATTTTACAGACATTTTTATTAGATCTATAATCTCATGCCTCATATCCTCACAGGGTCCTCAGTGCTCTGCCATTGCTAAACAATTATCAGGGGGATGTATTTTCTCCCTGATGGATTATAAGCTTTTCTTCCAGAGGCTAGATTTTATTGCACGTTTTATGACAGGACAGCAGAGGCTCGTTCTTTCTTAATTGTTCCCACTAGAACTCAAAAGCATAAATACAGAAAGAAGAGCTGGAGTGATAATCCAGGCAAGAGAGAGCGAGCAATTTTTGATGTCCAACATTCTCATAAAAATTCATTTCATGTTCCTGCTGACCTCTTTCTTGTTGATTCATAGCAGATAAACAGAACACATCTCTCTTTTTTCCTCTGTCATAATGCATCAGAGAGGCCAGGCTCCTCTCTTAGCCAGCCTCTTTACTGCAGAATAACAGGCTACAGGGTGGCAGATAATTTTGCAAACTTTCGTATGTTTGCTGTTCTTTCTGCCCATGTCTTTCACTTCATCTTCTTCATACACTAAAAAATTTCACCCACCATAGGTAGTCTTAACTCCACAGAAATCACCACTGAAAAAGTTTGTTAATGCTGTCCTCAGAACACAGTATTTCAGATATCTGTTGTGCTTGTATTTTCCACAGCAAAATTATACAGAAATACATTCCTGTCTTTCAGATAAAAGTGCCAAATTCATTAATCAGCTTTCTAATTAATGTTAAGTGTAAACCTCCATTGTCTTTCCTCCAGCATCACAGTAGCAATGTTATAGATAAACATAACTTCTCAGAAGCATTGCACATGACCTATTTCATTCATATAATGGGCACTTCCAAATAGATATTTTAAGGAATATATATCTTAATGAATTGAAAGCTCAGCATGTGAAGGAATCAAGCTAGATTTCTCAGTATCAGTATTTGGGAGATTTCCTACCAGCTGGCTGCCATGAAGTTACCAAGACTACAGACTGCTGACATTCTTTAGGATCAAAGGAGAATATGGGGAACCCAGAAGTCAACAACGCCTTGAGAAATGGAACAGCAAGACACTCACAATAGAATTTCTTAACATAATTACAGTGGGTCCTTACAGAAGCAAGTAAAAGTGTAGAATTAGATTTTTCACTAAAAGGCCAATCACTACAAGGATTTTACTGTTTTTGCTGAAAAAATATAAGGTTTGTGTCTGCAAAAGTCTCACAATTTGAGGCTACTGCTGCCAAGTTTTTCTCATTTACTCTTCCTTCATTCTGAACACCTTCTTTGCTATGCATTTGACAAGCACTTGAAATACCACTACAAAACAAATGCACACAGATTCAAGCCATCATCCTCTTGCATAAATGTATTATCTTCAGAAACACCTACATTACTTTGGAGCCAAAGCAATTTTTAAAAATATCCCTCAGAGGAGTGATAGGGTAAAATTATATCACTCTCCAGTGGAATGCCAAAGGCAGTAGCCTCTGTTGGGATTCACGAATTCTCCCATCCTAACAAAGTGTCTGTGAAGTTGATGTCTGAACAGTGCTATAGCTTTTACAGGTGGAATGTAGGGTCTCTCTCACCACCATGGAAACTGGCTTTTATCTACATAGGGTGCATGAGAGAAGTTGGACCAGGTCCCTCATTAACCACCTATCTTAGCAGTAAACTGAGATGCTTCATTCTTGACAAACAGCAAATTTGAGAAGGAGATAAATACTCATGATTAATAACAAAATATTTAATGTTTCAAATTCACTCTTGGGTTTTTTCCCATCTAAATTCTTGCAAAGGTTACCTACTGCCTCCTTCTTGATTCTGGCAGCTGCCTAGGAAAATCCATGTCTTGGTAAGAAAGGAGCTCATAACCATAGATTTGAAGTGCTCAAGCCTGGTAAGAGATAGCTTTCAGGTTTAGAATGACCACAACCTCAATGTTTGAGTCTTTCTGTATTGCTTCTTTAAAAGAATAATAGAGTTACTTGTGGCTCCTTTTACTATATTTTGTATTTCTGATTTGCCTTCTATTTGGATCTACCTGGGTCTTAGGATAGGAGCTGAACTTCTGTGAAGGGCAAATTATGAGGGCTGACTGATTTTCCAACCAAACAGCACAGTGCCTTACACAAGATAGCTTGACATGGGTGTTGCTGTGGGGCAGCTGCATTACTTCGTTTTCCACTTTAAATTGAAGATCTCTTTTGATTTGTTGTTTCTCTCTTGTAAAAAGAATGTTGTAAAAATGTTTGGGACTTGGTTCTGATGTGCATCTCTGACCACGTGCACAGCTGGCTCTGCATGATCCCGACCCTGAGCTGGGCTCACAAGAACTGGCTCTGCTAATTCTGGAGCTGGGAGCCTTAGGGTGTTATCCAGCTGGCATCTGCAGAAGTGCTGCTCAGTTACTCCTTGTGCCACTCAACCAGCACAGTGGCTCCATGCTCAGCTGAGGGCTGCTCAAGCTTGGTCAGCCCACACCAGAGCTGTCTGTGCCCTGCTCCATCCAGCACAGCTCTGCCTGTCCGTCTTCAATACAGTAATGCACAGAGAGGTTTTTGGGCAGTTTAGCTGGGTTTGATTCTCTGTATTTGGTTTTAATATTCTGTGAGTGGCAGAACCAACCTTGTCTTGATGGACAATTGTCTGCAGAAAGTGCAGGTTTAGATTGCCTATATCTATGTTTTTATCTGCTTCAGTACACTGCCTTGGGCAGAAATGGTAGGAAAATATTTACCATACAATTGTGAGGGGAAAATGGAGCTAGAAAAGAGGATTTTATCAATCTACTCAGTACATGAGGACCCCAATGGTACCACCAGTCCTGACTGTCCCTGCCCACACTCCTGGGGCTCCCCCACACTTCCCACCCTATGTCAGCCCCCCAGGGCCATCAGCCCCTGCTCCAGAAGTGCCACAGCAGCACCAGCCTGCAGCTTCCTACAACTCTGTCCATCCTGTCCCCATCTCCAGGGCAGTGACTGATGCTGGTGCCCCCCTGCTGCCCCCCTCCCAGCCCAGTGGGTGCCCAGGCAGCAGCAGCTCTGCTCCTTTGCCTGAAGCTGTAGGACGTGATGCTATGACAAATTACTGAGTTAAAAACTAGGAATGCCAGACACGGGCTGTCAAGAAAAATGAAGATATTCATAAGAAACTAAGCATATGGTGACTAGGTCTGTATTACATTTCATTTCACCTTCACAGAATTACCCCTTCTCCCTGTGAGACAGGCAGGGACTGGGTTAGTGTTACACAAGGGAGTTCACATCTATGCAACTGCCAGAGCATTCTCAGCTGCAATACGCCGACCTGCAACTTTGCAGATGAAATGATTATTTTTGCTGTCAGCCCCCTCCTGCTCTATTAAAATTCAATTCTATGGTGTAACTTTCCCTATGGACATGTTTTGTTATTTGTTTCCAAGACGTGACAGAAACATTCACGTGCTTCCAGCAACTGCTGAAACCTAAGAGAAAGAGCTTATAAATTAGCAGCAGCATGCTACAGTATAATAAACTCCTTACTTCTTTTGCTACAATATATGACCATTTCTTGCAGTTTTAAAGCCCAGATATATACTCATCTATTAAATACCATTCTGTGTGCCAAACCTTTTACTTCCACTGTATTAAAGCATGAGTGAGCCTTTTTCTTTTTCTTTTCCTTTTTTTTTTTTTTTTTTCCCAGGACCACTAAAAGCACCAGCAGAAAATGAAACCTAAGGTGACCAAGGTCCTGCAAGTTTGGAAGTGTTGCCACTTCCAATTACCATCAAGATGTGCAGTTAGAGTGCAGGGAAATATCTTAAGTGATGATTCTCCTGAGAACAGGAGATGAGAGTCTTAAACTTTGCAGCAACCCAAAGGAAGTCTGTCTCATGAAGCTGCAAGAACCACCGATGCTATTTTGACTGTGTTATTTCAGCATCTGAAGGGAGATAACACAGTCATTGCATTGAAAATGTCTTGGCATCTAGAGATTACTTTTTTTATAAAAGAATCATGAAAGAGGGTTAAAGAATCTGCCTCTTTCTGGAATTATCTATGTTGCCCATGGTTTTTGATGTTTCTGATCAGGCATGTTTTTTGACTTTGATCTGCAAGCTCAGAAAGGCAGAGTTGGAATAGTGCATCTGTAGATTTCCATCCTCTCCTAACCCAGATCTTTGCACAGCAGATTAGAGCTGCGTAGCAGGGCTGTCAGCTTTAATGTGACAGCTCAGTTCGCCTGCATTTATTCCAAAAACAGTGCCACTGGTTCATTCCCCACAGCCTCAAGATTTGATTATACCAACTATGCACCTCCTATACATTTTGATGTCTTTTATGATTCCCAAGTATACCATCTAAACATACAACTTTCTGAACTCCAGGCTTGTTTTTTTTATAATCACACAGCATGATGTTTAACATGGTGTATTGAATACTAGGGATGTTTGAGTTTGCATTTCAGATTATCCATTTTTATTCAAACCTTATGAATGTTTGATGTATTTTACTTACTTTATTATTTTAAAGGCTGGTTGTGAGGATTATTTCTTCATTTGGTACCTTCAGTACTCTGGCAGTCCTTATATGAATCTAATAAAGGAATTTTCCCCCACTGTATCTATGAGTAAGTGGAAGAGGTTGTTGCTATGTATCCTTGCTTAGTCAAGGGCAGAAAACTGCTACCATTCTTTCCCATTAAAACACAGTTGAATTTATATTGGCCCCTATGCTTAGAGTACTTGCCTGTGTGCAACTTCATTAATTCACCATAAGTTCAGCAAAAACCTAAATAAGACAGTAATTAATGCAACATTTTCCGTCACAATTTTGAAAGACTTTCATAAGTGTTGTTGGATCATTTTGTCTGTCCTTAATTCCAGTAATACAATAAATCTAAAATACCTACATGGCATGCTTTAAGGACTTCAATAAGCCAATTAATTGTTCTCTACAAAAAAAAAAAACCAAACAAAACCAACCATAGAGAATTTAAACATCACCCATGAAAAGCAAATAGTCATCCCTGAAGTGATCAGGCAGTTGGACTAGACGATTACTGTAGGTCTCTTCCAACTGAGCACTTCTCGTCTCTCACTCTTCTCTAATATCAGAACCTTTCTGGGTTCAATATTTCATTTTCTTTTTTACTACTTTTGATAAAGTTTCCCTCCTTTATATTTTTCCTGTACTATTCTTTTCTCCTCTTACATGAAGGCAAAGCACCTTTCACACTCAATAAATGAGCAGGTCCAACCCTGGCAATCTCTTGACAATGGGCTCTACATATTCACTGCCATGACCATGATGACAACAATTCCTGAAGAGGATTATAAGACAATAGCATTCTATGATCACACTATTTATAGAAGTGTCTTATTATTTTATGGTTGGACAACACCTTAGTTACTGAAAATTATTTTAATTCAGCTAGAAAATTCTCATTTGTAAAGGAGAAGGCTGTTAGTCTACCATGTTCCTCAGACTTTGCTTTAGATATGAGAGGGAAAATATTTACTTGATTTGATATAAAATAGCAAAAAGAATTAATTTATTCATTTTCAACCAACGATTTAAATGAAACTCTTTAATGTTATTTTCCTCTTATTTTATCATTCAGCCCACCTCAACCTAAATCCCTGAGGACGCAATAATTCCATAAAACCATTGTTGAATATTTATAGCTTCATTTGCAATGGTATCTTTTTAAAGTAGTGGAATTACTATTAATTTTATTTTATTGGTTTGTCACTGGTATTCATTTTGGCAGTGAGTTTCTGCCTCAGCAACTACCCGTGTTTCAAAAATTCATTCTTTGAATATATTCTGCATCTTCTCCAAAGGCAGCTAGAATAATCAGCAAAAGATGTAAAGAGAGGTCCGGGAGAACAAAGGAGAATGAAAATGAAAGTAGGAAAGAAAAGAAGTTCATAAAGTGTAATCTAGTCTTCAGTTTCAAGTCTGTTCATTTTCCTTTACAAATATGGAGCATAATCCAGTGTCAGATGTTTTACAGGGCTGTATCACAGTAGTCCTGGATTTCCCCAAAAATGAGCACAGGCAGATACGTTAGCAGAACAAACTGGTACGTGTGGTGTGTTACTGAATGTGCCAAGAACAAGCTCTGGGGGAAAACTCACAGGAGACTAACAGACTCAGGTAAATCAAAAATTATTTTAGTGCACTATAGCCACTTTGACTATAATGAACAAAGAAAGGAGAGATGGTCCTTTGACATAAAAGAGAGGCAGCAAAGTCATCCATGAGTATGATATGGTATCAAGATAAGATATTTAAAACATAATGAGTGGGAAACAGAAGCATATCATCTTAAAGGGAAAAAAAGTAGGAATAAAAAGTCAAGTTAGATAACCCCACTCATTTTCTGCACTTTTAAATCAATGCAGAATTTGTCAGCAGTGGAATTGCATCAGCAAAGATAATCACCTAGGGAAAAATATGATTGCTTTATGTCACTCAAGGGCTATACATATTTCATGCTAATAAGATTATTTTGGCAGAAAAGAAATACACAATAAAATGCAAAACCACAAAAAATAAAGAGCAAGGGTACTAAGCTTAGTAGCAGCTTAGTTCTCACCCCTCTTGTGTTCAAATACTAAGTACTGATTCTACAAAAAACCTATTTGAAAGCAACAGAAAGTGACAAAAATAATCTCTCCAGAAAGAGAGAAAAAGATATTGGATTCACAGGATGAGGTGCTTACTGTTTTGAAAGCACAGCATTCATTTAGACATTTAGGATTCAACAAATAAAATTTATTCAGGGTTTTTCTAAAATAGATGTCTTGCGTCTTGCAGTTGGTCCCTGTTTTCTCTATGTGCTTATGTCATCAGCATTATATTTCAATAACTCTATGGGGAAATCTCCCTGAATATAATTTAATACAGGGACTTGGGTCCAATTAGACTGTGGGAAACTACACATAGAAAAGGCTCCCTTTAAATGAAATGGGTGACAATTTCACCACTGGAAGGGCATTTCCAGCTTGCAGTAGTCAAATGGAAAGTTTGTTCCCTTAAGGGAATTGAGTGGGAAATAGTACCAATGTATTATTTGTACTATTTGTACTATTATTTAAATGATGTTCTATATCAAACATTGTCATTAGGCCTTTTTTAAGACTAGCAACCTCCTGGACAGCTTCCAAGGGAGCAAGAGGATATGTAGCAAAAGAGAAGACTTCCTTAGGCAGACTTATCTTGTTCCGTAAAAGCACCTATCATTTGCAGGCCAGTAGACAATATTATGGCTTCCTATCCCATCAAAAGAAGCTTGCCCCAACAGATACCCTCAGGAGGAATAGTGAAGAAGATGACTTTCCCTTTTAGAACCCCTGTCCAGGCTGTGTACGCCACAGCCTTCAGGGAGGACCCAGACATCGGATGATAGTTCAGCTGGGATTTTTCCAACATTTTTCCTCCTTTTAGGAGGATTGCTTCACGGTATCTAAAACTGCCTGGCATGATATACAGTGCTATTTGGCAAATAGAAAAGGATAGTATAAACACAGCATCTGACTTCTCTTCATGACAATGTAAATCAAGACGATCACCACTGGAATTCAGAGTTGCAAGTTGGTTATAAAACTGGTGTAAGAGCTCTTGCCAGGCGCTCTTCGGTGATGCTCAGGAACAAGCTGCCTAACACAGCCACTGTGAGAAATCCTCTGCACTGGCTGCGCAGAGAAGAACCTGACCACGCTCGGTAGTGAAGGAAATCACATCAGCAACTGCTCTCTTGTACTGGCAGCACTGACTGACATGTGGCAGCACATTACACAGTCACACGGTCGAGTGGCTGCTGTCCCCAGCCACCCCGGCTGACAGATGCTGCCACCGCTGAGTAAGGACACTTGATCCCCTCATGAATCCTCTCCTGAGCTGCCATGGCTTTGAGCCCAGGATGCTGAAATCTCACATTACCTTAGAAGAGAGGGCTGAAGCCTGCAGTGCTTCAGGATTGGACCTACAGCAAGATCTGATGGATCTGCCTTCCAGGACAGTCACCCCTCTCAAGAGGGCGAGGCAGCCAGTTGGGACCAAAACCAGGTTTAGTCATGCAGGTTTCATTCATACCCACACAACTGTCAGAGCCCTGAAATACTATAACAGAAGCAGTGCATGCAGTTACAGGAGGCACTGTATTGAACAATTTCACTGTCTGATTTCTGTTTTCAATCATGCATATTTAATATTCTCTTAATGCACTTGCTTTGAGAGCATTTTCAGCTGGATTATATTTTTACTGAAAAATTCTGTGGAGCTGTCATGCAAACTCATGGACTTTCAGTCACGCAAACTGGTCCAAACTGTGAGAAGTGGATGCTCTTCATGTAGGAGTGAATGCAGGGAGAAATCATAGACTTGAACAAAACCATGTAAGATGACAGGTTTTATACATTCGTTTTGGTATACACATTTACATAGGTGGGTGTCATTTCCCATACATAAAGCACAAGGCTCAAACAGTAACACGATTAGAAAATGAAGCATAGATAGAGAATAATAAAGACAATTACTCATAGCCTCTCTGCAAAGAGACTCAGAGAATAGGACCATGACATGGCTTCTCCAGATATTTTATCCCTGGACAGTGAAGCTAGTTTTTTGGGTCACTTTACAAGTGACAACTATGCAAGTGAAAATTTCAGAGGTGCCTCAGTATGGTGACAAATGCATCTCATTTTTTATTAATTAGAATAGGATTAATCAAAACTGTGTATGGAAAGTGAAGGACATGTTACAACTGTTCTAAAGATACACATTCTTCTGGGGTTAGGTAAGGAACTTTTGGTTTACCACCTGTTTTTGTACTAGACATTCCAATATTTTCACTTTAAGTTTGGATCTGCCATAAGAATAAACATTTAGCCTTAATTTTGTTGCAAAGGTAGACGTTGTTTACCCACACTATAATACAAAGCTACTACTAAGAAATGTATGTTAAATGTCTTTTATTTCACTGTCACATTTCACAGTTTAGTAGAAGATAAAAGCTAAAAAGGCTACATAGTCATGCCTAGTACTGAATCATGTGTACAGATGTCTATTCCATAAATGCTTTGTGTCTGCCAAAGGGTTTTTTTGCCCCAACAGCTTGTTGAAGAAGATAAAATTCATGTTGCAGAATAGAGAATCATAAGACTTTGTGCTACTTACTTCCCAGTTTGACTGGTTTTTGGCTTACCTGAAAATTAAAAGGTATCCAGACATTATGCCCCTTTTCACAGTGATTAACATAAAGCAAAACAAAGGGAAGAAAATCTATGTGTCTGTGGTACTGGTGAACTGTTTTCCTTTTCTGAGAATATGACCTAAAATAATTTTCTAGTGTGTGTGGTGTTTAACCAATATTACAGACTTGTCCCTATAGCATGCCTAGTTAAGTAGAAATGGATAAAACCTCTTTGGTCAATATGGAGAGCACTTCACACATCAGCTACGGAGCATTCAATGCAATCACACGGAAGAGCATTTCCTGCCATTGATCAACAATAATTCCTGGCATTTACAAGGCATCTTTAATCAGAGAGATAAAATTGCTCTGCAATGGTAATAAATTCCCAGAGCGCCCCCCTGAATTAGATGGCAAAGTTTTTGATTTACAAGTGAGCAAAGTAAATCATAGAGAAGTGAAATACTTGCTCAAGGTCAGATGGTAAGTTTTTTGGCAGAGTCCAGAAAAATGTCTAACCTTAAAGCCTTTTAGATTGGCGGGAAATAGGAGTAAACTTTGTTACTGTAGCAGATTATTGGGTTTTAATCTGCCATTTGCTTACTCTGCACAGAGCATAACCTCTCTGTAACGACAATGCAAAACAATGAAGAATCACATTTCCATGCAATTATGTTAGATTGCATGTAGATTAAGAAAGGACAGGGAATACTTGAAGAGTGGAAAACTTTTTAAACTTCTGAACCACTGCTAGCTTTTGATTGAGGAGCTCTAACACAGAGGCACAGTAGCACAATCCTGTATTCTAGTTCTGCTGTTACTTGGGGACGCTTGTTCTGAAGAAAGATACAATAGGCTGCACATGAACTGCACTCACAGATGAGGCCCCAGTTTAAACAGCAAAAATTCTCTATACAGATATATCTGGGAACAGAATTGGTTTGCAAATGTGTAGATCTGTGAAGAACAGGCTATAAATACCCAGACAGATGTCAGGGTATTTGTTTACAGTCCAGTTCAGAGCTATGGGACAAAGCATAACTTCTTCAGAGTTGCAAGGAAAAATAATCTGAATAGTAAAAATACTACAAAGATTTTTAGTTATTTTATCACCCTTGCTTTTATTATAAATAGGAGTGATGAACTGTCATGATTAATAGGATTTCTATTTCTGGAGGTTGTAGGGGGTTGAAAACCCTCTTCCTCATGCAAATCAAATTGCAAATTATATCTAAGCCCTAGTACATTTAATAATATAGACAGTTAAAAAAAGATTATCTTCTGTATACTCTGTGTCTTGTTCTGCTCTTTTAGCACTTCAGGCCTTATGGTTTCAAATATGTGCTTTGAGACCTGTTTCACACCCCCGGTTTCTAAATCTTATGTCATTCTTCTTCACAATTTTGAATTTAAATACAGAAAAAAAGGACATTTATGGTTTAACATTTTAATAATGCTGCAGTCAGATTTTATTAGTACTCCTCTGTTACATTTTGCATGAGATAGGAAAGAGAAATGAAGAGAATATCATTGTAAGGTTTTAGGCTTATGAGCTTAATGTATTATGATACAACAAAATGTATTATCTAAAGGTCCCTTTCTCACAAAGGCAAATGACAGCACCATAGATATAGCAATATAAAGCAGCAGTCAAACCAGCAATAACATTCTGTAATTGCAAAACCATTTTTGATTAAAATGTAATTTATTTTAAAAAATGAAATAAAGTGCTTTAGGATTCCTGATCTTGGCTGTATGCACAGTAGGTAGCCTGTGAGAACAGAAATGACCAGCTAAACAGAACCAAGGCTGTTTGTAACCTGTCCCCAAATCTGCGGCCGCCTGGGCGGTGCCCGGGTGTTGGGGTGTGAGGAACAACCGGCTCAGCAGGGCACAAATGCTTGGAAGGAATTGCATCCTCGGCAAGTCCTCAGGACTGCTGGGGGATTTCACACATTCCTGCAGCTGATGGCAAAAACCTAATGAAAACCTTACTGCTTTATTCCCATGCTCTCTTTGCTACCCTAGCAGGCGTGAAGATAACTCCATACGAAAAATGGGCAGACGTTGCTTAGTGCGGAACCAAATCTACATTCAAGGTAGAAGGTGAAGGGGTCTCTTCTCGCTTACATTCCACTCTGTAGTGAACCTCACTCCCTACTATGAGTATCTCCGCAAAGCTCTGCTATACTAAATATTGACTCCAGGAGAACTGGTACTGGTATTTCCAAAAGCATGGGGGGTGTACACACATACACGCACGTACCCTATATAAAACAGGGTATGCGTGTGCCTATAGGCACATATATAGATAACCTATACCCACAGCCAACCATACCCCGGCCCGTTCCTCCCGCGCGCGGGCCCTCAGAGGCAGCGGCGGCGCGCGGGGCCGCCGCGGGCACGCGCACTACCCGGCATGCAGCGGGCGCGGGGCTCGCAGGAAGATGGCGGCGCCGCTGGAGGAGTACGAGAAGGAGGCGGGCTGCGTCCCCATCCTGCACCCGGAGGTGCGAGCGGCCCGCCCGCAGGGAGCGGGGCGCGGGAGCGGGGCTCGGGGCGCGGCCGGGACGGCGTCCCGCAGTGGCGCGGTGGGGAGCGGAGCTCGGCGGGCAGACGGGCGGGCGGGGTGCACGAAGGGCGGGAGGTGCGCCGCCGCCCCCGCCGCCGGCCTGGGTGTGCGCGGCGGCGGCGGGCCGGGTTGGGCAGGGCCGGGCCGGGCCGGGCCGGGTGAGGAGGCGGGTGCGGGTGGCGGGGAGCGGTGCAAGGTCCACTGGCGGCCCTCCGTGCGCCCTCGCCGGCGGTCCCGCCCGCCCCCGGGGCGGGGGCAAAGCGGCGGCGGGGGCAGAGGCGCCCCGGGAGGTGCCGGGCACCGGCCCCAGCGGCAGCGCTGCGGGCTCGGCGCCCGGCCCGGCCCGGCTGCCCGGGGAAAGCGCTCGGAGGAATGAATAAGTGTTTCCCTTGGGTTTGGATGGCACTGCTGTGCAGCTCTCGCGCAGGTCGGGGCTGGCCCCATCCAGCCCAGCGCTCCCTGGGTGGCGTGAGAGCGATCTGTCTGTTTCTTCCAGTGTGTTGACGATGGGAGAAATGTTTACAGGTAACATGTAGAGGTCGTTTTGTGCCGTTTTTGTTACCTTCTGTCGGGCCGCCCACCGTCAGCAGCATGTGTGTATTCTTGAGGACTAGTATGATTGTTTTGAAACGTATTTTAAATAGCTTTGAAAAGCTTTTACATATGGGCTTGTCACCTGATACGTTGAGGACTGTAAGAATTGATTTTTCAGCCTACAAAAACAGATAAGTGCATATGTCAGGCTCCAGTTCTTGCTAAACAGATGGTATCTGTTCCTTAAACAGTATCTTAAAGGACTGTTAGTTTCATTGGTGACTGAAAGGCTCTGTAGGCCCCTATATGCTGGGTCGTGTACCTTACCTACTCTATCTCTCCAGACTGTGCTCAAGACTTTAGAATAGACCAATCTTTTCTGAAAGGTAATTAGCTAGCAATAAACCCCGAGTAAATGTCTCGATTTGTGGGTTTGTTGTTGTTTGTTTGTTTTTTGGGGTTTTTTTGCGGTTTTGATTTTTTTGTTCGTTTTTTGTTGTTCTTGGGGGGATTTATTTTAATGAATGTGTGTAGACTGTTGCTACACGTTTTTTCAGCCTAACTGGAGTCAGACTAAATGCAGTACCCTCAGTAGCAGTGTCTGATGATTTTCAGAAGTGACACAAGTTTTCAGTAGTGATCCAGACAGTCGGACGTTGATGTTCTTTGAAAGAAAGTGTTCTTAACTTGTAGAAACCTCAGATAGGCAATCTAAAACTGGAAAATGGACTCAAAAGCATTTACAGCTTGTCAGAAAGCCATTGTGTTTTAAAGATTGAAGACTAGTGTTTGTTAACTTTGAGTAATTACTGTTTAGCAAACTAAAATCTCTCATTGGTAGTCTAGCTAGTTAATCTGGTAGAATTTTATACTGTTCCTTTGGTGCATAAAGTTGAATGCGTGCACAAAAGATGGGAAAGGAAGTTAATGCTGTAGCATCAACTGGAATATTTTAATATGTAATAAATATCACTAGTCTGGAGGGAGTTTAATTAGATTTTTCCAGAAATTCTCTGTGTCCAACTAGATCTTACTCACAAGATAGTTTCTACATGGATTTCAGAGAGTGTTTCTTTATTCCCTGAAGTCTTTGTACAGATAAGCTTTAAAAGAAAAGTATGTTTTTCATGTTGGTGGTGAGACAGACTGGCTGCTAACAGACACTCCAGACTCTCTTAAAAGCTTAAGGATTGTGTGCCTTAGTGGAGCTCTATTGTGACAGACCTACCCACTGAACAATGCGGTGCATCTGAGTTCGTTCTTTTTGAGGGTCAGGGGCCTTAATACATGGTGATTTCCACTTTTCAAGGAAATAGCACCATGTCCTTATGTCAGCAGTGATGTTGGAGCATATAATCAGTTTCAATATTTGTGTAAATTTAAAACTGATGCTTTTTAAAGGACTGTCAAAATCTTAGCCTTTTTTTGTTTCATGGTGCTGTTGTTTGTTTTGGGTATCTCTTTCGTTCTCATACATTTTTGTATGCTTTTTTAAATGAGACTTTTGCTTCTTACTGGCTTTTTGTATTGACTGATTTGGATTACCTTAAATTGCTTGAAGTTTTGCGGGGTTTTTTGTTTAGTTGGTTTTGTTTTTTTAAGGGTGTGCTTGTTTTTATCTGGTCTCTAAGGCTTTGCATTTTGCCATGAAATAATACGAATGCGATATTAATGTTGTAGGAAAGAGGTTCTAAGGAATAGTAAAATATTACTAAAATACATGTCATGAAAGACTCTGTTTAAAGTGATTCAGTAATTTTAGTAAGAAGAGGTAGAAACTAATGGAAATATGAATGCTTTAGGAAACTTATGGTGGGAGTGCTTTTTGTGTGGGATTTGTGTGGTACCTTGCTGACTAAGTTCTTGGGCCTCTCTTGCTCCCTCTCTCATGAATACAAAACTTTAGTAGTAAACTCTTCTTTCCAAGGATATTTATTCTGCTTTATGACAAGTTCAGTTTAGTATGACAGTATAGATCCCACTTTTGTAGCTCTTAGATTGCTAGTGGAACAACAAAGCTTCTGAAGATAATTTTCGTGGTGAAGTACAACAAATAATATTAATTGCACATGTGATGCATGTAGAATGATCTTATAGTGTGTGATAAATGCTTGGAAAACTGCCGGCTAACTGATGCATCTTGGAAATGGTTGTTAGGGTTATTCCTGAATTTCATTGTTCCTAAAAGTCTTGGAGGAGTTAGTCTACTAGACTCAGATTTTTTCTTTAATGATTTGGACTTAGTATCAAAATTGTCAATAATAAAACTTGCAGACAAACAAGATGGATGGGTGCTAAGCTGGGAGGATGGAACTGTACAAAACCATCTAGGATTGTATCCCAAAAGTTATTGACTGATAGGATACAAATATGAACAAGCAGTTCAGCAGAAGTTCTCAGTATAATGCTTTGTTTAAAAATGTATAAGAACAAGGAGATGATTTTTGCCTGAGCATGTGGTAATGCTAATGATGAAGTTTTGTCTTTTAAAGTTATTTTTAAATATTGTATGGGAAAGAATTAAAATTTATTTAAATAATGCTTTATGGTAAAAGGCCTGCAAAAACCCTATTCACATTATCTGAAGAAGTGAGAGGTATCTTCTTTTTCCCCCTATGTGAATATTTTCTTACTGAAATCCAGTGCTTTATTCAGCTTATGCTTAACAAGATCCCATGACTGGAAAGTGAAGTTGAATGGGATCAAATTGAAAAGCACAAGTGGTAAATGAGGATGAGTAATCATTGTAATGAAGGAAGGAGGGCAGTAGTGGATTATCCAACTGTTGATGTTTTCAGCTGGAGTTCAGCAGTCTTTCTGTAGACCAAATGCAAGTTTTTTAATTCCACAAATGGATAACTGAGCGTTGTGTGAAATATGTGACTATGGAAGAGTGTAGACTGTGTTGTAGTGACTCTGATTCATACACATGAATTCTTCAGCAGGACTGGGAAGTGCGTGGTCGACCAAAAGGAGCCTCGTGGGTGGAGGTCTCCGAGTGGACATGGCATTGGTTGACCTGCAGTGGGATATCGTAGCTCCATTATGAGGGATGCAGGGCACCCTGCGGTGGCAGAGTAACACTGGGCTAAGTGGTCCCTGCTGGTTTGTTTCCTTCTCACAGTGTTCAGGTTTCTGAGTGTGACAGAATAGCAAGTTCTGCTTCCTTTTATACAGTGTAGCCCTGGTATGGGAATGCTACTCATGGTGATTATGTTTGTTATCTTCTGATTAAATTATTTTAATAGGCCAACAGACCTTCTGACTTTAAATTCCTTGGATCTTCTAAATAAGAGTAGATTCCTGACTCTTCTATGGTAGATGATGATAGGTTGGGATGTTTTATTTTGAAATTCAAGGGGCAGGGAGGCAGCCTTAGACAGTCTTAGAAAATGGATTTTTCTTGTAATGCTCCTTTGTATTTGAAAAATATTCTAGATGTGTGCCTAGTATGACTGAACTGCCAAAGGTATTGCAGCTGTTGAAAGCTGCATCTCTTCCTAAATGGTAAGAACTGTTACTGGGGAAGAAGATGTGGATTGTTGCTTCAGTGTAGTGCATTTAGTAGTGTCAGGTGGTGTGGGATATATTTGAGAAAGATGAAAATTACTGTTTATTACAGACATCTCTTGGCCTTTAAAAAATCTTGTCCAAGAACAATCTTCCTGCCAAGTTGAGAAGCATTTTTAACAGTTATGGGCTCTGTTTGACAGGAATTTTTCCAGACGGAAGCCATCATTCTGATATTTTTTTCCCCCTCTCCTTGTGGTTCAGCTTGTAACTACCTAGGTAGTTAGAAGCATATATACTTGTACTCCTTGTTGGTGATTTGAAGAAAACAGGTAAAGTTTTTTTCTGTTTTTTTTCCCTAGTTCTTTTCTGTTTAGTATTTCAGTGAAAGGCGTGCCTTTACCATCCAGCTCTATTCTCCGTGGAATTCTGTAGATATTGTTGGCGTTGTACTGGAGATCAGATTGTTCTTAGTTGTCCTGTACAGGTACAGGAATTACCATGTTGTTTAGTCAGGATCACTCTGGAGACTAGGCTTGCATTTGTGAGCTCATTTCAAAGATCAGGTATCACTCACTATTCTGCTTAGAAAGGACAACAGAACTGTGAAGTCTCAGACAAATTAACATACTTGATATTGAAGGTTGAGCCTTGCTTTGTGTATCTTGGGCAGCTTTAGAGGTTGAGGATGGAGAGGACTGTAGATCTAATCATCCCCTATATCACAGGCTGAAGTTTTTTAAACCAATTCTTTTTATTGCCAGAGTACTAACTATAAAGTAAAAAAAAAAAAAAAAAAAACAACAAACGCTATGGTAATAGGTCATATTGCTTAACTGGGGAAGTTGCCCTCAAATTTAATAAGTCTGTTTAAGACTTAAACATGTTTCTAGTCTGAATTTAATATATTTCTGTTCATTACATCTTGTGAGATATCTATCCAAATAAAGGTCTCTCTGTATCTATTTAATATGCAGATGATTATCAGATCCCTATACTACTGTTATGGTCTGCAGTCCTCTTGACCCTTTTGAGTGTCTCGTGTTCATTTGTTCTTTCTGTGTTTTGATGGCTTTGCTCTCAGTGCAGTAGCTGTAGCAGGAACTTGGGAGTAGAGCACTGTTCTGGCAGTCACACAGCTGTGGCAGTAAACACCCTCTGGATGACCCATCCCTGGAAGTCTTCAAGGCCAGGCTGGATGGGGTTCTGAACTCTTGTGACAGGTGTCACAGCAGAGGGGTTGGAACTAGATGGGCTTCAAGGTCCCTTCCACCCAAGGCCATCCTGTGATTCCTGCTCATCATTCCCCATACATATATTTATACTGGTTTTATTGGGAGATGTGTCACACTGGGAACAGATAATGACCATCCCTTTGAGGTAGTTTCTGGGATAGGTCTTTATTTTAGATAGAACTTTGCTTTTGTTGATATTTAAAAAACCCTAATTTTGTCCTGTCCCAACATTCCCCAAGTTGTATTAGAGAGAGAGTATTAGTAATTCCTCTTTTTCTCTCTCCACACACTCCCTTCCCTCCACTCCCAGTAAGAATTGTCTCTGTTGTTTACTTCTAGATTGCATCCAATGGTAAAAGAGGGTGGGTCAAGGTACAGCCTCTGAAGGATGCTCAGTGTTATCATATTGACACTTCTCTGGGGTTTTCAAATGGGAGCTACTCAAAAAACCAAGATGGAGTTTTTTTGGAGCATATTCCTTAACTAGGAGAGTATGTATAATAGTCACAAAGCAAATCATAAGAATAAACCTTGCTCACCTGTAGTTTTTAGTACATGCAAAATAGACCACATTAACTTCCATTATCTTCTAATTTCTTAATCAAAATATCACACACTACTAACCCAAACACTTTGGACATTAACTGTGTTTGACCATTGCTACTAATTTATCAAATGAAAGTGACAGGTTTAATTTCCTGTGAAGCCATGGTACTAGTCTTTGCTAGTCTGCTGTATTATTAGTATTTGCTTTTTTGTCAGTTATATATCAAAACGTTGAAAAGCCAGCAATAACTTAAAATGGCAACCATTTATAACCCATATCATCTTGTATCCAGACTGCAGGAGTTTCTTCTGGCTTAATGAATAGCAATATTCACATCTTTTGGACTATATGGTTGATCCAAACAACCTGTATTTTATGGAAGTTTAATATTTTTTGTTCTATAGAAAGCATTTTATTGGGGCAATATAAATATTCTGGCCAGACTTTATTCTGCATTTACTGAACATTTTCAAGTTTTGTGGGTTTGTGTTTTTATTGTCAGTTCTATCATTCTTTGTAATCTTGACAGCTTTTGTTAATTTATTTTATTGCTAGGGTCCCTTCAAGGGATAGGGAGGTATTGTATCCTTTTGCTAGCATTTATTTTTTCATATTTTTCTAATTTGTCATGGTCATTGCCAATACTTCACTTGCCATTTTTGCAAGATTTTTTTTTTAATAGTTGTTTTGGTACAGTTGTCTTTGAAACCGTGTGGTTTTTCACCATCTGGTCTTTTTCTCAGTGGTAAAATTGTGGCTTCTTGGGCATCTGGTAAAACACTTAAACTAGTTTTCAGTTATTACCATTTTTGTTCTACATATCTTCTTCTGATTTGGGCAGTAGTTGATTTTAAAGTTAAAAATTTGTTTTGAGACATCTCTTAATTTATTAATTTATCTCTTCATGCGTAAGAGATAAATGTCTGGTTTTACCCAAATTTGTGTTGATTCAGTTTGTCTTTGCTTATTAAGCACAGGCCTTATTTCTCTCAGATTTCACAGATTTGTCTTTCAACAGTGCTTGTTTCACTGTGTTTGCCTGTTTGCTTAGGAGAGTAATGAGGCTTTATGAATGTGGAAGAAAATTTGCAGAATTAAGGAGGAAAATGTTTGTTTGCCGTTTGCTTGAAAACTGAACAACACTGCCATTGGTACTGACATGTTTAGATAGGAGCAGTCTCAGTAATTGGTATTTCAGCATGCGCACTGTCCTTTGGCTTTTCAAAGACAGTATGAGATAAAGATTTGACTTTCATGGTATCCTTGTAGCTGAGAGAAACACTGGGGTATATTACAAATGAGACTGTGGAGCAGAGTAGAAAGCTTTTTCTGAAGTCAGAGGGAGTCTGGCTGAATGGCAGCCTTGGGCCTGTTGCGCCCAGTACATGGTGTTACATTAGACTACAATTTGTCTTGTGCAGTTTTGAAATCGAGTAATTTCTTTCTATGCTTGTAGGATGCCCTGAGGTATGTAGAAGTGTTTCCTTGGTCCTCTGTGTAAGGGAGGAGGTACCAAAAGTGGAGGGTAATGGCCATGCTGTGGTCAGAGCTTAGAAAGCTGCTTAAGATCAGGAGAAGATGTCTCAAGAAGGAGAGAGTGCAGTAGCAAGAGGGAGGACATCAGAGTGTGCTCTGAGAACACTTGCATTGCTGGCTCTGAAGGATGTAGTTTTTATGATTGAGTTTAAACTGTTCTCAAGCCATGGTGGAAGAACCCACACTCAGCTCCTCACCCTTCTTGGGGTGAGCTCTTGCAATTGTGTGGACAGTAGGTGACTTGGGGCGGTACTTGCTTGGTGAATCTGTGACCTAATCTGACATCTTTACTGTGCTGTTGTGAGAAAGGGGAGGAGGTAATGGAGAAGGTGCAACCAGGACCAGCAGTGTGATCACCTGCCTGATTGCAGGTCACTTTTAGCTTGTCTTAAGCTGATTGTGATTTAGGTGCTTCCAGGTACACTCCTATGCCGGTGATGCTTGTCTGCTCCCAGGATGAGCCAGTTCAGGGAAGTAAATCAGTAGAAAATGCATCCAGTAAAAAAACCACTGTGAATAACCTTCTGCCGGTTCACTGAGCCTACTCATGGGAGGGTCAAGTGCACTGAAGCACTGACAGAAGGTAGATGGTGAGCTGGCAGTCCTGGTTTGAAAAGTGAGGAGTGAAGAGAATGGGGCCCTTCTGCAGTGTTAGACCATGGATTCACTGGGCTGTCTCATTTACTGCAGAAGATTGTCTATTAGCATGACTAGAAACATCTTTCATGCAGTTCCTAGTTGTGGTGGGTTAACCAGCCTGTGTTTATTAAAAGTGGGAATGAGAGTTTGCTCTGCTGGCTGTTGATGGGAGGTTCCATTTGCTACTTCAAAGCTGAGATTGGAATGGTGAACTGAATTTTTTGTAAGGATTGAACAGAACTTGTACTAACTTTTTTTTATCTGTATCATCCAAGGAGAAAAGAGCATCTGTAGCTAGGCTAACTGCTCGTTCTGTCATGTGTACTTGCTGGTGATCTAATTCTTGATGGATGGAAAAAGCATTTACCTTTGTAAAATACTTTTAAGAATATCCTTTTCTGTGTATTTTAAAAAGAGGACTGCTTTTTCTCCAAGTAGCTAAGTATCAGTATTTAGCTAGACACATACTTGGGTTCATTTTTGAAGTTTAGTACTTTAGAAGAGTGAAATATGTAAACTAATCTCATGACTGACTCTCTAAATGCTAGGTCTTTCAGGGATTTTTTTTAGGGTGATGGCTCTGTAAGGTTATGTATTGTGAGACCCAGACCTGTGTAAATCACTTGGAAAAGAATAGTTTCATTTTTGCTAAAGACCTGAGATTTTTGTCTGAGAACATAATGCAACACTGCTTGAAAAGAAAACCAGAAAGATACATGTACGTGTTAATGTAAGTTGCTAATTAAACAAAAGCTTTATAGTGAGCTTTACACCATAGCATTTTAAACTTTTAATTTTTTTAACCTTTACAAATGCTAGTAAATGTAGCTCTTTTAAATAACACTTACTTTTGATGCTGTGTGTGCAAATACAAAGCCTCTTGAAAAGCCTATTTGTGAAGCTATGGCTTCCTAAAGTATAACTATACAATTTAGGAGCATCTTCAAGGAAATTACTAGAAAACGGTTGACTGGTTCTGGGTACTTATTTTGAAGAAACAAAACTTATCAGCTGTGCTTTAAATCACATGATCTCTGACCTCTGCATAGAGTGGTTGGATTAAGGGCTCTAGTTGAGCATCTCTAACTCGTTATGTAAAAAATTAGATCTGTGTTGGAGAGTGTGCAGGATTATGCTCTCAGTGTGATGCCTGACTTGCATGTGGGTGGAAATCTGTAGCAGCGAAAGGACTGATTTATGGTGTTTGAGGTGAGGCTTTTCTCAATCTTATTTCATCACTTTTTAAAGAAAACATTGTCAATTTAAACTATAGATTGATTAAAAATACATTATTAGGCACAGATTTATTTCCACTGTTTATGTATTCTATAATTAGCTTCTCTAGGGATTTTCATAAAGGCATCTTTTCTTCTAGTGCATGAAGAAACTGTGCAATTAGACCAGAATTGTAGGAGGTAAACTCAACAGACTTCACAAAATGCAGTCAAATGTAGAAAGTAATGGAAAACAGTAACAGAAATACCATTGAATAGAAGTTTATTTTATCATTTTATGTAATTTAATGCTGTAATAGAGGCAAGGAGAAAGGCAAGTCTGATGGTATATATTTGCAAGCCAAACACTAAACTTTTTTTTTTAATGCATAGTTTGATCAGTTCATAAAATAAATGGTATGGCATGCTTTTTTCGCCTGGAGAATGTATCCTGGTTTTGGTGGAAATTTTCTAGCATGGATTAGCTAAACTGAAAGTGTATGTGAATCATCCTGGTCCAGACAATCTAACAGCTCATAGCTGCTGAACAGTCTGGCTCCTCAAAGTTATGAACCTACATAGCCCTAGAGAATTCTTAACTTTCTGGGCTAGGTGTTTGTGTGAGTATGGGAAGGATCAGACAGTTCCCACTTGATGACAGCCAACAGTTAGATTAACAGTTGCAGCAGTAAATGTTGGGAGAAACTGGTTTCTAGAGAAGAAAAAGCTACTACTCTTATGCCTGTAAAACGAAAAAGATTTAGCCTCTGTTTGTGTGACACTGTGGACTGCAGAGTTAGCTAAAGCGGTAGGGGAAGGATAGTTACTGTAAACTTTAGAAGAGGATCTTTCATTAAAAAAACTAAAATACCAGCAGTATCTCTTCATTGTTGTTGTTTGTGTTTGGTTGATTTGCTTGTTTTTATTTTGGGAGCATTTTTCTATTAATGTTAGTTCATAAGTGACTAGTCTTTGTGTATATAAATGAATGTGGGTGTTTATAATATGCAAATAACTATATATAAATTTGTTAGAGATTCTTGCACGTTTTTAAAAGTAGGAGGGGGAGCAAACTATAAAGCACTATATTATAGTAAATGAGGAACAGGGAAATTGAACTCCCAAATATGGGGGAAGGAATTCTTTAATGCTAAGCTCCAGTAGTCCCTGCTAAATGTAACACACATACATGAGAATTATTATTTAGCTTCCCTGAAACAGTTGCAGTTACTTCCAATTTTATGATGATTCTCTGACTGCAGCCGGATATGGAAATAGTGTAGTCATCAATTAAAAAAGAAATTATTTCATTTCTATTACAAAACGGGTACAATAGTATGGAATATTTTATGGAAGGTAATACTTCTATTTCTAAGCTTTTATTTTAAAATCTGCTAGTATTTTCTCAGTAAGTCTCAATGATCTTGGTCACCTTTCAGAATTTGAGTGTCTGATTTTGATCATGGTATCGCTTCCTTGCAGCAACATTGCATAATGTTGAAGGAAAAGCAGACCTAGCCATCTGTTAATGCCTACCAGAGCCATGTGTGGCAGCTGTAAGCAGCAGTTCTTTCCTCCCTTCCTTATGTCCAAGCAGGCGTATTGACCTATTCATATCCTCCTGCTATGTATAATTGTGAATTATGAAATTGCTATCTCAGAATAATTCAGTCTTGGTCATCTTATTCTTTCATGCATAACTGCTTACTTTTTTTCTGTAAATACT
This sequence comes from Muscicapa striata striata, assembly GCA_030060385.1. Taxonomy (NCBI): domain Eukaryota; kingdom Metazoa; phylum Chordata; class Aves; order Passeriformes; family Muscicapidae; genus Muscicapa; species Muscicapa striata. The sequence continues at coordinate 36,126 of JAREIS010000218.1, read as the reverse complement.
ATGCTGAGAATCCTTCTTAAGCTTGTTTCATTTAGTCTTTTTTTATTGGAAAAGATTAAAAGCTTTGAGTACTGAGGGGAAATGAGCGTAACTTTATTATGTATTTGGTTGTGAGGAGGACTGATTGGAAATGCCGATATTAGCAGAGCTTCCAAGAATAAACGCGTTCCCTACTCCTCTCTGTTGTGCTTCATGCTTTTTCCTTTGGAGTTGTATTTTATCTTTTGCATTATCTTCTCTCTCCCTGTCTTATTGGTCCTGTTTTCCAGAGGAGGTTTGCTTTTTTCTGTGTTGTTTCTTTTCTTTACCAAAATATGTCTTTTTTTGTTGTTGTTTTTAAAGCATTATTCTCTTTTGTGGATTTTTTTTTCCTATGTGCATTACTTGTGCATCTGTGCAAGCAGTCTGCACATTTTCTGACTAATGAGTAATGACAAAATAGTCAGAGATGCATATGAGTGATTAGGGCCTTGTCAAAGGATAGTCACTGGAGTGGGAAGCTCATCTAGACGAATTGATCCTTGGTAGGAATGGGGGAACCAAATAATGCTCTTACAGATGAGAGAAATTTGTCTTTGTTGCAACCTTCCATACCAGCTAATTCCAGCAGTTTCTGAGGAGAATAATTTTCTTCAACCTATCAGCTCAACTTCTTGGTTATTTAAAAGCTGAAGTGTGTTGTCCATGATTATGTAGTCAAATTAACAATTAGCAGGTGCAGAAATGTTCCTGCTGCCTTCTGTTGGCTTCCTTTCCCTCTGTCAGTGGCTCTGGAGCCTGTGTTTTCACAGGAGAAACAGATTCAGCTTTCTGTGCTATAAAAAGATTGAGTTTTATCTGTTTCTTGTTGATCCCCCCTCCCTGTCCTGTAATGAGAGGAGTGGCGTGGTGTGACCACAGCTCCAAGTGGCAAAGCTGGCTTGAGTTAGGCAGCAGGAGCAGGGAACCAAGAGCTGTGGGTGAGAGTGGGCAGAGGAATGACCTTTCTATTTCAGCGAAGGTAACAATGATGGCTCAAGTCCTGCTTGAAAATGGCTCCTTGAAACAGAATGAAACAACTAGAAATCTAGTGTTTCCAACTTGCCAATTTTAAATGAGTGACATCAGGCCTCTGCCCTACTATCTTCTTACTGGTTTTCCTGATTCAGCTGGGGAAGAGCCATTGTCACTAAAGATCAAGATAGCAAAAAACAAATGCAATTGGGTTTTAATTAGCTTTTCATCTTTTAATTGGCTGTTAAGGTTTTTTAACAGTGGATCATCACTGAAAAATTAAATTTTCCTGGAATAAATATTTTCATGAGAAAAGGGAAAACATCTTAACACTTGGGAAATGTTGTTGAAGCCATTTGTGAATGCAGTTTATACTCTAGGCTCAAAATGTTATGTTGCTACTTTATTATCAATCTGTCATATCATATGTTTAAAAGAGTCACAGTAGTTTCAAGAATTTACAGTATATTCCTAAAATTTGTGCGAGGGTGTGTGAATTTATGGGAGGTGCATTCTTTGAAGTGGGAACTTAAAAGCCTATACTCACGGTTTTCCCTTTTTTTATGCTTATTTCTGTGCCTTTAATAATGGAAGGCAGGTAATCTAGATCATTGTAGAATTTAAAAGTTGAGCTTTCCCTTCTGTCCAGCAAGATGGAGGAAGTAATCTCTATTTTGTGTGTTACTATTTTTTGTTAACTCTGAAAAGAGATACTCTGTAAGTGTCTTAGGTGTGATTTCTTTCTAGTTTAGCTGCTGATGCAAAATGACCCACACTGGGCAAATTCCCCCAGGTGTAGCACCACTGCACCACACCAGTCCTGCTGGGGCTGGGCAGGCTGTGTGATGCCTGGGCAGAGGGAGCTTTGTTCAGGCAGCCTGCTGTCCAGTTGGGGAGGTGTCTGGTGTGTTACAGCAGTATCTGATGGTTGTGCTGCTGAAACCATTGTCTGTGGTAGCAATGCATATGAAAAGAGATTGTGGTTAATATCAACAGGTTTTTTTAATGGCAGTCTTAAATTGCTGTGCTAAATGTTTAGAAATGGAAAATGTGCCCCCTTGAGCAGATACCTGGTTTGCATTCACTCATTGCAGGTCTTCTAAGGGTCTTCTACTCTGGGCTGTCAGTTGTTTCCCTGGTTTTGGTAACTTGCTCAGTTTGTGCCGTAAACCTGTGTTGTATTGTCTTAGTATTAGTTATTGGTTATTTCTTTCTAAATTATTCTTTCTAGAATAATTAGGAGAAACTATTCTTCTGCATTTATATTCTGGAGCCCTAGCCCTGCACGGGAATTTCAGAACCCTGAAACAATTATTTTCAGTTCCTAGTTGCTACTTTGCTTCTTTCATTTTTGCCTTGTCAGCCAAGCATAGTGTGTAAGCATTTGCACTGACTTGGTCCAAATCACGTATCACCAGGTGAATCAAGTATTACTGTGATTCACAAAATCCAGGTTTTCTCTTCTCCTGATTCCCGATAGCTTTTTGGCTTAGGAACCCTCTGCAAATTACAGCCATAAACCAGGCACTCATAATGCCAGGTAAGAGTTAGCTCTGTAGAATGGTACTTAAAGTAGCCAGCATGCTACTGTGAGCCAGCATGCAGCTGTCAAGTTGCATAGATAATAATGAGTAAAAATTTCAAGTCTAAGATGGGGAATCTATGTCCAGGCTGCAGAGAATTGACTGTATTGGCTGAGAATTCAGATTTTATATGCTTTGCTGTGATTTACTGTTGAAGATTTACTTCCAAAATTAGCAGCATCTGCGTATTCTTCTCAGGCACATCTAAAGTAATTTTTTTTCCACAGTTTACACTGTGGTATAGAAGACTCCATGGTATGATTTTGAAGGCTGTGTTGTTCGTAAAACTTCGGGGGTTTTTTGGAATTGTTTAGACTATTCCTAAACATAAAATATGAACTCAACTCTCTCTATAAATGATCTGTCTCTGGCTTATCTAATAGCTGGGGAAAAAAAAACACCTGGTTTGGTTAAGCCATTGCCTTTTTCAGATACAAAACAAAGTAATGTTTCTGAATTATAAGAGGTTTGGTTGTAACATACAATTTGGATGATAGCAGATGCCCTGTTACATTTTTAGGTTGTCTCTCCTGTAGAGATGGAACAGAGCAATCTTCCTGCTGGGCTGGCAATGCTTAATTGGTTCATCTAGGTAATTTTTCAGGCTAGGGAAGAAAAATTAAATGCTACAGAATAACATTACGGTAAAAAAAAAAATTATCTACTGATCACCTAGGTACTGTGTGAAATGGAAAAATTCTTTTTTTGAAGAAAAGTCATGCATAAGAATAAATCTGTTTTGAAAATGAAGGCATCCTGCACTAGTCATCAGTGTTAACTGTGTTCTGCTTTTAAAGCTCTAAGTGCCTCAGTTTCTTGAAAGTTTTTTTAGTATATAGATTTTCATAATTTTTCCAGCTATATAACTTACTATATTAATTTAATGCAACAAAATGTATTTAATGCATTAGAAATTCTTACTTGAATTTGTTTTCCTTCTATCTGGAATAGGTATATTGTATGTAATGAATACAAACATGCTCAACTAAAGTTGCTCAGTTTTTAAATAAATATCAGGAGTTTTCAGATTTGCAACTAGACTGATTTCTTGATAGTTTTCTCTGAAGTTATAACTGTTTTTAGGCTTCAGCCTAAGTGGTAGTTCAGCATGTTGAAATCTAGAAATACTTAGATTGTGGGTTTCAGAAAATTTTTTTAGCCTCTTTGCAAGAGATTGTGTATGTAATATTGTTAAAGTAGAAATAGTTATTTTAAAACAGCAGCCAAGATGAGTAACATCTAAGGGTTAGAGGGCAGTTCACATAAACTCCCATCCATTCAATGGACAGCTGGTTAATGCCCCAGGAAGCAAGAAAACACTTTGGTTCACTAGCCACAGCTGGACACAGTAAGAAGGTGTTTCTCACTCTGCCCAGCATCTCCTTTTATAGAAATTCCTGCCCATCTAAGAGAACTTGAGAAATAGGAAGGCCTACTCCTGCTGACAATTGGAACTCTCCCTAGCTGTAGTACATCTCTTAGTCAGTTGAGCTAACAGGGCAACATACACCTTTAGAGAGAGGTAGTAGTGGAGATACATGAATATGAATCCTTGTTATGGTTAGGTGCACTGCATGATCATTGTCCTGACTAATTTATCTTTATTTAAAAAAAAATTAAGAATCTGTATACTATAATAATGAACAAGTTGATTGTTTATTTCAGTAACGAAATGGAAGTTGGAATTATTTTAATTAAACACCTTTAATGAGGTGTTTAAAAGTTTTTCCAGGTTTTGATTAAAGGTAATAATTCTTCTCATGGCAGTATATGTTGGGGAAAACAGAAAGTAAACACTACATTTTAATGAAATCAACTGAAATGCATTTTTCTGGGTAGCTATGCTGAATTGCATGGCTATAGCATCTGCAACATGTAGAAAATTGTCCAGAAGATGTATAAAATTAATTGTTCAATTTCAGCTTGCTGAGCTTTCATGTATTTGTAAAGAAAAAATGATGTGTTGCTGCCCTAGGGATGTGTTAATGCAGTGTTTGAATATAGATTCCACCAAGGGAAACACTGAGCCTGGAAATGTTTCCCTTCATCAACAGAATTAAGTCAGGGAGTTGTATCTGCCAAAAAGCACGTCATAGTCAGGCCATTCACTTTTGAGACCCACAGCTTAAGCATCCACAGATAACCTCTGCTATTTGAAATGCAACATTTATTTGTAGTAACAGAGAGACTTCGTCAGTTTATGGCAAATAGCTTTTCTACCTATGATATGTTGCCTTTATAAAAGCAAAGTAAAGCAAACCAAAAAATAAAAACCCAAACCCAGTACTACGTAAAGAAATTGGTTCTTAGTTGTTGTTGTTATGTAAAAATACAAGTGGGGGAAAAAAGCATAGGATTTGGCAGAACCCTGTGATTGCAAGTCCTGTTTTCTGTAAAGCATTTGAAAAGTATACTGGGAAATATGGTGGCCTGCTTTCCCAAATGTAGAACTGTACCACTCTTACATTTAGATGGCTTTATAGTACATTGAACTGTGTACTGGTTTTAGTTTTGCTTATATATATTTTTTTCCCTCAGAAGCTTGGTGATTTGAGTGTTCTAAAAGCAGGTTTGTCTTTTTTAGGAAATAAAACCTCAAAGCCATTACAACCATGGATACAGTGAATCTCTTGGACGGAAAAGCCACATTGATGATTACAGCACTTGGGACATTGTCAAAGCCACACAGTAAGTTTATTTTTGAATGTTAGATTTGTCTGTGTATCAGTTAAAACCTGTAAAACAGGTTATTTGTGTTAAGTGGAAGTTAAACTGTATTTTTCAATCCAATAGTGGAAGATTTCAGAAATAATCTCTACAAAATTACTGTTACAAGAAATTTATGATCATGTTATAAGAAATATGGGAGGAATTATGGTAAGTTGTAAGTATAGGTGGTTGCTGGACAGATTGTTGCAAAAGAGAATGGTACTGATGTTTATTTTCCATAGGTGATGATAGGTAAATTTATATGCAAACATAAAGGGCTTGATCAATTTCTAGGTTAGAAAGAATGTGCCTCTAACTTCCATTATCTCTGATTCTGCAGTCTCAGTCCTACAATGAAACTAAGTTTAGTACTGAAGGAGGACTGTAGGGGTACACTGAGTACAGATTTAATTGATCTTTTTTATGCAGATGTATTATACAAATTTGTTTGTTCCACAGTCCTCTAGCAGACACTAATTTACACGACTTTTGAGAAGGTTGAGATGACACTATTTTTTAGTTTGCTACTGTTTGCCATTCAGAAACCATCACCACCATCATTTCAATGAGCTGAGATAGTTCTGTAAGATTTTTATTTTTATTATTGTATTGTTAATTTGTGTGCTTAAACCATTATGTATCTTGCAGAGCTATTTGACTCTTTCTTCTTTAGAGAAGATTTTTCTTGCATTTTTTTGCATTAAAAAAATAAAAAACCTACCTAAACTGAAAGCAACTTTGCAGCTCTGCATGTGACACAGGCCCAATTTAGACATAGAAAGTATGTACTTTCCTTCACTTGTTGTTTTGAGCTGTAAGGAGTTTAGTTTCCTGAAACAGATGTCTGACTCTGCTGCTGTTGCTTTAAATACTGAACAGTAGCACTACAACCTGTAATACTCTCATTTTAGAAATTAAAATATTGGCATGATATCAAACTAGCTGCTTCTTAAAAAAGTATGGAAGCATGTTTGTCAGCAAAAATGGTTTTAGAAGTTACCTATTTCTATTCTTGTATGCTCATTACATGTTTGAAAATCTGAAATATCTTTGTCCCTCTTAACCCTCAGATTCAGGCTGATCTGTGCTTTCAGCTGAGTTGTTGCACTTGTTTTCTGGTCTCGTCATACAAGACCCAACAGCTCTGAGTTGACATCTCACCACAAGGACTGCAGTTTCATATGGTAGCCCTAGTGGTTACTATTGCACAGAAGGGGGAGTGTCAACATGATCATGAGGGAAGTTTTGGTATCCAGGCAACACTTACCTGACTAGTAGGAGAATTCACAGAATCAGCTAGGTTGTGAAAGACCTTTGAGATCATCAAGTCCAAGCTGTGACCCAACATTACTTTATCGGCTAAACCATGGCACTGAGTGCCTCATCAAGTCTTTTTAAAAACCTCCAGGGATGGTGACTCAACCCCCTCCCTGTGCAGCCCATTCCACTGCTGAACCACTTTTTCTGTGAAGAATTTTTTTCCAAGAAAAAGCCTAAACTTCCCCTGGTGCAGCTTGAGGCTGTGTCTTCTCAGACACACCTTTATTTAAGCAGTTACTAGGTTTTCAAGGCCATGGTATAAAAGATGTTTGTCATAGAGGGAAGGATCTCTAAAATTTAAGATATAAAATAAGCCCACCAGATATCATAAGACTTGCAGAAAAATAAATAATGCTGCTGCTATATTAATTCAGTGCTTTTGAAAAGATACACTTTTTCTACTAAAATGATGTATCTATTTGCATTTACAGGAGCATAACCTATTGCAGCCATTTAGAAAAATAGATTATCTTACCGTCTACGTTTTGTCCTCAAATATTAATATTCATTAAGATTAGAGTATCTACTGATTTTTCCTTACTTTGTAATAGTGTAAGAATGTTGTCACAAAAGTTTTATTTTAAAAAGGGCCACTCATCAGTCTCCTAGAACTCTTCCCCCAAGCAGGTCAGTAAGTTGAAGCAAGATGTAGCAAAATATAATAAGAATTACTTTCAGTCTCTTGTTTTGGGTGGGTTTTTTTCCCAAGTCCAGTTTCTTCTGGAGAAAATTAGTTTTGTTATTGTTCCAACATACATGAAAATTGAGAGCATAGTTCCTTAAACCTTAAAGATGATGCTGCGAAAAATTCGATGAAAACATTTAAAACTCATCTATATTTCATATATACTGTTTGAGTTTAGAATTTTATTGACATGTTTTTATTGATTCTAGATTGCACAGAAATAAAACAATGTTAGTAAAACACTGTGCTCGATTTTGTTTTTCAGCAAGGAGAGATAAGAGCTTGCAAATTCCTCACATGCTTCCATAAGTTCTTGTATGTTGCTTCATATCTTGCTGAGCTGTTTTCAGTGCTTTGTATTCTTAATCTGTAGATTGGACACAAATTAACATGATCATAAGGTACAACTACAAATATATTAACTTCTTATAATCACATTAAGATTTTGTATAGAAAACAGTGGTTTGGCTCATTGAAAAGAGTTTATTGGTATTTGTATTTTTTGTCCATTATGCTCCTCATAAGTTCTCACAAAGACCTGGGGCCCTAGGCATATTTTATATCCAAAATAGTTAGTCTCTGTTTTTTTATTTTGCAGAAACTTCTGCTGGCATAAAATTCATAGTGTTTGGTGTTAGTACCTATACATACAAGGAACACTTTTCACTGACTTTGTTGTAAACATGTCCAAGAGCATCTTGGTAGCTTTAAAGGTTGCACTGTCTAGGCCCTTCATGTTGCAGATGTTAGAATGTGTGTAACTTTTTGCCATCTTATATTTGGTTATAGCAAAATTGTTTGGTTCATAGAAAGTCTCCACTGTGTTAATGAAAGCAGAGGCAGGCCACTCATCTGTATTTGAAAAACTGTTTTCAGAGGAATAGTAAAAAAATCATCCATGCTTGCATTTGGTTTTGTTCCTCTGTGATATTCAGAGTTCTCACTGGAGCTCTACGGAGGGATGCAGTGTTTTTTAAAAAAAAATCTAAAAACAAATCAATAAAAGCATCACAAGTGATTTAAAAGTGAAATTTCATGATGGTGTGTTGGGTGCATCTGTTTCTATTGTCGGACAGCAGTAGCCCACTGTCATCCAAGGCAGCACTCATAACTTTTCATATGTCTGGGGAAGCGTCCAGTGTTAGCCTGACAGAGTTGCTGCCTTTGTTTTGTTTTGAATCTTTTAAGATGAGAAACGGAGAAGTAGCTGAAGTTCTCAGGTAGAGAAGCATGTGATGGGCTGTGACTCAGAGAACAAAATCTGAGACACATTAATGCTTGGATTGTGTCTTCTGTTCTGTTGAGAGTGAATAGACACTCTTGGCTTGTAGGGAGTTTGATCAAATTCCGACTCTGTTGAAAGTAAGTTAAATGACCATCATGAACATGGGTATTAAACATTAATGGTATTAATAAGTGCTTTTGTGACTCTGGAAGATTGATTCCTTGTGCTCAACTGTTATGATTTCATTATCACAAGATTAACTTTTCTGTTAAGTTTTATTCAATGAGATCATTCAAAATGAAGTTGTGCGCATTGTGAAATTGTGCAGCATAAAATATGAACTATGTTGAATCTCACCAAGGAAAAAAATTGTTGGATACATGTTTTTCTCATCAGTCATAGGGTAACTGATAAAAAAAGGTATATATGGAATAAATCAAATTGGTAAGGGTTGGCCAAAGGAGCAGTTACTCCTGGCTGTTTTCAGCTACTCACAGGAGAGAGTGGACAGACTGTGACACAGGTACACATCCATTATTCCTGATAATTTGTGCCCGAGGGGTTGCTTTTCTTGCTGACAGTGAAATGTACCTAACCACATTAGTAATATGGCCACAACTGTCTAGACAATTCAGGGCTTTGGAGAACAATATTTAAGAGTTGAATTTCTTTTGTCTTTCAACACTGCTGTTAATAGTCTATTAAGCAGCTCTTGAGTTAAACCCTTTCTGTTGAAAACAAAACTGTCTTATTGTTAACACAAAAACCTTGAGAATGCGTAAAAGACTTTCTTAGTATTTACTACCATTATTCATGGGAATTAGATTTCCAAAGAGAAGAAAAGATTTGTTTTTCTGTTAATTGCATTTCCAGTTCAAACAGCTTTAATTTGAGTTACAGTTATAGCAAGATGAGGGAATGAGCTGCTGGTTTACCTACTCTTTGTTGGCATGGTGATGTGCTCACTGTGGAGAGATGCCTTCCTATTATTCTGGCCAAATTTAATGTTAATTTTGCTGCAAAGCTGGCAGTATCTATTTTCAAGAGTCTATGTGTTTGCAGACAAACAGCAGTAGGGTACTGGCTTTGAAAGTATTAAGGTCAGAATATCTTCTAACCTGCGATGACAAATAAAATGTTACTGGTTAGTTCCTGAAATGGCTTAGAGACTGTGGCAGCAAAATGAACTTGCACAATGCTATTTTGTCCTGTACTAATCCCATTTCTTTCAGAACAAGATAAGCTCAATAATATGCTTTAATTATGGTCCATATTGATGTTTACAGCATCACCCTCTAGAATTCACTCAGACGCTGAATATTTGTTAGAGTAATATATCAGTCTCCTGTGAGGATTTCAATCATACTCTCCATTACTCTTCAAGGGCATAGAGCCCTTTATAACAACATTACAAGTGTGATTATGCTGAGTGTCTGAAATAGGTGACTTTGTCATTTTCTAACCTAACAGTGCATCGTGAACCTTTGGAGAAGACAAGGTGAGGTCAGCTGCAGCAAATTGATGGAACAAGACTTTAGGTTGTATGTGAGAGAAGAATGCTGCACTTCTGGGACAGAGCTGAAGAAATCATAGCTGCAGCAGATTCAGTGTTTTATTTAATTGTAGAGAGCCTGCCGTTTCCAGGAAGAGGAGCAAATTGTTGTAAATTCCTAACATTTTTGCCAGGCAGATTTTGTCTGTCAAGATCCTTAAGACCTCTTCTGACAATCTAATAAATTAAAGATTCAGAAAATTGTACCTTGTGCGCTGCATCTTTAGTAAACAGTTATGATTGAGTTCAAAATACCAAACGTAAATTGCTAGGAACAGACAAACTGAGGATGACTTAAATTTAAAAATTGCTGTGTACCTCATTCTCAGTATCACTTTTGGGAAGACCTTTGTTTTCCTGTAAAGGCTGTTCTGATGTATTGCAGAATTTCATGTTCTGTTTTGTGACTATGTACTGTGACTTGCAAATTGCCTTCTAGTGGGAAGAATGGGAAGTGTATGATGCTAAACCCAGAAGAAGGAATCCATTCCTACTATTCCTTCTTATATCTGAAGCAATGCCAGCAATCTTTGCCCAAGGCCTCATGTCAGTATGTGGGTGAATTCTAGAAGGAGGTACTTGTAAACACCAGTGGAGCATAATTGGAGCATTCTATGGAAACAGGCAACAGCATTCTGCCTCAACAGGCAGCAGGGTCACTTATCACAGCTTTCCTTTGCTTTTCATACCTCTTAAGCCAAGTTCTTCAGAAAGTAGCATCACATTTTCTGTAAGACTAGAGTTTTGCTTTTAATTGAATAACCTGACCAATAACCCTTCCAACCTCCTCCCCACAAAAACCTGCTAAGAACAGTCATCCCTCCCCAAGACTTGGGGGAAATTAAAACCAGCATGATCTAAGTGGGCTGTTATGTCTAATACTTTTTTAATAGTGTCCAACTAATTTCTGTGCTTCAAATCTGTAATAGGCTTAGAAAGCGTTCCTGAGTTTTGTTGGCTTGAGTGATTTGATCATTCATTATGGAAGCACCATCCAGATTGAGGTTCCATTCCAATACGTGAAAGAATGGTAGCTACCCTAGGAAGAAGGTCTCTGCATCAGTTATGCAAGCTGCTCAAGTGGAACAGAACAGCCTTTTCTAAGGCTGTCTCTTCTGCAGAAAGTAGAACATAGAAGCAGCATATGAAAAACTTAGTTAAGTCACTTTGAGAGGCTTTTAAAATTCTGTTTTAGCAGAAGTCATATATCACAAGGCATTGGCCTTGATTTCAGTTGTCCTCCTTGACATCTGAGAAATCCCTATGGGATGTACAGATTTTTGAAATGTAATCCTTACTTACTTTTCTGCATTGCATTTTTGACACTAAAAATAGATGGCAAAGTAGTATAAATATAAAGGCAAAAACTATTTAATGTTGGAGTCACTCCTACATTAAATGCTTAAGTCATGTTTATGCTTCCTGATTTGTTTCAACTTTCAAATATATTCAGAATTTTTTTTAAATGGCAGTACATCACATTTCATAGTTCTCTTTAATAAAATAATAAATTTTGTATTAATGTACAGAATTTCAAAGTGCTTTAATAAAGAAAGTTATACTAACTTGTATCAGAAAGATTGCTATTTGTTGTCTTGAGAAGAATGGGAAATATTTGAGCTGCTAGTGTTTGTAATTGGTTTGATGATATTATCTTCTGAATTTTAGGAAGATACTGTTAAATCAGCTGGCTAAGTTTTATTTGATCTTCAAGAACTGGAAAGGAAGGAGAGCCAAAGTAGGAGAAACAAATTCAGTGGAGTCCCTGGGAAGTGAACAGTTGCTTAAATTTAGTATACTACTGGCAGATGTTTTGCCTTGCTCTGCAGTACAGTTTCCTGTGGACCAAAGTTTTCCATAATATCTTGATTAATGCAACTTTTGCCATTGGAAGCTTCTTGTTGCAAGACATTTGTAATCAATAGAAAAGGAAAATCTTTTCTGTGAAGATTTTGTATTATGACCGAAAGTATGGTGTTTACTGAATACATTTTATTCTAAGGTAAGCATTTTGATAAATGCTATTTTATTCTTCAAGATACGGAATATATGAGCGATGTAGAGAGCTGGTGGAAGCTGGTTATGACGTTCGACAACCAGACAAAGAAAACGTGACGCTTCTCCACTGGGCTGCAATCAACAACAGGATAGATCTGGTGAAGTATGTATTACACTTTAAGTTAAACAGAAATTAATTACGTCATTAAAAATGTTGATTTCTTTTTTTAAGACAACTGAATGTCTTTAAATTTCATGTGTCTAATTTGTCCTTTTTTCCTTGACAGTATGTCAAAGCTTTTGTCTACTAATGCATCTCTACCACTGTGACGTACAGCATTGCATTTTCTTCTGTTCTTCTGCAGTTTACTGGAGTGCATGTAACTACTGATGTGTCTAACTGTATCTAAAATTCCCTTCTCTTGATGCAGTTCTTGCACTTCAGATTCCTCTGTCTTTAGGGGAACTTGGCTTATTTTTGTTTTTATAACTCACTTTATTGTGTGTTCTCTCACTCTCTTTTTGCAAGGCACTAGTTAATGTTATTTCTTCAGAATTAAATTATTTAGTGTTTTTTTGTTCAAGTCTGTCACATCTTTCCCCAAGTGTTCTCAATTTCCTCATTGTGTGCAGTGGATAATTTCATTAAATATGTTGGCTATTAGGCTTGGTAGTACAGAGATAAAGTTGTCTACTGTTGTGATGCTAGATTTCATTTTGCTTAGTGGGTATTGCTAAGTTCACTATGTAAGTTCTTTGCCGTGAAGTAGCTTAGCAGCTTGTCTGTCAGAAGTGCAGGCTTGGAATTAGATTTCTCTTAGTATTTCTTCATCCCATCTATTTTGAGACTTGAGATTCAGTGTAGATAACAGTGAAACCCATTGATGAGGAAAACTACATAACCTTTTCATATTTCTGTAAATCAGGGGTAAGTGTCTACAACACCATTCTGTTTTCATCATGGCACTGGTATCTCTTCAGCTCAGTTTTTTAAAAATGCAAAAAATGGCCTTATGTCTCTGCAGTTACTTCCTACATTTCCTTATCCCCAGTGTAGGGCTTTCTCAACACTAGGATTTATTTTCTACTTTTCCTTCTTTTAATAACAGTAACTACATGTACTTTGATTCCTCAAGCAATGAATGCAAGCTGAGGTAGTTTTCAAATGCCTGCCAAAGACTTAATGATCCTAATGTGGATCAGTGGAAGTATTTTCTTCTTAAGACAACCTCTTATGAGATCTGCTTGCTTTGAGTGTAAGTAGTTTGCTTAAATAGGGCTTGCATGCCTGGCATCTTCTAGTGGTGGCTTAGATGACTCACTGAGAGTGGGATTGCCCAGTTCTTTCTTTTTTCAGAGACCTTCTCACCTAGCACAAATTTCCTTCTGCAAGATCTGCTTAGACAAGGAGATTAATTTCTCAGTCTGGTTTTGCAGAAAAGTCTTACCATTTTTGTATACTGAAACCGAAATGCAGTGATAAATCTCAACCAAGTCTAAAAACACTCTTAAAAAAAAATAAAATGTTATTTCAATGCACCATCTGGCAGCAGATTGTCGCCTTGTCTTTTCCCAGTTGTCAAACTGAAGTTCTTCCTTTTAAATAAAACCTACTAACCAGTAAGCAGTTCTGCTGTCAGAATCTGAATGTATTCTGCATTTCTGCAAGGACCAGTGTTTGAATGAAGACAATCTGTTTAGTGTTCACCTCCCCATGAGTGGCTGTCACATCAGAGAAATGAATCCAAGCTTTGGCTGCGAATTTCTGTGCTTTTTATCTAGACAAGATTTCCTTTGGAGCTCCTTCCCAAGGATGAATAAATAGCTCCTCAGTTAGTAGTTGATACTTTACTGTAACAAAATTACTTCATTTCTTTATCATATAATGTGCTTTGTGTTTTCACCTAGGTGGGACCAAGACTTTCACAAAAACCTTTGTTTTTTCTCGTGGAGAAATAAAAAAAAAACATAACTTCTGCAGAAAGATGTCCAAGTTTTGTTCTTTTAGTGTTGGAGATGAGTGGACTGTGATGCATTGATCAGAGTAGATCTTGTTTGTACTTCACACTTTTTTTTTTGGCAAATCTGTCGATCACATATCTGTTGTCAGTCTGTTCGACACACTTCATTGTGTCTGGTGGCTCTAAAGCAACTATATAAAAACTGTATAAAAACGTGTTTAGTCTGACATGCATTTTTCAGTTCCTGTTCCTAAAAAGGCTGTTTTTGAAATTTCATTCTCTGAATCAATAAGCACTCTAGAAAATTAAGGTAGTTACTTAAAAGTAATGATTTTCAACTTGTTCTGTTTGTTGCCCTTCTTCTTGGCATTGTCTTGAAATGCATATCAGAGTTTGAGATGCCAGAAATTCAATGCTGAGGATTTGAAAGACAGCTTGTGTGGGTGAGAGAGCAGTGTTCATATATACCTGACAGGTGTTTTCAAAGTGAAAAGTCTGTAGGCACAGGTACTTGAAATGTGCAAACACAAATCTGTAGCTACGTGGTACTTTTCAAAGGTTAGATGGTGGTGAATGAAAACCTAGAAGCCTTCCAGGAAGGCCTGTATTTAGAAACATTAATTTCTTTCTAAAGCATTCATTTTCTTTCACACAGGAAATGTAATATTGCCAGTTTAGTGTCCCAGACAAAACAGTAATGAGAACAGTTCACATAAACATTACAAATTACTATGAATACGAATAGGTAACTTCTTTTGTTCTTACAGTTAGCTCATCTTTTTATAAATGTATAAATGTTCTTGAAGGAAAAATAATTTACATCCCATAATTTAGAAATATTTTAAATACTCAGATGATTTTTGTCCTTTGATTATTACCAATTGAAAAGTTTGTAAAAATCTCTTGTCTTGCACTAAATGTTTTAACTTAAATGTGATCTCTGGGGTCAAAGACTTCAGCAGGATTATTTCAGTGATGATATAAGCTGCAGGTCTAATGGTAGGTAATTTTACTGTTTAGCCAAAATTCTCTAAAACTGATAGTCTTCTAGCATCAATAACTTTTACCAGTAATTTAGAATTCCAACAGGCCCATAATATTTAAGAATAGTTTATTAAATACTTCTGTGGTAGCACAGTTTGTACTATTGTATGCAGCAATTATTCTGTTTAGGAAACAGCATAATGTTTAAAACACGGTAGGAGTCTCCCAACCAATCTCTAGTCTCCCAACCAATGTCAGAAATGCAACAAAATTGAAAGTATATGCATGACCTCTAAAAAGGAAAGTTGTATGAAGGCAGAAGAAAGGTTCTGGTCTGATCTCTAACCGTCTATTTTGCATAACATCAAATATGCTCAGTTGTGTCCTTTCTATTTAACCAAAAAAAGCAATAATGTTTACTATTTCTGTTATTCCAGATACTATATATCAAAAGGTGCTATTGTTGATCAGCTTGGAGGTGATTTAAATTCTACCCCACTTCACTGGGCAACAAGGTAGGAAAAAATCTTCTGAAATTTTCTTCTCTGTTTCTTTGCTTAACATGGAGTACAGATAGTTTTATGAAATTGTTGTATTTTATGGGAATTAATAGAATTCTAGAATTAATTCAGTCTTTGATAACTGAGCTCACTGTGAATGTGGTATGTTTAAACTAAAGGGGCTTTCAGCAAATGTTTTTTTCTGATACAGAGGAAGATGATTGCTACAATAGGAAAACATGTATAGTTGGCTTACTCTTACTTCTGAGATCTTATTTTTGTCAAGACATCTGAAGTTCAGTGGCACTTTTGCAGATGGGTCGTGGGACGATTTTGCGTGCCATTGTCCTTGCAGTGTTCTATTGCATATGTGATTTTTTTCAAGGTGTTAAAATCAGGTTTATCATTCTCTGACCATCTTCTACATAAGAAAGGGGTAGAAAAATTGAAGACAGCCTTCAAGCAGTACGTGCTCCTTCAGACAACCGCCTAGAAATAGATGGGAAAGAAAGTGTCCATATTAATATTTTAACTGTAGATGGCAAAAGGAGATTTGGAAAATTAGCTTTTAGAAGATTTAATGTATCAAAGTAATCTGTTTGCTAAAGGTGAGGACTTGCTTGTTAGCCTCTATTAAATATTATAGCTTCTGTATTTCTTTTTGTTACAGAACACAGTCTGTGATTCTGTGTTAATAGCACATAATTTTGACTAAATTTCTTGATATTCATTCATACCTGTAATCAGTTCTGTGTAGCATTGTCCGAAGTGGCTCCTGCAAAATTGAAAAGGTCTTTTGCTTGTGTCAGAAACTGTACTGACACTTAGGCACCGTCTCTAAAAGAAAGATATGCCTATGCTCATTATGCCAAAAAGATGCCTAAGCTTTTAAGATAGTGCGGAGGAAATAGACCTTCAGTTTTCCTTTTTTCCCCTATTTTTGTTTTACTACAGTTCTTAAGCCCCACCAAAAATGAGAATATCTAGCCAGTTTGACATCTATTCAAATAGCAGGTTTCATATGTGGTTTGTAACAAGTCACAGTAGACTAGATTTCTCAGCTATAACCTGTTTTTTTTCTTGACAGTCTTTTTTTGCTATGCAGTACAGTTAAGCAAATTTGCATGTGATGAGTGCACTATATGCATAGAATTTCTCATATGAATGAGCTTGCTTACTCACTTGGAGAATCAGATCATGGCAGTTGCCATTTTTAAAGTATGAATTAGTGTGGAAATTCTGATAGTGTAATTAACTGCTAAACATATTTGTTGTATTTCATTATTCAAATTTTAATAGTTTTACTGCATATAGTTATTCAGTTGTTTGTTTTTTTGTGTTTTGTTACATTTAGACAGGGTCACTTATCCATGGTTGTACAGCTGATGAAATATGGGGCAGATCCGTCGCTAATTGATGGAGAAGGATGTAGCTGTATTCATTTGGCTGCCCAGTTTGGACATACTTCGATTGTTGCTTACCTGATAGCAAAGGGACAGGTAAATTTTAAGTAATACCATGTTTAAATAGATTCTACTGAAATTTAGAGTAGGAACATAATTGAAACTTACACCTGCCATTAAGGAAATGCAAAATATTTGCTTGAATAAATAAAAAAATAATTCCACGTCCTTTTTTGTAGACTGCAGTGTTGATGTGCCACCTATTAAATTAATTTCCTGCAACAGTTGTCTGAGTGCTTTGGCTTTAGTTAACACCTTGCTAATGTAGTATATGGAAATTCTAATTCTTTATTTCTAATGAATATAATCTTTTAGTGTAACTGTGATAATGGTAGCAAGTGTTACAGAATTCTTCATCGAATCATCAGTTATACATGGATAAAGAATCTAGTGGCACATCAGTCAACAACTTTTAATTTATTGCTGTTCCTAATTACTTCCATGTGTAAATAGAAAATGAAACACTCGCAAATCTTCTGGCAGTAATATAAGGGACTAACAAGATCTGTAAAGTGTGTATATAATGTGTATTCATTACTGTTCCTGTTTGTCCTATCTGTCATTCTGTCTGCTCAAAAACTTGATCCTGTTTGCTATGCACCCTGCACTATAATTTCTAGATTTACTCACCCATAGGCATGTGCCTGAAGCACAAATTTGATTTACTCTTTAAACCATAGAGAAAAGTCAAAGCCTCTCTGTTGTATGACAGTCCTACTGATGCTGTTCACACTTCTGTATTTTGCTTATTCTTTCAAATACCAAGTGATATATGATCCAATGAGTCAAGTAGAATATGAAATCAGTGAGTTTGGTCTGTGTAAAACAAATACTAAATTTGCTGCAGAAAATTACTTACACCTGTACATGTGAAAAACCCCAGGTTATTGCTCCATGCAGTATTTAGTTTTTATCTGTTTGGTAAAACAGTACTTAGTGTATGATAAAGAGTAAGCTAGGCAAAAGAAGAGTCAGATCCTGTTTTTTATAATTGCTGTTTTGTAGGAAATAATGATTGGAGAGGAGTGTGTATTTATGAGGAGCAAGTTTTGCATTTTCTTCTCAAATTATGTTTAATTGTTTGGGGTTTTATGTTACCAGAGAAAATCTTGTTGCTATTATACAAGTGTGAACTTGTTTGAAGCATAATTTAGTAAAGTACCAATAGCCTTTAAAGTATTATACTGGGATCATAAATTCTCCCTGTCTTTGTTTTCATGTTTATATGCAGATTTGTCCTGTTTATTTGAACATATAATGCTTCAATTCAAAAGAAACTGTATGTCTTTACATGAATACCTATATAAAGACACAAAAATTGCCTTAAGATTTACTGTTTACTTTGAAAACAGCTCTTCTTATCAATAGTTTTCAAAATACTGATTTTTATGAAGTCCATGAAATATTTTCAAGTATGATTTTGGTACTCTTTCCATGATATAAGTTTAAATTAATTTTAACAGTAATTTTTCACAGCACTTCCAAAAGTTTGACTGTAAAAATGATCTGTATGTTCTGTATGTTTAAAATCTAGTAATATCAATAGAATTATAATAACAATTCTTAAAATGATAGTTCTCTAGTTACTTTACATACAAGTACAGAAACTACATCATTTCTCTAGAAGCTATGGGAGTTACACGATTCTATTTTTTAATTTTCCTTTAATTAGTACTGAAGTCATTCATCTCTTCCCTTTCTTTCTTTCCCCACCTTCTTTGTGGTACTGAGATTTGGATTTGGAAACTTGAACTTCTTTTGCTTCTGTGGGCTTACCCTCTATGCTGCTAATTATTTTCCTTTTGTCTTTACAGAGACCAGATACCCTTATATCCAAAGTGTAGGCTAGCCCTTGTTCTGAACCTAATTCTAGTACCTGTGTGGCAAAGGACAGCTAAATAAATGTCAAGGGTCAGTGTAGGCTGTTGTGCTGTGTTAGTTCAGATCCTGATGCCTTTGTGGATGGGTGTTGTCCAAGAAAGCCAGTTTTCATAACTGAATAGAAGACTGACCGGTGGATTAAGAAATTGTTCCTGCTGGAACTTAGCTTCAGTGTTGCTGTTTCACTTTCTTCTGGGCTGTAGCAGCCAATGGTAAAATTTTCAATCTGAGGCTTGAGTCCAGCCCTCCAGCTTCCAGAGTGGGCTGAAGTGTGCATGTGTGAGCTAACTTAATCAGATAATGAGTGACTATAAAGTTGCTCGTATTGTAATATAATGTAAGAAATATTCTAGCTCTAAAATTATAGTTTAATAGTTCAACTATCACTTTCATGGTTTAACTAGCACTTACGTAACAAGTACATTATTTTTTATTCCCAGAGTTGCAATTTTGTATGTTAACTAGTGTCTTGAGCTCTGTAGGGTCACCTGCTGAGCTGTGGCCTAGAAGTATGTGGCATCTAGGTTGGGAGATGGCAGTGTGGTACCAGTAGATTTGGTTACTTCGGTGCTGTGATCCATGAGCAGTGCTCCTAAGCGGTGTCACCTCACCACTGAGGCTCCTTCACTCCAGCAAGCTCAGGCCAGTGTTATGACACTGAACCAACTGTTTTATTTCCTAGGCCAGCTCAGAGTACATTACTTAGAGACTTTTAAGTCCAGTTGTGTTTTTTCGTATGACTCTCAAGACTTGCTGTGTTTGATGGACTAGGGTATTCAAAACAGAGCTTTTGTTTGAAGGAATGAGGTAGGTTTAGTTCTGTGTATCATCTTCCTTGTTGGTCTGTGCTCCATTCTATGGGAATCTTACCACATCTCTGCTTCTAGTCACTAAGTAGCATGTCTTTTTCTAAATTAAGAAATATTGTCAGACTTAGATCAGCCTTACTGATAAATCTTCTTTACTAAATGCTTTCAAAGCCTTTTTTCCTTTCCTGGGCCAACAGTTCATGTGAAAGGGATCTTTTCCTTATGGATAATAGGATTCTGAACAAGGATGTGATGGGTCTTTTCTATGAAGGTCTATGTTTTGTGAAATAAGGCATAATGGTTCTAAAGAGGATCTGCTTCGTTTCTGTGTGATTTTATGTAATTCTGAGTGGGATCTCTTGATGCATTATGCGCTTTTGGAAAGACTGTATTGTATCACAGTGCTGGTTTGATGATTTCTTGTTAAATGTCCTGGTAAGCCTAATGCTGCTCCGATCTCTGATTGCTCTTCAGAATCCTTCCTTGTCAAGGCTTGCTTTCAGAAAGTAGCATTAAGCAGCAGAAGAGTTGCTGCAATTCCTTTTCATGCAGAAAGCTCTTTCTCACCAGTATTTTTGTCTCTGAATGCTTTTTGTGCAATCTTGTATTAGTGTCCTAGGATTAGGTCTGGTTGTTTTTGCATGTGCAAAGCTTTTTCTCTTTCAGAACCAGAGTTGTTTTACTTTAGAAACTTGCTGGTTGTGGTCCACAGAATTCATACTTAAACCAGATGCAGAGGGCAGCAGTATGTGCAATTTTTGATCATTGCATCTCTTATTGTTGGAATCTTTGGTTCTTGCAGTGCTTGCACCATGTCCTAACAGCACAGGCATATCCCTCCATGAGCACTGATCAGTCACTGAGAATTAAACAATAAAGTAATGCTAAAGTACCTGTTGAGACATACCAGAATGGAAGAACGGTCTCTTAATATGAACCAGCTGCTGAAGGTTTACTTTTTTGCCTCTGCCCTCTCTTTGGTAAAAAACAGGAACAGAGCTTCCTTTCTAAAATGTCTCACTTTTGGAGAGTGGAGAAATAACAAGGAATTTTTGATGAGAAGTTTGTTAGAGCGTGTGTCTGCTATCCACAGTTACATCTTTATGTCTATACAACAGTGTGCAAGTCAGTCTTAGTTTCTTTGCCTCTTGTTAAAGTTCCTTTGAAAAGGGATTTGCCTCAACCAACATAGTAGCTTAATATGAGTAGTAGCTGTAGCCTGCCTAGGTAACTTATGTGCAGGGACTACTCTGGAACTCATGGGTTTGGGTTTTTTCTTTTAGCTGAGTGTCACCTAGTGTGCAAAGCTTGCTTTGGATTTGTCAGGTGGAATCATTGAAGAAATTGTTCTACTTAATATCCAAACACGCTCCTACTGTCACAAAGAAGTGCTTTTCTAGAAGAGATCTAAAGATGAAAGAGTTGGTCACACTGCAGCAATTTGTACAATCCTCCAAGTGTGGTGTTCACACATTATGAACTGTGAATCACTCATGCTTCTCAAGGATGAATGAACTTGAGATTGGGCTGTGGTTCTAGTTTCCTTCATGATTTCAACCACAGGGGATATAAGGCAATGCCAGCAGTTGCATGGTTCTAGTAGGCTCATAAGGATCTAACCTATACTAATATTGTGGATAAACAGTTGGATCCTGATCTCAAACCATGTAACTCTTCTGAACAAACTGTACAAGCAAGTAAATAAAGTAACTGTTCTCCTTCTCTTGCATTAACTGCATTTTTAATTTTTTTAAAAAATTAAGCTACAGAGTAAAAAAATAGAAATATGAAGTTATCTGTAGGCTAGAGATGTTGTAAAAGCAATTTTTTAGAGGAACTAAATTGGATTTTCTGGGAAACAAGGGCTAGCAGCACCATGAGTGGGGATACCAGGATGCTGGGCATTCATAGACTAGTGGAGCAGATGATGTTCTGGGGGTGATGGAAAGCAGCTTCAATCACTTTCTGGGCTTTTGGCAGGAGTTTCTCTAACAGAAGACTGTATTGAAACACTTTCAATCTAATTTTCCTGGTAAGAACTGAGGAAAGTGGTATAGGAGGTGATGTCATAGCTCTGTTGCCTCTAAGGAAAACTTTTCATGTTCTGCATTGCCTTAATTTGCAGTGATTTTATTAGTACTGGTCTGTGAAACCTGCCCTAAATGTGCTTGAGAGTCAGATTTGCCTTGAGGTATGTAGGAATTTCCAACTTCCCTAGGCAGGAAAAAGGAAAAAATGTTTCAATTTTTTAATCCTTTCTGATGGGTCTAAAGGAATTGTCTGGGTGGTGCCTTTTTGTCATTCTGTGGCTACGTTCTGTTAAATGTAATAACGTTTTTAATTTTTAATTTATTTTTAGCCATTGATTTAGTCATCACTCAGTTGTAGATCAGTTTTATTTCTGAGCAGGTTGTTTTTATTAATGGCTTTTTTTCAACCTTAAAATTCTCTGGTATCCATTAACTGGATTTCCAGATCCATAAATACCTTTGGAACTCAGTGAACTAAGGAAAATTGCTTTGCAAGTGGAAAAATAGGTGCAACTAGCATTTGGTAGGATGTAGGATTCAGACAATAGTATTTATAGTAATTTATCAAGTATCTTTTCAAATGTTGGTACATTATTTTAATTTTCTTCTCCTTTTTAATGCAATAATATACCATCTATATATACATCTTTAATGTTGAAGATGAATAATAAGTTAGAAATTACTAGTCTTACACAGCATGACGGTTTCATAGTTTCCAAGATAGATTGGAACAGTTATATTTTGGCAATGGTGGCGTTAATGTTTATTTTCATTTTTTAAATACTATTTGAGTGCTAAAAGCTTGCCAGATTTTCTTCCAATTTAGATGATTAGTCTTAGAACTGCATCTACTGGATCTTGAGTATGCTTACTTACCTCACCAATTTCTTTACTTTTCTTTTTTTTTTTTAGGATGTTGATATGATGGATCAAAATGGAATGACACCTTTAATGTGGGCAGCTTACAGAACGCATAGGTAATACATGCAGTTTTGACTTTATCTCAGTGTTAACCAGGTGGCACATAGTAGTGACTGGTGTGGGTGGGTTTTTTTTGGTTGGTTTTTTTTTTTGTTTTTGTTTTTGTTTTTTGTTTTTTGTGGAAGATTTTTTCTTGTTCTTTCCAAACTTGCCATTTTATTTTTCTTCATTTAGGGTTTTGTGAATTGGTAGCTCAGCTGCTTCCTCACTCCTGCCAAGTGGGATGAGGAGGAGAATCAGGAGGGTAAAAATGAATAAACTCATGCATTGCAATAAAGACAATTGAATAAATAAAGCAAAATAAGGAATTAATTTGTAACTTCCCATCAGTAGGCAGAAATTCAGCCATTTCCAGGTCAGCAGGGCTCTGTCTCCTGTAACAGTGACTTGGCAAGGCAGATGCTGTAACTCTGAATGTCCTCTGGTTTGTACTTCTCTTCCCCAGCTTTTATTGCTGAGCACACTTCCATGCAGTATTGGCTATCTCTTTGGTCATTTGGGGTCGGCTGTCCCAGCTGTGTCCTCTCCCAGCTCCTTGTGCACCCCCAGCCTGCTCACTGTGGGGCAGCACGAGGAACAGCATAGGCCTTGACCCTGTGCAAGCACTATGTAAGCAATAGCTAAAACATCCCTATCTTATCAATACTGCTTTGGTCACAAATCCAAAACATAGCACCGTAGCAGCTACCGTGGAGAAGATTAACTTGATTTCAGCCAAACCCATACAATGACTTTTTCAAAGGAGAAGGTACTGTGAATAAGTGTCTTCCTGTGCCGATGATTGGAAAAAATTGATGAGAAATAACACTTATCCAACGAACAAATGTTTGAATTTGATTCCTGTTTGGAAAGGCTTATCTTCATCGATTTTTGGGAGGAAGACAAACTAGCTCTTACTGATACCTGCCATTACCAATATTCTCATCCTGTTTTATTTTCATCTTCTGAGTTGTGAAGTGGAAACATGTTTTGAACTTGCATTGTTTAAGTATATAATCATGTGCATATTTTTACAAATCTGTCAGGTTTTGGTAAATACAAAACTAGAGTTGTAGAACAAATGTTTCTTGATACCCCAGAATGAGCTGTCTTTGGGAGATCCTTTAAGGTCAACAGAGTGGTGGAAAGAAATTTTGAGTCATTCATAATTGGCAGCAAAAAAGTTATTACGTAGTGTACCTGATCAATGATCTTCATTGAAATTGAATGTATCAACAAGAAGTTGGGATGTATTTAAGTTCACCTGTAGATCTAACGAGAATTTTCTTTTCTAGTGTGGATCCAACACGATTACTGCTTACATTTAACGTTTCAGTTAATCTGGGAGATAAATATCACAAAAACACAGCATTGCACTGGGCTGTGCTAGCAGGAAACACTACAGTTATTAGTCTTCTGTTAGAAGCTGGAGCTAATGTTGATGCTCAAAATATTAAGGTAAATGTTTGGTCTGTTTTAATTGTAAGTGGTTTGAGGCAGAAATAACAGAGCCTATGATAAATCTCAAGAGTGGGTTATTATTGTGGATATAATGGGATTGTGAAGATGGAGCACAAGCAATGCCACTAATGTGTCATCTGGCAATTTTTTCCTAACAGTGATGCATAACCACTAGATTTGCAGCATAAAAGATACTCAAGTAAATAGTATAACAATGATTATGTGTAAATATAAGGGAGTGGGGTGTGTAATTAGACTGCATGTGTGAAGACCAGTGTATTTGGATGCAGAATTGGAAACCTGACTGAGTATCTTGTAGTGAAACTCTGGGGTGACTGTTGGAGTGAGATGTGAGACAGTCCTATGCAGAGAGCCGACAAATGCTCTGGTTGTTCTCCCAGTGCCAGTAAGCAAATTGGAGGCCTGAAAATGCCAGTCGCAGTAAAATAAGCAAATGGGCTCTTTTTTTGCATGTGAACTTAACTTGCCTGATTGCCAGAATTTCTTAATAATGAATCTAGATTCTGTACTATCAGAGCCCATCTCCAGTATATGTCAGACCAGCGAAACAGCTCTTAGAATTTCTGCCATAGACTTGGACCTTCTCCAGCCTTGGAATCCTTTGCGATGTGCTTTTGTCCATTACTTCCAGATACTCTGGATGAACAAATTAGATGCATTTTGTTACTCAAGCTGTTTCATCTGTGGTATCAGAGAAGAATTCACTTCCGGAAAAAGAATTATCTTACTCAGTTTCTCTTCAAATATTTGTATTTTCCACTTAGAGTGTTACAGGCAGAGTGGTTATGCTTGAAACACAGCTGTAACTTAATTTATTTGTCCTTTTGCCATTTTTCTTACTGATTAAGACAGCCAGGGCCTATTTTGCTTGGCCACAAGGGATAGAAATATATACACACACACACACACACACACACATATATATATATATATATATATATATATATATATATATATATATACACACACACACACACATATATGTATATATATGTTATAAAAAAATTACACATCAGGTTTCTTGAAAAGCATGTAACAGCCAAATTTTGCTGTCAGGTTTTTAGGTCCTACATCCACTTCAGAATATCAGAAGTGTTCATAATCATGAATGAAAAATCACTAGAAGAAATCACCTTTATACATGTATAAAACAAATCATCTAGCTTCTTGCATGCACTGAGGTGAATATATATTAATTATTCCTGATATGTAAGGTCAGTTGTGTGGAGGAATTATGCTTCTAGTCTCATTTCTTGTGTTGAAAAGCTATTTTCCTATGCTACCTATGGTAAAAAATTAAGGTATTTTTATGGAAAAAAATCAGTATATCGTACCTTGCTTATCTTGACAGACTGATTAGTGTGACAAGAGCTCTAAAGTCATCAGCTTACCTACATTTCTGGACTGTTACGAAATCTGAAACAAAACTTTCTGTGTTTGGCTATATGAAAAGGTGTCTGCTAGCCTGAAGTAGTTCATGGTCTTGCCTTCTTTATTGACAGACAGCAGCAGTCAGTAGAAAAATAGGTTTTTGAACCTGCTGGATCATGGTATCTTTCCAGTCATGCCAGAAGACGTCAGGTTTCACTGATCACTGCCTGTCTTCTGTAGTGAACTCTAGGTTTCTTGCATGCCTTCCCAGGTTTTTAGGATCTTCAGAGGATCAAAATTATTTGAGCAATGGCAGTTTTGCCATCTAGCCAGTGACTTTATAACAGATGCTGATTTAAGTGGTAGTAAATATCTAGGAAATATAAAAATGTGGTTATTTCTTAAAGGTCAGTAGAAACTCAGATTGGTCTCCCTCCTTTGGCTGTTCAACAAAAAAAAGTTTTTTCTTTGAGGCAAAAACTAATTAAGTGTTTGGCTCATGTTTCCTCATAAATAAAAGAAATTGTGAAAGGCTTCTTGTTGATGCAGTCAGTTCCAGATTTCTGCAGCACTGTCTAGTGAAGTCCTTTTCTCAGATAGCCCATGGAATTGACCAAGAATGGTGGTAACACAGCTGAGATTAAAGAAATACATTGGCTGAAAGCTGTTCTTCTTCTTCAGATGAGGAAGTGGCTGAAATATTAGACATGAGCTTTGACTTTATTGTTATCAGCTCTAGTCAGTCTGTGTTAAAAAGGTATATGCTGCTGGCTGCCTAAGCTTGGAACAAGTTGGGACCTGTCGTCTCAATAAGGTGTTCTTTGCTTTGCATGGCAGTTTGTGAAGTATTTGAACAATAGCATTCCTATTCTAGAGCAAAGCTCGATACAAGCAGTGTGTTAGTCCTGTTTTGTTATTTACCCTCTTTTTATTATGCTGTAACAAGAAATTAGTATTTTCCTTTTGGTAGTAAGATATTTCTTTTTTCATTTTTGAGAACTAGATTAATGTTAGAGTTGGAAGCTGCTTTTCAGTAATGAAAGTAGAGTGGTTTTCTTTGTTTGGTTGATTTTTTTTCTTAAGGAAATTTTTGTCTTGTCACACCAGTGGACAGATTGGGAAGATGAGGACAGGATATCGTAGGGAGCCAGGTTTATTTTATTGAAGTATGAGCAGAAACTTTTTTTTAGTAGAGAGATATAGAGACCTAAAAGACCTCTTACAGTCTCCTGAAAGAACTTCTTAAAAAATCTGTGAGTGAATAATTTATTGAACTTTAAATGTAGTTTCTTGATTATGCAGTGTATCTTAGGCTTGTCTGTGGAAGTCTACATGTGCAGTTCCCTATCATAATGACTCTTCAGTTTATTTTTTCTATCTAAATGTTTTAAATATATATTACTGAAGCCTTATTGCTTGCTGACAATCTTAAATGTATTTCTAGATTAAGTTCCCCAATAGATTTTTTAAAATTTTTAAGCAAGTCAGCCATCCACTATTTCTGTAAAGACAAGGAAGATATTAAAATGGCCAGATGACGAGAAGCATAGTCAAAGACTTCTTTAAAGCTCCCTCAATTTTTTTATCTAGGCAGTTCCTAGGTGTCTCATGGCCCTCTAGTGGAAGGGATGCTCAGCTGGACCCCAAGACAACTTCAGGATTTACTTGGGAGATCAACTCCCAGAGGGGATTGCTTGTCCACAGGTAATCTTTACAGTCTGGATATATAAGGTGATACTAAAACAACAGTATCTCTGGAGTTTCCCAGATATTAGCAATTCAAGGTGCTATTAAACCTGTGATGAAATAGGCAGCAGTAGATTGATCTCAGGCATTTCTGTTGAGAATACAGTTAATTTAATCTGTATTTTTAAACATCTGGCTAAATAACTTTGAAGCCGAGTTAAGTCATAAGGTTATTCTTTTCCAACTGATTTTGCTAGTTAAACTTCTCACACAAAAGGTGTGAAAGGTCCTGTTAAGCAGCAAAAAGCTTTACCTCATAATTTATATTCTGTGCTATTTACCTTCCTAAAGATTTGGAGCAAGATTTCAAAGGCAGAGATGACAGTTAAGTACTCAGTTCCCATTGTCTTTCTATGGGATATAGGTAGCTAACTGTAGTTTTTAATCTTTGAAATCGCATCTGTCTATAGTAATTATTGCCCTTTCTGGGTAGTTTCAGTTTCTAGTACCTGTCTCACTTTTTTTTTTTTAGGAGGGGGCCGAGCGATGGAGGATTCAGCCATTTTTCAAGCCTCCATGAATGATTTGTTTAGGAGGGGAGTTAACTCCAGTAGAAGAGAGGAAGAGTCAAATGCAAAACTGAAGCTGGAGGTACCTGCAATTGGTTGTCTCTTGCCTCCTCTATAATTTTAGACCAAGTCAATAACTTTTTCATTTAGCTCTCTTCCTAAATGTTTAAAAAGCAATAAAATCAAATCAGTTTAGTAGGCACCTTTGGTCCCTGTATCTTTCGCTCTGTTTCGCTTTTGCTTCATCTGTTAGTCCTTTCTGAAGTTATGGAAATAAAAACAAGAGCCATTGCTGGCTTAGCATCCAAAATACATGAAACACAAGCTCAGAGTAAAAGCTCAGAGTTGTGAAAGAAGTTGGACGTGAGCACTCAGTTTGTTGTTCTGTGTTCTCTTCCTAGGACTTCCATAACTGAAATGAACCTAAGAACATGAAACTTGTGGGGAAAAAAATCCTGGAAGCATTCCATGATACTAGAAACTTCAGTCTGCCAAAAGGCAGAGAATTAACTAAGAAGTCAGGCTTTAGACTTGGGAGAGTTTCCATGATCCAGTGGGTCACGAGTTCTTATTCTTTGCTTGATTTCTGCTGCCTGTCAATAGCTGAGGGGGAAGCACAGTCTTTCATTTACAGAATAGTAGACTTTGTGTAGAATAGTGGAACATAGATTTGTTCTCTGCCAAAGGCAACTATTACTGCTGTCAGGGCATACATGTTGTCAGGATCATACACTTAATATGCGACTTGTCCACACGTGTGTAGTTACGAGAGAGTGAAAAACCAAAAGGAATGAATGATGTTTGGTGTCAAGTAAGATGCAGAGCAAAAAATATACCAGAATGTAGTTAAACTGATTTAAAATGTGTTGGCTTTAACAGCCAGTTTTCTGTTTCAAAAGTGCTCCAAATGCTTTTTATTTTTAAATCGGATGTTTCCCACATTTGTACTCCTGACAGGGAGAATCACCACTTGATCTTGCAAAACAGAGGAAGAATGTTTGGATGATCAATCATCTACAAGAAGCAAGACAGGCAAAGGGGTATGATAGTCCATCCTTTCTGAGAAAATTAAAAGCAGATAAGGTAAGTAGTAGCATACCACTTGTGTAAATCAATCTTATGGCTGCTCTTGTTTTAGGGACCTCTGTGTTTGTTTAAAAGAAGTTCAGGACTGTGGCTTCCCCACATTTCGGCTTTAAGGAATGATTTTTATTATTACAAAAGTAATTACAAAAGAAAAAAAATGCGTTATTTAGGGCAGGAGGAAATAAAACCCTAAGCTTCCAATCACTTGCTTTTAGTTTTTGTGCTAACTAGAAGCAAGTGTTAGGAAAGTATCATTTGGTCTCATATTGTAGGAGCTAGCTGTGACATTGCAAAGCTGACTCTCAGGTAGCTGAGAAAAGAAGCATTTTGGGTATCCTGAACTCTGATCTCCTCTCTAATTATGTATTGTTTGTTGTTACTGTTTTGAATGAAAGAAGCAGTCAGTCATAGCAATATAAAGTAATATATAAGTCTTTAATGTGGAGGTGTTTTGCTTCTCAGAGTATTGTTTAATACTGCAGATAGGAAGAGGCTGTAAATGAGGGTGTAAGGGTTCATGCTCTAGCATGAAGAACTGTCCTGCTTATTGTTTGATAGTTTAAAAAGAGTAAATGTTTTCTTCTTAATATCCACCAACAGGCAGAGTGTTGTGCTGGATATTAAGTGTTGCTATCACTTATTTGTTATAATTTTTTAATTAAAGATGTATTGCATCAAGATGCTCAAAGTACTGCTACACCCTGTGGCACTGTAACAATGCAGTGATTATTGACGTGAAGTGGTTTGTACATTTCATGTCACTGTGCTTTAGTTATTTGGAAAGAGTTCAGTACTCTCATCAGGAATTGTTTCCACACAGTGTAAGACAAAAAAGGTCCTATGTTTGTTCACAGATGCTTCAGTATGACTTAAAAACTGCAGTTGCATGAGTAATAAAAGCTTACTGACATAGTTATGTGCTGTGAAGCAGTTCAAACACGAATTCTTTAAAAACAGCTAATGTTACCTTGATTCTCTGTTAACAGCAAAGGCTCTAGAAGTTCTAAAGCAAAGTTACTGATTTGTAATACAATTTTAGGAAGGTTTATTTTCCTTGCAAATTAATTGGAGGTGTGTAAAGACAGGAAATGAGAAAAATTTATGAAGATTTATCTCCCACTGTCAATTGTTCTGAAAATCTAAGTTTTGGTGACTCTCCTGTTTATTATACAATCTGTTCCTGAAAATAGAATTACTTACTTGTGTTTGTTTCTGTATAGGAATTCCGTCAGAAGGTGATGCTGGGAACTCCTTTCCTGGTTATTTGGCTGGTTGGGTTTATAGCAGACCTAGACATTGATTCTTGGCTCATTAAAGGGCTGATGTATGGTGGTGTTTGGGCTATGGTACAGTTTCTTTCCAAGTAAGTGTTTTACTGACACCATCTGTTTAGTGTGCATATTTTGCTGGAATCTTTATTGCATAGATAACCTTAAATTTCCTTTTGTTGGAATTGGCCTTTATTTCTGCAAAAGATCTTATGCAGCTATAGCTCCTATAATGCTCTATTGTCCTGTGAAACATGGAATTACCTTGGGTGAATACCACTGAGCTGAAAGAAGCTAACAGCAGAACAGAAATTCAGTCACTATCCAGAGGAGGGTGCTGGATGTCTGTCTATGAAGAGTTATCAGCATGAATATCGCAGAAAGCAGGCAATGGAAAGGTTACTATAAAGTAAAAAAGACAATGTGCAATGTTACTATTAAACTGTTTTCTTTTAATAATTTAAATGCACAAAGGCATCTGAAGAGATTTATAGAGAGAAATTAAGTCAGAATCAGATTTTGTAGCTTTTGTTGTTGTGGAAATAGGTGACTGCTTTCTAATAGAGTCTTTTGCACATCTTGTTACCCAATCCTAAAGACTTAGTTTATGTTTACTTTAAACAGCTGTAAATGAAGCTGTGAATATACATACACACACACATACGTGTAGTCATGCTCCAGTGGATTTTCAGGATCTGTAGACTACATCATCTCTCCTTGGCTTTTCATTATCATGTGTGGCCAAGATAGGAGAACTTGCTCCTCATGCTTAGGAGCTTTCTGCTTTTCTGGAGTAGGATGGCATGAATATTTAGAACCACTTGCTTCTCTTTTCTTTCTATATAAAGAGGAAAATATATCTGCTCCTTCAACCAAGATCAGAAGATTTTAGTGAACTCAGTAGACCAGGAGGGAAGTTGAAAGTTACCAAGTTTTTGCAGGATCTTGGTGATGATCTGTTTAGTCTTTTTGTCACCTCTGGGGCTATGCAGTTTGCTGGCCTCCTCTCACGAAAAAGCCTGTTGCCAAGGCAAATCCTCAACTGTGCTTCCTACAGAAAGGAAGGACAAGATTTTTTCCAATCTCTCAAGATCTGTGGTTTGTTAAGTTTTATTCTTTTGGCCTAACTGACATGAGTTCAAGATTAACATTTTTGTTTTCTCTTACCTGTTGCTTAATATTTAGTATAAATATTTTTGAAGTATTTTTCACAAAGTCCAGGTTTGAATTAAACTTGTGCTGTTATTCTAACAGTGTTTTCTTTCCCTACAGAATTTTAACTGATCTGCTTAGCTGTATTTTCCTCCCTGCTTTCACGCAGTCAAAAAGTGCACAAAAGTCACTGAAAGAAAGATTAGTGCAGAGTAACTGCTGTGTGTCCAAATGTATATATTTGCTTATTTTTTATCAGATGAGCTCATGTTCCTTCCAGGGTTTTCTCCAAAGACCTAAGGAACTTCCACTAGAGAAGAGAGAGATACTGTAAGGGAATAAAGAAGTGAAATGGAAACTACTCCCTGCACACATTTGTCTGTGGCAGCCGTGAGGGAATCACCAGCACAAAAAGCAAAATGGATCAATATCAGGATGTTTAGGCAGATGACGCAGAAATTTTATTTCAGGGAGGTTAGTTGTTTAGAGCGTTGCTTTCCATAGATTTCGTAGCAATTTCTTCCTGGATGTGGAGTAGCCTTGTCATTCACCTGGTTTGTCTTGCTGTATTCAGCTTTATTCAGAGGAGTCTTTAAAATGCAAAAGTGTGAGAAAGTGAAAATAATACTGACGTCTTAATTTTTTTTATATTAATGAAGCAGCATTTTATCTTAGAACTGGGAAAATGTAGTGATATATGGGAAATTAATTAATCCGGATTTTTTTTTTCAGTGTTCTATTGGCAACTGTAGCAGAAGCAAAATATTAAATAATCTGAAATATTTCAAGTACATAGGCTATAACACCAAGGTCTCTTAAGCTTTTTTCTTAGTGAAGTAATTTTAACATGCAGTTTTCATTGTATGAGTTTCCAAAATGTCTTTAGCACCGGAATCTCAGAACTTGATATAGTTTGCAATCACTGTCCATGTTGCTAAGAATCTCACAGGTTCTTAACTGCTTCCACAGTGTAGTTTTTGTGTGAGTATTTACTCATTCTGCCCGTCTTGGCAGGTTGAAAAAGGGAATTTCTTGTGAACTTTGAACAGAAAAGTGAGGAAAATATATTTATGGCATATTTTGCAATATCCCATATAGTGCATATTTTAATAGGAAGTTTTTTCCTGAAGGATTTACATTTTAAAAATCGAAACTTACCATGTGACAATGTTCCTACATTACAGGTCATTCTTTGATCACTCCATGCACAGTGCACTGCCTCTTGGAATATATTTGGCCACAAAATTCTGGATGTATGTGACGTGGTTCTTCTGGTTTTGGAATGATATCCTTTTTATGTACAGTAGTATTTTTTTCATGTTCATATTATGAGGATTTACACAGTTATATCCTACATATAACAGTAAGTAAACTAAGTTTTTTAAAAGGGAATCACCACTAAACGTTGCTTTCTATGTTAATATTAATTGTTTTATTGCTTTAAAAATGTGCACGCTGTTGCTGTGCTTCGGTAAGTAGAAGATTTTTCTCAAAATTTACTTACAGTAATCTGCAGGATTTCTTGTGCTTTACCAACTTCTTATGTGGAGGAGATGTTAGCAACCTTGTAAAATATTCTCTGGCTGTGAGGTGACACAGTGTAATTGACTGCATTTTGTAGACAGTGTTCTGAAGAGTAGTAGGCTCTTCATGGTCTATATCAATTCCAGTGGAATTGGTTAGATCTTCCTAAAGATTTTGGCAATTCCATTTTATACAAACTTTAGATACATACAATAACTGTTTTTTCAGTTATTTTGAAAATACATGTATTAACAATACTCAGTTATAGAGATTCAGCATATTGCCACATTTTTGTGGTTTTGATTGTCTGTCTAGATATGAGTTTCCCTTACTCATGGAGGTAGAAATTGAATCAGAATTCTGTGGGGGAATGCTAGTTTTCCGTGGCAAGGAAATAGATTCCAATTTTTAAACAACTTTCTTGGGTACTGTAGTTTCAGTAGCCGAGAAAACAAAGTAGAAATTCGATGTTTAGTACAGTTCTTATAGTTGTAAATAATTGAAGTAAATTTTATGAGGATATTGGTTTGGCTTTTTTAGAAACTGGTTTTCTTTTCAACCTGGAAGGAATTGCCATGAAATAGGATAGTGGCAGTGCTTTTGTTTTGGCATCTTCTTGATACGTTCTGCAAGCTTAAGTAAATCAGCTGTGTGTTTTTGGGTTGAGTAAAAGCAGTATTTTTATAAGTATGTCTTAAACCAGTTATTTAGAAATGCTGATCCTACTACCAGTCTTTCTGCCTGGACTGATTTTTTGTGTTTTTACACAAATTTAGTAGAAACTACTGAATGAAAAAAGTGAGTACAAAATGCATATGAGAAAGATTTTCAAAAAACAGTAGTTAGAAATAGGAGCTCATGTTAGCCAGTGCTGCTATGTGTTTTGGGTTGCAAATGTTGAGGTACTGTGAAATGCTTTCTTGTGCTAATATAACATCAGTTTGGACCTAATCTAAGAATCCAACTTTGATTTAAAGTCCTCAACCACATTAAAATGGCTGCACAACCAATACAACTTGATGGTGGCTTGTATCTTAAGCCATCCCTTAAAGCTGGCAAATTTGTGAGGTTTTTATCCTGAAGCTCATTTTTCATTCCTATTTCTACCAACTTGCTTAGATTTTTATTTCTGTTAGTTATTCTGATTAAATAGCTTGAAGTTTGGCGCCTTTTTTTTTTTGTCATACAATAATCTTAGATTTTCACTAGAAGTATAGACAATTACCCTAATAAAACCTGACTTCAGAATATCAATAAAATACTGTCCTGCTTCTGTCCCAAGGTGGTGTCCCTCAACCTTTGCAACAGTCTTTTTGTACACAGAAGTAGTGGTCTAAGACCTTCAGTTACTAATTACTTTCATTAGACCTAATACAGTTCTCTCACAAGCAGTTTTAGAGACCAAGTGCTTGAGGCCATCTTCCTTTAATTGGTGATTTTTAATTGGAAGTCTTTGTTATAAGATTCCAAATTCATTCTTCTGGAAAATAGCCCTGAAGCTTTATTGCAAAAATGAAATTGCATGCCTCCTCTATTTTTTTAGCATGAGGCACAGCATTGTGGTTGGATAAAGAATTCTGTATTTTTACAGCTTTATATGATTGCTTACAGCAGACTAGAGTACTACTTTATACTTTGTAGTGTTCAAGTGATAAATGCTGTCCTGGTAATTTTCACAAATTCTGACTGTCTTTTACATGGGGAAGAGAATTTTTGACATTAAACAACTACCAGGAATTGCCTTATTGTAACTTTGTATTATAAATGACATAAAGATCTTAATGGCTGCAAGTGCAACTTTAATATTTAGGTGTTTGGTAAGAATTTTCTTCTGGATATATTGAAGGTATCTTGGAGATGATCAGCTGTTGTGAGGTTAATCCTAATGGGACAAAAAGGACAGTTAATGCAATGTATTATAAAGAAAAAGAAAACCAAGGATTTGCAGTGCATTTTCTTGAATTTCAGTGTGCTTACATGAAAAATACATCTCTAAATTCTAATATTTAATGATGTGTCTTTCAAAAAAGCCAATATTGAAAATGTACTGAATTTTTTTAAGAATGTTTCTGTTCTATTGGATTTTTCACAGCAGCTTCAGAGTCTAGTGTATTTGATAAAGTAGAAATCCTATTCTTGCAGGGAATGAGGCATATGATCTGTGTATTTTTGAGTCTGTATATGAGTTTATGGTCCTATGCCTGTCACCCTTTTGCTGAATTCCTGTAACTATATTTTGCTGTAACAAAGGTTAGTTATGTCTTGCTCCATTAGTGTGTTCTAGTTTTCTAGTGTCTGCAGAATAGAACAAAAATGCCCCCAAAAATCCTACACGCTAAGTCACTATGTTTTAATTTAGCTTTATTTTTAAAAGAAAAAAAACTTATTTAAAATTACAATTTTAATAATGTGGGACTAGAGTTCCACGTTTCATTCTTTTTCATTAGTATTTATAGGTAGAATATTCTCTTGTGTCCTGTAAATGTCCTACCAAGATTATATCTCGATTGTTCATGCAGTCTTTTCAGTTCCAGCTGAACAGATACTGCTTGTTATGCCAAAAGGCTCTTATACTGCTCTGTTTTTAAGATGTCAAGAGTTTACTATAACCCGAAGTATTAACTTTTTTTCTGGTTTCTTCTGCTTCCATTTGGTGCAAATGAGAGTGTATAATTTTAATTAAGCAAGATGTTATGGCCATTGCATCCTATTTGGAATGCTGAGATTAAGATTATATAAGGCAATTTGTATTTTTAAGGATAATTTATCATTGACTAATACTGTATTGATAATTTTATCTCAAATACACTTCACCAATTGATGGGTTCTAGGTTAAAGAAAACAAACACTTGCCCACTTTCTCAATTAGGGATCATTTTAAAAATAGGTGTAAGAGAATTCGTAATGATTTTCTTTCATAAAGCTGATATAATTGTATAGGATTTAAAAAACTGTAACAAGCTTATTGGTACAGTTAAGCAGTTAAGAAAATGTTATTACCAAAGTTACTTTCAGGAAAAGAGCAAAAAGCCTTCATGCAGAAAAAAAGAAGTCAGCAGCCATGTTTCTACAGGAACCAAAGACCCCAGAAATCCAAACTCTGGGCCCAGCTGTCCAGAACTTCTGTTCCCATGTCTAAATACTTTTTCTGAAGTGAAAAAGAAAAAAAAAAAAAGTTTTTAAAAAATTGTGGGGTGGAAGAGATAGAGTAACTATTTGCAAGCTAAGGGATACTTTTGTGTGAGATAGAAATGGAGGTAGAGGGCTTTTGCAGAGCTTCATTTAATTACAAACTGATTTTGTCTAATAAATGCCCAGTTAAGTGAGGCTTCTCA